>JBBMOL010000029.1:2679418-3279418 GCA_037954665.1 Laguncularia racemosa | reverse complement strand
CTTTTTAGTGGACAAAGCGAACCACTGCCACGACAAGGCGATAGGGAGGAGGCAAAAGGAGGAGGGCAAGATGATGTGCAAGAAGTGCCAAAGGAAGAAATTGCAAAGCACTTACGTGGCCCATTTGGCTCCACGGGTAAGTCACTAGCACCACTTAAATAAAAAAAAATTACTAAACACTTTTGTAAAATTACAAGAGAAGATGGCAGCATTGCCAATCAAGTTATGCGTGGAAAAATGGAGAGGGGTATGGCACCTTTAACAGGCACATACGAGTGAAGCATCCCATAGAGTTTGGCATAAATAAATCGTGGCAACAAATTTCACAGTCAACAGGATCATAAGGAGGAGGTTTTTTTCGTTATTCTACTAATAAACAACAAGTTCTACTTGCAGAATACTTAACAAAGTGTAACCTGTCATGGAGTCATGCAACTTCCCCGCACCGGTTGGAGTATGAGCGAGAAGCACTGAATCCAAGCTCACGGACTTACGATTCAAAAACCATACAAAAAACCACTATTAAGCTGTATCATAACTGTAAGCGTAAATTAGCTGCTCTTTTCAATTCTCTTGAGACGCATGTTTCCATTTGCGAAGATATATGGACTGATCCATCGCAAGAAGATTCATACATGAGAGTTACATGTCACTGAATAGATGATGCGTGGCAGGTATAAAAAAAACTAATAGCTCTAAAGGTTTTCAACTATCACCTTACGGCGCAAAGCATTTTCCGTATGATAAGTATTATTTTAAGTGAATATGGTTTGAACAAAAATATCTTTTCAATTGGTTTTGACAACGCAGCTACTAACACACATCCTTTGATGAACTTCAAACTTTATGTCAACCTACATTAGGTGAGACATTTTTCCACATTCGATATACCTACCACATTTTAAATCTTTGTGTCAAGGATGGTATGAACTATTTAGATTTTAAAATGTCTCCAATAAGACAACTAGTATGTTTTTTAATTAACCATCCTTCAGTAAATAAGACATGGTGGATATTTTGTATTGAAAATAAAATGCAACATAAAAAATTTAGAAAGGATGTTAAGCATAGGTGGAATTCCACCTATCAACATTTAAAAAGTACACTTGCTTATAAAAATACATTTTGTTCTTTCACTACCATGAAAATCCCAAACATTCCATTACACCCCAGCAATTGGAATGTATGCAATGGAATATTGAATGTTTTAAAAGTTTTTAATAACTATACTCTAACATTTTCGCAAGTGTACCAAGCTAATGTTCATCTTTTCCTTATGAATGCAGTGAATATATTGTCAGTGCTACTCGATTCCCGATCTGACACTTTTCTAGCATGTGACTATAAATGATATGGTTACAAAATGGTTGTAATATTATAAACAAATTCTAGAAATTTATCTAGTTGCTTCTATTTTAGATTCACGATGTAAAAAAGGCATGTTATTAGAATATCTTAATTTTTATTATTCCATTGTTGATGCATTTTATGACACGAAAGACACTTATGCCATTGCCATCATGCAAGAACTATGCTGAGCAATCCAGGTAACGGAAGAATTATATTCTAACTTTTACATTGCATTCGGTGACCAAGTGTCCTAAATTCCCTCACTGTCCCTCGGCTCACATGGTACCACTCATGATCCCACCCTCATTATGCAATGAATGATGTTGCAAAAGTTGAATTGGCACCATTCCAGGTCAATCAAGTACACTGAACTTGACGATTACTTCAATACACATTTTGAATTTGGTGATAACAATATCACGGATTTCAATATCCTCGACTGATGGATGAGACATAGGAAGACGTATCCCATATTCTCTCACATGGCTCGCTAAGTTTTGGCTGCTCCCGCATCAACGGTAACTATTGAACAGGCATTCAGGACAGTATGCCTTATTTTGTCCCAGCAGCAATCACGACTGTCACCCGTTAACATTGAGGTGCTGACTTGCATGGAGGATTAGTCGAAGCCAAGGAGTCTCACACAAAAATCGTACATGACGTTTAGTGAAGAAGTTAAATACTTCAGCAACTTCGTCCCATCGAGTGGAAACTCCGCTAGTTCGGATCCTAATATCAACTAAGCCAAATAATTTTATAAGGGTAATAGTACTGTCTTATTTATTTTTTGTACTATATTAGAATTAGACATATTTTATAAGAGTAGTAGTACTCTCTTATTTATTTCTGTTATTTACTTACATTATATTATTATCGTGTACAAGAGGTAAGGTCAAATGTCCCCCTCTTTTCTATAATAATTTTATTTAATCAATAAAATTCGAGGCTAGTATCCCCCCCCCATGTATGGGGTATTGCCACCAATTAATTTCGAAAAATCGTATATTGTCTCGAGAAATTGTACATTAAATTTCAACACTTATAAATTTAAGAAAAAAAAAACAAACTAACTGAAAAAATACACACGGATAAATATCAAATAAATTCAAAAATAAAAAAAAATTAAAAAAATTATTAAAAAAAACACTCAAAGGACCAGTTTATGCCTCAAACCGACCCATAAACTACTCGATCAAGGAAACCAGCCCAGCCCTTCCCCCCTCCTAAGGCCAATTCCAATTCCTCGCGACCCTTGACCCAGTGGTTTCGAACCGATTCTGAACCGGCCGGATGTCTAGCTTCACTTGAAGTTAGTACAAAAGTTTACTTGGAGCATGAATTTTTTTTTTTTTTGTTACAATTAGAAACAAGGGTAGCTGTGTTTGTGGAAAAGATTTTGATTTCTTTATTTGTAATGTATAGTATAATATAGTAGTTGTAAGGATTAGATGTAGTTTTACTCAATGGTGATAGTGTCAATATGTGTATGACTATCGAGCATGTCTCGAATTCTTTTGTTCATGATTCGAAAACTTTGAATGCTTAGGACCTAATGGGAGATATAAATCTATTTTAAGTTTGGCAAATATTAACTTGTGGCTGATTTGTTAAATAAGGAGATGTACCCACATATTCCTTTGCCAATGACTCAAGATGTTTGAGTGATGGTAAAACCCAAACCTAAGAGGGGATACATCTGGTTTGGGTTTGTTCCACCTTGGACAATTTGTGGTTGAATGAAATTTGCATGGAGGAAGTGTGAAGAAAGCTGATGGGTTAGAATTATTTTGTATCAGTTCTTCCATTATTTTCCACCACTATAGCAGCTGGAAGGGTAGAAGTTAATCATTTTTTTTTCTTTTTTTTTTAAATTAATGCTGCTTAAATTTTAATTCGGCATACCGAATCATTTTGATTTGGAACTATATAAACAAAAATACTGATAGTTAAAGCTTAACGCCTCCTAAGGAGACTAATAAAAAAAAATCAGGGAATACTTTTATCGATCTTAAAAAGACATACGATATATTTCCAAAAAAGAAGATGTCTAAGGATTGTGCGCATTGAAACCATTCAAGACAATACAAAAATGTACTTAGAGGATAGGGGCACCTAAAGTTTTTCTCCAAGGATACTATGTATTGATTGTAGATTATTATGTTGTCAAGCTGAATGGACATGAAAAAGTGTATGGTAGGCTTATATAAGGTTTTGAACCAACTAAAACAAAAGAGAGTATAGAGTTCAAATATAGCCATAAGAGGAACAGGAGTATCAAGAAGTCACCATGAGAGTATGGAACAAGATTATCTTCAGGCAAATAGATAATGCCGTAACGCGTAGAATTCAAGCAAGATAGATGAAGTAAGCATCGGATATTCCATGCAACTGAAAGGAGCCCATAAAACTTAAAAGAACGTTCGATTTGGCCATTTATAGGACTGCTCTATCATGAGAAGAAACAAATGTGAGCAGCAAAAATTAGAATGCGAAAATGGATGTGCTTACACGCTGAATAAGATAAGAAATGAACATGTTTGAAAGAAGGTTGGAGTACCGCACATCGAAGAGCAAATAAAGAAAGTATGACCCGGACAGTCTAATCATAGACATCGATTAAGTGTTGATACACTTCACATAAAAATGGAACGGAGGATACAAAAGAAGACATTAATAAAAGCAATAGAAACTGATGTGACATATTTAGGTATGAATGAAAACAAACTTATGATCGAACGCAGTTACAAAAAATCTAGCCTATGAAGATAAAAGTTTGAGCGGTATTTTTACAATGCTACTTAAGTTGCAAGATATTATTGTAATGTGCCATTGGATGATTAGAAGAACTTTTGACCCGAGTGTGTAATCCAGAGTTACATAGCACGATCGGCATCAACTCCGAAATTGTATGCTTCGGCCTTCCATGTCCTTTTTCCCCAGAAATCATGCACATGCGTAGAAGCTTGAACCAATGTATTGGTACACCGTACACTCTTGATGATCTAATCATTTCTGACACAGTGATGATACAGGGATCGAGATTTTTTTTTCGAAATATGCTCATTCATGCAAATGCTTTTTCGGGCTCTCCAACATTTTCCTTTTATAGCTATGTCCTATCATCAGCAGAGCAGATGACAAATTATGGATGCCTAAATTCTTCAGGATTTAAGTTAAGGAAAAGCAGAAATTACGGGCAAAAAATTATCAACTGTGCCAGCTTACTGAAGAAGATTTTATCGCCACCACCAACCCACCCACACCACCCCCCCCCCCCCACCCCAAAAAAAAAAAAAAAAATTAAAATTAGGATATAATTTAAACTGGAACACACTGACATATATCTTTTCAAAAAGAGCACAATAAAAAAAATGATGACTTCAATTAAGCAAACACTTATTTGCAACTTGCAAAATGAACTGAGCTTTCCAACAAGCATCTTGTATACATTCTCCAGTTCATAATTGAAATTACAGGGGCAAGAATGCAGGCAGTTTTGACAGTATATTTCCTTTCTCAGAATCTCAACGAATTCCAACAAACCTTCAAGATGGAAGAATCACTAAATCAACAACATATTCAACAAGACAAATTCTTATATGTTAGTGCGACCCCAAGTGCTATCAATTGAAAACATCTCTGTAAATTTACATGTTCCCCGATTCGTTGCTCTTCAATGTTTTTGTTGAAAAAAAAAAAGAACTGTTAATCTGACCCAACGTCAACCCCTTTCTGCCTCAAGAACTCTTTGGCTTCAGATATGTCCTATTAAAAAAACACATAGGGACAAAATAAAGGAATGATAGGACTGAAATCAACAGAATTACTTTGCATGATTTTTCCAACTGAGTATAATGTAACAAAGTGCAAAATTTCAGTTGCATGATGGATTAGTAAGGGTCAAATTCTAAAGAAAAAACCTCCATGCTAGAACAATCAATCTTTAAACATGATGTCCATGCCATGGATAGTGACAAAACAGAACAAACCAGGACTTCAGACATCATGCCTTTGTCCTAGACTCCTTGTAGTCTTGAATCGTACTAGGAATTCAAGCTGAGGGTAAAGGATCTAAAACACCCCCCAAAAATTAAGGGATGTAAGCTAAAAAATTTCTTGAAATTAAGCCAGGAGTCTGACCAGATCTAATGTCTGCTCGCAAGACCAATACAATATGTTATTCTGCTGACTACATGCATGACACAAAGGAAACAGCATCAAATACCCACCCATTCAGCCTTCCAAATTCTTAAAACTTGAAAAGACAAATAGATAAATAAATAAACCTGAACTTAAAATATCCATGTCAGGCATCATCCTAAGTAACTATAGTCATGCTGTAGGAAGTCCTGAAATCCTAGTAAGTAGCAAGCTTCTCAACAGCTTATAAAATCACCAAAAGGTAAGTTTGTCCCACCTCTTTTCCCTTTTAAGTATCAAAGCATGATGGCTGCTGACTCTACGTTAGAAGTTTAGCCCCATGGAAAAAAAAAAAGAAAAAAAAAAAAGAAAAGAAAAGAAAAAAAGACTGCATAGCAAAATTTAAGATGCTTAATAGCCAAGCTCAAATCAAACTCAGTTAAACTTTAATCTTCCCTTATAGATAGCTGCTTCTACAGCAATAATGGATGAACAGGAGCATGTATCCCTCAAGCAGCAACTAACAGAAGAACACAGGAAAAATTGTCTCTAAGCTAGGACCAGATATTCACGTTGTTTATAACAAAGTAGATAGCTCAAGATTCAAGCATCAAACTCGTAACTATTGCCTTGCCAACTCAAGTATTAACAGAGGGAACCTAGATTTAAACTTAATGCATCATTGAAGTGTTGAACACAAAGCATCACAGTTGCTGTGCGATCATAAGGGAGAAACTAATGACAACAGCATGTGATAAATGACCAGCAATGTTATCAACTGATTCCCCAATGATCTTCAGCCAAATGGCCAGCCACCAGTTATATGCATATGCATAGCTCAAGTGATAGCAGATATGAAGGATCTAATAAAAGGCAATAATTTTCTCCATGGCCATGCTTGAATGCAAAACTTGCATATGCACAAAGATTGCTATTAGGAGAAATGACAGAAACCTCCTCCTCATAAGAAGAATGCAAAATGCAAGTCTAGGAGCATTAGAAATGCGGTCCATGAGAAAAATTAGAACAGTATGTACCTGCTGCAACAGTATAGCTTCTTGAGGACAGGTTGGAAATCGTATTAAACCAACTCCAACCATTAGTAAACCATAGCATCCCAACGATACCACAAAATAGATTGGAAGCTAGGGAAAGAGCAAACATGAAGCTTTAAGCATTATGCATTGCAAAAAAGCTTCCACAAATTGACAACTAGAGGAAATCGCTTGAGCACTTACCAACCAGGTATGGCTTTGTGGAACCACAGCCATTTGCAGAAGACCAACCCACAAGGCGGAGATAGCTACCAGCAAGTTGATAATCTTGATAACATGCTTCATTAGATTATTAACAGAGAGCTGCTACCATGAAAAAATGCATACTGTAAGTTAAAATGAGAGAACAACAGAGAATCCATCATACTTCTACAAAAACTGAAAATACTGGCATCAATGCTATCAGGCTCACAAATCAACTTGCAATTTTTTGACCTCCCATACGGACACCAACACCATTCAAGGACTGACACCCTGCCCATTTCACTAACAATTTATCAATTTAAACATATCACCTTGCCAATTCTAGTCCAATTTCCACAAACTTACAGTTTTCAACCGACTTAAATGCAATATGTTAAAGTCTAACACAATTACACGGCCCATTTGTCTTTCAGCTAGTATTTCCAACAATACTGGTTCTCCACCTATGAGGTTTTTTTTTTGGGGATAAATCTCCATCTATAAGTTTTGAACCTTCTTGGGAATGGGAAGTAATGTCTGCCCAGAGAAACAGTAAGGATTCCAGTATTGCCAACCTCAATGCAATTCAATGGAAACAAATCAGCCGACTTTACAAGGACTCTTCTCTATCATGTTTGGCTTCGGCGAAAAGATACAACGTTTAATAGACATAAATGTCTCTCTCATGATTAACAGCGACGAAGACCAAATCATGCTCTAAGATTCTCATCGGACCTCCAACCGCACCAGATATAAGTGTAAACAAAGGTAAAAAAACTCATTGTGCATAGTTGCGTAATAGAGCATAGAACGGACGCATTAAGACATTATCACATCGGTGATGAAGAAAAATGGTGAAAACTTGGATTTTTTTCTTTTTTTTTTTGTTGGTAATTAACCTCAAATGATATTGTCAATCAAATAAGCATGGGTTTTCACGGAAAATAACAGAGATTTCGTTCAACACAAAGATGATCGATCGATTGAAACCCTAACTGAATTGAATAGGATGGAACTTAAGAAACTTACCCAATTGAAAGTGGAGTTAGAGGTTGACGGTCCACGGGGATTATGTTCCGAAGGCCGGAGTTTGGTGGCTGGAGATTAGGGTTCGAACAAGATTGAAATGAAGAGATCCCAGATGAAATTGGTGAAAACGTCAAAGTCGCTAAATTCTTTAATTTACTCTCGTAGTTTGATGAAATTGGAAACTGAGAACATTCAGGCTGATATTATTTCGAAACCCGTGTCTACGTGGATTTTGATTTAAAAAAATATATATATATATTTATTGTTAATGATGTTATTTTTACTATTATTTAAGGAATTATTTATTATTATAAAAATTATAAAACTATCAATATTAAATTATTCCTAAATAAAATATACTAATAGTAAAATAAATTATATATATATTATAAATGCAAGATAAATAGTGTTATTTAATTATTTAAATAAATATAAAACGTTAAAAGCATTAAGATTTTATGTCAATAAATGATGGTTTTGCATAAAGTAATTTGACTTATAGAAAGAGTTATAATTTTTGAAAATATGGAAGTGAAATATTATGAATACAATCTGTTGTGTTGTTTTGCATTAAATTATGCAAAGTTTATATTATTTGCACAAAAATAGTGTTTTTCTTATATAATTCTTTGGAGGGGACGATTTAAGAAGGGGTTACTTGACTATCCAAAGGAAAAGCTATTCAAAATAAGTAGTTTAGAATAGTTTTCAAATGAGAATAATAATGTTATAGTCCTATATTGGATAATATTATAAATTAAATATGATACTTAAGTTTAAGTATTTTTATACTTACCAAACTAGTTTTTTGGAATTAGCTCTTTCATTAAGCTTGGTTCATAACGTTATGAGTCACACAATAAATAAATAAAGTTTCAATTATAATTTCGATGTAAATAAATAGGTATAGTAAAGGTTTCTTATTTATTGCAATTGCTATTGCTCATTTTGCAATTATTTTCTTTCATGGGGTTAGCAACTCTAGTAGTGATGGTAGTTTTTTTAAAAGAAAGTTTATATTGCATATGCTATTCATGTAAATGATTAGCTGAATTTTCTAAACAAATATGCATGTCTTCAATCAAAGTAAGCAAATATAAAGTGAATAATGTATATGGCTTTATTTGTATCCTACTCTACAAAGTATAGATTTATAAACTTTAAAACTAAAACCAATATTGTAACACATCAAATCACCATAATAGGATATTTAGTAGAAACTATAAATTTTGTTTATCTTTTTTTAAATTTCAAGTTTTATGATATTTAAAAAATATTTTACATAACTTGTAGTAAAGCTTATAAAAAAAAAAAAGAGAATAAATTTTCCCTTTTTATTATTTCAAGTTTACATGATTTTACTATTTAATAAATAAGAAATAATAAAGAGAAAGAATGAAAAGCATAAGGTCTGAAAGATAAATAGGAAAGAGTAAAGAAAAAAGATGGAAAACATAAAGTAGGGAAAAAATATAAATTTAATTGTTTGGGTTATTAACTTATAAACACTAACTATTTATGTTTCTTTTTATTAAAATATTTATTCAGTGAAAAATATAATATTATTTATTTATTAATATTTTTTTATCAGATAAGTTCATGGTATCTTAAAAGTTATACCTATGTATACATTAAGGTGCAAGTTTTATGATAAATATAAGATAGAAATATGTCATACCCCGAACTTTATCTAATGGGAAAAATTTATCCTTACAACTTTTTTGTGACTTTTTATATCTACTCTAATCTACTTGACCGAACATAATACAAAAAGGTACCTTATAAAATGAAATTATCTATTCATCCCTAACTTCAATAACTAAAAAGACCAATATGGGAACATAAAATAACTTGAGGGTTTGGAAAATTTTGTATATTTTGTATTTTATTTGACTTTAAATCGGACTATATATACATTCTCATTTTTTTTTAGATTGGTTTTAAAGATTAAGCATCTCTGGATAGAGACGATCATATAACTTATACAACATATGCAATATGCAAATGCTGACTTTACATATTTTAAGATTAAAAGTGGCATTACGCATTTTATTATGAAAAATAATCACTCATATAGAATATCACAATATTTTTTCGTTTAAACATAAATAGTTCTGTTGGTTTTAAGTTGTTGTAAGAATACTAACCTCCAATGCTTTATAGAAATGAGCATAGAAGACATGACAATTAGAAATTATCCACTGGCAAATCAAATATGTAAAGGTTAAAATAACAATAATAAGGAACATATGTTGATGAAAAGACGAAGGACATCATACCATACGATGAAATAAATGTTCTACACGAGCCATTGGTATTTACATATACTAGGCTGTGACTGTGAGCCCATGTTCAGGCGACTACCGAAATCAAATCCATGGAAACCACTACCTCCGTTAAAAACTCGCTTATTTGTTGATTGGACCGAAGATCACTGTAATCGTAAGATTACGTCCTATTATTGGTCTTCTAGGTTGACTGCCAGTGCAAACTTATTATGTTCAAAATAATAGAAAATTTATAGGAGGCTGGATCAGCTGGATTCAGATACCTCCATAAGACTATAAATTATTAGATTAAGATAAATAGAATCCAGCTCGGCCATCCCAATTAAACTATAAATTATTGACCAAACCTTGGAACGATTGTAAAAGTCTCAAATTATAAATTATTTTATATTAACTTCTATTAAAAAAAAAAATTCATTCCGGTTTGATTTGATCATTGAATAAAAGTAAGCCTAATCTTAAAGCATGGATTGCTTAATTTGATTAGCCGCATACAATGCTGATCCCTAGGGATATAATGATTCATATTCTCAAATTACATTCACATTTTATTTTATACCGAATTTACACCAACGTTGAAAATAAATAAAATAATACGGAAACTGCAAATGATTAATTTAATTTTCATTATAGTTGTGCATTTCGTGTTTCCGTTATCATGGAATGCTGTATCGGACACGGACCACAAGCTGACCAAAACCACGAGGATTCAAATCGAACGCAAAAATCAAGCAGCCATACATTAAAAAAAAAAAAAAAAAAGGGGTACAGCCCTTATTCATTCATATGCGTACTTCGTACTTACTGCTAGGAGGAGGATATATCGTTTTCCTTTTGGAAATTGCCACCTTTGTGAGTCTTAATCCTGAACCGAATTCGTTTCGGTTCGGCCAGCGGCTTTGGAGTGCTCTCCCTCTCCACTCATCGTCTTCTCTCTCTCTCCACTCCCCTACTCCCCAAAGGTGTCGACGGCAGTCTGGATCTTTCCAGAAGCGAGTCGCAGTTTACATTTTAACGTGATAGAGAACTTTTTCACGTGGAAAGAAGCCCATTTCAGCACATCTCTTTATAACCCTACAATAACAACTTCTCCCAAAATGGCACATCCCGACACATCATCAAGGCCATGGATCGTGGAAGCAGCCCCTTATCTTGTGTGTCTCCTTATAGCTGCCCATGTCTTCGCTCTCGTACGTAAAGCCCTAATCCCCTCTATTATTCTTCTCTTTTCTTTTCCTTTTCTTCTCTCTTGATTAAGTTAATCGCATAAATTCAGCACATTTAGGGCTATAATGGCTGTGGACTGTGATTTACATTTTGATTTCATAGGTATATTGGATTTATAAGTTGGCTACACAGAAGCAGCCTCAGAGAAGAAAGGCTCATTGAGAAGTAAGTGCTTTTTTGCATATTGTACACTGGCATCTTTTCAGTGATTAGTATTGCGGTCTAGTGTTCATAATGGTCAATATATGGTGGCAGTCGAGAGAATTGTTGTAGCTAGAGGTAAGTGGTGGTGAGAGGCAACAGTTGGATCTGATCTGATGGCCCCGCGGTTGAAGTTGGTAGGCTGTGTGAGAAGTGATTAAAAATCCTTGGAAATTACTTTCAATGTTTAAGAAAGAATCATATTTCTCAATTTTAGTAGATCATTTTCATTTGGTGTAAATAATGTGAAACAAAAGCAACTCTAATACTTTGTTTGAAGGTTTACTAAGAGATCATGTCAACTCCTGAGACTGATTATTAATAGGGGATTCATATATATATATATATATCATCCTTATAAGTTTTCAAAATTTATTTTTCCCTTCTGTAGTCCTATATCAACAATTTATAGTACACTTTTATTTTGGTGGTTAGGGTTACTAACTGCACGGATAATTGCACTTTTAGGTTTTTTAATTTTTGGATATCTAGTTAGGACTAACACCTGTACATATCATGAAGCATTGATGTGTTAAGATAATCTAAATCCATTTGCATAGAGTGGTAGACAGTAGGGGGACTGAGGTGGTTAAGCAGAACTGGAAGAGGATCATATAAGGATTCATGGGGATTATTGGATAGTAGGTATATTTTCTCTAGGAGATGGTTGATTGTGGTACTGAATGAGACACAGTTTGGAAGAATACAACAGTTGAAGCACATCTGTAATGGTTATGAGGTTTGAGTTGTCTATTGTGATACTGACCAGGGATGGTTGTGTGACAGTGCTGGGCGAGTAACTTGACTACCATCACTGCACCAACGTGCAATATCTAGTACCATAATGGCAGTGTGAAACTCATGGGGTTGGAATTAGATACCACCACTGCACAGCGGTGTGTCTCCTTGCTAGTATATGTAATTTTAAATAATTTTGAAGTTAAAAAAGAATTAGACCAAAAGTGACAAGAGTTTTTGAATCTTGTTCAAATACAATTCACCATGACATAAAACATTCAAAATAATGAAATTGCAGAGTTGATAAAGAGCCCCAACCCCCCACCCCACCCAGATTAGGTAGTGCAGCATAGTGAAGCTGTTTATCTTATCACTAGTAAAACCCCACCAATTTTGATGGTGCACCACTTTCCTCTGCTGCTTGTGCGATACATTGGAGGGGTTGTTATTTCCCCAATTGCAACCTTCTTATTGTGAGTTTTTTCTAACTTATCTTTAGCAATTTTGATCTCAAGTAAGAGATGAGAATTACCCAACACTTGATTTTAGGATACAATAGCTGTTGAAGGGTTGCTGGCACGACTTTATTGCAGCAACATTTGGTGATGAATCCTAAATGCTAATTTATGGGAGGTGACAATGGAAAGTTAAGAGTAGCTCATGCCTATATTCCTCTATCTGCAAACTTCTAGAGAAGGACCTCGTAGTTGTTCTTTCTAATCTTTTGAAAATATCTAATCTTTTTTTTTTGGGGAGGGATGGGATAAATTACTTGAATTGAATCTAATTAGTCATATTTATTAGTTTGCTATCTTAGTGGTGATATAATCATGGGGAATCCTGGTTTGAGATAAAATATAACCTTTAGGAGGCCAGAAGTTTCTCTTTTGCATGTAAGCAACAAATGATGCCACTTATTAAATTTCTTGATTTTGAATGGTGGGACAAACATTCACAAGTTCCTAGATAAGTCTACCAAAATGCAACCACAGTTGTCTCTCAGCATTTATTGTCATTCCAAACTTTCCTTGGTGGTGAACATTTACTTTAATGTTAAGCATTTAAGATTAAAACTAGCCAAAAAAGAAGTAAAGATTGACATATTATTGCTGTCTACTTTTTTGTCGTCGTTCCATATGCTGTTTGGAGTTGTACTCCTAAAATTCTCATCGGCATTGATCCATTTGAAAAACTTTGAGTGTGATGCATAAATTATGCGGGAATATATAGAAAAGTTCTAAACCTTTCAAAAGTATCAATTGAATCCTATACTATCTTACTAATGTGGCCCTCTCTAGGCATCATACATGGCATACAAGCAAAGGACTTTAAAAACACAATTTTAGAAGGTTCAGTACTAAATTAATACTTTTAAAAGGATTAGGACTTTGTTGAATAGAAAGCATAAAGTTTTGGAACTTTCAGTGCATATATCGTTTTTAAGTGGTGCATAAAAACTTGGGTTTTATTACTACTATAATCATTTTACATTTACTAATTTGTTTTATTACTTCCTTTGAGTATTGATTGCAGGTCAATTTTCAATTCAGAAATTTGCAAAATGGCAACACAATGCCAGAGTATAATGTTCTAGTTTGGGATAAGAGCAGCAAAGTGATATGAGCAATGAAAAAATTTCTACCTAATAATACAAATTAATTCTTTGGATAATTGCACTTAAACTTCTAGGTGGTTTGGAGAGTTTTCTAGAGAGAAGAGAGAGCATTTTCTCTCACTTAAGTATAGGTAGAAAGTTTATAAGCAAATTCTAACATTTTGCCATTTGTGTCAACATACAAATAAAAAAGGGTCAGAAATGAGCATATGTAAAAGAAGAAATGTGCATTAATGAAGACTAAAACCGAGAAAACCACCCTTAGAAAAAGTTTGGGTTAGTTAATTAAACTTGTGGTAATTATTGAAAGCAAAACTCATGAAATCACCGATTTAGCCCCTTGCCTGTTCTGTGCATGTGAAGGACACATTAGAATTCAATGCCCACATTCTACATCAATCAAAACTCAAATTAGGATCTTATTAACTTAGACTTTGATCAATCTTAGAGTGAGGGTGGTAGATAATATTGTTAGATATTACGTATAATTAACAGTAGTATTTATATAGTTTTTATTAGTAATATTATAGTAGTAAGGAAACCAATGAAATGTTGCCATATGGCACATAAAGAGTGGAATAATAGTATAAATAAGGGGGGCAGTAGTGGAGAGAGAGGAGGTCATTTTCTTATTTTGCTCTTTAAAGCAAACTACAATTAATATTTTTATATTAAATATAATTAATATTTCAATTCACGAGTATCTATCAGAGGGATTAAAAGCAAGCATTACAAGTTTATTGACTATTGTGAGTTTAGGGTGTTACTATGTTTATTTGCCATTAAAAAGAACAAGGGATATCAGTTGTCTATTTATTTATTAATTAATTAATTAATTAATTTTGGTCGAGAATTGTGAGATTTCATTGGTACAGTAGATAATTGAGTAGTTAGAAGGCATATTTAGAATAAGAGGAATGATGCAAACGCTTGTGGAGGATACAAATGGGAGTAGTGCAAGTGATTTTATCTTTTTATTTTGTTTGGATAAGTAGAATAATGCAAATGCAAAAAATTTGGTAAAATGGTCAGTTTATTAGTTTGGACTCCTAATGGTGGAAGGAAACACTTGGCCTTGTTGAGGAGCTATTTGGCAAACTGAGATTTTGATCTTTTCTAAGCATCTGTCTATATGCTATTATGCTTTCTTAGGGATCATAGCAGTTTGGTTCTCTAGAAGCATTGGTTACTGGTTAGGCATTGTTGCATGATAGTGCTTCCAATAATTTGTAGACTAGTTGTGGTAGGATTCTTCTAACGAAGAAATCAAGTTTCAAATTCTAGAACTTACATTTATTTAGAATGTGGAGAATTTTTTTTTTGGATAATTTATAGTTTATTAATCCAAATGAGGGTATACATTTGTCAAAAGGACGGTTGGAGTTACATCACAAGTAAAAGTACAAGATTCACGTGTGTTGATACAAAGAAAACCCTTCCAGATTACAAACGAGTAATATAAGCTCTAGTCTGGTTGGCTAAAAAGCTAGCATTAGGAAGATTGCTCCCTAGGCGAATCTTGTTTCGAGTCCTCCATATGCAATAGACTACAACTACAAGACTCACCGTCCATGTTTGGTGAGTAAGGGAAGACGATTAAGCTATTGCAATCAATGTGATTGAAGCACTTTGCCAAGTCGAAGGAAGGCGGGCATTGTATAGCATCACACACTAATCTCCAAACTTAGGATGTAAATCCGTAATTAAAGAATAAGTGAGAGTGATCTTCCGATCCTTGCTGACAGAGAAGACAAGTCCTGGAAGTAGCGACTCCCCATGAGACTAGTTTGTCAAGGGTGGCTAATTTTCTTAACCAAGCCAACCATAATATGAAGGAGTGTCTAGGTAGGGTTAACTTTTTCCAAATGACTTTGTGCTAAGGAACGGTAACTCCTGATGGGTAGAGAAGAGTATCCACTTTTGATGGAGTAATCTCTTGATGTGGTGTGGATCCAGCGAAGTTGATCAAGAGTTGAGATGTGTAGTTGGGGGTGGTGATGTGAATGCCTGACCAAAATGGGTTAACAGGTAGCCACCATGTGTTATTTTCCAATTAAGAGCACAACTTAGCCAGCATAGGGAGGCTTGAACTCTCGATTTCCTGCGCACTGTATATTGTATCCAAATGACCTATTGGTAACCCGTAATCTGTCCAAATTAAGATGGATAAGCCATCACTTGACTCCCATTAGAAGCTGTTATGGACCAAGCATCTTAATTTCAATAGCTTCTTCCAAGACCAGGAGCATATGGTTAGTGCTCGTGATGACTAGAAGCTTCTACCCTTCAACAATGTGGAGTGCACCCAATTAAGCCATAGACTTCGTGGGCCGTTTTTGCACAAGTGCCATATGTGTTTGATCTGTATGGCTTTACTCCAGAGATGGAGATTGGGGATCCCTAGGCCCCCACATTTGATTGGTTTACATACATCTACCTATCTGACCTTTAGCCTTTGACGAGATATATAGTTTTCCACTCCATAAGAAATTCCTCAAGAGTTAGTTTTTGTAATTATAGCCTTTGGGAGTAGAAATACGAAGCTCTAGAAAACCTACATCGAGGAAAGGATTGACTTGACTAGCTGTAATCTGCCTGCTTAAGAGAGGTACTTGGAGGTTCAAGAGTTAATGTGAGCTAGGATTCTTTCCAAGAGGGTGTCACAATCCTCTTTCTTAAGTTTTGTGGAGAGAAGTGGGACTCTTAGGTAACGAACTGGGAGTTTGCCTTCTTGGAATTGGGTGATTCGCAAAATATTCTCTTTGGTCCTTGTAGGGACATTAGAGAACAAGATGCTACTTTTGCTATTGTTGGCTACCAGACCAAAGAGCAAATGGAAGTGTTGAAGGGCGCCTTTGATCATAGAGGTAGATTTGACATTGCCTTTTGCAAAGATTATAAGGTCATTTCCGAAAACAAAGATGGATTAGGTGCTCAGGTTTGCATTTTCAATGGAGAGAGAATGTGAGGTTGAATGTGAGTCTTCATAGTAGGGTGGAAGGAATCTCCATGCCAATGACAAATAAGTATGAATAGATGGGTGAAGAGATGGGGTCACCTTGCCTAAGGCCCCATTTGCTAGTGAAGTAGCCTGCCAATTCTCCATTGATGTTAATAGAGAACCTAAGGGTAGAGATGCATTGTTCTATGAGGGTGTAAAAGTGTGGAGGAACTTGCATAGCTTTAAGCACCTCAAGAATGAAGCCCCATCTTGTAGAATCATAAGCCATATGGAAATCTACTTTTAAGGTGTAGTGGGGAGCGCCTTTTTGTGATTGGTATCCAATCATCAATTCTTGAGCTATGAAGATATTGTCGGTAATCCTATGGCTTGGAATGAAAGCATTCTGTTCTCTTCCAATCAAAGAGGGTAGCACATTTTTTAGTCGCGCTGCAAGTACTTTAGATATAACTTTGTAAAGGACGTTGCGGCACATGATAGGTCAAAATTCTCTTAAGCTAGAGGGATTAGCTATCTTTAGGACCAAGGTGATGATGGTTGTATTTATTTCTTTAAGCAAGTGCCTAGAGTTTAAGAATTCTTTGACGGTAGCGGATACATTGTTTCCTATTATTTCCCAAGTCTCCTTGAAGAATCTGGCGGTATATCCGTTCGATCCAAGGGCTTTCTCATTTGCTTGGGAAAAGAAGCCTCTCTTAATCTCTTCATCTGTGAAGGGTGCTTGCATTTCTTCCCTTTGTTTCTATCAACTTCCAAGTCACCAAGTTGTGGATCTCCTCTAGGTTAATTAGAAGGTGGGTGCTGCCATAGAGTTGTTAGAAGTGCAAAACAGCTAATTCCTTAACCTTTGCTTCCCTTATTGCTTCACTTTTATCTTCCTTTGAAAGTCTACACATGGCGCTTCTGTTGTGAAGGTTCCTTGTAGCTTTGTGAAAGAATGAAGTGTCCTTGTCCCCTAACCTTAGCCAGTTTGATCTCGATTTCTATTTGAAGAGGCATTCTTCAGCTCCCCTAAGTAGTTGAAGGCTTTCTTCTTCTCTTCCATACGTGATGTATCTCCAGTGCCCTATATGGTAGATTGCATCTAGTTAAGAGTATTCTTAGCCATTTATACTCAATTAGATAATTGGGAAAACACGGAGCGATTTAAGTGTCTTAGTTCATTTTTTAGCAATTTGAGCTTCTTAACCACCTGAAACATTCTTGAACCAGTGATCTCCTTATTCCATGTATTGATGACAATGTCCTTGAAGCTTGCATGCTCGATCCAAAAGTTGAAGAACTTAAAAGGCGACTTCCTTGACTTAGGCCTAGTGTCCAAAGATGTGATAGCTAGTGAATGATCTAAAAGGGTAGGGGTTAGGAACTTGGCTTGGGTTCTCGAGAAGACATGTAACCAGTGATGATCGACTAGAACTCGATCGAGTTTTCTCAAAATTGGGTTGTGTTCTTGATGATTGGTCTAGGTGAAGAAGTCTCTAGAATACCTTAGCTCTTCCAACTCAGTGTTGGCCAAGCAATTTTGAAAGTCTTCCATTGTCGTTGTCATTTGAGTTCTTCCTCCAAGTTATTCTGAAGGGCACTTAGTTATGTTGAAGTCACCAAGTACCAACTATGGGTTCATGGTCATGGTGGGGGCTAAGCCCTCTAAATTCCCCCATAAGGATTTCCTTTCCCTGTCATTGTTTGAGCCTTAGATGAATGTAATTGATAGAGAGGTATTGGTGCTTCGAAATGTGGTTGCGCAATGTATAAGCTGCACATTTTCCTTCTCAATTCGGACATCCCAGTCTCTTGGGATTTAGACCAACAACATTCGCTTGCGAGCTACTTGGTTAATAGCTACTTGCCATTTTGGCCCCAATAGGTTCTGAATGGGTATTTCGTTTGAAGGGTTAACCTTGGTTTCAAAAATCCTTATAAAGAAAATCTTATTGTTATCACACTCCTTCCTAACTTTTACTGCTTTAATTGGGTCATTAGACCTTTTAATATTCCAAGTTGCTATATTCATGAGGGTGAAAAACAAGAACCCGTTTGCACCTAAGTAAAGGTGCGACGTCTCTTCCTTTGTTTCCTCTTCCGGTGCCTTGAAGAGCTAGAGCTTTTGTTGCTCCTAGGATTACTGTTCAGGATCCTATTTAACCGATCGAGGAGCTTGTTAAGTGGAGTATTGTCAAATTCCTCGCAATCTTTAGTATTGCCCATCTCAATTTGAGCTAGGCTAGATGCCAAGGGCTCACAGGTTCGCTCCAAATGGTTGGGGGATTTAGGGACAAAGGAGGAGTCTTGATCCTGGCAGGAGAATTCACTCGAATGGGGAATATCCATGGAATCACCAGCCTCATTTTTTACTTCCATCGCTTTTGGTGACCGTATACTTCTGTCTTCCATATGAGGATTCTGGTTAGAAGAAGTAATATTTTCCTCCACTACAACATCAATTGGAACTGCCTTATTGTCCGCTTGAATCCTACTCTCTTCACTCGTAGGTTGTCTTTATTTCAATGGAGACTGGACTTCCTCACTAATTTCTTTTTGAGCCTGAGGAGGGGGAGATTTGAGAGAAGAACAAATTACTTCATCCTCCTTGGGAACCCTCTAGTTACCCTTACCGGCATGGTTTACCTGAATCCACCGGTTGGCTTTAGGTTTAGAGCTTCCAACTATGGTTTGTGAAATCGAGTTCCTTCTTGGAGTGCAAGAATAGCCAAAAACCTTACATGTGCTGCATCTGGGAAGAAGCCATTGATACTTTATGTGAACTCCAGCCAAAGAGCCATCGGGTTTCTCCACTTTGACTTGCATAATCAATTCTTCCCTTTTGTCAATTTCAACAAGGACACGGGCTTGGTTGGTGTGTTGCCTAGAAGTTGTGAGGGTGTT
The DNA here is from genome assembly GCA_037954665.1 of Laguncularia racemosa. Classification (NCBI taxonomy): domain Eukaryota; kingdom Viridiplantae; phylum Streptophyta; class Magnoliopsida; order Myrtales; family Combretaceae; genus Laguncularia; species Laguncularia racemosa. Next base: position 3,259,744 of record JBBMOL010000029.1, on the reverse strand, counting down.
GGCTTTAATGGGAGAACCCACTTCATTAGCTCTATGACTTACCCCCTTGGCTCTAAGGAACTCACAAGGAATGTGACTAAACATAGCCCACACCAGAATGTGAGTGGGCTGAGGCTTGTCTAATGACATTCCCTTTCTCCATCGTCGGAGGATGAGAAAGCGTTTAGAGAAGTACTAGACCTTCTCTAGTATCGAAGAGAGGTCCTTGTCCTTGTCAGAGCTGAAGTAAAAGAAACCTTCTTAGTTGGTAGGACGTTGATGAGGTCGAAATCCTTCGAAAGTCTGAAAGCTATTGATTGAACTAGGGAAAATGGGATTTTGCGACCTATGAAGTATCCTACTAGGGTGGATCTCTAGTAGTCTAACCCTTCATCCTCGATTGTCTTCAGGATCTTGACCCTAGGGACGTCATCTTTCATCACCGGAGGGATGAATTAGAGATTAAAGTCCGAGTTCCGGGGAGTAGCTTGAGGGCCACAAGCGTTTGTGCAAGTCTTAGCCGCTAAAGGGAGGGGAGAAGGTTGTTTTTCCAGGTGGTTTTCCTTCTCAATTTAGTCCAATAGTTGATTTGCTCCGTCCGAAGTGGAATTTCCAGAAGAGGAAAATCCTTTGGACTAAGAGTTGGTAGAGGTGTTGACTGGGTGAGTGGGATTGACATGGACTTTCCTTATGTCTCCAGCAAGATTGTCCACTGTGACAGGAGCACAAGGCTCCAAAATATTACTTTTAGGTAAGTCGTTTTGGCTTTTTTTTTAAAGGTAAAAAGACACCTTAGCTTTTTCCCTATTTTGGCTATTGGGGCAAACTACCTATGGAACTGTGTCTTGTGGGCAAGATACTGGCATTCCGAAAAATTGAGGAGGAAAGTGGTTGCCTAATGTGCTCTAGCGACTGGAAGGGGGCCTCTTGGACGGCTCCTGAAGCTTGCTAAACTCTCCCTTCATCAAGTTCGGCAACATACCAGGTGGGAGAAGAGTTTGGCATGAGGTTTGTGTGTATTTGTAGCCTAAAAGAAGTGGTCTTTTAGGGGGATTGGGGGGAGTGGTTTTAGAGAGAGGTGAGAGCATTTTCTCTATCTACTGTTACTTTCAAGGTAAAACAGATATGTGGAGACTTGGTTGTTGTTAAAACTTAAAGTGTCTGGGGATTGAGAACCCACAACTCTTTAATTGACAAGGTAAAGGTGCGTTACCTCTAAGATTCAATTCATTTTTTATTTGATGGAATTTCTTTTCTTGCTCACCCCAGTCTGTTTCTCTTAGCTTACACTTGAATTGTTTTCTCTGAGCTTTACTTGCTATTTGCCATTCTGAATGAAAACATGTTGCAGTGTGTGGGCCTCTTGAATCGGGTGTATGCTCTTTTTAGCCAGATATTTTTGCAGTTTTATGATCGTAATCTCTGTTAAGACAGTGGCTGTTTTCTGCTATTACAGGAAGTTTGTTGTTTCATTGCTCATCCAAGAGAAGGCATCCTATTTTCCGGGAGAATCAGAATGTGTTATAGAAGCCTTGGCTCTTGTTTTCGTGGACTATGCCCCTTGATCTGTTCTTTACCACCTGTACAGATTAATTGTATCATTGAACGAGAACATTTGAATCATTGATGTCATTTACATATTATGATCTATGTGGAACTGTGCTCAATTTGCTTTGGCACCAAATGTTCCAGTCAGTTTACATGGGCCAAAATATTCACTTGGTCTTTATCATCGGTGGTGATGCCCTGAAGGTCTGCTATGAAGAAAATATTTATTCAAGCTCAGGTCTCTGGCAATGAATTAAGTACTGCCAGGAAAAAGTTTGCAACTCCGGACATTGTTTACACTTTTATGAGCTTCATTTCATTGTTATGTTCTGGAATTACTTGGTGCTTGCAAGTAGTGTGTGTGAAAAGATGCTTCATCATTCATTCCTGTAAATACTTCTGCAGTCCTATGCTTCTGCCATCTTTTGCCTCGTCATATTAGCTGTCTTTGCATATCTTGCTTCTACTATGTACTATTTCTCTCCGTTCCCCTGAAAAAGTCACCATTGAGCAATTGTTGTTTATGTAATGGTGTTGAGCTAAGAAGCTGACATCCATTTGAAATAAGCTCTTCCAATAAGCCACGGCAAATTGGGAGTGAACCATCCTTGGCCTATTACTTCCCGTTTCCATCTTGCCCTTTCTCTCTTTCCGAAATTTCAAGAGAGAAACCTCTTGAGGGAGTACAAGACAGGGTAAGACACTTTTTTCCCCCTTCTCCTTCCCCCTCGTGATAATTAGGAGAGAGTGTAAGCTGGGATAACCAGTCCTTCCCAAGTGATAATGCTCATCCATCTGAACTCAAGCATTAGCTGCTCGGTCTCAAGTGAAGTATTAAGCAACTTCACTTAGTAACCTGAGAAACAAATTTCAGATTCATTGTCGCTGCACTAATAATTGTAGAGCTACTTCATGTTCTCCTTTTTAAGAAGATGGTTCGTGTAGATCTTGATAAAAACACTAAGGCTGTAGGTACATTACGCTGGTTCCTGAGTTACCCAAGCTGAATTTGATAATTACTCGGGATCGATTGGAGAACAGCCAGCCTTGACCTACTCAGCTCGAAGTGCTCAAGCATAGCTTAAAATACATATTGTTCTGATATTAATTCAATCAAGAAGGATATAATTTTCTCCAAAATTTCAAGTTTTAAATGCTTAGTCAAGCCGAGCTTGCACTCTGTAGCATTTTAAACAAAGCTTGGGCGTGAAAAACAAAGCTTAATGAAAACGGAGCTCTTAAAGTCGATTTTGAAATATGGATCCTTGTAGTTGGCAAAAATAAATAAATAACAATAAAATAAAATAATAATAAATAAATAAATAAATATGGATCCTTTGTGGCACTATGCAGCGCCACGTAATTCAAGCCTTATTAGAGAAATATGTGAGTTTGTTTTTTTGTGACAAACTTTTTTTAAAAAAACGGCTTCAAAAAAAAAATTTATAAAATATTGTTGCGAAATTGTAAATTGGTATTGTAATTTTTAAATATAATAAAAATCACATATTTAATATATAATTTTTAAATTTAAAAAAAATTAACTTATCATTTAAAATTAAAAATCGTATGTTGATGTAATTTTTATTATATTTAAAACTCACACTATCAATTTATGATTTTATAACGTATTTTGAGACTTATTTTTTTTAAAACCATTTTTTAAGGAAAAGTTTGCGCTCTCTCATCAACTTCTCGTGCCACATCTTTAACTAGAACATTAGACGACTGTCACCGGGACAGTGGGGGAGGCCTAACAATTGCCTAGGCAATTAACAAAAGGAAATACTCTATCCACCCTGAAATTCAATCCAGACATATACTCTAAAGTTAATCAATCAATGTTAAAAATAATCTTTGTGTTCTTTGACGTGAATGTTGTACATGGTCCAAGAAGGCGTGAACAATCTCGTGAAGCAACACATCGACATCCTTTTCCAATTGTGTCTTTTTCTGCAGTCACAATCAATTACGAAGGTGGAGGAGAGGTTCCCAATATGTGATTCGCGTTCTCATGATGCTTATATTGAAATTATTCAAGTATTTACAGAAGTCTAACTTTAGTGGAAGAAAATTCCTCTACATGATTAACATTTTCGAAGATTCCAAGTTGGAGAACTCGCACTAGTGAAGTTAGGCATCTTATCTTTTCCATTTTGCCCCCTTTTTTGACATTTTGCAGTATCAGTCCTTGCAACAATAAACTGGGTACCGTGCTCGTGGAAGTACTTACAGGATAAAGGGCATGAAATTTTGTGGGCAAAAAAAAAAAATGGTATCCTTTAAAAATATTTCCGTGGAGTATAAATGAATCAATTCGGCTTGCAAACTTTCTAAACATGGCTCGACATTTGCTTTGAATTTTATTTGAGAGCCTAGTTCCAGCTTAGATTATCGAGCTGAAATCAATTTTGAATTTGTTTCTTGATAAGCTTGCAAACTTAATCGAGCTTAAATCAAGTTTAACTATATAATGAGACTTGATTAAATTCAAGTAAATGTTGGAATTTTGATGTGAATTTAGTTAATAGAAATATAAATTTATCTTTACAATCAACCTTAAATGAGTTTTAAGCTCAATTGAGCTTCAAATTTTCCAGTCGAATTTGAACTTGGGTTCGATGTTGTTGAATTGGATACTCCTAATTCCAACAATGATTCTAACTTGTGATATCTGAAGGAAATATACCTTTTCACATTTGCTGGTGCCTGCAGCACAGAACAAGCAAAGCTTCTAGATATTTAGATAATCATATAATTCATTAATGAAACTGTCTTCCTGGCCACAAGCTGTCTTTCTGATTCTTCTTTCCTTCAACTACAGTGTAAGATGCAATGTTTTTGAAACAATACACACCTACTATGTTGTCTTGACATGTTGCCTGTTGGGTTGTTCATTATTCTATAAGCTAACAAGTACACACAGCATCATTTAATAATCTATGAGCTAGTGCAAGGATTTTCCTTGCCGCCTAACCCATCTTAAGAACAACCATTAGGAGCGAAACCAAGCTTCAATCCAGCTACATCGTAGATCACCGTAAATGTCTGTTGCTGCACATTTCCATAGATGAGAATATCGGTGTCATCACCATTCGGAGCGAATGCGAGGCAAACCTGCGATTCACTTGCGGCATAGAGTATTCCTGAAGGATTTAGGTCTACGGTAGCCGGCCCTCGAAAAGAGAGGCTGATCTTTGGTATAGAAATAGATTCATATTTGCTGAGGTCATAGCAAGTGTCTAGGATGGATAGAGCCGGTGCAGTTGGATATTTTGTCATCGATTTCTTAAAGGCATCTCGCAAGGCAGTGTATACTGTTGGGGGCAGACGTGTGATCACCGTGCCGGAGTCAATAATCTGCGGGGCGTTGGAGAATACGGTTGGTAAGATGGATAATTTAGTCCCCCCAACGGTTATTCCATCCATGCTAATGCCATAAAACGATGCTCCTTGTGAGATTGTTAACAGGGGAGTGAATGAAATTGCGTTTGATTTAGACTCAGGAGTAGCGGTTTTGCCAAAAGTTAAGTGTCCTGTGGAACTTGCCGATGATGGTAGGCAGTAAGAGAAATATTTGCCGTACTTTGTAGCAGTTTGCTCCACAATGGAAATTTTATCGCGCCCGAGGCCAAGCAGCCCGGCTGCTTGACCGAAAAGGCCTCGATTGTTCTGGCCGCATCCAAATAGGAAATCGGTAAATGTATCTGTAGGTGTCAACGTCAGTTTCTCTTTCGCAAAGAATCCTACTGAGAATGATGAATCGCCATATTGTATGCCATATACACACGTTGATGCAGAGCATCCTGGACTCTTACCTGCACATTTCAGTGTAAGTGTTTTTCAGAATGCACATTCGTGTTCTGTATATCCACTTTCACAACTAATTAAGACAGTTTAATAAAACTTAAGTCGATCGGAAGTATTATATTCTTGTTTGAGTAAGATGTTGTATAATGATATCTCTCCGTAAACGCAAAATGCAAGTTATCAAGCAGTTACATAATGCAAGGAACTTAATTTGGCTTTCAAATAATATAGAATTGTCCACTCACTAATATAGTTGGCAACTGGCATTATCCTATTTGTTAAAAAATGAATGGGAGTACCACCCATCGACCATGTGACTGTTGCTTCTATCGTTGATGAAATAGTGAAGTGGTTCATGGCGTCTTTGCATTGATTTTTTTATACGCAAGGACAACAGGATTCACACACTGACCCAATTGGCCTTTTAGTTGATTTTTTGACGTGAAACGTAGTAAGACCAGGGGCTTTGCCTTTTTTTTTTTTTTTTCTTTTTGGGTTCCCTTCCGGTTAACTATACTAGTCAGGTTAAGTTAAAATTCAGGAATACGTATAATTGTGATTAAATAAATCAAATATCATACCTGTGGTAGAAGTAAGTTCGCTGCAGAGTGTAGAGGAACAAGATATGTTAGCGTAGGATGAAGACATGGAAGGGTCCAAGATAGGGTCTTGTTGTTTGTAGCAATATTTAACACATGGTTTGCACTGGGTCCAAGTGAGATCGCTACCAGTGTCAAATATTAGGGACAGGTCCTTTTTGGGCGTGCCCAACCCCACACTCACAATATAGTTCCCTGCACCCACAGTGCTGCCTGACTTAGCAGGAAGGTCAGCTTTGGAGCCCTTCAGACCATTTGTGCCTCGTTTCTCCGAGATTCTAGCTTGAATAGACTGAACCCTTGACTGGTCTTGGGCTAGGATCTGCTCGTGACTTGTTGTGCTTGGTTCATCCAACACAAGGCTTGAGCATGGTCCGTGCTTGTGAAATACTTCTAGAGACGAACTTTCACTTTCCACTGCAACCACAAATTAGAATTTCCACCTGAGGAATGGCTAATTGCAGATAGGAGACACGAAATCATTGAAGGACATATCTTACAAAATTTAAAATTTTCGGGACATTATTTCCTAAGAACTTCGAAGATGGAGGAGGACTTACTTAACATCCTTCTATATTTTGATTCAGTCATTTAGATTTGCAGCAAAATTCAATCAAATTTATATGTTCTCAATTTATTCTCCTCCATCAATAGTATTGAAGGGAATGCGTGGAGCATAAATCTACAATGGATGGTACCATAATTAGAAAGTTTGTGAGTTATGAAAGCTATGCAATTTATACATTAAATTGATACCAACAAAAAGGATTTTGTTTATTTTTTTTTGGGGGGGGGGGGGTGTGTTCATCATCGGACAACACGTGAATGTAGTTTGGACAATTTTGATTGGATCAGTGTTCAAAAAGTGAGAAATTTCTACATCCGTCCAGAAAAGTGTTGTTTCCTCACATGAATACTCTATGTTTGTAGAAAATGAGAGACACTAAACATAATTTCGCCTAATGTATCGAATGGTGGTGGCTTCTAGTTTTCCAACACAACTAGAATAACTATATGTCCACGTTTCATCTGATTGACATGGAAAATAAATGATGCGTGGGAAAGAAAAGAAAAATGAGATTTGGCGCAATTGCAATTTGCATGCGCTAATTTTGTATTGACTCCACCAACCACCCGTTGACTTCATCTTGTTATTTTTTTCTCTACAAGAAGAATCGATTTATTTAGTGAAACCTAACCAAGTGGGGTGAGCTTTAGTGATTAATTAGTGTAATGTGAGTCTTTTGCATTATTATGGTGTACTGTGTTTTGTCGCATATCGTGGCAATATCAACTTGTACAAGGCAAGTTGCTGTTTGTTTGTTTTTTATCCATAGCTTTCTTTATGTAGAACTCCTTTTTAAAATTATTTGAGGCATCTCTCTGTTTCTGGGAAAACAGTTCAAATATTAATAATGTACTATCTCTATATGCATCCGTGAAGTTTATAACACGTAACAAAGTCGAATTCACTTGACAGTAAAAAAAGTTGGATTCTTTTTTTATGTATCAACAGTTTAGGATTCAAGTGCATCGATAATGGAAAACAGTGTACGTTAATAATTTAAATGGCAATATTCTATCGTTACCTCTTCCTCCTCTTCAAGGCAACACACTGAAATTTCCGGACGGAGAGAAATACAATAAAATATGCTTGCATATATGGAATATATAGCTACTTAATTCCTTGCTACAATATGCTAACAAAACTTTAGTTCTTGTATAATTGCTTGTTATCCACCCAATAAAATAAAAATAAATAACTAAAAAGAAGACAGGTTTTCTTCTATTTAAAAATAGAACTTTCAATATGTCAGGGGAAAAAAATAATAATAATAGAGAAGGAAAGACATTACAGAAGAAGAAGAAGGGTACAGAAAGAGAAAGATAAGAATAATATATAACCTTGGGAAATGGGAGTGATGCGGTTGCACGAGGCAGAGGGCATGAGAGAGGACACTTGAATCGTATGATGAGTAGCGCTTTCCATGGCTGATGTCGATGAAGAGCAACAAGAAGCAATCCATACTATCATACAAAGGAAACGCCACAAACAAAGGTAATATTGTTTTGAAGCAGCCATATTATTTTGGACTTTAAACATCTAATCTAATTCATACAACTAATAAGAGTAGCCTCTTCTTATCTTTTTTTTTCCCCTTGACAATGCTTGCTTGCTATTGCTCTGCTCTAATGCAAGCTCACATATGGTTCCCTTCATTCTGCTGCTTCGCTTTATAAAGGCCTTTTTCAGACACAACCAGCAACCTATCCATTACGCTATCAGTCGTCACAAGTCACCTCCTTTTTTTTTTTTTTCCTTTTAAATATTATTATTCCATTTCATTATAATATATGTTCTTTTCTGACCTCCTCCTCTCTATATATTTTTATTAAAATTACAAGTATACCGAGCATTTGCTGATAAAAATCCTTAAAAAATATACTTACAACTTATAAAATTAAAAGCAAAATATAATCTTGTATCTAATTGCAAAGGGCCAACTTAGGTCGGGCATTAGGTTTATAGTGACCCTTTTGTTAATAGGAAGAAAAACTCTATAAAATTTTTATAAGGTTTTAGAAAATACTCAACTCTATAAGGGCAAGTTCGTATCTCCTACACCTACCTTGATTGCATACCTAAAACCCACCATCTACTAAGAGTGGGCAAAAAAAATGACTAAACCAAATCAATGCGCAAACCGAACAAAACCAAATTAAAAATATGGTTTTTTTTTTTTTTTTTGCAATTTGATTTAGGAAATTTCCAATCCGAACCAAATCGAAAATTTATGATTGGTTTTGAGAGTTAATCCAAATTAAACTGTAAAATCGAATCAAACCATCTTGGAAAAATATAATGATAATTAACTTATAATTGAAAAAATTCTTTTATTATAATATAATATTTAAAAGAAATTTTAATTTACCTTTATTGAAAAATATATGTATTTAAATTTTATATTCATAATTTAAAAAATATGTATATAGTTTAACTTAAAATTTATTTTATATGCTAGTCTAAGAAATAAATTAGTTATATTAAATACTTACATGTTAAGTAAATAAAAGTTTTTAGAAAACAAAATATAGTTTAATCCGTAAACCAAACCGAAATTTTATGGCTTGAAAAAAATATGAAACCCAACCATATGGTTCGGTTTGAAGCGATGAAAAACTAGACTGCATTTTTATGGTTTGGTTTGGAAGAAAAATCGAACCAATTCGATTTACGCCCACCCTTACCATCCACACACATATACACGTGTGTGTCAGATTTCATGACATTAAGAGAAAGTGAGAGATTACCTTGGACTCAAAACGTAGTGAGTGGCATCAACAAGATAGTTTGTGTCAATGGTGTGGATACTTTGAAAGCGAGGTTTAACCACCCATGAAGAAATTGGTTGGGAACAAATACCACTCGCTTGATGATGGCCATGGTCGGTCGAAACTAGTTGAAAAGGTTGGTTCCTACAATCATAAGAGAGACCAGAGCAAAGTCAAATGATGGCTCTCTTGATAAGAAATTCGCTTGGAACAAGTCCTGGGAAAATCAGAAGAGAAGGTTGACTCACCATCCGAAAATAAAGCAAAAGTATGAAACTAAGGACAGTTGAGTGTTGCATGGAAACTCCAAGAGAAGTAAATCTCTTGTCTGTAATAAGTGGTATCAAAGCTATAATATTCCAAATTTCATCGAGCCACCTAAATACTACTCAAGTGAAATAAAAATTATGCGTAGGTAATCTTGTTAACAAAAAGGCTCGTATGGGAGAAGCTCGAGAGGTAAAGCAGCTATTAGGAGGACACTATTGCAAAAATAGAGGTAGTTGTGTTGCAAATTAAGGCTTTTATAACAAGAGCTACCCAAACTAATACAAAATAATGAAAAGTAAACTTGTGGGTTACCCTACCGTTGGGTTACTTAATAAGAGGTGATCTCATAAGACGTGAAGAGGGGTGAGACTAAGTGAGGAGAGTCATGGAAACCTAGGAGTCCTGGCTAAGATGATCTTGGAGTGGAGTGAAACAACGGGTGGAGGAGGATGATAACTATTTAGGGAAGTACAATTGTAAGCTACATTACCATTGGGCAACTCAGTAAGCGATGATCTCAAAGAACATGGAGAGGGATGAGAGTGAGAGAGGAATCCCCATAGATGCTCGAGGTTTTAGATGATGCGATCTTAAGGTAGATTTTGGCAACGGTTAGAAGAGGGTGGTAATCAATTGAAATAATATAGCAGTAGACCGCTCTATCATTAGGCAACTCAAGAAGAGAAGATCTCAAAGGACAGAAAGAGGAGGTGAGGGCGAGAAAGGAAAACCCATGGAAGTCTGTAATCTTGGCTAGAGAAAACTTTGTGGGAGTTTGCCAAAGGGGGAAGGTGGTAATCTATTTGAAATGGAGTAGTGGCTAGAGATTGGCCTCATGACCAGAGCATTACGAATTTAAGTGAGAGAGAATGTCACAATCCGTGACATCAAAAAGATGTGAGGAATCAATTTGGGCTTAGAACGTAGTGAATGGTATCAATAGGTAGTTTGTTCTAGGAGCGTGGGTATTTTGAAGGTGGATTTGACCATCTATGAACAAACTAATCAGAAGAAATTTACAAGAATACCCTTCTTTTATGAGTTAATTTATTGGGGTATTTTAAGTTTTATACAACTTTTCACATCATTTAAAAAGCCAAGGACAACATAAAATATTTTAGAAGAGTTCAAACTCTAAAATAACCTTGAAATACTAACTTAGAATCTAAGATGGGGAAGTTGAATTGAGTTTTAATTGATTTTAGTAAAAATAAATAAAATTACAAGTTGAATGAGCAAGTAACGATTACAAACAAAACAATATGTATTAAAAACAAAAGAAGTATTGAGAAAATATCAAACACTTGGAATTTAGCATAGGATTTGACACATTCTCATGATCAGTAATGGCCTTTGAAGAGGCCTTCAAACAATCTTACTAATATTACAAATGTGGTCTTCAACAATTAAAGGGATAATGTAAAAATTATTGTTTAAATTTTGAGTATTTATTTAATTTTACATTTAAAGTTTGAAGTAGCTAAATATATCATACCAAATCAAACTTTTATTTTATTTTATTTTATTTTTTAAATTTATTGCTTTTTTATAATTGTACTTTTTTATCAATGATTATTTACCATATCATATACTTAAAGATGATGGAGGTAGTAAAATTGACAAATAAAAGTTCAACCAAGTATCATTTAATCAACTTTAAGCTTCAATATTATTCAAAAGTCACGTTAGCACTTCAAGGAAATAGGAAAAATGCAAGAGAAGGGCTCATATGTGCGCTATTTTTGCAAAACAAGGTTTGAATTTTTTGACCATATGTTCATAAGATAACCTTATTTTAGAGCCCCATCCATCTATCGTTAATATGATTTGATGTGGCATAGAAAGAGACTCTAAAACTAGCTTAACTTCTAAATGCAAACCTTTAAACATATGATAACAAAATTCAGATCCTTTTTTGTAAAATTGTACAAATGAGGACCTTTTTTTTTTTAATTTTCTCTCATCTAATAATATAATATCACATATAAAAATTATTATTATTTATTCATTTTTTATATATATAGTATTGATAATGTGTACACATATAAGAATATCGCCTTGATTGAATTTTGTCCCACATGATTTCAGTTTTTAATCTCATTAGGACTCATGCTAGAAACAAAGCAAATTTCATTTTTCAATGGAAATCTTATACATATGAGAAACAAAATTTTATTTTCCATTCTCCCGAAGTTGTTTAAGCTTTATTTCATTTCATTTTTTTTATGTTCACTATTCCCAAAGCAAATCCCAAATAATGCATATTATTAAAGCCGATATTCAATTATTACATTGGAACATGGATCTTGTGTAAATGACAACCACAATATCTATCTATTATTAGATTAGTTAGATATATTTTATTAATTATTATTGCTTGAAAAAATAATTATTAGAACCTAGAGAGATAAAGTTTTTAGCTCTAAATGTGAGTTAATATATATTAATTATTTAGCTTGCACTTTATATAGATTGTGATTCAAAATATATACAATACTATTGAAAAGAATAGTTTTATTTTAAAATTCATCACGATTAACATTTTAATAATATATGTCTATTTTTTGTTGTAAATATAGTATAAATACTATTACTTAATTATTGTTTATTTGGAAAAGTATGAAAAAGGCTTCACATTTATACAGTTTTGCAAAAAAAAAAGATAAAGATTTTCTAACTATGCATTGAAGAGTATGTTTTTAAAGTTATGTTCATAATGGTAGATGAATGAAGACTAAAAAATGAGAGTATTCATAAATATAAATATAGGCCTTTAAGTAGAGAGGATGTTAAAAAGTCTTCGTTTCTTTGGAAGAATACCTCCATAGCACCTTAAAGGCCAGAGTCAGAGGATGGATCGGCTCCTTGATTTATCCTCAATCCTAATAGGAGGATGTTCACGGGACCTTCACCTGGAAACCCTAAGAATCAGGGTTAAAGGGGGCTTAACACTACTTTGCACGTAAATAACAAAATACACACGAGCGGTTGTCAAAAGTCAATCATGGCCAATCCATTCGTTGTTCACCCAGCCCACCTCTTCCTAGACGGTGCATACAAAAAGTTCGTTCCAGCCAAGTGCTCATCACCTCACTCAACCAATGGCCGGATTTAGGTTGGTGTTGGTCCCATCAAATGCTACAAATTGAAGCTTGAATCATTGAAAACATGCATAATTAGCTGCATGACGAAAATAACATTTTTCACACTTTAAAAAAAAAAAACCCTTTTAGAGTGAAGCTGAATCGCCTCTTAACAAGCATGGAAAACGAAGATGTTATTGTTGCAAACAATGCAGTTGGGTTATTTTCTTTAGCAGTGTATCAAAGCTCCCAAGTTTAATGTACTTTTAAAAATCATTAACGACCTGTCCAATTCAAATAAAGAAATTGTTTAACTGATTGACCGACATTCTATATGATGGAAACTGGCCCAAATATATTATTATTATTATTTAAAAAAAATTGTTTTTATTTCCAAATCTATGAGTTTCCATCCATGTGAAAATCAATTGGCATGCTAAACCATAAATTTATTATCTCGTTGTATTAAGAAATTATCTGACAATTACAAATAAGAATCAATTATTAAGAATGACGACCTTATATTGGAAATTTAAGTAGTTAGCACAAGTGTTTTTTAATTTTTTTAAATTTATAACCAGAATTAGCACAAGTCTATCGAATGCAAAGTTAAGGTAATATTATTTGGCAATAAATGCTGAACGTGACACATTGAATTGAGCACATATAATTAAGAGATATTATGGTGAAACAAAGATGGAAAAAGGTGAGTATGTTTAGAAGAACTAAAGTGTTAGTATAAAATTATATGAAATGCTTTGTTCTGTTCCTAGCACCCTTGGCATATAATTACAAAGTATTAAGGGCCATTTTTATGGTTATGTCCCCAACATGTTCTTTTAGTAGTATGATAGCATCCTTCTAGTGGGTAATAATTAAAAAGAAAAAAGAAAAAGAAAGTTTAGACACACATAAGATATAAAAAGGGTTTACCTTTTTTTATATTATGTAAGATAAGAAAATCCAATAGTATTAATGTTATAAATAAATGTAAAGTTTGAAAATGTAGACAATATGGAAAGGTTAGTAAAAATTAAAAAAAAAATGAAATAAGAAAAAAAGCAAAAGAATATAAAAAGATAAAAACTTCTTGAAATTATATATTATAATAAATTTAGTTGTAATTCCATAAAAGTTCAGTGTGGTTATGAAATAACAAGTATGTAGCTTCATTACATCCATCCACATTCTTCCAGCTTCCATATTCACCATCCCGCGTGCAACCTCTATTCATTTTTAATTAGGAGTTGTTCCGAGCTACCAACTAACCTAAAAGGTTAGATTACATAATATATGAAAACACTTTTAAAATGCTCATGTGTCTTGGATAAAGCTTTTCCACACACGCAACCCCACTCTCTCACTCGTTCTTATCATTTGTTTATGTTCTGTTTGGTATAGAGCAATGATGTTACGCAAATTCACACGAAGTTAAGACCAAAAAACCTCTATTTTTGGATTTGATATTTTATATCTTGTAAATTTTTATATTAGGAAATAATTATGAAAGAATTAATAAGATTCCTACTCAAAAGTTCCCCACTGAATATACAATTAAGGTTCTCAATGAAACATCACACACAAGTTCATCGGATGGTTTTTAAATATTTCAATAAATGTTAAGAGCAAGTTCATTATTTGACCAAAAAACAAAAATCATCTCAAATGTTACTCTTTTAAAGAGTTTTTGATAAAGTTATAAGATAATAATGGTGGCAATCGAAAAGTATAATAATATCATAAAATATTTAATTTTATCTAAAATGTTTTAGAATATCCACTTTCGAACTAATACCCTATGTTTGAGGAGGCAGAGAAATTATGCATAACTTAATATATATGTCTTTACCTATGAGTGTGCGCCTTAACAATAAGACCTTGACCTAGGATGTTAGAGTACATTTAAGCCTTACGAGAAGATACTGTCCCCTTGTGAGAGAAACGTGTAACTTTAACCGCTTTCCTTGCCTGGCTCCAAGTACGTTCGCGTGTGGTGATCATCCTAAGACAAGATCAAATGGAGGGCCACTGCTCCACCGTCTCCTCCTGCCCAATAGAAAGGCACGAATATTAGCTATCCCATCTAGGATATAATAGGTTAGAGCATACAGGTGTGAAAGAAAGCCAAAGTGAGCAGTGAGTGGGGGTCAGGCTCCCGAATAAATGGCCAATCACAGTGGCAGCCAGTGCTGTTGCGATTCCTCACTTGAAAAGGATACGTCATATGTGCATTATCCTTTCATTAATCACAATGATTGCTCCACGGAAATAATCGAATGCTAAAGTTGCTTAAACAACCATGATTATTGCTTCCACGTATGACCACAACAAAGCAACTTCAGATGAACTCGGATATCAGACCTTCCACGTTTACTGTATTTTATTACTCCACGATATACAATTCGTGTACACAAGTGATTAATTACTACATTCTAATAGAAAACTAAGTTTCAATTGCGCCGCAGGAAATGTCCTTTTTTCATAGATAATCATTACCATTATTTTTTAACTTTGTTTTGACAATTGTATAATGAAAGCTTATAATTGTTAAATATAAGAAGTTATAAAAATCAGTGGCTTTTAATAATAGCATAATGGAAAATAATTACCAGGAAATTAAAAAACAAGCAGTTTTCTCTTTTTTTGTAAAAGTAGTCATTTTCTCTGTTGGTATTGTCCATAATAGTTAACTATATCATTGGTCATTAGCTATGAACTTGACACTCATATTAATTATCATCAAATATTTTAAAAAAGGTGCAAAATACTTTTTTAACAAAACAAGCACACCTTGAATTTATCTTTAGACAATGCTAAGCTCAATTTGAAATTTTAGAGTTTACATTACAAGCAAATCAAGTTTTAGAGTTTACATTAAACTGACCACATGGGGCCTAGCAACATCCTCTACATGCTACCTATGCCAACAAGAAGATGAGGACCACTCCCACCTATTCTTCCGATGCCAATACTCCTCTCGAGTATGGCTAATAGTGAGCAACATGGCCAACTGCCCCCCTTCTTGTAAGGATTGGTAGGGAACCATACAAGTACTACTGGCAACAAGCCAGTCCAATGCCAAACAACACCAGACTTGGAGAGCGAGCCTTGCAGCAACGGTATACTGCATTTGGAGAGTGCACAACAAAGCAAGACTTGGACTCTCTACCCCTTGGCACTTCTTCTTTAGCCAATCAAATCAAATCTTATGTTTACCTAGAATAATTATATTAGACTAGTTTGTACCTATCTCTATATGTATGGTACTCAAGTTGTAATAGATTAGTTACTTATGTTGTATTGTAATGTAACCGTCTTAGACGAATGTACCTTTCTTCTTATCAATAAATAATGAATTACCAAAAAAAAAAAAATCAAGTTTTAGAGATAGAAATTTTGCAATGGAAAAAATCTATCTCTGGAAGTATTAATCTATGATAGATTTGTAATGATTTTGAAAAAGACATATTTTTACAATTTTATTAGTTATTGCAATAAAATCAGAAACAAATTACCAACGGATTTGCAAGGTGTTTAATTTTATCGCAATTATGTTTTTAATTCTATTGCAGGAAATAAAAAAAATTTGGTGCATTATTTATTTTCGAATTATGTTGCAAATTCGTCTATAAATATAAAAAATATAAGCTCACCTTTCAGAGACGGAAATTTTCCATCTCTAATACTATAACAATAAATGTTAAAATTTTAATGTTGTATGTATATTTTAAAAAACCATCACAAATTTGTCTCTAATTTTTTTTTTAGAATAAACTTTATTTTTAAAAACAGATTAATTTCGTCTCTAAAAGTAATTAATATATAAACTTAAATAAATGATTTAATATATTCATATATGTATTATAACTTTTATTTTATATATAGAATATTATATATTATTTGATATATTTATATCATATAATATATTTAGAAACGTAATGAATGATCGGGCTTATATATTACATTGTTATTTTATATAACAATATATAATATAAATAATAGGGTAAATTACATTAGCTACTCTTGTAAACTTTATGAATTACATCAACACCTCACTTTTTCAAAATACAATACTTACCCCCTTGTTTCTATAAACATGTAAGTTGATGTGATTAAAAGCTAATGTGTCATCACCATATTGATACTAATAACATATTTTATTTAAATATTATATATATATATATATAATAATCAACTAAAATAGTAAAAAATTAAATCAATTTTGAAAAAAAAAAATTAAAGAACATATATTATATATAGTATACATACAACTCTTTTTTCTTTTTAATTTATTTTTTATTGATATAATTAATATATTTTATGTACACATGCTTGGATGTATATTATATGTAATATATGTCCTTTAAAAAATATTTTAGTATTTTTCTTTTTTTTTTAATTTATTTATTTTTTCTATTTTAATTGATTATTATATATATATATATATATTATTTAAATAAAATATGTTATTAGTACTATGTGAGGAAAATGTGATTACATGTTAGCTTTTATGTCACTTTAACATATATGTAGGTAAAAA
Source organism: Laguncularia racemosa (assembly GCA_037954665.1). Lineage (NCBI taxonomy): Eukaryota > Viridiplantae > Streptophyta > Magnoliopsida > Myrtales > Combretaceae > Laguncularia > Laguncularia racemosa. Next base: position 3,242,582 of record JBBMOL010000029.1, on the reverse strand, counting down.
GTATGGGGATAAGTATTGTGTCTTAAAAAAGTGGGGTGTTAGTATAATTTACAAAATTTACATGGGTAGTTAACTTGATTTACCCTAAATAATATAAACTAATCCTATGATATATAACGGTAATATTAAGACGATTTGTTCCACCAAAAGAGATGATGAGTGCTATAGCATTAGCAGCCCCATCCCACCTCCCCACCAATCACCATCCATGTATTTGTTATTTGTTATCCTATATAAACATATATTTTGGTACCGTACGACTTGATAAGTGGTTTGGGTTTAGTAAAAAGCTGATGAAATTAGATGGAATTTTTTGGTTTATTTTTATATTTTAACCTTTAGGTCTAATGCTAACGCGTTGAATTGGTTCATCCAAAAGCTTTGATGCGAACCACTTATGCAGATGCATGGTAGACTCAAGTCAAGCTGACCTTAATTACTATGTTATTTTGTTGCTCTCCCTCCTGGAAGTACCTCATCTTGTTCTTGAGTCACGGGGTCAAACATGACAGCTTTGCATTTCTAGTTTTCTGTCCGCTTTTGAGCGATTGAAGGAAGATCTTTTTTGAAGGGTCTATTCCGTGTTTCCATTAGATCTATTTCTTGGGACATCCCCAAAGTAAAAGGATCTAGCTGGGTCAAACCAGGGAGTTCAAATACCGAACTGATCTTTGTTACTTTTGGACTTCTCTAAATAATCCAGAATGATTGATTAAATGGAGCTAAGATGGTATACTTTCAACAAACGAAGACGCGGACTCCACTGTATAATCAGTGATTTGCTTGATGACTCTAATCCTTCCCAATCCATGGTCTTCCTAACCTAATTACACGTGGAAATTTAGCTCTTCTTTCGCTGTCATCCCCTCCTCAGCCCGCCAAGCAATATTGTCTCGTGATTCTAATCATAAACTATATTTTATAATACTTATCATGAATATATTTATTATAAAATAAATTATTTATGACGGAATCTTTATAATTCATCATTCATCATTCATCTATTTGTACGGGCTGGCTGGAGACAAACAACAGCAACAACACTTTCACATGGACAAAACCTGGAACATGGTTAAAGAAAGAAATTGACGTATGGATTGGATATGGCCGTCGGATCTGCGTGCAGTGACATTCAATTTCAACAGATTCACATTTCATAAAGAGTCCATTTTTTTCCATCACTCCTGGCCCATTCTTCTTTATCCTTGTTCTCCCTCCACACACAATCACGCAGTGATTGACAACAGAATTGATATTATGGGATTAGGTGCGATTTCATTTCACACTAAAAGTCGATGATTATTTTCCTGTTTTCCCATTTGCTTTTTCTTTTTTGTTGATGTAAAATTAAAATGGAGTTAATTAAGAAAGCACTTGACGTAAATTCATCAACTACAGTCCACAATCATTAGAGTTTGTTTACATGAAGAAAAATCTGGGAAGATATTCATATATTGTGCATACAATCTTCCAATAATAATCATATAGATAGCATTCGTGTTAGAATATTTTTCACAAAATATATATATTTTTTTCTTTCTTTTTTTTTTTAGAGGAATAACTTTTTCTAACACATAGCAACTGATGTTTGGCAAAGAGCATACTGCTGACATCAGATCAGTATTATACACCATAACACAAAGTGATAAAATAAAGGTCATTTTTTTATGATTTACCCTTGAATTTTTGTTTTTCTAGGGGGAAAAAAAAGAAAAGAAAATTCTCATGATGCATTCAAATTCGAGATAGCATTTATCATGCAAGCAAGCCTATAAACGAATCGAAAAAGGTAAATTTATATATTTAATTTTTGCAAATATAAAATTTACAAGGGATGGAGATGGAAGAATCGAAAATGTTTGATTATTATGGAGGAGCAACCATTGTACGAACAACACTCCAAAATCTTATTAACAATCAGTCATCGGAGTCGTCGTAATCCTAAGAACTTAATGGCAGGGCAGCTGTCTAGCTGTTGTATTTGATGAAATTTCCAATTTCTAAGATTAGAAGGCAATTTTTTTTTATTTGTCTTTTTTCTACGAGTTCACAGGTTGATGAGTTGTATAAGCAATTATTTCATTAATTAAAATGATGTTAGTTTATTATTGCCTCCCTCAAGAAAACAAGCTGCCCTAATCTCATTGCTCCTGCCCAGTCCGGTCTGATTAATCTTAATTTAATATGCATTATGTTCGTGTGTGTGGGGGGTGGATGGATGCCTAACATAAACTGGCCAAAACCAGTTGTCAAATGTCGACAGAAATTGAAACTCTTCTAGGATTTCAAATCTTTACGTTTTTTTCTTTTTTGATTGGTCTCAATTACATCCTTACCCGGGATGTCACATTTTGATCTTGCTGGTGAGCTAAAGAGTCCGACGAGAATCCAGCGACGACTGATGTAGACACAATATATATATATATATATATATATTATAAATCTTCATGTACTTTCCAATTTTGTTTCTTCCCTTTCAAAATATTAATGTAAAAATCCTAAAGTGTCTCTTTCAGAAAAGAAAAAAAAAATGCAAAAACAGTTGTTCATCTTTAGCGCTTTTTTTTTATTTATTGAAAAAAATATACCTTTAAATTTTTTTTAATTAACTCATCAACACTTTTTTCCTTTACTCAAGTTTTAAACATTTATAGAGAAGAATAATTATTAACATCTTTGAGATTTCTATCAACAAATAACATACGAAAATTCCTGATTCATCGAAATAACTAATTTAAATAAATAATATAATTAGATATATATGTAAGTTAAATAAGATAATAAATATAATAAAAATTTTAAAAAAATCATAAAAAAAAAAAATCCCACCACCCCACCTAGCCTTGGGGCATGAGTCTGACCACCTGACAATCCCCTCAGGTCATTGCTAGCCGCTTCTCGACCTTAGGATAATAGGATTTATTTTTTTTAGACTTTTTCTATTTTCTTTTTTACTTTTTTAATTCATATATATATATATATATATATTATTCGTTTAAATTAATTATTTCAACAATCATGTCAATAATAGATAAAAAAAAAAAAACTTGATACAGTTAGTTAATAGAAATCCTAATTAGAATCTTTTGCATTTTAATTTTTCTATCAAAATGACTAAAAAAAGTCTTTTCATTATGACTAAAAAAGTTTTTTTTTTTTTTCTGGTGGAGTTATTATAATTGATTCACTTCAGAAAAAAACTACTATAATGAATTTGGAAGGAACTCATGTAGCATGCAGAGTCGGCTAGTTTACGTGGTAGATATGAGATGTCATAAAATGGATTCCAATTTTTAAGGTTTTTTTTAGAACCTACTTGTATAGGAAATCGAAATAGTCCAACCAAGATCTAACCTCCCAATAATTCTGAGATTCAATTCGGTACACCCATACATTGCATTGCCCTCCCATGTAGCTTCCGGGTTGAAAAGATATTGGTTTTAACTTTAATAATGAATCTCGCTATTTTATTGCGCTTCTTACACGTTTAACGAGATAAACAACTGTGCTGTGATAGGAATGGTTAGTATGTATCTTCAGGACAGCCGTTAACACAATTTTTATATCTTATAACATATCTAAAAATATTATAATTAACTTAGACAGCTATAGAGAAATAAATAAATAAGGAACCAACATATCTAATATTTTTTGCCTTTTAGGCCTATACTCGATTAACTGGTTAAACTCTGTTGCATTTTACATTTGCAATTTAAATATTCCATGCTTATTCATGAATTGTTAAAATATCAATTATTAAAAATGTGTGTTACAATGTTTAAAAAATTAAAGTAAATTAAAAATAAAAAAAATCCATAACATATCTTGAAATTAGAAAATTCTATAATCATATTACTCGAAAGTCATTGAATCACATAATTATTTTTTACTATAAACAAATCTTATTTTACTATAATCGGAGGATGATTTATTATTAAAGGAAAAAAAAATCGACAATTCAAATGAAATTTTTAATTGTTTGCAAAGCACTATTGACAGTTTTTTTTAACTATTAATAGTCCTTATTTTACTATAATTAGAATGATTTTATTATGATCCGAAAAAGTGACTATATGCTCTAGACATTTTTAAGTCATCAGACCATAGAATCTCCCTTGAAACTTGTAGATTATACAAAATACCAGTTTCATACTTTAGTACCAAAATCCTACATTTGGGATAATATCAATATTTTCATCTAATGATAAAAAAGGAATCATATGCCTTTGACAAATTTTGATCATCAATGTCGCCGATAAAAGCAAGTAATTATTCCGATCCCATGCCACTGAAAAGTGAAAACCCTGTTACAATACTTCTCTACGAAGTGATCTCATTAAAATGAAACATCAGGGTAAGAAAGGATCACAAGACCATGGGGTACATGGGCAGAATTCTGTGCGGGGCTACTTTTAGCATTGTTCTTCATGAAACAGTTCATCAGTTGCCCAGTTTTCGGCTTCTCGATACGTAAGCTTCGGCGTTGTCATCTTACATAATGCACTTCCCAGCTCTTTCATCAAATGGATGTGGATGAAACATGCTAGACGTCACTTACCAGCCACTAGTCAATTCTTTGAGCAAATACAGCTGCAAACTTGTCATTCAAAGGTCGTAACTCCAGTAACAAGTGCATAGACAAAGTCATTTTACATTAGTCCATCCCATAGTCATGAAAACAGTTGTGCAGCTTTGGTTCTAGTTCCTCTAAAAGACAAGAATAGCATCAACACAACACAACATAAAAAAGACTCCAATAGATCGATTTGTCAAACAAAGAAGTAATAACAGCGGCTCAAGGCTATACATAATACCTGATGGGTAGTGGCTAACTAAGTGAATATTGGAACTAAACTTGTTACATGGTAAGGAGAGGTGCTCATTATTGTTACAGAGAAGTTAACAGTGTATCTAAAAATTAAAATAGAATCCTCCATATTTATCATCCGTTTATTGCTGAGCAAGTTTGTCTCACATCCCCCTCACCATCTGTTTTCACTCCAATGATGGCGAGCTTCAAGAATGATTGAGTCCAACTTGTGAAAAAGCTCTCTTCGTTATTGGCAAAATCCTCTACTTGCTTCCTTGTTCTGGTGTCACTTAAGAGAACCGAATCTGATTGGAATAGCCCCTTGTGTGCCACAAGATTTCGGTAGTACTGATTATCAAAAGATAAAGACGTCACAGGATCATTACTGACAGTTATAGACGGGCTTGCCCCTGCTGAGCATTGTTTCATGAGATCCTGTGCATAAGTGCTATCAAGGGATGAGTCAATTGGAGTGAGCGTTCCATTGGAATCTTCTTGAAATCTGTCTCTAAATGCATTACAGTGTGCAGATCCAATGGTGTGTGCCCCTGAAAAAACAAAAATAAGATCCTGCATGAGTCTGATCCTAAGAACCACTGACTTTTTGCTTAAAGAAATTAACCGTTTCATCAACTGCTATGTTGTTGTGAATTAATACAGCAGTTTAGCAACATGGATCCCGGAGGTGTAGACTGAAACACGCAATCAAACTTACTACTTTGATTTAGGACACGGCTTCTTATTCACAGAAAAACTTAACTCTGAACTGACCGAAAAAAAACAACTTCCAAACCCTTTTAGCCCTATATTGATCACTGAATGAATCATGCTGACCTTTCTCCTTGTATTCATTTTCTACATCAACTAATATCCAACAAGTAATGGAGCCCATTTGTACCTGAGAGTATGACAAGGTCATCCAAGGACAGGCCTTTTGAAGAGAACAGCTTAACCATCTCATCCATGGTAAAACTTGTATCCACGATGTTAGGCCTCACATTTGAAACCACAGAAATCCTCCCATCTCTCCTACCTGTTGGAATCTGAACTGAAGGTCCTCCACACTACCTTAGAACAAGCACAATTTCAAACAGCCAAGTATATGATGATTGATAACTGAAGGAGCAAAAATGAAGCCTGAGAGTACATTGCGTTACCAATTCAACAGCATCTCTAGCCGCTAAAGCAACAATGTCAGCACAAGAAACAGTTCCCGGACAGAAGGCTTCTAGGACTCTTTTTGCTGATTCTATAACTGAAAAGCCACCAAGGGATGTATTTGCTGGATCAGTTCGCTCTGTCCCATTTCCTTGTAGGAGCACGGAAGCATCACAACCCTTCTATCATGAAGAAGTGTAAATTATGCTAGTGCTGATAAAGCAATTGAGTTTATGTATTCTGGCTTAAGTAAACCAACAAATACTTAAAGGAAATGCAGCTTTCGATTGAGTAGCTGAATTTTATAAGGAATTGATTAGCTACTAAGTGAGAGTAATTAGGAGAATTGACCGTTAATGGAGACTGCAAATGCATGACCACATTTTCTGTCATATGAACAAACACTTATGTCATTTGATATAGGAATAAAGGTGAAGAAGAAATGAAACTTAGAATAGGCATTTTTACAGGTCATTAGTTCTCCCATTATCAGTTTTGTCTGAAACAAGTTTTACCTCATCTTTTTCTCTACCACAAAATAGACCTTAATGTGATACCTCATACCACCATCTAGCGGCTTTTATCCTGGCTACACATGATTACATTGCGGCTATGAGGATTTGCTTTCTTGGCACATTCACAACCCCAAGTTTCCCACACATTAAGTAGATAACAGGATGTATCATTTTTAATTTGCTAATTTCGTTATTTACATCTGTTCTTTACTGCATTTTATGGCCTCTGAAAGTTGAGATAAAGAGCCATTAGCTGCCAATTAAGAAAAACTACTAAAACTACGTTCACATAATCACCAGTAGAATAATGCCTTAATGAACATATTATACAGAGAGCTATAATATTAGTATATTGCGAAACAATGTCATTCAACTTCTTCAGCAAATTTACATGGCAGCATTTAACTTCAAAGAAGCCCTGAGTATTTGACAGTTCCTTCTCTTGATACAAGGAACAGGAAGTGACAACCATTCCAACTATCAGATAGTGGCCAAAGAGATTAGTTAAAAGGAAATATAGTGAATATAGTATGATCGGATAAAAAAAAAAAAAAATTACTGAGAACAGACAATGTATGATGTCTTGGAGACTATAGTCGAAGTCTATTCCAGTGCGGCATCAGTGAGATAGTTGCTCTGAACAAAAGTGAGAAGCAATAGTCACCTCTACAAAGCAGTCATGAAACAGCAAGCGAAGGAGCTTTCCAGGAATGGTGGAGTCATTGTTGGAAGCTGATTGAACTACATTTTTTACTATGAATTCAGCACTTGGACAAGTAGTGGCATAAAAATCAACAGAAAGTTCTCCAAAAGCAACATTAATTAGAGCAAGAAAGATGATAATGAAGTTGAGGAAGTGACTCAGAGCAAGTAATGCTTTTGTCTCCATATGGCTTTAGAGAAGATTCTTGACACAGGTGTAGATAATTGTAGTACTCCTGAAATAATATGGATCAGAAAGTCTACTTCTTACATCATTTTTTGTTTTTACCACATATAGTCGGAAGTATAGGGAGTTTGGCAATTGTTTGCCAGTATTCAATGCCAGCATTTATATTCTGGGGTTAAGTGACAGAAGGTAGATGAGACTCTGTTCATCCGTTCAAACAGAGTTAATAATGAAATATGAACTGCTAAACCTAGAAACATGCATGGAAACTAAGCAAAGCATTTAAGAGATAAGCAGGACATTTAAGATTCACAACTACCCTTCAACGAAAAAATAGAAGCACATTGGTTGTAACAGAAGTTTCCTTGAATGACCTGCTCTTCAAATTCACAATTTCAACGACATCTGACACCTAGATGACAGAAAATATTATACCAATCCCTGAATATTGACCCTTCAAGGGCATTGTATACCTCAAAGCCCCAGTAAACAACATTGAGCTATAATGTGATAAACATTGCTCGCAGATTACTGTAATGTTGGTTGGTTCAAATATCCCGCATAAAGATTTTGCTACTGAGTGTCTTTACACGCTAGTTAAGGAAAAATAAGGTAAAAAAAAAGTGCATTCCACCTAGCGGGTTATTCTCAATTCCTCATTAAATTTAGAATTGGTACATTAAAATTAATAGATTTACTAAGTGCTGACACCAAGAGGGACTCTTTTTGCAATAAGATATTCGAAGAAAGGGTGTTAAATTCTGAAGAATAAGGGCTTTAAAAGGTAAACGTTATGCTACCTTTGTCCATTTCACACATCGGAAACAATTAAAAGGAGAGACAGTTAACAGTTAGATCAACTGCATACCTCGGAACCACAACTTTGCTACACATAGTAAATTGCTCATGTTTCTTCTCTGTCACTTCATGCTGTTTATGAAGTTCATCTCTTTCAAGAGGCTCATACACCTTGTGGTAGCTATGCATTTCTCATATAGCAAATGGGCCATCCAAGGGCAGCAGCCAATAGTCTTACCATTAATGACATCTAAAGAAATAGCTCTATACCTTATAAAAAAGCTGTATTTCGTATTTTCAAACATATGGAGATGGATTATATATGCATGAATGATAACTGTACAGAAAAGAGAGAACCCAACACCACCAGGTCCAGTTCATTATTGTAATATCCACATCCAGTAAGTTCTGCAAGTCACGTCCACTTGGACAAACTAAGTAGGATATGCATCCAGACACCCATTGCTTGAATGCCTCATGACTGAACTTCAAATCTTCACCCATAAAACAGCGCACAGTCAAACTTCAAGAAGCAAATACAAATTTGCATCATGAGACAAGATCATGAACCAAGGACATCATGATTTTAGTTTTGAATCTGCTTATCAAGGTTAAAGGTTCAGAATACCTATCTTCTTCTTCTTCTTCTTCTCTCTCTCTCTCTCTCCCCTTTCTTGACAAATAGCTCACTTTATACTGTATTCTTTACAGAGATAACTTATACCAGGCTATACATACACCTGCCTCAGTATGCTAATCAACCAATAGATATCCGGTCATTCATTCCCAAGCATTATCTCAGCAAATAATAGCATAGCTTCCATGATGCACAAATATGAATGGCAACCTATTAACATGTCACAAGAAAGTGAAAAAAACACATAAAATGCATTGAAAATATAAAAAAGTATTTCCATGCGAACTACCACCATGATACTTACTGAAAAATTCATACCTACAGTAGTCACTGCAATATATTAATATGTGAGCACATAAGCCAGCTGAGCCAGAGTCAAAATAAAAGAAATGCAGTCCCAAGGGAGCAATGTAGAGTAAAATGGGGATGTCATGGTGGTAACTAACAGTGTAGAAGTAATAGACCACTACAACCAACGACTGTTAGATGGAACTTCCAGTAATAGTGTACAGCACCTTGTAAGGAAAATGCTACTTATGGTAGTTTGCCCATTGGAATGAATTACATAAAGCTGTTCCTAAACATAAACATAGCTATTATACTCTCCATTGATCCTCAGGACTTTAAAAGTTACAGTAAGTGATTGCTATTTTTCATTAATAAGAGATGCAATCTCAAACTAAAAGGAACAAAATTTTGAACAGATGGTCATACAAAAAGGCTCAAGCAATGCCATGGTCAGACAAACATCCTTTGAGTGCTCTACAGCTTAGTGAATTATCTTTTTCTTTTGGTATTATCTTAGTAACCTGTTATGAAGCTAGTAAACACTATTAGACCATTTTCTTGACCTCTATATCATTTAATCAATTTTGAACTACAAAATTTAAGGTATAGATGTTGGTTTGGAGTGACTCATTCCCCTTGTCACTTACAGGGAAAAACCACCAAAGCAAGCCTAATGCTTTACTCTTGCTCAAAGGGCAATGCTCATCAGGCTATAAAAACTACTTGTTCTTTCTTTTTCTTACAAATCATGCACCCAGAGATGAGTGCATGCTCCTGTAAGTGAATAAATGAAATAAAGCAAGTTGGAGAACATTAAATGAAATTGTCACTCCACAGATCCATGTCTTGCGTCAATTGTTCTATATTAGCCACCACATCCAACCTCTTAATTTCCTCTATAAGCCCTTCAAGGACAAGATATATAGCTGCACTGTGCGGGTGGGAATGATCTTCTGCATTGAAAGCATGTACCTCATTTTGAACCTCAATCCAACTCCACCCAGGAACTTTCTTTATGTATCTTTCCCTCATAAGCATCTTTACACTTGCTTTTTCTTTCCATTGTCCAAGACGACTATACAAATCAGACAGCAAGGTATATGTGCAGTGCTCTTCAGGCTCTAATTCTAGCAATTTACTCGCAACTTGGCTGGCTAATTTAATATTGCCACAAGTCCTGCAAGCAGCCAGTAGAGTCTTCCACACCATTGTATCAGCCTCAAAAGGCATAGACTCTACCAACGCAAAAGCCTCATCTACACGCCCAGCACGTCCAAAAAGATCAACTGCACAAGCATAATGCTCCATCCTTGGAATGATGCCATATTCACCTTCCATGGACTTAAGAAAGTTGTAGCCTTTTTCTACTAAACCGATGTGGCTACAAGCGGTCAAAAGTGCAACAAAAGTGATATGATCAAGTTTGACCTTCCTCTCCCTCATTTCATGAAAAAGGTCAAGGGCAGCATGTCCTTGTCCATGTTGTGCATACCCGAAAATAATTGAGTTCCAAGTGACTGAACTGTCTCCGAGGGTCTCCTCAAATGCCTTCCTAGCATCTTCAATAATCCCACACTTGGAATACATGAAAATCATTGAACTAGCAACAAAATCATTTGATTCAAAACCCAACTTGACAGCCAATGCATGAAGTTGTTGGCCTAATTGAAGGGTGGCTAAATCAGAACAAGACCTGAGAACTGCTGACAAAGCGTAGTGATCAATCTCAACCAAAAAGGATCTCATATGTGCAAATTGTTTCAAGACATCTTCACTCAATCCATTTTGTGAATAACCAGTCAATATTGAATTCCAAGTGACACGATCTTTGATCTCCATTGACTCAAATACCTTCAGAGAGTCCTCCATTGATCCGCTATTTGATTTCAGATACAAAGCTATCAAAGCATTGGATATTGGTTCCAAATGCTCTAGCCCTCTTTTTATCACTAATCCATGCAAGGATTTTCCATTATTTCTACATGTAGCCTCACCACAAGCACTTATGATGCTTGTGTAACTATAAACATCTGGTTCAAAACCCAAAATTTGCATGTCAATAAATAGCTGGAATGCAGAGTTTTCTTTGCCATGCTCTAGAGAAGCAGCCAACAATGAATTCCACGTCACTATATCTTGTGCCGAGATGGCACTATCAAATACCCGCTGTGCATCTCCAATTGAACCGCATTTGGAATACGAAGTGATGATAGCATTGCAGACAGTATTCTCCAACATCAAACCGTGTTTTACAATCTTACCGTGAGCACACGCTGTCGCTTTGTATAGCTGAGGTTCATCAAGCAATGTAAATAGAGGGGCAAACGTGCCATCATCAAGCTCAACACCTTCCCCTTCCATACATCTCAACAGCCATAAGGCACTTTCCCGATCGCCTCTCTGCGCAAAACCACTGATCAATGCATTCCACGACACGGTATTGGGCTCTGGAATGAATCGAAACACATCCAAAGCATCCTCAATCCTATCACACTTTGCATACATATCCAGAAGAGCACTAGCCGAATAAACATTCCCTGCGTAACCCATCTTCAAAACAACGGAATGCACTTGCTGACCAATATCCACTCTATTAAGAGAACCGATTCCCTTAAGAAGGGTGCCAAAAGTATAACAATCTAATCCAAACCCACATCTCGTCATGCTCCTTAAAACACTCCACCCGGTATCGAACTTCCTGAAATTTATGTAACCAGCAATTAGGGTGTTCCAGGAGACGGTGTCTCGGTGGGGCATCTCGTCGAACAGTTTGTGGGCGAGTAGTAATTTCTTCCATTTCGTGTAGCCTCTCAGTAATTTGTTGGCAGCGTAGACGTCCAGCAAGGTGCCTTGTTTGAGGGAGCGAGAATGGTGGCTTAGGATTTCGAGGAATGTAAGGCCGGGAATGTTACCGAACTTCATTCATCCGTCGGGCTAAAGTGTAATAAAAGAGCGCGAGATTTTCATGTCCCAACGGTCGTTGAATTGAATTGTAGACAAGCAGAGGCGTTTTACCTGTACGTAGTATTATTATTATTCATGCATTACAATGCATTTTCGTTTAAAATTATTTAATATACAGAGTTTTATTATATATATATCTATTATTTAAGCTACTGTTAAAAATACTTTAATGAAATTACTAAAAACTCCTCCCACATTTATTACCTTTTTCTCTTTTCCCCTCGAAATCACATCTATTACTCAAAACTAAAAAAATTAGGGTATCGGTGGAAATTTCAGAGAGTCAGCAAAGTTGGTTTTCCCTCACGCTAAATGGCTAATGATTTCTTTCTTCGTAAACTGCGATCGATATTCCGTAACCTTCTGTATTACTTTTATGGTTTTGTTTATTATTTTAATAAAATCAGTCTAATTTTTAATTTTATGATTCCATAAATAATACAGACGGAAAAACAGCAAGTTTCTTTCATGCACGTTTGAGTCGTATTGTGAGAGAGTTCAAAAAGAAGGATGGAAAGTTTGGATGAGATGATTGCTACAGAATCGGTGAAGAGAAAGGACTATTCATATGTTTTCTTCTGAAAAACACAGAGGTGCTTCATAAAAGGCAAACGCTACATTGTTATGCATCACCATGATTTCATTTGGCAAATTTATCAAAAATTACAATACTAATGCTCCCATATTTTTTTTATCTTCACATGCATGATCGGTATGATAACTCTACAAAAATGTATTTCTTCTTCTTTTTTTTAAGAAACCCACATACAATTTATATACTATTTTTCATATTGGGTGCAGTGTGTATTAGTATATATATACATATATGAGTATGACATTATTTAAGTACATATACTCTTATTGCCCCATGTTAGGGTAACAATTTTAAAATATTGTAGTTTAAAAAATATATATCTAAATATTAATTATAGAATAATTATTCCTAAAATAAGTTTTAACTGTGGTTTGCGATTTTAGGGTTAAAAAATTTTTTAATTGAAAGCATAAACTAGGTCTGTGCTTTCGGTACAATTTGTAATAAAGGTCCATACCTTTAGAAAAATTGCTTGTTCACGTCTTCAGTACAATTGTACAATAGGCATGGACCTCATTCACACGTTCAAGTAATTTGCCTAAAGGCATTAACTATATCTATGCCTTTAGTGTAATTCTTTATATATATATATATATATTGGTGGTTACATTGTATTGAAAGTGTAGACGTCATCTACGCCCTTAAGCATATTGCTTAAAGGCGCAAACATTGTCTATGTCTTTAGGTTTTTTTTTTTTTAACAAATCAATAATCAAAACATAGCAATTTAACATTTATAAAAATAGCAAATGCCAATGTGATTTGGCCCTAATTATAGTACACTCAAATTAGTCTTTTTTAATATATTATAGGCTTTGTAATTCTAAATAAATAAAAAGTTATGACTTTTCAAAGTTAAAAAAAAAATTGAAACTAATGAATTTATTTTTTTAAATTTAAAGGGTCATAACTTTTTACTCGTTTGGAATTACGGAGCTCATAATATATAAAAAAAAAGATTGATTTTAGTTTACTATAACTAAGATCAAATAGCATTGCCATTTGTTATTTTTATGTGTATGTTTTAATATATCGAATTGTTAAAAAAAATGATTAAAAGTGCAGACGTGGTTCGCACCTTCAAGCAGATTGTACTAAAAACACAGATCGATTTAAAAAATTTTTTAACCTTAAAGTCGCAGACGATATTTGCTACTCTAAAATATATTTTAAAAATAATTATTTCAAATACAATATTTACATAATTTTTTAAAAAAAAATTGTAATATTTAAAAGCGTAAGCCGCATGCCATGTGGGGCAAGAGGCTATGCTTTATGCTTTTGTCAAATTTTATTCGCAATCGTGCCAAAACGATCCACCTTCATTCCGTTATGGTATGGAGCCTGTCCATAGCATAGCATTTTCATGTGAAGATGGCTCATACACTATTAAAAATTATAAGGAATTGAACTGAGGTTTGACGTCAAGATAAAAATACTGCCAGGCGTGAGATTTCTTTTTGTGAAGACATTATCAGATGATTAATCAACAAGTTAATTTAATTGAAAGGGAGTTGAAATTTTATAACCTTTAATATGGCATGGCCACCTCATCCACTGCCCCCCATACATAATTATACACCGCTAGCCAGCTATATCCACTGAATCAACTAGTCTTGATTAGTGTGACAACATTTTTAATTATTGAAAAAAAATATTAGAAATATTTCATGATTACAAAAGAAAAGAAAAAACAAGACTTTAAATATCAAAGCGATGATAAACCGTTAACTAACTGCTTGTAAGTTCCGAATCCTACTTTGATTGATTTAATTATTTCGAATTTCAAAATGAAAGGATTCCCTTTGTTCTCCATGTCTTTGTTCTTGTTGTTATTGCATTCCATCTCATTTTTATTATATTCTGTTTTTTGATATTTAAGAATCACCATCAATAGCTCAATGCAGGCCCATAGTCCTAGGGCTACTTACAACTTACCAATTAAGAATTCTCAAATATACTAGCAAGTACATACAAAATGCAATTACCGATTCCCTCAAAAAGCCACGATTACCAGTGAATGTTACAAAGAATTTAAAGGGAAAATCTAGTGACAAAAAGATGGGATTCATTAGCTTGTTTTTTAATCCAAATCAGTAAAATGATGAAATCTATAAAAATTAGTCAACAAATTTCTAAAATGAACTCCAAAGGTCCCTATCCAATGCTTTCATAGAGAAAAGAATCCAGAATGCCGAATTATTAGTGAATATCGAAGAATATTTCAGACCATCATTCTTTTGACAAGGTACATTATTCCCCGTGCTCCAGATATATTAATGGAATAAGGAGACCGTCACGTTGCTCAAAAAAAGGAGATGAAAAAGAAGGGATAAAAATAGTGAGATGGCTTAATGCTTGTTTTGATACCGTTTTTGAAATCGGATTGGGGGGGCAATACCCATCATAGTGGAACAGACACAACATCATATACAGATAAAATACAAGCAACAAAGGGACCCATCTAACTAGTTACATAATCTCTGCTCAAGCAACAGTCACATGCAATGTCACAATTGCCAATTTCCCATGTGTGTGCTGCAAAAGGAATTGATGGATCCAGAGAAATTCTTCCACTTCTCCCAGCTGATGAAACTCAAAATTGCAGTTTCGGTTCATTTTCATCCCCGCATTGTTGCAAGTTTTCATTTGTTACTTGTGAGCAGCCAGCAGCCCCTTGGCATTAATTAGCATTACTGGGAATATATCAACCGCAAGCATAGACCCTGCCCCGACCTTTCCTCTTCAAAGATAACTAGCACAGATCAGCAATTCCCTGCCCGAGACAGGGCTAGCCTAAATCTACAAAGCAAGGCCATCTTCCCAAATGCAGATCAGCATCTTGCTGATAAATGATAAAGAGCCTATCTGAGGAGTCAATGTGAATTGTGATGACCGTCCTCCCCTACATGGAAAATGCTTGACTGCCTGATATACCTTCTCGCTCACTCTATTGCTGAAGCCCGCCCTTCAATCATTATACATGACAAAATGAGGCTTTGCCTTGTATATAACATTGAACACTTATCTCATTCTAAATCAGAGATAACCAAACAGTTCCTTCCAAGCTTATCATTATTCATCCTCAGCTTCTGCATTGCCTTCTGCAATATCTTCCAATTCATCCACATCATCAATAGGTATTTCCTCACTGTAGTCGGCCAAAGAACCTACATAAGCAAGTATAATAAGACTCAGACTACATGCCTATGTGGAAGAGAGAGAGAGATTCTAAAACAGCAATGTGGTTTCAAGTGCTAGTGGACAAATTACACTGCTTAAAATTCTCTTGTCATCCCTAATACTGGAATCTAACTACAGTTAGATTGGAGGTTTGATAATTAGTTAGACAGGACCAGTAGCATTTGCACTAGCAAAGACTACAAGGAAAACGGTAAGAAATCAAAATGCAAAGAACTAACTACTATCTTTCTTCCTCGTAATAAATCAGCTGATTATGTGATATTTGCCATATTCCCATTCCTCTGGTCTAGTATTCTCGCCAAGCTTAATAAATTATGTGCATTTATGCGAAGAGTTGCTAACACAGTACGAGAGCATTATTGAGTGGCAAGCGCTTCTATCCATGTACTATTTTTCTTTTCTCCATGAAAAAACTCTGGATAGAGTGGACAGCACAAAGTATAGATCTCATTGTGGAAGAGGATAGGCATTTAAGTGGTGTCACAAACTCACTATGCACATCCCCTCAGACTTCCAAGAAAACCCTCATCTACAATAAGCGTCAATAGTTTGAAACATTGTTCTCTCTATGTAGCAAAAGAATACCTGAATGAGACACAGAGGTGGCATAATTAGTTTCCCTAGATTCTGTTGTGAGATCAAGAACATAAGGAAGATCCAGCAATTGCAGCAATGACTCTGTTTGAGGATTGCGAGGGCATGCTGAAAATTCAGACAAGTAATAAAACTCAGCATCATCAACACAATCAACCAATAGTTATTTTACCAAAGAAGAGCAACAGAACTGCTTTACATTATGCCTAGCACCAATATGACAAGTAGCTAAAATTTCCAAAAGTGTAAATGAGCAAACACAAAGACAACATACATAGACACAAACAAGTTCGTGGAAATTATAATAAAGTAAGCACAAAGCAAACAACTATGTGCTGAATGAAGATCTTCGTGATATTAGGAAAAGAAGAAGAAGAAGAAAAGAAAACTGCAAATCAAAAGAAACAAACACATATAATTAAAGCATCATGGAATCCTTACCTGGATATTCATTTGAAGAAGTGTGTGAAGGGTCATAAGATGGAGCAGTCCTTGCAAACTCAAATGGTCTGGCACCTCTTCCCTGCAGCCTGTCCCTGACCCAGTGACAACAATCTTGCATGTCAAGATGAGCAGCCCTGAGAAAAGAAGCACCACAAAGGACAAATAAATAATTTGCCTTGAAATATTCTAAGCAAGTTCTTCAGTAGAGTATACAACAAGAATATACCTGAAATCTGCCTTTTTAGTAGTCAGAGGGAAGACCGAATTGAACTTCTGTGTTATTGCCAGCCATTCTTCATCATACAATATCTCATGTGGCCCTGGCTCTGATTCAATGTCAATGATCTAGAAATGCAGTAAAAGGCACTTTCAAGGGATCAGCTGGCAGATTAAAAGCACATTATACAAAAACTGTTCAGAGTCTAGATTCAGATACAATACCTGTAAAAATTTGCGACCTGGTTTGCACTTATCAAGTGCAAGGAACTTTGTTACAGGACCACCTTCTCCATGTTGAATAGAAGCAGCAAATTTGCAGTGTAAATGAGCAGAAAACCAATAAGGAGGTTTTAGCTTCTGCAGCAGTTGAGCCGCAGGTTTATTTCCAAGAGTCCTGCACATAATCTGAAAATAGAATTCTAATTATTTAATTGGATGCTAGTATGGGATAATTTATTTATTTTTTCAAAAGTGGTTGCTAGTATAGATCATAATTCAAAGAGAACAAAGCTGTGTCTTTAGAGCATGACCAAATCTGGACAATAACAAGCAAGTTTGTTTTTACTTTTTCCTTTTCAATTTTTTCGCCAATTGAAATACAACAGCAAACACGGTTTGAGCACATTGATAGAATTGAATGAGGGGAAAAAGAACATAGAAGAGAAATGACAGAGCTGCTATGCATCTAATTTCAGCAGTGAACACATATGTCATTGATAACATACAATGAAATTGAATAAAAAAATACTGTTAGTCTTGTACAGTGTTTATGTGCCCAGAGGTCACTGGTCCAACTTTAGCCAATCCGAGCCCCTCCATCCATTTACCAATAAGGTTAAATGGAAGATTTACCAACAAATTGTAAGTGGTAACACAGTAAATATAAAGAAAGAAACAGAGCAAGATTTAACAAAACAGAATTAGGATGACCTTCAAGAACCTTATCGTTTCACAAATCATTATCTACTAAGAAAGTTTATCTATGGCCTAGGGGGTTTATGAGGAAAATTAAAAATGGTTGGATTTACTATGTTTCTCTATTTGTTCTTACCCTCAAGTTCATAAAAGTGAAGAAAATAACAAGATTGCCATATCATCAAGGCATTGAGTTTGTACTATTTATTACCTCTTTCTCAAAAAAAGGCTTTTCATGAATGAGTTCCTTATAGTTTCCACAGTCTGTTACACCAAGAGGCCAGTCGTGGGAAAGAAATATATCAATTGGCTCTTCAACATTCATGAGTTTGTGGACATCATATTCACGAACATGATAGACAGACCTTATAGTACTCTCATTGTAAGGAGGTCTCTCAAAATGCCCTGTTTAGGAAAAGAAGTGAATTTCATTTTATGCTCAGATATAATAGGCCACAAAATAACATTGTTCAGCAGAAAAGATCTGCAAATATGCTTAAAAAATCGTGTCAAAGTTGGCACGCTTTAAAAAAGTAACTCTTACAACAATACATAGTACTGCAACTGAAATGGGATAAAAACAAGATTGCACGAGGAAAATCTAACCTAGATTGTAGTGGCGTGCATTATATATTCCAGAGAGTCCACCAATACGAATATTTCCAAACCTGACAACCCCAGCAAATCCCAAG
Source organism: Laguncularia racemosa (assembly GCA_037954665.1). Classification (NCBI taxonomy): domain Eukaryota; kingdom Viridiplantae; phylum Streptophyta; class Magnoliopsida; order Myrtales; family Combretaceae; genus Laguncularia; species Laguncularia racemosa. The sequence goes on along the minus strand of JBBMOL010000029.1, from coordinate 3,223,860 downwards.
AAGAATATATTAGGTGCTGCCCACCCTCCATAGTACCTAGTTGAACAACCAACACCACAACATTATTAGTGAAACTATGAAATGAATTCTCCATAATTGATATTAACAAGTCTTTCTCCCAAAGCGCATGATAGCAAACCGTAATGCAAGATAGCAACTTACAACTCCCACAAATAATTCGAAGCTTCATGATTCCCACCAATGAATATAGTGGGAATAGGTGCAACTTCCTCTCCTGAATAATACTTCCAGAAAGAGTTCATCTCTCGGTATTTCCTTGGCACATTTAAGCTCTCCATATCTCTTTCATTCCTCACAGCCTAAGTTTCTCAATCCACACACAACATTATCTCGCAAATTAAAGCAAAAGGACCAGTCATATCTAATCATTCTAATATCAACTGACTTCAGAACCAAGTCCGAAACCCTAAGTAACATCAAAATTCAAACTTTTAATCATTTTAAGATAAACCGATGCAAAATAGTTCAAAACTGGAAGAAAAGATCAAATTTTAAATACAGAATCGTGAAAAAGGTACAATATTGATCAAATTTTCAACAATGTAGGAGTCGAATGGAATGGAAAGAGTACCTGAAAGTCGCCACAACAGAGGAGGAGGTCGATTTTGATTTGGTTTTGGATTTCGATATATTTTAGGGTTTTGTAGACATTGTCGAGGTCTCCGTGCATACATCCTTCAATTGCTATCTTCATTGCGAACGCGAGAATCTGGAAATTGGGAAGTAGGGTTTAGTCAGGGCTTTATGAACTAGATACTAGAAGGGGAAGTGGAGTAATATAGTCAAATTACAGTACAGACGCTCACACGGATTAAGGGAATAAGGGGGAAGAGGAAATAAATAATACTATTTTTAAAAATATTCCTAACAATATACGAATAGGAAAAATGTTCTAAAAATACATATAAGTTAAAATTGATATTTTTTAGTATTAATCTAAAATTGACATTTCAAATACCAAATTTAATTAAATTTCAACTAACTTTGGCACTTGACTTGTCAATTTTAAGCAAAATCTAACTCCCTATTTTAGTTATAATTTTCGAAGGTATATTTTTTATTTAAGTGGTGAATTTGATTGAAATTCATTCAATTTCTTGTAATGAATTCATCTTCATTTTCTACCAAATAAGTTTTTCTTTAATTTTGGATTTTGACTCATATGTTGTTGAGTGATTTCATTTTGTAATTTTAGTAGTACTAATCAATACCATATAATAAAAAATAAACCATACTTATAATGACTTCATAATCAATTTTTTTATTAATCTAATTTTGAATCCTTCTATTTTAATTTAAAATGAAATAGTCCTTGTATTTTTAAAAAATTCTTTATTTATTTTCCTTGCTTTAAGTATCGCATTTAATTCAAGTTCAAATAAAACCGATACTTGAAGTGCTCGTATTTTCTTGATATATACACACAATAATAGTAAATGCTAATTTTAATTCAAGATCTTGTAAAATGGATACTTGAAGTGCCAAGCTTTTCCTACTATTTACAAATAATAATGCCGTTGTAATTTGTAAGAACAAAAAATTTAGATAACTTACGGTAACACTCTAAAAGTACTACAAAAACATCCAATACACCAACCCAATGATCCATTCATGCATCCATAGTCTCATAGGAGTAAAAATTCTTAGAGACAATAACAAAAACACATCATTTTATGGATTTTAGCAACTTTTAAATCCTTAGACTGTATAAGATAAGGAATAATACAACTAAATAAAGAAATTGAAAGTTTTAACTATACATGTAATGATATATATAAATACAAACCAACTATCCACAAAGTAATAGCTAAAAATACGTGATATAATATGAAGCTAAGATTGTCTCCGCTTCCATTGTCTAAACATACATACACTTTGATCATTTGGCATAGGGTCGGACTAATGCCACACCATCTAATCCATATATATCTATGCAATTTGAGTGTAATCTAAACCTAAACTAGGTGAACTATGTGGATGAAGCATGTGAAAAGAAATGGAAGTGAGCTTAACTTAAGTAAGACTCTCACCCATATCACAATCACCATGATTAGGTCACCTCTTATGTAGAGCTGGAGGAGTGGTGGTGTAAGAGCTAGATTCCCCTCATAGAGGAATGAAAATGGGCAAAGATGTTGGTGTAGATGGGCTTGGCTTATCATGATATGTTGCGGTTTAAGCGGGGGATGCAGGAGGTGAGTCCTTACAATCGCCTTTAATCTTTAGTTGAGCGCGTCTATGACCTCATCTTCTACCTTAGCCTCGAATGCAAGCACATCATCCTTGAAGGGGTTGCGGTGGTGGTAAATCCTCTCATTCGTTAGCATCATCTACAGTAGGTAGTGTATCATTTAGAGTTACACTCTTAACCACCCCTGGTGTCTTAGATAGAACATTAATGTATGGCATCTAAGGTAGATGCTCAATGAAATTAACCTACAAAAAAGAACAACATAATATAATTAATTTGCATAACACAAAACACAATAAATAATAGAACAGAAAAATTATATACGTACCATATAACCTAACGTGGTGTCGGTGTGACTTATGTACCATTAGGTGATCTCCTAATACTAGGCAGCATATTCTATAATCATACTATTGAGTCGTAGGTTGAAGTTAAATGAGTAATCCAATGTTAACAATCGATCCACTACTCTAACCAAACAGCATACCCTCAAATGCTCATTAATATTTTTCTCCAGTTTTTTTAATTCCTTTTATTATCACTTTGTTACACCATCATTATAATAAAAATAACTTTTGATATATTTTCTAGCCATATTAATAATAATGGATACAAATTATTTTTTTGAAATCTCTTTAACGTACTACACAATTAACTTACCCAAACTCTCATATCCATGCTAATAAGCTTGTGAGCTTTTGTATTGCAATAAATTGAAAAATTCTACTTATGTTGTCCTTGATAAACTATATTTGAGCATTTCTTATATTTAAACTCTAATTAAGCTTAAATAGAGATATTATAAGTAAAACTTTTCAAATTTCTTATGATAGAATAATTAAGTACCTATTTGGACATATATAAAAGCATATGACTTCATTAAGTACATTACAAGTAAAGCTGGAGAATATAATACATAATGTTAAAGTATATAAGATATATTTTGGTGTTACATATATTGAAAGTTAACTTTTTACTTTTTCATACATTATATTCATTACCTTAAGTAAGGAGATTATATTAATTCGAACAAATAAATCAAGATGTAAAAATTAAAAAGATTTTCTAACTCTTTCTATTGGTTTTTATTTTAACATATATTACAAAGGGGACAAAAAAACATATTACCCTTTTATTCAAAAAGTTCCCTCATTTATACCAATTGAAAAAATAATCTTAATAATATATCACTTAAAATCATTACTTTAATTACTGATTTTAACTTAACAAAAAAAATTCCATAAATTGAAAAAAATAAAAAACTACCTAAACATCACAACATAAAAAATGCAGCACCATAATATCATATTATTCTATAATTATACATCTACGATATTGTAAAAACCTCAAAATATTAGATAAGTATTTACCTTAGAATTTGTTGTAGCTTTGAGAGAGGGAGGTTAAAAATACCATGAAAATACTTCTTTTCCATGCAAACTTCACCATTGATTAAATTATCTTACTACTTAAACTTTGATTAGCTTTCAATTTGTGCTAAAATGGCCTAAATGAGAGGACATATGAGGTTAGGATAATTAGCTAAAGGTAATTCTCATTTTATCCCAACCTAAATGTGAAAAATTCATTCAATACAAAGATAATTAGCTAAAGGTAAATGTAAAGTGTAATAGAAACGAAAAAGGGAAAAAAAAAAAATCACATCTTAGCAACATATTATTTACTTATACCATCGATTACTATAATTAATTTAACATTGCATCAATAGTTGTAGAAATGCAGTGTTCAATAATTCGCTAGCTTGGCTCAATAAGTTAGTCGTGTGATTCAAATATGATTTGGTTACAATTCAATCAATTTTTTTTTTTTTTTTAAAAAAACTGAACTCGAACTCAAATAGTATTGGAGTTGTTTCATTTCAATATCCAGACAGTAATAATACTTGCCGCAAATTTATACATCAGCAATTTTCCTTTCCCAATTTATTTACAATAATTTGGTTTTAAATAACCAATGAGCTAGAAATAATGAGGTTTATATTTCAAAATGAAATGGGTTCGATAATCTACTTTTAAAGGGGAAAACTTTATTATTTTTATTTTTTTTGGTGGAAACTTGTCCACATAAAGTCAAATGACTCAAATTTACGTGCAATGCAAAAAAAAATTTCTTTGTTTCCTTTCTCCCATCATCTAACATCAATAAAATTATCAAAAAAAAAAAAGAAGTCCAAATAATCCCATCAAGTAGGAGCCGAAAGATGGAAAAAACATGACCCCTACAGGACATGAAGTCAAATGACTCAAATTTACGTGCAATGCAATTTATAAAATTGTGTGGACCTGAGAAGTGCATGTATCCTCCAAGCCACATCTTCCTCACTATTTTGTCCTGCCTCCTCTTTATGTCCTTTCTTTTTCCACGTTCCATTTTCTTCATCTTTCTCCACTCTCCATGAAAACACACAACCACCACCATTATTTCCCAGCTCGTCATACAAACAGACACACTCTCTCTATCCACTCATCAACATGTCTCTCTTAAACCCTTTTCCCTCACACTCTTTCATATACACCCCACAACAAGCACAGCTTCCTCACTATCTTTTTCTCAAGGCACCCTTCAAGTCCATACGCCTTAGGAGGTTTCCTAAACCCACATGCAACAGCGTCAGTAGTAGTAGTGGTAGTACTAGTTTTAAGTGCCATGCTGTGTCGGGACTTAAGGATGCACCCTCTTCTTCTTCACTTGATGAAGAAGGAGGGGATGTTGTTTTGAGTCCTGAGGAAGAGAGGAGAGGGGAAAGAGTAGATTATAATTGGACTGAGGAGTGGTATCCATTGTACCTTACACAGGATGTGCCTGATGATGCACCTTTGGGACTTACTGTTTTTGATAAGCAGCTGGTTTTGTATAAGGATGGCAAAGGAGTGCTTCGTTGTTATGAAGATCGCTGTCCTCATAGGTAAATAAGAAATGTATTCATGATCTTGTTTGGTTACATGTTATTTTCATTCTTAACTTATTTATTGACAAAATGATCCGTGACTTTTCATGAATAGGGCTTCAAAGACTACTGTTTTGACAAATCTTTCTATATGCTTGAGATGTGGACTTTGTAAATTTGCATATTCTAAATGCAGCGCCTGTGATAGAAGTCCTCACTCCACGATGGGAAGTGATAGTGATTTATAAAACGGAGAAATACTAAGACAACACTTTGGGCCAAATGGATGAGAAATGGTCATTAATCACCTGTTGCTCGTTGGCTTGGCTATTAACTACCGCTATCCATTACTAGATGACTTTCTAAAAGAAGGACGTATCAAGCTGTAGGTGTAAAACAATTTCAAATAGGTAGCAATTGGTAGATCTTTTCATCCGTTCAGTTAAGCGATTTTCCATCGCTAATTTGGGCATGTTTGGTTCCTTGTTTTCTATTTGCAATCTAGTTTGAGACATCTTATTTGCGTAAATCGTGTATGGATCAAATGGGATGAAAGTAAATTAGACACTATACCAAACATACCATATTGATTCAGAAACAAAAAAAATGAAATCCTCTGTGATTACTCAGAACATTACAGGTACTCCATCGATAAATCTTTTGGCATATGGGATATATTTGTGTATGTAGATTGATTTTTTGTTTTTTTGATAATATTAATTGGACCACCTGTTATAGAGCTTGCTTGTTAGTTAGATGCTTCCTACCACTAGATCAGGATGTTGAAGCTTCCTTGGCTTTGAATGTGAAGGAAAAAAAAATTGCTTCTCTTGATAGCTAGTAATTGGGAAATGAAAAACACCATCTAGTTGGATTTTGATGATTGATTCCATTTAAGGAACGTGCAGAATTCATTGTGTCAATGTTGCACCAGGCCTCGGTTGTGGATTTTTATGTATGCAACTCGTCAAATCTTCTTCAATGCATTGGTTGAAATTTCAACATGATGGCTTATATTTTATCATTTGTCCATGTATAATTCAACTATGAGATAGAATGTGACTGTCACTTGAATTTCTTGAATATGTATCAAGATAGGAAATTCTGCAGTTATCTATTTTAATGGCACTACTTTAAGTCAAATTGCAGATTGCAACCCCCTTCAAGTTTATACCTAAGTTGTAGAGTTTCAGTATCTGAGTGAGAAATGGTTTTCTATATTTTGGTTTCACAATGGATGTAGCTTGTAATATTGCAAACTCTCCATCCAGGTTAGCAAAACTATCAGAAGGTCAGTTAATTGATGGGAGGTTAGAATGTCTGTACCATGGTTGGCAATTTGAAGGGGACGGGAGATGTGTGAAGATACCTCAGGTGTAACAAGGCCTATCTTTTGTCAGTGCTAGGGCAGATTGCAATTTCACTCCTTAAACAGGTGGTCAAGAGCAGAACGCTTTGGTAGGTTAATGCACTTTTTATTAAGTTTGGGGGACGAGAAAGCACAATTTATAGTTCAAGGAGTGTAACTGCACTTGACCAGTGGTTTGGGGAGTGAAATATCAACTATCCTAGTTTTCATAGCCTGTTTTATCAAGGCATTACAGTTTCTTAGTTATAACAACTAACTGCCAATGCAGCTTCCAGCAGACGCTGTAATTCCAAGAGCAGCATGTCTCAAAACATATGAAGTGAAGGATTCTCAAGGAGTTGTCTGGGTTTGGATGTCTCAAAAGACACCACCGAACCCTGAGAAACTACCTTGGTTTGAGAACTTTGCACGCCCTGGGTTTAAAGATACTTCAACAATCCATGAGCTTCCATATGATCACTCTATACTGCTGGAAAACTTGATGGATCCTGCTCATATCCCGATTTCGCATGATAGAACTGATTGGACTGCCAAAAGGGAAGATGCTCAACCCCTAGTTTTTGAAGTGACTGAACGTAGCGATCGAGGATTTGCTGGACGTTGGGGCAGGGAAAGAGACGGATCACCACCTAACTATTTGCGGTTTGATGCACCTTGTGTTCTTCAGAATAACAGAGAAATCGTTGGCAAGGATGGAGTAAAGCATTACTTTACAGGTCTTTTCCTATGTAGATCGACTGGGCAAGGGAAATCAATGCTCATTGTACGGTTCGGAGGTACGATGAGATCTCCGTTGACAAAAATTTTTCCTAAATGGTATTTCCATCAAAATGCCAGCAAGGTCTTTGAGCAAGATATGGGATTTCTTTCATCCCAAAATGAATTCCTGATGAAAGCTAGGGTTCCAACAAAGCAGCTCTACCTCAATTTAAAATCCTCCGATACATGGGTAGCTGAATACCGAAAGTGGATGGATAAAGTAGGACATGGCATGCCTTATCATTTTGGTCATAGCACGATTTCCCTGCCGAAAGAGCCTGCTGTAGTGGAGCATGCACCTGCAGGGTTGATAGCTAATGTTTCAGCATCTTCACCCACCAAGGGAGGTATTGCAACATTGCATGCTCCAAACTTGGCAAACAGATATTTCCGGCACGTGATTCATTGCAAAGGGTGCCGAGAAGCCATCAAAACATTCGAAACTTGGAAAAATGCACTGTCTGCTATAGCAGCTGTCTTGACTACTCTGGCAATTTTAGCGTCAGCTAGACAATGGAAGATGATGCTATTAGTATCTACAGCAGCTTGCTTGGCTGGAGCGTATGCATGTTCATCGGTTATATCGATGAACACTACAAACTTCATCAGAACCCATAGGAGATTGTGAGTCTATGACCAGCCGAAAACACATCATCTTCTTTTGTATTAGGAGGGGAAGAGGATACGTTTGCACAGGAGATAGCTCATACTAGGATTTGTGTTCATATCTTATCGCGTGATCTATAGGCTAAGCATGTAAAAACACTGTATTTTCCACACGGAACGAGCTACAGCTCCGTAAGGTTTTTCTTTGATTGTCAGAATATTTCTTTTGATTAAAATTTCGGTTTCAGCACCTGTCAATATATCACAGAGGAAGTAAATTCCCTATGAACTTGTTATATCCACGATACATACACATTCAGAGAGAATTTACAGAGATGCATCATAAAATTTCCGCAGTTTACCGCGAGTATGACTCACAGCCAACAGCTCTGCGGATCCAAGAGTACCCAGAGAAAAGAGGAGCCTCCAATTGCCTGTGTTGACTTCTCAAATCACTTGCGTCCGAGGAACAGCGATTGTGCTTTAAATTGGACAATTGGATTGCTTGCAACCCTGAACACTAAATCATCATCTTAATGGTTAGTTTGGGGATATGATGTTCAATCTCCTTTTTCAATAAACGACCTACAGATTTTAATATCATTTTCTGTTAACAGGTCATTTAATTTGTATGTGAACACATTTATCTCGCAGAAATTCTATTCTCGTCTTACACAAAGTTGATTGTGAAGCAACTTGTAGAGCCTAGCAGGACAGGTAATAGTTCGGGCAATATAAAACTAGGATCGAAAATAAGTTCATTCTAGTACTGGACAGTTTTTTAAGCCGGATCAGTTACTGCTACATCTAGCGTGCTTACAATGCTCTGACCCAATATTGCGGGTGATATATTCGTAGTTCCATTGAATTTAACCCCCAAAACGGCAGGAGCCCTCATTAATAAACAGGGCCTACAACAATCCACAACATAGCTTTTACAACTTGCCAATTTAGTTGACAATCGAAAGACAGTAGGATAACAGAAATGCCAACTGATAAATGAATTAAATCGCAATGGCTAAACATCAGAACTTAAGCCATTTCTTTTCTTTTTCCCTGGCAACAACCTCATTAGATGCAGATGTATGAGCTGCTTCTGCCTCTGCCAAAGCTTTGCGAGATTCAGTTAGCTTTCTCATAGCTGCCTCATACACAACCTTATCTTTCTTGTTCCTAACCACCATCTCTTCAAGTTTCACCACTCGCATCCTCAGGTCCTTGATCTCATCATCATAAGCAACAAGATCCCTTCTATCTATTTTCTTCTCCACAGATGCTTTAGACTGCTGCTTCTTACCCCTTGCACCATTTAAGGCATTGTTGTGAATTGCAAGTTGCTCATTAATGAGACTAAAGACATCAGGCCTGGATTCCTCTTCATCTTTAGCCACTTGAACTGCTTCCGCAAACTTCTTTTCGCGCTTTCTCTTTCCACCTCTGCTTCTTTTCTTTCTTTTGCTATCCTTGCTCTCGTTGTTTTCAATAGACTTCACAGCAAGATCCAGAGATTGCTTTGGAGGAAGGACTTTCACGGGAATTGGATTTAACATTCCCTGTCCTGATCTTCCCAAACCCATTCCCTCATGATAGCCCATATTGGCCATCATCTTAGACGCAATTCCCCTAGTGTGATTCTCCCACTTAGCAAAGATGGCAGTCTCTGTCTGGATGCCCCTCTGAAGATCACTGCTTCCCAGAAATCCTAATCCCCCTGCACCTTCACTGTCGTAATCACTGTAGTCTGTTTCCTCTGAGCTTGAATCAGTCTCCTCTTCATCACTTATCTCAGCAAATTCAGATAACGCTAGAGAATCAATTCCAAGCTTTGCTGAGCTTCCATCATCCCGGAAGACAACATGTCCTACTTTAACATTGTCATCCCATGATTCAAGTTCGGCCTCTCTCCAGACATTAGCTTTACCATCTGAAATTGCCCAAACGCTAGACCCAACCAGTGTCTGATCCCAATTTATTGGAAGAAACTTCTTCAGGGAAGATATTGGGACATCAATTCCTGAAGATTCAGGTGGAACAGAAATTAGGTGCTGGAAAGACAGGTCAAAAAATAACCAAAAGGATAACTACAACTTGGAAAAGATATATAAAACCAAACCTTGACTCTTTATTACTTAATTGAAAAGATGAAGACAGGGAAAAAAAAAAAAAAACGAACATGAAGAAGATACCTCCAGCTGTAAAATGACAAATTCAAGACAAGGAAATCAAAATGACTATTAAATATTGTTTTACAGTTCAAACTTCAAATTAGCGTAACCTTAAGTCCATACTTGTCCTAGATTTTAAATCAACAAGTGCAACTTTGTGATTGTTCCTAGATACAGATATCAAACTATTCATAGTCTGGAGGGGACTTCAGGTAAAGAAGGAGATTATAACTAAAATTAGTCACAGCAATATGCAGACAAAGTTGCCAGGACCCACTCAACAGTCTGCTGGTTCATATTGTGACATACCATGCGATAAGCGGCAGTTAGTACCAAATCGACACCGCTGCTGCAGAAAGAACTTGCATATCTGCACTTTGGCAGTCTACCATTAGTATCTTGGTGTAACACTATCAACGAATGTTACCACAAAACCCAGTGCAATTCTACATATAATTATGATTAGTTATGATTTCCCAACAGAAATTGTAACTCTGATGCTTCCCAACTAATAGGTCTCTGTGGATGACAAAAAAGGAAGAGCACCCCATTACAGAGAAAGAAGAGCAATAAGTTGGAAGGAAAAAAAAAAAAGAAAAAAAGATGTTGCAAATGCATATTAGCAGCTGAGCAATGTAGCATTCTAGTGTATAGCTTGGATGAATGGCTTGTAAAGGATCAATGCCCATTGGTGCTAGTAGGCAATAGATTTACTTGGAATAAAACACTAAAGCATAGTTCCCATTAGATGGAGTCGGCTAACTGGATTGACCTATTGGCATTTAACCTCACCACCAGCATCACAAATACTATATTTACAACTTGTTCCTTACTCAATTAGCTACAAAGGCAACATATATTACCATATTTGAAATGTAAAGAGCCTATCCAGACAATTCTTCATTACATCCATTCAGTGTTCCCGCAAACAAAAAGATATATGCTTCATGTCAAAGATATCATACCAAACAACAATTCATGGGCAATAAACAATGGTTTGTGGACAATGAAGAAATCTAAGGCACTAAAATATTCAGAGGTGAGAGGACTGCAGATAAAGAAAAAGCTATCAAACACCAGGAGCATCTATCTCCTAAGATGCATGGACAGAAAAAAAAAAATCATATACCACTCCAAAATCATTCGGCAAATAGTATAATAACTAGGATTCACTTTTGTTTTTTTTTTTTTTTTTAGGAGGGAGAAGGAAGGTATATGGTGGTGGTGGAGGTGGTTAAGTATAGTAGTCAGACTAACAGCATTGTCTATATCGTAGTACTTTTTAATAAGCTTCTGGCGATATTGTTTACAAGTTTGGGGTATGACTGAACGCATATATCAAACTAAGCTGATACACAGTATTCTCCTGAATAAGAGGTAAAATCATAAATGATAAATACCACAAAGACTGATCTGATGACTAGAAATTTGAAAATAAAAATAAATGAATGAGTAAAGAAAAGTTTTACTTTCCACCATACACGAAAATGTGCATAATGATTTCTACGCCTTCACATCATTGAGAAGATAAATGCAGAGAGCAGCACACACCAGCATATTGTCGGTAGTTGGTGTCAAGAAAGAAATCTTTGCAGAATTAGAACCCTCCAATCCAATTATCTGGCCATTATACCAATGCCCATTAGTGTAGCGAAACCTACATTTTGACCCAACGGAATAAGGATACTCTTCTAGTGGTTCTGGTTCTGGTTCTGCTTCAACATTGTTTGGATCAAGACGTTCTAGTTCAACATCTTGGGTAGAAAAATCAGAAGTTTGCACTACTGAATCAACTTCATGCAGCAACCGTGCACGCTTTAGATGAAGAAGACCTTCTTCTGCATCTTTAATTGATTGAACAAGCTCCTCATGAACCTGAGGAAACCCCATTCCAGTATTAACCGAATGTAGAAAACTACAGGAAACAAGAAACAAATGCAAATCCATTTCATCATTCAAGTTTATGGAACTCCTACTGATTCTGTCAATCAATCTTTTCATTTTGGCTACTTGGTTATCTGACATCTAAATCAAGTCAATGAAATGTCAAGTCAGATCATCCAAATCATATATCCTGATAGCACAAATCATATTTATGATATTTTCAACACTCATTATTTGTTAGTCATACATAATACAAATCCCATTAACAACTGCCTGTGAGTACAGGTCAAATTAACAAGTCAACAAGCTCAAATAAGAAATTTTTCATCTGTTAGGAGCTCATTACACAATACTTGACAAAAGCATGTGCATGGAAAGTTGAAAAATCGCACCCCTCAATTTCAAAATTCCTTTTTTTTTTTAAATTAAACTTATGAATTTTCCAATTTTCTTTTAAAAATTATTAAATTTTGTAGTTTCACTCCACCTAAATATACAATTCGCTATCCGGCTATACGCCCCAGATGCAATATACCCGGGGAACGCCCGGAAAACCAATTTAATACCTGAAAGAAAAAAAATTAAAAATAAAAAACCCCTCAGAAAACAAAACTGTGCTAAAAGAAAAAAAAAAAGAAAAACCAAATATTTACACTAACAAAGAAGAACTACTTTACTGAAAAACCAGCATTCATAGAACTGAAAAAGAGAAAGTAGCAAATGCAAATCGCAAAATAAGGACCGAGAACCCGATGGACTTCACATATTTCAAATGGTTATATCAAATAGTAAGATTGGAATAGTTAAAAAAAAAACTATTTTTTTTTTCACCTGGGACAACAAAGAGTAAAAGAAAAGTACCGAGAGAAGGTCAGAATTAGTGGGGTCGGAAGCTAGGGCTTCGTCGAGAGAATAAAGGGTGTCTTTTTGGTGTTGCAATTGGAGTTCCAATTCATTCTCCAGAACTCTCTGCTCCTCTTCGTCATCCTCCTTCCCCATTTTTTTTTTTCCTTCGCAGTTTGCCCCAGAGACGGAAGAAGAAAGAAGAAGACTGAAAACAAGATTTTTTAATTTTATTCACCGAAAATAGATTTTTGATTTTTTATTGGACCGACCCTTTTCCATTTGTATGTATAGGCCTATCGAAACTTAGGCCCGTTAAATAGATGATGAATTTTCTAATGGGCTCGTGGGCTTTCAAAATTTCCATGCTACATATATGAATGTATGTATGTAGGGTGAGTGCTTACACTATTAAATCGGGGTTTGTTTTTTTTTTTTTTTAATCAAATTTAATCATATAGTTCAGTTCTTAATTTTTTTTAAATTAAAAAAATAATTTGATTCGATTTAGTCCAAACCAATATTTACATGTGTTATTAATTTTATTTTATATACAAGTTAAAAATTATGAAAAATTATAATTAATATAAAAAATATTTAATTTATTATTATTTATTTGATATTGCTCACTATATTCAATATCTATTTAATATATTTAATGAGGTTTTATTACCTTTCTTATAATAATTATGGTTTTTTAGATCAATCAATAAGTAAAAAGTAAAAAATATGAAATAAAAAATAGTAAGTTAATTAATAAAAATCAAATAAGTAATATAAAATTCGGTTTAGTTCATAATTTTTTTTGAATTAAAAAAATAATTTAATTTGATTTGTAATTTTTTAAAATCTAAATTAAATAATTCAAACTATTTTATAATTCAATTGGACTCGGCTCAGTTGGCGATTTGATTAGTATTTTCCTCATCCCTAGAGTATATATATTTTTATTGTTATCGGTATCACTATGACCACGAACAAAAAGTACAAACATTTTATCACTTACCTCGGAGAAGATATATAAAACTAAAGAAATCTGTCAGACTGATTTCAATTCACGAAATTAATATAAAATTAATTTGTTTAAATAAAACCAGATTATACATCGGCTTTTCTAAGAAAAGCAGAAACTTTGCCTTTTATTTTTTACCTTAACTTTTTTAGCAATATAGTTTTTTAATCAAAACATAATATTAGACCAGTTATTAAAAAAAAAAAAGTCTTAAAGGGTACAATTCACGATTTAAATCATGTTATTCAATACCAATACTATTAATAGAGCATATCGAATCGGCATATCAACATTTCATATCTGGGAGCTATGACGAGTCTCTACGTCTAGGATTTTGTGGTGGTTCTTAAAACTATTGCATCGTGCCTCTTGATTCTATTGCTCTAATTAATTAAAAACAATAAAAAGAAAAAAGAATAAACATTTAAAACCGTTGGTTATCTATTCCATTTTTATGGAAACAAAATTGACATGGAAACTATTTTTGATAATTTATAAGAGAGTATGGTAATATAAATTTAATGTGATTATATATAAAAAAGGTAAAATATAAAATTAATACAAAACATGAAATGAAAGAAAAGATTATAACATAAAGCTTTACGAGGTAAATTAATTATTTGAGGTGACTATTCAGCTTCATGGTGTGTGTGTGTGTGTTTTTTTTTTCGTTGGATAAGGACACGGCCCCTGGATGATTTCTAAAAACCGAGGAACCATTTCTGGATCCCGGTCCTAGATAATTATGCGGAGGGCGGTTCCCTTCCCAAGCCGGTGACCAGCCGACCCACCAAAGGACACCTCACCGTCCAATCTCGAGCTTGGAAAGTCCAAACAAACAATAAGAAATGGGCCCAAAACAAGGCCACCCACGGAACCAGCTCAGCACTCAGCACACAGCACACCGTTTGAGTCATCTCTTTTTTAATTTTCTTCTCCTCCAATCTAACAAAAGGCAATAACCAAACGGGACAGCCTCTAACAAAACAGAAATCAGCGGAAGGTTTTCGTTTTCTACCCCTAGAAATACGACCATAGTCTAATCCCGAAAGGGAAGAAAGGGTTTAAAAATTAAAAAAAAAAAAATCCCTCCAACAAATATCAATTTTATTGAGACTCATACACAATCTCCTCTCTCTCTGTCTCTAAAATAACTTTGGAACTTGAACCGATGACGAGCTGCGTGTGTTGTAGCAGACCCTTAATTGTCCCCAAATCGAATGTTAACTACATCGTAACTTCAAAAAGGTCCAACCTTGATGTATCATTTGGGGTTAAAACGAATAAGAAAGATGCGTGTTGTAAGGGTTTTAATGTTAGGGCTTCAATCGTGGACTCGTACGAAAGCTCCTCTGATTTCGTTAAGCGTATGGAACAAGCCTGGTTAATCTCTCAGGTATATTTCATTTCTTTTTTTTTTTCCCTCCCAATTATTAAATCGTCAAAGTTAGTTGAAATTCTGTTACCTCTAGAATTCTTTTCAATCAGAGGCATGTTTGTATTGAATGCTTGAAATTAAGTGTAGGAGTCAAGAGTGTATTTTGTTTCCGGGAAACATTTTGTGAACTTTTTGAATATTTGTTATGATCAATCAAAATCTCGTAACCTTCAAAAAGTTTGTTTGGAGATCATAAATAGGAGTGCTTCTAGCAGAAAATGGTAAAAACTAGCAACAATGAAAAATAACGAAGAAATTAATTTCCTTTTAAAAAATGGAAATCAACCTTTTTTCGTGATGGTAAACCATCACAAAGGGCTGCCACCTTTGCCTCTCACCATCAATTCACTGGCAACCTTGACCTGTTGAGATTACATTGATAATGTTTGACAATTCTAAAACTTTGATCGTAATAAAATATTGGAAAAAAAGTTTGGAAAAACATTTTCCCTGAAACAAATGCACCCTAAGCTGTTTGGTATCCTTGATTTATCCGAGTGTAGTTGGACTGGCTACCTTTGTCTACATAGAGTATCTAGGAAACTCATGCATCGACAAGATGTGGTCTTGGTGGGAAAAGACCAGGACGTTATTCATTTTGTTACTTTAGTACCATCATTAACCAGGGGACTAAGCATCCCTATCGTGTTTAGATATACTTATAGTTTTTGGAGCCTTTCCTCTTGGTTATATAGTTTTATTCAGTGAAACAGAGCAAATGGCTGAAAGTGAGGACCAAGGTATACAAATAACGTTTTTGTTTTTACCCAAAAAAAATTAAGGTTTTTGTTTGACTACGATTGAAGCGGAGTAAAGGATTTGGAAGTTCAGCTAATGAGCTTAATATAAATATTCTTTTCTTTTCTTATAGTTTGGATCAAGACATACCCAAATAGAGATGGCGTTTGATTTATCCAAATTGACTGAGTTTGTGGTATACTTCGTGACATAATTATTGTATGGCTTGGAGATGTGCTTTGAATTGTGTGACCATGTGATGCCACTTAAACTGAAGCTAAAATTTGTAAAATGGGTATAGGACTAGTTATGCTCTTAGGATAGGTTATTGATGATTAAGTATGGATATAAGACAGTACAAGGGTGACTGAACTCTGCATTTTGGTGTCAGTGGACGTTATGAGGAATATTGAGACAAAAAATGAATGGCTTCCATGACTAATGGATGTCACATAATGCAAGAACAACATGAGAGGAGTTTCTTTAAGTTGGTTTTGATGCATGAAAAGAAGATTTATGAACAATTTCCGAGTTGATACAAGGATTTGTTAGGAACTTACATTAATAAAGGGTATGATGAGCTAAGAGGATGCTGTTCCTATTTTGGCAAAACACATTGCTTATGTGAGTATTGGGTAGGGCTTCAGGGCATGAAAGGGTTTGTGTAAGTACTCTAACCCTTTGAATTAGTTTATGCTCTTAACACTGTTTTTCATAATCATCTGCAGCATGGTTTACTCATTCACCAGCGTGGAAGTTGAAAGAGGTTCATATGAATTAACGCAAGCCTTCATGGCATTTTCTGAGTCTCTGTTACGATATTATCTACAAGCACCAAAAGTGGGGGGGAAAAGAAACCCAGATCATTCATACTAGGAGGAGAGAGAATTGATCGTAATCATAAGCTATCTTGGCATCGAAATTTTGCATTATATCTACGAGCTTAAATATTTAGAATGATCCTTTTTGATAGTAACCTTGACATGTTGTCAGTACTAGGAGGTCACAAATTCGAACTCTTGCATTGTTATTTCATCCTTATTTAATTAAGTTGTTGATTCAATAGGTTTCAGTAAAGTCCCAACCTAGGAGGAGTGTTAAGGAAATAATATAAAAACCCACAATATAGCTACAAGTTTTTATATCAATTGGTAGTGGCCTTAACCTTTACAGTTTTCTCATACTTGGCTATTTGTGTTATGTTCATGGAATAGCAATTTCACAAGATTACTATTCTTGCCTAGTATAAAAATTCGTTGCAAGGATCCGAGTAATAGCTATTCTTAGTATATTTTCATCCTCGACACACAGAATCCGAATAGCCTAGCCGTGGACTAAACCCATCTGGTAAAACACTGTGACCTACCCAAACACCTTAATCTATACATCTGGACCTATGCTCCTTAACTCTTAGGTAACATTTGGTTGTCATTATTTTATAATATTGGATTAGATAAAATCTTTTAGTCCTTTATTTGGTTTGTGTAGTAAATGAAGTCATTTGATAAAATGGACCTCAAGGAACTAGATAAGACCTAAGAAATTCATACCATATATTTGATAGTATAAAAATTTATTTTATTAAACACATATAATCACATTCTCAAAACCTAAAAAAAAAAACTCATATCATTATTATTCTTTTTACTATTATATTTGCATCATGTTGACACTAAAGATAACCCTATATTATTGTGAAAATTCATGTGCTATGCTACACAAATCAAAGATGGTATAAAAGGATTGTACTATACTGAATTTTCTTGTGTAATGCTGTTCTATTCTTCTTGTACTATCTAATTTTGCAAACCAAATGTTATCTTAGCTTGACCTGTGGAATCATATCCATTCAACCTAACTAGCTAAACCATGCGACTACTCCTTGAACCCATGCAATTGCACCTTGCCTAGTCATGCGGTTTAGTGCCCATGACTAGATCCAAGTCACAACCTAGGACTCACGAGACCAAGGCTCATGCAACCCAAGCATGACATGTAAATGAGTATTGTGGACTAGGCCACATGGGCAGGTGATGATTAAGGTGTTTTAGTGGATAATGTCACATAAGCTTGGTCGAGTGCATGTTGGTGTGGGCTTGTTCTAGTGGGTCTTATGTCTTGGGTGGTGGGTGGGTTGTTGGACTTTAGTGGCTAAGATTAAAATTTTAGCCTAGGGTTTTGAGGGATATTTGAGTAATTTTAAATTTATTGCTAATTAATTCCTTGTATCATTTTTCATTCCAATCAAAACAAATTTTTATTAATTACTTACGTGTTCTATATCTTGGGAATTATTATCTCATTCCCATGAACTAATGTGATGTAGAAATCATATTTTTATTAGGCAAGGTTGGGAAATTGGATCCTATTTTATTGTTACACTCTACATAACAAAATATTCTTCAATACTTAAATATGTCCTATCTTTTTAGACTCTATTCTCGATGTCTTTCTTGGTCTCCCCAACCTAATTAATATTGGTAGTCATTAGAACACAACAATCCCAATAGATGCCATTGGAAGTCAACAAGTCATTCTTGCACATTGCCAAACCATTTTAATTGCTTTTTTCCTCATTTTTTGATTGATGTGTGCTACCCCAACCTTCTTTCTATTATATTTTTTCTTTATCTTATTTATTTTGGTGTTTTGGCAGATTTATCATAGTGTCATCAACTTCACTACTCTTTATTTTATGTTTATTTACATGGTTCATCGATCAATATTCAAAGCCATGAACATTGCCGGTCTTATAGCTATCTCGTAGATATATATATATTTTTTTGGATAGTTGAAATTTTATTGATTCAAAAGGTGTACAATCGTCAAAAGACAGATTATTTACAACAGAAAAGCATTATGTAAAGTACACAAATGTAAATATTGCCCAATATTACAAGGATTTGACATAAGCTCTAATCTGGTTTACTATAGAACCCATTTAGGGAAGCCTACCCCCTAGCCTAACTTTGTTTCACGCTCTTCATATGTAGTAGACCACAGCAACAAGAGTTGCCCTCCAAGTTTGTAAGGTAGGAGATGAGGAGTTTGCAGTTGCTATTAACAAATCTGTAGCACCTTGTCAGTTTCTAAAGGAAGCTAGGCAATGGAGTTGATCGCAAAGCAAACTCCAAATGCAAGTTGTATAGGGACATGTGAAGAATAGATGGGGGTGATCCTCCACACCTTGTTGACATAGGAAGCAAGTTGTAGACAGTGCGATTCCCTAAATTATTAGTTTGTTTAAGGTAGATAATTTGCCGAGCCAAGCTAGCCATAATATGAAAGAGTGCCTAGGCAAAAAAGATTTGTTTCAAACCATTTTGTGCTAGGGTATTGTAGTACTTTGTGGGTTTAGAAAGTTATAGCCACTTTTGATTGTGTATTTACCTGAGTTTGAGTGGATCCAACAGAGCCGGTTCGGCAACAAGGCATTAGGTTTGAGAGATGGTAGGATGTGAATATTTGACCAAAATGGGTTATCTAGTAGGGACCATGTGTCTCTTCCATTAAGGAACATAACTTAGTAATTGGGGGTAGATTTGTGCTTCTCATATCACAGGCATTGTATATTGTGTCCAATGGCTTTATTGGTAGCCAAAAATTGGTTCATAATGATATTGCTAGTCCATCATTAGGCTCTTAGCGAAAGCTGTTACGCACTACATTCCTTAGCTTTAAGAGTTTTCTCCACGTCCAGGAGCATATAGTATGTGTTGTTGTTGCCCAAAAGCTATTGTCTTTTAGTAAGGTGGAATGCATCCATTTTGACCATAGACTCTTAGGGCCATCCTTACATAGATGCCAAATGCGCTTGATCTAAATGGCCTTGTTCTATATGTGTAACTTCGATATCCCTAGACTCCCACAATTCAATGGCTTGCAGACATCATCCCGACAAACCTTAGCCTTAGAGAAGGTATTTGGCCTTTCGCTCCATAGGAAATTCCTTAACAGCTGATCTATCCTTTTCGTGATTGCTTTAGGCAGCAAAAAGATTGAGCTCTAGAAAGTTTGCATAGAGAACAAGATTGATTTGATTAGCTGTAACCTCCCTGCATAGGATAGAAATTTTGAGATCCAGGAGTTGACAGGAGACATTATTCTTTTTAGGAGAGCATCACAATCGGTCTTCTTGAGCTTTGAAGAAAGTAGTGGGTCTCTCAGATAGCACATTGGTAAGTGGCCTTCTTGAAATTGTATGTAATTAAGGATCACTTCTTTATCTCTTAGAGGGACATGAGAAAAGAGGATACTACTCTTGCAGCTGTTGGCTTTTAGTCCTAAAAGTAGATGAAAGTGTTGTAATGTATCCTGGATTAGTGACATAGATTTTGCATCTCCTTTTGAAAAAATGAGCAAGTCATCTACAAAACACAAGTGGGTTAGCCTTTCAGTATAGCATCTCCAGTGAAGAGAAAATTGGGGATGCGAAGGTAGTCTCCTTAGTAATGTGTAGAGGACCTCCATGCCTATTACAAACAGATAGGGGATCTCCCTGTCTAAGCCCATGATTACTCATAAAGTAACCTGCTAATTCTCCATTGATATTTATAGAGAATTTTGGGATTGAAATGCATTGTGCAATGAGTATGCAGATGTAGGGGGGGAAATTTCATTGCTCTGAATGTCTCTAATATGAAGTCCCAACTTATAGTGTCATAAGCTTTATGCAAATCCACCTTTAAGGTACATCTTGGTGCTCCTCTTTGTGTGTGAAAGCTAGCTAACAATTTTTGGGCTATAAATATGTTATCAATGATTTTCCTCCTAAGAACGAATGTTGCCTGCTCTCTTCCTATCAACAAAGGTAAGACCTTCTTGATACGTGCTGCAATGACTTTAGATATGGCCTTGTAAAGGACATTGCAACACGTAATAGAACGAAATTGTCCTAGCGTGGAGGGGTTAGCCACCTTTTGGACTAGGGAAATGACTATGGCATTTACCTCCTTTAATAGGTGTTCTAATGTAAGAAATTTTGAAGCTGTTGCAATCATGTTGTTTCCCACAATCTCCCAAGCTTCCTTGAAGAATTTCGCAGGGTAACCATCTAGACCTGGTGCTTTCCTATTGGCTTGCGAGAGGAAGCCCCATTTGATCTCATCTTTGGTGAATGGTGTATTTAAATCCTCTTATTGCTGTTTACTTAGTTTCTAGGTCACCAAGTTGCTAATTTCCTTAGGATTTTGCAAACAAATCGGGGCGGCATAGAGCTGTTTCTAGTGGGAAATGGCTAACTCTTTTACCTCCTCCACCCCTATTGCCTCACTCCCATCATCCTTTGACAGCCATTATAAAGAGCTCCTGTTGTGGAGATTCTTCATGGTTTTGTGGAAGTATGAAGTATTTTTGTCTCCCAGCTTTAGCCATTTAGCTCTTGACTTCTGTTTAAAGAAGCTCTCCTCTGCACCTTTGAGTAGGTAATACTCCTGAAAAGCTAACCTTTCCTCCTCCAACTGTGATGTATCACCATTACTATGGATGGAAGTTTGTAGCTATAACAAGTGATTTTTTGCCTCTTGGACTTGCTGTGAGAGCTAGGAGTATTCGTTGCAGTTTAGGCTTCACAATCTTACTTTGAGTAGTTTGAGCTTCCTAGCAACTTGAAACATTCATGATCCTTCCACTTCACAATTCCATGTTTGGGCCACTATGTCTTTGAAGCTCTTATGTTCAGTCCAAAAATTGAAGAATTTAAATGGAGTTTTCCTACCTACTGAATTAAAATCCATACATGTGATGGCGATGGAGTGATTCGAGAGCATGGTGGAATCGAATTTCGCATGGGTATTGGGGAAGGCGTTTAACCAATGGTGGTTGATTAGAATTTGTTATAATATCTTATAGTTTCTAGATTGTAATTATAGTTTATAGTTTCTAGAATTATATTTCTAGGTTGTAATTAATATAATGTTAGGTAGAAGTTAATAGAAGATTTTGTATCTCTATATATATTGTCCTTGTATTATCAGTAAAGATATACAATTATTTATCAAAGTTACATGGTATCAAAGCAACCTAATTATAGGAATTTTTTTTTTTGAAGAAAAAAAAAATTTAGGGTTTAGGCCTAGTTGCTTAGTGAGCAGTGTTTGTATCCTACATACACCCCAGAGAGTGTTTGTGTTTCTTTTTTTCTCATCGCCCCTCCAGGAGATTGCCGGCTGACGAACTTCTCTGACCAACAGATCGGCGCGTGAGCAGCTCTCCACTTATCCTTGTTTTTTGTGCGTGGAGGTGTGTGACCTCCATTCTTCCACATGTTCTTGCTGGGTCTTCATGGAATGGTATTCTTCATTCCAATCTCGCCATTTCGGAAATCACCTTGGGACACATGCTCCTTGCTAAGGTTAGGGTTTTATTGTTGCTGGGATGTTTTTTTTTTTTTTTTGAAAACTTGGATAAGCTGATTGAGGTGTTTTCTCTAATTGGAGTTAGCATTTTTGCCTTGGTTTAACCCTCTAAGTGTTGTTTGGTGCTGTTGGTGTTTGTTGTGTGGATTGCTAGATGGCTGAGAATAAATCACATATCATAGATATGGTTTCAATGACAACTAAAATAACCGAATATCAACTTAATGGAGACAACTTTATTGCTTGGAGCAAAACTGTACGAATATATCTACGAAGCATTGAGAAAGATGATCATCTCACTAATGATCCACCATTAGATGATACTAGACAGGCATGGTTACGAGATGATGCTCGTATATTTTTGTAGCTTAGAAACTCCATTGACAATGAGATCATTAATTCATTTGATCATTGTGAGTATGTTAAGGAACTTATGAAATATTTGGAGTTCATGTATTTTAGGAAGGGGAATATTTCCCGTATCTATGATGTGTGTAAAAGTTTCTACCGTACTGAGCAATATGATCAGTCTCTTACCACATATCTGATGAATTTTAAGAAGATATATGAAGAATTAAATGTGTTACTGCCTTTTAGCCTTGATGTAAGAGTTCAACAGACTCAAAGGGAGTAGATGGTAGTTATGAGTTTTTTAGTCGGTCTTCGTCCAGAGTATGAGTTTGTCAAGTCTCAGATTCTCTTGAATCCCGAAGTCTCCTCTCCTCAGGAAACTTTTAAACGAATCATTTGCACAGAAAATCATATAGCTGTCACTTCATCTCACAATGTTAGTGCTCTGGTCGGTCAAAGTACAGGTTGAAATTCCACCAATAGGAGAGGAGGAGATCGTATTTGAAGTCAAGAAACAGGGGGAGTTGTTTGCTATTGCTGTCATGACCTAGGGCATACAAAGTGTACTTGTAAGAAATTGCAAAATCGTGGCCAGAAGAAGCAGTCGGTACTCAATTGCCTCTACTGACCCCGCATCAAAAGACAATAACAATTTCTGCTGATGAATATGCCAAATTCTCTCGGTATCAAGAGGCATTGAAGGCTTCATCTCATCATACATCTGCGATTGCTGAATCAAGTAAATCAACTTAGTGTCTTCTTTCCTCGTTATCCAAATGGGTCATTGATTCTGGTGTTACAGATCACATGATAGGTAACCTTGATCTCTTCTCCACTTACCAACCAGACACCTCTCCTACAAATGTCACTCTAGCAGATGGTTCTAAGTCATTTGTCCATGGATCTGGCACTATTAATCCAACTCCTTTGATTTCCTTATCGTCTGTGTTAAGTTTATCATAGTTTTCCTTTAACTTACTATCGGTAAGTCAACTTACTCATGCACTGAATTGTTGTATCTCATTTTATCCTGATCATTGTCTGTTTCAGGATCTTATGATGAAGAAAATTATTGGTAAAGGACATGAATCAGGCGGTCTCTATATATTGGATACACAAGTGCCGAGGTCTATTGCATGTTCAAGTGTCTTAACACCTTTCCAAGCTCACTGTCGGCTTGGTCACCTTTCTCTATCCGTGTTAAAGACCATTTATCCACAATTTAATAATGTTTTTACCTTAGATTGTGAATCTTGTCATTTTGCTAAACACCACTGTTTGTCTAGTTTACTTAGAGTCAATAAAAGGGCTAGTTTACCTTTTGAATTAGTTCATTCTGATGTATGGGGTTCATGCATAGTTGTAACTAAGGCTGGTTTTCGGTATTTTGTTACTTTCGTGGATGATTATTCTCGTATGACTTGGTTTTATCTCATGAAAAATTGTTCAGAAGTGTTTTGACATTTTTCTGCTTTTTGTGCTGAAATAAAAACACAATTCAATATCTCAATACATACATTAAGAAATGATAATGCCAAAGAATATTTCTCTCACTCATTTTAGTCGTACTCCAAAATGGTATCCTTCATCGATCTTTCTATGTGGATATACCTTCTCAAAATAGAGTAGCTGAAAGAAAAAATAGACATCTTCTTGAGACTGCACGAGCACTTCTATTTCAGATGCATGTTCCTAAACAATTTTGGGCTGATGCAGTCTCCACTGCCTATTTTTTGATTAATCGTTTCCCTTCATCTATTCTAGGTGAAACTCCTTATATGATATTGTTTCTTACGAAGTCATTGTTTCCTATTGAACCTAAGATATTTGGTAGTATTTGTTTTGTTCGTGATGTCCGTCTTCGGGTTACTAAACTTGATCCTAAATCTCTCAAATGTATTTTTTTTTTATATTCTCGGGTTCAAAAAGGATATTGGTGTTTTTGTTCTCATCTTAACAAATTTCTTGTCTCAATTGATGTTACTTTTGTATAAAACACACTATATTTTTCATCCATTGAAACTCTAAAACAGGAAGATGATGACGATTTATTACTTTATCATATTACTTATAAGTTTCCAAGTAACTTACCACCGCCTCGCCATCATAACCTCCAATTTAGTATGTATACTCTCAACGACAAGTTCCTCCTACTTCATGTCCTGCATCAGTCTCTTCTTCCTCAATGGATCCCGCTACAAGTGATCTTGATCTTCCTATAACACTCCGTAAAGGTAAACGTTAATGTACTTATCCAATTTCTTCTTGTGTATCTCATGATCACTTGTCATCATCATCTTCCTCATTTATTGCATCCCTCGACACCATGACCATTCCAAAGTCTTTTCATGTTGTACTTTCACATTCTGGTTGGCGAGATGCTATGATTGATGAGATGAATGCCTTAGATACAAATCACACTTGGGATCTAGTGGACTTACCTACAGGAGAGAAGGCAATTGGTTAATCCTGATGGAACAGTAGCTCGGCTAAAAGCCCGTCTTATAGCAAAGGGATATGCTTAAACCTATGGTGTGGATTATTTAGACACATTTTCTCCTGTGGCTAAGTTAATTGCTATTCGCCTATTTATCTCTATTGCAGCTTCTAATTCTTGGCCTTTATATTAACTGGATATAAAAAAATGCCTTTTTATATGGCGATTTGTAAGAAGTTTATATGGAGCAACCACTAGGATTTGTTGCTCAAGGGGAGTTAGATAAAGTTTGTTGCCTGCAGAAGTCATTATATGGACTAAAACAAAGTCCTCAAGCTTGGTTTGGGAAATTCAGTCAAGCAGTTGAGAGTTTTGATTTAAGAAAGAGCAGATCAGATCACTCGGTATTCTTTAAATATTCTGACACTGGTATAATTATCCTCATTGTATATGTTGATGATATTATCATTACAGGAAATGATAACATTGCCATTACCTCTTTCAAATCATTCATTCACACTCAATTTCATACTAAGGATTTGGGGTAACTAAAGTATTTCTTAGGAATTGAGTTGACAAGAAGTAAGAAAGGCATTTTTTTATCTCAGGGGAAATATATACTTGACTTATTAACTGAGATAGGTAAATTGGGAGCTAAGCCATGCAATACACCTATGACTCTTAATATGCAGCTTACAAAAGGAGGAGAATCATTCAAGGATTTAGAGAGGTACAGACGTCTAGTTGGGAAGCTAAATTATCTCACAATATCTCGTCCTGATATTGCATACCCAATTAGTATTGTAAGTCAGTTCATGTTTTCTCCTACAGTGGATCATTAGGTAGCTTTAGATCAGATTTTGTGTTATCTAAAGGGTGCTCTTAGATGTAGTTTAGTATATGAAAATCATAGACATAATCGTATTGAGTGTTTTTCGGATGTTGATTAGGTAGGATTCAAAATAGACAGAAGATTCACCACTGAGTATTGTGTATTTGTTGGGGGAAATCTAGTCACTTGGAAAAGCAAGAAACAACACATAGTATCCCGCTCAAGTGTAGAGGCAGAATATAGAGTTATAGCACAATCAACACATGAAATAATGTGGATTCATTAGCTCTTGACTAAAGTTGGATTTAAAGTGCCTTTACCTGCCCAGTTATAATGTGATAATCAGGTAGCCCTTCACATTACATCTAACCCTGTGTTTCATGAGCGAACAAAACATATTGAAATTGATTGTCATTTCATCCGTAAGAAGATACAACAAATTTTGATATTTACAGGATATGTCACAACTAGAGAACAGTTAGCAGATATTTTTACCAAAGCTTTGAATAGTGTTAGAATTGATGATATATGTAACAAGTTGGGCATGATCAATATTTATGCTCCAACTTGAGAGGGAGTGTTATAATATGTTATAGTTTCTAGATTGTAATTATAGTTTTTAGAATTATATTTTTTAGGTTGTAATTAATATAATGTTAGGTGGAAGTTAGTAGAAGATTTTGTATCTCTATATATATTGTCTTTGTATTATCAGTAAAGATACACAATTACTTATCAAAGTTACATAATCCTACCCAGTTTCCTCAAAATTGGATTATGTTCTTGCCTATTGGTCCAGGTGAAAAAGTCCCCTAAATATCTTAAGTCTACTAACTCAGCCGTTGCAAGGTATGTTTGAAACTCTACCATAGCTGATGTTAACTTTGCTCTTCCTCCAACCTTTTCCAAGGGAACCTTAGTTGTGTTAAAGTCACCTAGAACCAACCAAGCATGGCTTCTAGGCTAAATTTGATCCAAATTACTCAATATTTGCCCAAAGGGATCTTCTTTCTGTGTTGCTATTGGAACCATATATAAATGTGATACATAGGGTGCAATTGGTACGCCGATACATAGGGTCTTGTACATATTTTCTTTGAACTTTATGGTATTTTTACAGTATTTCCGATATGCCTCACCACTTTGATCACACCACTTCAATTCTGTGTATTGCATCTTTATTTATGTCTCCATTTTCTGCTGTATTGATACAAGATTGATGCTTAATTTAAGTTATTGGTAGAAAAGCAGTAAAGTTTAGGTTTGTTGAAAGGGATCCAGTCCCATGCCTTGGTCTCTCATGCTACAGGATGAGAGGGATAGAGTTTGTAACCTTGCCTTTAACTATATACCTTTAACTATATATAGTGGAGCTATCTACGCTTCTGAGGATGCAATGGCATATTTTGACATTGACGTTGGACCTCAAGATGAGATCTTTTGGATGGGAAAAATGCCAATTGAACTCCACTTGGTGATTTTGGCCCCACTCGAAATCTCCAACCCCTCAACACACACACACACACACAAAATAATAAAATAAGAAAAAGAAAGAAAGAAAGAATGTAAACTCCGTTGGTGCTGCCAAGATTGTCAAAATCGTGATTTTACGTAAAATCGCTAAAGGGTTCATAGAATCAGAACGTAGAAACGTAAGTTTCTACAACCTATGTAAAATAATTTCCAAATATTGTAAATTTACTTATAATAGTTATTAAAAAATATAATGAATAATAGAAATAAGGAAATTCGGCATTTATTTTAATCATAAATTACAAATTTGTAATAAAAGTCATAATATGGATAATCAAGTATAAGTTGTATAATATAGATATTTTATTTTTAAAATGATAAATCATGTATAAAGCGAATTTTACTTAGTTATATATATAAAAGCTAAAAGATAATAGATAAAATTTAAAAATCAATTGTCACTTTAAGAAATTATTAATAAATAAAAGTTGATAACGAAGATATACTATTACAAATGAGTAATATAAAAAAAAATGACAAATAACCATTAACTAAAAGTAAATAATAAAAAAGGTACTATAACAAGAAAAATCTTTAAAATTATATATTATTAGGTAAATTTTTGCACTATTCATAATTATTAATTCAAAATATATTTACTTAACAATATATATTTAAAAGTATTATAATTATGAGATATTGAAAAGATAGAAATATAAATACATTTATACTTTTCCTATAAAATTAAAAATCTAAAAAATTCTTATAAAGTTAAAGTTATCTACCATTTATTTTATTTACTATTACAAAAATATTATTTAAAATAAAGAAAGTTACAGCAATCGAACATGAGTACTTAATACGAACATGAGCACAAACAAGAACAAGAAAATTGACGACCGACGAACATGAACACGAAGACTTCAACACAACATAGCACACCGACGAGCGATGACCGACGAACATACAACAACAGTAGCAACTCTTGAAGGTTTACATTTCCCTCACACAAGATTGACACTCAAGATTCAAGATTAGAAAAAAAAAAAAAATACTATTTGAAGTTTTAAGTTTTTACTAAACAAAAGGAACCGATGGGAAAAAGTAAGAACAGAAAGTTAGAAATAGTATACATACATATCGTGATGCCTGATGTAGTTGAAGAATGAAAGCTATAGCCTATAAATTTACTTGAATTTTGGGCTAGGCTAGGCTTCTCTAAGTTGCACATCTTCAATTAGGCTAGGCTACTTCCTCTTCACTCATTTTGTTGATGGAAAATAAGATCTTGTAGTAGAAACGTAAAAACGCTAGTGGACTCCCGATTTTATCAATTTCATGTGTGGAATTGCGATTTTATCTCAAAAACGTTTTTACATGCGAGTTGATTAGGAATGTGCTCACCAACTTGTAAAATTGTAGAAACGTGCAAATTAACTCGCGATTTTAACAATATTGGGTGCTGCAATATGTTATGGATTACTAGATGTTACCGTTTCAATTGGCCTGTAGGTAATGCATTTGTTTGTTATAGTCAAATAGATATCTTAACTAGGAAAGAAAAGGTGGTGCTAATGCTTGTGGAATGTTAAGACTATATATGAGGTGTTGCTCTGACAAAATCCTAACTCAAGTTATTGTGTGCAGCAACCTTTGCCGGATGAATGTTCTACCTGCAGCTCAAACGGGCATGTTGAGTGCAAATGGTGTGGTGGCACTGGCTTTTTTATTCTTGGTGACAACATGCTTTGTCAAGTCCCATCAAGAAACACGTCTTGTGTGATATGTGCTGGAAAGGTAAAACAAAAACCGTAGGTGCAATTAAATTTACATACGGTTCTACTGAATCATGTGGAAAGGCATCGGTTGCATCATTTAGAATTAATGATGGTATTTTTGCAGGGATCAACTTGCTGCCCTGATTGTAAGGGGACGGGTTTTCGGGCAAAATGGTTGGGTAGGCCTCCCATCTCCAAGTAGAGTACTGGTGTTGGTTGGCAAGTAGCACACTAGGGGCCTAGGTCTCTGTAAACTAGCAATACTTGTATCATATGTCTTTCTTCTTCAGATCTTATATAGATAAACACAGGATACAGGTCTTTTCTCTTTCCAATAACTTTTTATCATTCATTGTTTAAATATCAATCCTGCTGTGGGATCTATCTGCTCAGTTAGTGATGTGAAAGTGGCCATTCTTGTAAAAAATCTTTCTTTCTAACCCCTTTTCTTTAGTATAATTACTTTATGTTAACGCATTCACATAAGTCTCCATTGCCCACAAATATTTATGATTTAGTTGTTTTTTGGCAGTTCATTTGCCACTACTGCGTCCAAACATTGCAGAAGAGCGGAAAATCATAATAGTAAGAAACAAAGTTGGCATTCCTTGGATTCTGTATTTCCATTCAGTATGATGCGAGTATCTTGATTCTTGGGATACTTAGTTTTACTCTCAACTGCGATTGAGGCGGGGATAAGGTAGTTCAACCTATTCACGTTATGAAGCATTCATTAGATTTATCAACTCGGACGATGTATGGCTTCATACATGGAAATCGAAACGTGTAAGTTCCATTTTACCTATATGTCAAAAAAATTCATGAAAATTGCATCAAAATAGGAAAAAGATGGCCGTAGGAGAAAACTAACTTCTATGTGAGTAAAGAATTAGGGGAGGAAGCAGGGAGTATAACAAAGACTGAAAGGGAGAATTAAGAGAATCATATACCGAATTTCCATCCATTCACAGGTTTCTGCACTAATTGTGACGAGTGCTTCTGTAGACAGGACAATGTAAGATATACTAAGTATCCAACAAAGGAATTAGCGAAGAGGGTTTATAAAAAATATGAAACACCTGACATAATAAGAAACCAAACAGCCCATAGCATTCGGCAAATGGGAATTTGGATTACCCATTGATGGATTAAAATACATTTGGGGTCAACCCAAACTGTTAGCGACGATGCGAAGAAATCAAGTCACACTCAGCAGACAGCAATTGTAATTTGTATCATAATAAACCGGAACGGGTTATCATGACAAGTATCTCCATTTGCGGTTTTAAACACACCGTCATTTTTTATATTTTGTTTTGTTTTGCGTTGAAATTTCCTTTAACTTTTTCGTTATAAGCATCACTAGATAGCACAATCATTCTCCATCACCAATACAAATACTAGACTTTAATTTAGCTACTATCTTCCACCCCCACAAATATATATATATATATACACACATATATATAAATAAATAAATAAATAAAGAAACAAATAAAAGGAAGCAAAGAAGCGCTTAATAGAATATAATTAGGCCCGTCAGACCAAAAAT
Source organism: Laguncularia racemosa (assembly GCA_037954665.1). Taxonomy (NCBI): domain Eukaryota; kingdom Viridiplantae; phylum Streptophyta; class Magnoliopsida; order Myrtales; family Combretaceae; genus Laguncularia; species Laguncularia racemosa. Next base: position 3,193,147 of record JBBMOL010000029.1, on the reverse strand, counting down.
TTTGTTAAAATATGAAGGAGCATCTCTAGAACAATTCATATATTTTATTCTACTTAGTGTCTTTTCACTCATGAAATATACTTTGACATTGCATCAAATCGTCTCTTTCCAAATTAATTTATTTCACATCTATGATGAATGTATTTTGGACATTGCAATTTTGCATCGTGATACATGCATATAGTCCATTAATTTATTAGAACAATTTTTGTGCTTAAATAGAATTTTCAAGAGCATCAAGGAATCGCAGCTTCTTGGGAAACTTCAAGGAACATTCTTGTTGGCTAGAAGAAATAAAACATCATAATGCATGGCCTCCGCCTAGGAACTTGATTTTAGGAATTTCAAGAGAGAACTTTTCCGTTCTTTTTTTTTTTTTTTTTGTGAGAGGGGGGATAAAACAGATGTTTAAGTGAGTAGAAGGCAATAAATTCACATTTCATTAAAAGATTTTTAGTAAAGAATCATATTTTAAAAATAATCGAATCTATATCATTTAAGTAAATATAACAAACATTTTAACTATCTTATTGATTTTGATTTTCTAGAGAAAACTCAGATGAAATAAAACATTGATTCCTTAGGGTCAAGAATGATTGCGACCATGAACGAAATCCATGGAAAATGCGATCCCATGATGCTTCTTAACGTCAAACTCCCGCAGCTTATATTGACAAACAAGAAGGCTGCTAGGCACGTCCGTTAGGAATGGACAAACTTTTCAAATGGTAACTAATGAGTTTTCTGACGAATTGTCCGAGCGAAATTCTTGCTTTGGACGCAAAGTATTATATGGTACTAAAAGAGTAAATGCTCATACCTATATACATGTCTCTACTCTAAAAAAAAAGAAGAATTTTGAAATATCTATTAAAAATTGTTTTTTTTTTATATTTAAAATATATCTTGTAGATTAGTCTATTTTAATGCAGAATAAATATTATCTCTATATATTTATATTGTTAAGCTAACTCTCGCTATCAAACTTCATGAGGTGTAACATATATTTTTGAAAGCAAAAATGGAAGGAATATAGGCGGAGTAATGGAGGATGATGATAGTATTTTTATATCTATGTTTTCAAATGAAGCAAACATAACCCAAAAAAAAGAAAAAAAAAACTTATAATACATTTTAAGAGAACCTTAAGATTACATTTTTTATAATCATATTATCTGTATTTTATTTATTTATTTTTAAACATATATATTTCAGGTAAGGATAAACATGATTTGATCCTATTCAATTCACCTTTTTAAATTGAATCAAACCATGTACTCTAGTTGGTTGTTTTCATGTTTTGCATATAAATAATTAATAAAAAGATCTTTTTTATTAAAGATGTGAAATAGTTGAAGAAAAAATTATACCCATTATAGTAGATCCATAAGATCCTAATTTTAGAGCCATAGGAAAATAAAAATATTCTTCTTAAGCTATATATATAGGCAAGTTCCGGTAAAAAAGAATACTAATCAAAGCTACAAGACTCCGTAAGTTAATACTGAAAATTTCAATTCCATTAGAATTATAAAATCGAAAAATGTGAATAAAAAATACCAAAATTGGGTCAATTTTTCGTATTTACATTTTTAATGAAAGACAAAGGAAGCTATAGAATGTGAGCAAATGCTATTCCACTAGTTCTTTATTTTTAGAATATATATATACATATATCCTTTTCTTATGATTCGATCTAGCTTTCTTCAATTTGCTGCAGTTCATCTCTCTAAATAAATTGTAAATTTTCGATTCAATTTGGTTTGCAAACTTTTCCAAACCAACCTTTTTTTTAAAAAAAAAAAACCTTAATTATGATTTAGTTAGGTTTGATTTAGTACGATTTACAATTTGTTTTGGTTTTATATCCATTTCCAATTGCGAATTTGTACATTTTTTTGGGGTATATACAAAAACTGAAACAATGTACAAAATTTTGTTGAAAATATCGATTATATATTTGTAACAATCAAGCGAGAAAGGCTGGACTGAACAATTGACGAAAGATGGACCGTCTTTCTATGTTACATAAAAGCAAGGATGGACACAAAATTGTAGAATTGGGGGTTGAGCTTACTGTATTTAAATTAATATTAGAATTATATATAGTAAAATATTTACTTATTATTATAATTATATGCATCTTATGTGTATAAAGAAATCTTGTTAATAAGTGTATTTGCAACATAATATAATACTGAATTAAAAAAAAATTAAATTTTTTTCTGAAGTCATTATGGGTGCTCAATTCATTTTATAAAATACTGAAAAAAATAAACCTTTTGGCTTTTTCATTGGGACATGTATATCAATTGAAGTGTAACTATCAATTTGTAAAAAATGAAACTAATATGTAAAACTCATGTAAGTTTTTTGTTGTTAACAAAAATAAATCACAATAAGTATTTAAACAAAAAATTGCAAGAAGAATGAAAAAGAGAACATAATATAAAGAATAATATTTTTTAGTTTCTTTATACTAACTTTGTAAAATTATTTTGTTAGCAATGCTATAAAAATATTATTTTCAATATAAGTGATTAAATAATTAATTATTTAATTATTCTTATTTACTTTCATAAGATTAATAGTAAAATAAAATTTTAGTAAATAAAGTAATATAATTGCTCTTATTTGTTAATACTTTATGCGATATAATTTAACTATTATAGCGTTGATGATGTAATTATTATTTATGGTGGAAAAACCAATAAATGAATAGCATCTAATGAGAATTTATTTAATTAATCATTAATTTTTATTAACGAAATTTGATTTTACTAATTATAGTAAAAAAATAAAATAAAAATCATGTATTAAAAGATAGACGATAAATATAATTTAAAAAGATAAAAATAACTTTAATTTGAATTGAATAATAACTTTTTATGTGTAAGATTAAATATCTAACTATTTAACTATATTTAATTTTATAATAATATATGTACTTAAAAATATAAATATAATATATATTTAAAATAAATTTTAATAATTAATTTTTTTTCCGAGTTTAGGGCGGGGCCTTTTGGCCCTTCTCAGCATAAAAGGCTTGTATAAGCATATGAGTAGGTGCCTAGAAGACAAAAATAGGGTCCGAAATTGTGATTGTACGTCTACTTTCGCGTGAAGAAGTAAGGTCATGTGACCCGTATAATTTAGTGGTCAATGAGCCGGAACCGTTCTACTTGAATGCCAAATCACAAAATTGCAGAACTTACACGAAGGGTTAATGAAAAAAAAAAAAAAATTCAATCGACTTTACTTTCCAAAAGGCACTTTACTAGGTTGGAAAATATTTCCAAAAAATTGTTCCATTATAAAATGTAACTCAAAGATTAAAGTTTTAGTCTAAAATATTATGATATTTAGGTTTAAATCTTATGGGAATAGATAAAAAGTGGTTATTACTCTTGTAAATCACTTGAGTAAACATATATTCATGAAATGAAATAGAAATATATTCAAATTTGACTATTTACTATAGCTTCACCGGGGCATTTACTCATTTAACTTAGCAAAAATAAATGTGATTACTCGAATTGGAATTGGATTAGAAAAATAGAAGACTTCCGGTCAAAATTTCTTGATTGTTATTGACCAAATCAAAAGTAGCCTAGTAGAAGGAGAGTTTGGCATTGGATGATAATAATAATAGAGACAACGAATTTTATTTTTAGGTAGAAATAAAGATACATGTTTAAGTGGCATAAATCTAATATGAATTTTACTTATAGATAGTGCATATTAAGATGTTGTTAATTAATTTCCTAGTATAATTCCTTACCCAAAAAAAAAAAAATTATTATGATTGCGTTAGCTATGCTATAAGTACATTTATCCTATATATATACAATGCATTTTAAACTTTAATGTTTATCCTCCAATTAAATTTAAGAGCAAATAAATGTACTTGATAAACTTAAGGTAAAGGTACATCTTTTTTTAAAACTTAAGGTAGAGGTACATCTCTCTCTCTTTTATTTATCCTAAAGATTTTATAATTAAATAGCAAAAACTAGTAAAACAATATTTACATTTTTGTAAATGCTACTAGGGAAAAAAAAAGTTATAGGAAAGGAAGCTTTGTGTTAAACATGGTAAAACATCTAAATCTACACAAAAAGAATAAGTTTCCCTTGAGCATATTTAAGAAAAGATACAAATTATTTTTTAGTATTATGTAAACTTAAAATTTATAAAAAAAAATAAGATTTATAAATTTTGTAAGATACTCTATATCTTATAAGTTTTACTAAAAGTATGTAAAATGATCAAAACTTGCAAGCTAACTTGTTTAACTCGCTTTAAATACTAGTCAAACGAACCTAGCCTATTGAACCTGTGAATTAAAATAAGTCAACTTATTGTAGGTTGAGTTGGTTAGCTTACGTAAAAACTAAAAATAAAATTAAAACTATAGTAAATTATAAAGAAAAAAACTAAATTAGCCCTATACTATTACATTTGAGATAAAATCATGGTCAATGATAGTTTTTCTTTATATTGAAGATTTTATTTTAGTTTTTTAGCATTTCTAAGCGGGATAATTACTATGTAATTTTCGGTTTCATACCCATCCTTAATTGCGGATGCATACTCTTTTTTTTTTTTTTTTTTTGAAGTATATACAAAAGCCAAAACAATGTACAAAATTTTGTTGAAAATATCAATTTTATGTTTGTATCAATCAAGCGCCAAAGGCTGGACTGCACTATTGAGGAAAGACGCGTCGTCATTTTACATTACATAAAAGGCTTAAGAATAGGTGCCTAGAAGACAAAAATGGGGTCCAAAATAGAGGTACATTTACCTTCGCGTGAAGGAATACGGTCATATGACCTAGATAATTTGATGGTCAACGAGCTGGAACCGCTCTGCTTGAATGCCAAATCACAAACTGCAAAACTTATACAAGGGGTTAACCAAAAGAAGAAGATATTTTCAATCAACTTTACTTTCCAAAAGTCACTTTATTAGGCTAGAAAATATTTCCAAAAGAATTATTCTGTCTATATAAAATGTACCATAAATATTAAAGTATTATGATATTTAGGTTTAAATCTTATGGGGATACATAAAAGATTGTTATTGCTATTGCAAGTCACTCGAGCAAATATAGATCAATGAAATGAAAACAAAAAATCAAATTTGATTATTTACTATAGCATCATCGTGGTATTTAACTTGGTAAAAGTAAACGTGATTACCTTAATTGGGTTAGAAAAATAGAAGACTTTGGTCGAAGTTTCTCGATCGTTATTGACCAAATCAAAAGTAGCCCAGTAGGAGGCGATTTTAGAATTGGATAATAATAATAATAATAGAGACTGCGTATTTTATTTTTAGGTACAAATAAAATAAAGATGCATGTTTAAGTGGTATAATATAATATGAGTTTCACTTACATATAGTGCATATTAAAATGTTGTTAATTAATTTCCTGTTATAATTTATTACAAAATAAAATAAAAAACCTATCATGATTGCCTTAGCTATGCTATAAGTACATTCTCTATTTATATTTATACTAACATATAATCTTTATTTGTACAATGTATTTTGATATTTATACTCCAATTAAATTTAAGAGAAAAAATAAATACTCACTAAACAATATATGTTATAACATTTATTTTTTATTTGTATCACTTAAAACTTATATATTCTATTTAAACTTAAGGTAAAGGTACATCATTTTTTTTTCTTTGAAATTATCGAAAAAAAATTTATAATTGGATAGCAAAAACTCATAAAACAGGGAAAAAAAAATTATAGGAAAGGAAGCTTTGGTAAAATATCTAAATCTACACAAAAAGAACAAGTTTCCCTGAACCCATTTAAGGGTGTCATGTTTTGCAGAAAACACTTAAAAAAATTTTTAGGATATATTTAGCACTCATTATAATATACAATATATACCGGTAGCTTATAACCTACAAGGTGTCAGTGATGATTGAAGGTATCCACAGTGAGTGGCTATTTAGTGATGAAATTAGCGATTAGAAAAACACTGGGAAAGAATAAATACTTTTTTATTACCATAATTGGAAATGATTAAACTTAACCATTACTAGTTTATCCCCCTATTAAATAATTCCTTTTCAAATACTATTATAATAATATTTTATTACTGTAAAATTTCTATTTGTAAGAAAGTAAACAAATAAATAAACGTTTCCACACAGCTCCCCTTCTAGCTCTAGTATGTATCCTTTTGACTGGCCCACACAAGTAAATCTTGCTTCCCATATATGTTAATGTTAACCTTAAAGACGACCCTTCTGCTCATAAAGTCCTGAGACGCGATAAAAACATCACTCTGGTCCTCCCTCTCTCAACTCTCTCTCTCTCATCTAAACAATCAATTGAGGCTTATAAGACACCATGACCGCCTCGACATCTCCGTCCGCCACCAAATCACCAACAACGTTCGTTCAAGCCGACACAACGACTTTCCGAGACCTCGTCCAAAAACTCACCGGCTCGACCAGTCACCAGCAGCATACCAACACCACGAACCCACCTCTCACCGGCCCTCGCCGGCCACAATTCAAGCTGCAAGAACGCAGACACGTGCCCACCAAAAGGCTCGAAATCATCATGAAGAATCTCAACTCGCTTCATCACAATAACTCGCCATGCCAATACTCTCCCACCATGGATTCAAGTCCCGTGACTCCGTTGGTTACCGAACTGTCGCTGGCCGGACCGGGTTCCAGTGTCGAGTCGCCGGTGCCGGAGGAGGAGAAGGGCGCATCAGAAAAAGGGTTTTATTTAAATCAATATTATTCTCCGGTTGACACGCCAAGACGAAGTGAAACTCCGGAGCTTCTACCTCTGTTCCCTCTTACTTCACCCAGGATATAGATAAAAGCTTACCTGGTAAAACACACTCCACTCTGATGCTGCACGCATATACACTATGTGATGTACACGACCGATTCGAGGAAGACTTAATGTGCAGCCAGTTACGCCGTGCATCTTTGTTGATTTTATCAACACGATATGGTCCTACCTGCAATAGTAGTAAAATTGAACCGCAACTCGATTTTGTTTTCTTGTAATTGTGCTTGGTGATCCTGAGCGCCGTCGTGTCGTGTTTTTATAGCAGGAATCATGAGATATTTAGCATACGCTAAAATTCCATTACGTACGTGTCCATAGATGAACTACGAAAAATCTGGACGTGTGTGGTGCCTTAGGAGTTAGGATGAGACTTTTCTTTTGAATTGTAAGTGTATGACTTTGAGGATGATCAATGTTTTGGGTTGAAATAACTCGAAACATACTTGTATAGATGTTATATATGAAATAAATTAATTAATTTTTAGTGTAAATGTTCTTATGAACGTAACAAAGTGCATCAAATTTCATCGATTTATGTTTTGTGAATTTATTTTTGTATAAAAGTGATCGTTATAAGGTGTAGTCCAAGTCTAGTAGTCTTCGCCACGAAAAATCATATTGGAAGGGTAATGTGTCTAAAACCAAGGTTTAAGCACATGCAAATGAACCAAATGAACAACTTCAATTCACAAAATCAAACTGGTTCAAAGGGGACAAAAATTGCGTGAACCCTAATTGAGGAATGATGAATCAAATGATAAAATCAAGGAAATGAAATCCACAAAGATAATCCTCAATTGAATCAATTAACCAACTTAATTCCAAGAGAATCCTAATCAACAATACACAAATCAAACCGTGATCCACCTTACAACAAAGAAGTTCTACGCCACAAGTATAGTTACAAATTGATGGTATTAACAAGTATTAAAAACCAATCAATTATGCAATGATAGCTTGATTACAAATGCAATAAAAAATCTGACCAAGAAGACTTCAATCCAACCCTAGATATGGCTCACTAGAGATGAAAAGAAAACACAACAATAAGAAATTGATATGACTCACAATTTCTCCTTGTTGCACTCATCACAATTCCAATTCTTGGGATTGAAATTGATAAGAGAAATTGAACTAGGAAGAACCCTAATTCCCTCACGTAAAGTGTATGTTCTAATATGAAAAAAATGGCCTCCTCAAACCCTACTTTAAGCAAGTATTTATACTTGCTCCCTTTAGGGTTAGAAAATGTACAAAATTACAACTATGCCACTTTTAGGGTAGCCGGTCCTAAATGAAAATTACAATCAAAATGAAAGTATACCAAAAGTAAATACAACATAAAATAGTCTATAGAGCAATTACAAAGTACAAAATATCATAAATCTTCATGAGCCAATGCTTTGAAATGAAAACAATCACAACGGGCTTTTGATTGCAAATCTAATGATGTCCTGTGACCATCAACTAGTGTAGGACATGTTGGTATCCCATGGAGAATTGTTATTGTACCTGTAAGATTATTTGTAAAATATGAGTGATTTGGATTATCATCCAAAGCTAGTTCTGAAAGCATTGATGGTGTCGGAAAATTTCCCATCAAAGGGCTGCCCTAGTATTTTGGCTTATTTTCTCATTTTTGGATCTTACTTGTTAAGAATGAGTAGGTTATACTATTATATAGGATACTTATCTGTACTTTACTTGATTGGATATGTTTTTGAATAAGTGTTATAGATCACATGGTAAGTTTTGAGTATAAACTTTTTGAAACTTGTTTTCATAAGGTAAGATATGAGCACGAAGTCTTCCTACTCTATATCCACCTAAAAATCTATGGTTTAAAGTATATAGAGTATATGTTAGGTGTCTTATATTTATACTGTAAAATAATATTAATAAATAAATAGTTTATATATTTTTTTAAATAAATGTTTTAGTACAAAGGAAAAAAAAAAATTTAAGTCCATAAGTTAGTAACCTTAAACGGTTAGATCTAATGCTATCTTTTTTTTTTCTTTTCTTATTCTTCCCTATTTTCCTTTTTAACTTTAGTTTTCTATTTTTTTTTCATTTATTGAATAGTAAGATCACAAATTTTGAAATAATTAAGTTAGAAAATTTACTCTTTTTTTTAATTTATTTATTTTATTTAGGTTTCACAAATTTTGGATATGAAAATTTACAATATCATATATAGATTACCAAATGGACTTGAAATTTATAAGAATAAATATAAAATTTATAAGTTTCACAATATATTACGTACTTTGCAGGTTTTATAAGGTAAATGATACAGGGTGGTTCTAGATAGGTTCTAATTTCAAAATTTAGGAATTTATACCTTACACAGGAGGATATGATTAAGGTTTAATACCCTACATACCTTGTACTCGATTGTCTCTAGTAACTATACTCGATAAACTTGTTCTTAAATTAAACATGACCAAAATATGGTTAAATGCATAAGTGAGCCTAATATTTTCACTTCATTTCGTTGACGTTTCTTTAATTACTAACAAAGGACGTTAGATATATCTCAACTATATACTAAAATGAATTTTGAAAAAAAAAAGGAAAAATTATAATTTTAGTCCTTAATGTTTATTTACTTTTTTATTTAAATTCTCAATCTTTTTATTTTATTTGAGTTTTCAATATTTTTAAAATTTTATAAAAATAAGATTTTTATTAAATGTGTTAAATTTTATATGCATATTAAGCATGTGTTGATTTTTTTATTAGTCTTGGACTACTTACCGAAGGCAATAAGGTAAATGTAAAAATGATTTAATCCATTTTCTTAATTTTAATTATTATTTTTGTATTTTTATTATATTTTATAATTAAATATATTTAATAATATTTTTTATTATGTTATATAAATAAATATATTTAATATAATTATTTCTTTAATATAATTATCATAGACCAATTTAAAATTAATATGTATTAATGGAAAACCTAATAGATTTCATAAAAATCCTTTCTTTCTTTTCTGTAAAGTTTTAAAAATATTAATGACTCAAATTAAAAAAAAAAAGATTGATGATATAAATATAAAAGCAAATAAACATTGAAGATTAAAAAATATATTTTTTCTAAAGAAAAGTATTAAGTATACCATAAAGTACTTTTTTTTTCCTCGTCGTCACTTTTTTTTTTTTGTCATCTACAATGAATATGCTCAATAATTATTAAATATTGTTATAATGATTTCAAGATATTCCACACATTTGTAAAGAAGTACTGATAGGAGATAAAAGGATTGTCATTGACATTTGTAATATGGTTACTGGTTAACAATCAAAATAAGAATTTGTACGTGAAATTAGGAAAATGGTTCAATGATTTCCTTCTTTTAAAAGTTAGAATTATTTTCTATATTTTCTATAAATATATTTTAAAATAGTGAATAATCATTATCGATTATTGGCTGTTATATTCCCCTTTTAATATCACTAGTTGCTAAAAAACTACTAATAATTGCATATTTTAAGATTATTTCAGCAATATCTAATAATTACAATTCTTCGACTATAAGAAATATTAGACAAGTTTCCAATTATGTTTTCCATAGAAAAAATGCACCTCATGTTTTTTCCCCTAAATTTCGACGTAACATAAATATTTTTCGATGGTGGGCATTATGAGTGGCCTCGTGCATTAAAGTAAAAGTCACCCCCAAATTATTCATTCATTTATTTATTTTGGGATAAAAAAAGAAGAAGAAAAGATAAGCTATTTGTGGATTATTATCGTGGTGAACATCATCGGAAGTTTCATATAACTTTCCTTTGGTTCGTAAAATTCAAAATGTGTCGACAGAAGGAAGGTGCACGAATTTTGGTGGATTGACTTCAGTTTTCTTTCCTTGCATACGGATTGACCTCATTTTGGTCTCTTGAACTGGCTGGTGAGAATGTCATCGGAAGGAGCTTCATGCTAAAGATTTCAATCAATATTTTATCATGCAAAAGGCCGGCCTGTGGCTCTCGAATTCTTGTACGCGAAATGATTAATTCTAGTCTAATGTGCTGTCCATTGTTCCACGTCGTACACTAATCACTAATGCAATGGGTTTCAAGTCATTCTATTAAATATAATTATATTTATAATCATGAACAGTGATACATGATTCAAGAATGAAGCTCTTTCAAATATGATATGTATATGGATGGGGACTCAATTCATGTTATCATGTTTTTTCGATGTGTATCACATGGTTTCAAATAAGTATTCATAGATAATAATAAAGAGATGACTTTAAAAAAAAGTAAGAAGAAAGAATAAGCAACTTTAGAAGATTAGTGATATATAAAAAAATTATAAAGTATTAACCCTAGTATTTTTAAAAAAAAAAGTGATTTATTTTTTGTTTTCAATCTTATTTTATCTTCGCAAGTGAAAACCTAATAGTATAGTATCATTTCTCTAATCTTGAAAAATTGTTTTAAATAAGAATAAGCTTTTGAATATTTATAAAGTTTTCACTATTGACAACATCCATTGAATTGGTAGTCAATGGCCAAGATGAATCTTTTTCCTGATGTATTCTTTCATAAATCTTTTTTGCATTCAAAATCCATGGAAAGCTTTTTTAAGAGCATGAGTCCACTAAAAAAAAAGTAAAAAATGGATATGTTAATTTAATAATCTTTATTTCAAATGCATCATGCCAAATCTTCTAAGGGCTATCCTAAGTTTATGTACCCAACTCGCAAGGCACTATCACTAGCTCAACAAGTCAATGTCAAGTTGCTATTAGACCTAAAACCCAAAATTTTATAAATTCATTTTAGCTCATTATAATATGATGTGAAAACATGATTATAATATAAATAAATTGTATGATTATATTATTACTTAATTATATATGTGATCTTTATTCAATTTCTTGTGCTTTTGGTATTGAAACTTTTGACAAATAATAAAAACACAAACATGATCTAAGAACATAAATTGCTAACCCTAGTGATAACCCAATTTCCTTATTCTATAATCGCAATTATGATTACATCAGGACAAGTAATATGAATTCAAATTCTCCAAATACGGAAGGAAGCCAAATAGATCTGACTTTTAATTTTAGTATGTGTTTTGGATGCTTTAATAATTTATGTTAGAGGTATACCTCTACGAAGTAAGTAGCCAAAAAGCTTGATGAATCATGAAAAACACGACACATACGTATAATGTTTGGCTAAAATAATATATTAATATAATATACTAACTTGACACTGCATTGAATACTATTAATATTTTTTCAAATCTAGAGAGCGTTTTCCCTTTAAAAATTCTCTCTCTCTCTCTCTTCCTTTCCCGTTATATTCCACTTAGGGGGAAAAGTATGCTAACAAGCGTGTATTGTTCTGTGGCTTCTAGGAAATCATCGTGGAAGCGTAAGTGATATATAGGATGATGATCTTTATTTTTGAGGTTGGCGTCGTCTTCCAGAGCCAAACTATTAGCTTTCATGGACGGAGACGCGGCATTGAATAATCGGTCTCAATTCTCAAAGTTGGAAGGAAAATATGGTATATACGCATTGACTCCGGGTCCTAAAATGTGTTGGTACTTCCGGCCTTTCCCCCAATATTCCAATCCTCTTATTTGACTTTGATTCCCACTTCCAAGCAGCCTTTCACATTTTCCACACTTTACCCTGCGACACTATACTACTTCCTTTTCTCTTTCTCCTTCTTGTGTTTTTACTTCTTCCTTCTTTAGGTAGGTCAGTGAAGCCTTCGTATTCGCGTCAGTCATCAAAGAAACGAATATTTGTGGAAATGCGTGTTTTTAGCGTGGACTAAGTAAATACCTCGGAAGTTTGGTCATATACTACGATCAAGTTGAGACAACATATGACAAGCACCTCAAATTTTCAAGTCTGAATCCAATAATAAGTGGTACTTTTTACTTAATACTCATTTAGTTTCACGGAAATCCTTGATATAATCAACCTTAATAAATCTTGCAAGGAATGTAAATAGTACGCATTTCCTGTTTCTTTAAAGGTCTTCATATACTTATATTTTTATATCATATATTTAAAGAACTCTTGAATAATTTATAAAATTATTAAATAAAAGGAATCATCATGATACCAAATTAGTAAATCTAGTCACTCTAGCATACATTCCTAACTGATTACATTCGCACTACAAGCAAGTACAAAACTTTTCATTACCTAATCTATATAACTCCATTATGTGGATTGAAATCAATATAACAAGTTTACCAAGCTATGATTAAATATTTCAACATATATGGCATACAATCATCCAAGCTTTTCTAACATGCCCACCATTTTACCATCAATAATTTAAAATAAATATTGTTCATTTAAATCACTTGATTACCATCCAACAATTGACTTTGTTGAAGGCAAAGAAATGAGTTCCCAAGTAGCAGTTTTATGTAAGGCAGATGATTTTAATTACATAGCCTTGACCTAATGAGGATGCACGCATGCCTCCTTATAGGTTTGTGGTTCATGCACGTCAAAAGAAGAAACTGCATGGCAATCATAATCTAATAAGTAGGGGGTGGGGCTCGAGTGCGAGAGGGATACCTGGGCGAAGACGGCGAGACCAAGGGATGCTCCATAGGAAAAGGCACTGGTTCGGCCAAGGGTGGATCAACAGCAGCATGTGGTGATGGGGTGTCGATCTTGGTGGGGGAAGTAGGTGAGGGAAATTGAGAGTAGTATTCGATAAAAGGATCAACGTATGTAGGTGGGGTAGATGTGGAATTTTTTTATAATAACATGTAAGGTGTATTTTCCCAAAAAATGACATCCCGACTAACCCTTATACGGTTGGCTTAAGGATCCCAACAATGATACCCTTTGTGTTCTATCCCATACCCTACAAAGATACATAACTGAGACCTAGGGGAGAGTTTTGAAGGATGTTTTGACTGTGGTAGTAGGACAAAGCAAGTTGACCCAAACTTCTTAAGATGAGTATAGTTGAAAAGAGCACCATAGATGAGTTCATAGGGTGTTTGGCCATTTAGAAGTAGTGTAGGTGTGTGATTGATGAGATACACAACTGTAAGAGCAGCTTCCCCCTAGAAGTGAGATGATAGTTTGATGTGAGGAGAAGTGTGCGAACTATTTCGATTATATTTCGGTGTTTTTTTTTAGAGACACCATTTTGCTGAGGTGTATGTGGACATGATAACTGTGGTAAAGTGCCATGCAAGGAAAGTAGATCAAGAAAGAGTTTGGAGCGATATTCTCCACCCGAATTCGATCGAAAAACCTTAATGCGAGTTTGAAATTGTGTGTATATCATGGTAGTGAATTTGAAATATGCATTATAAACATCAGACTTTTTGCGTAAAATGAACAACCAATAGAATCAAGAATAATCATCAATAAACAAGACATAATATTTAGATCCACTTAGAGAAGGTTCAAAAGAGGTCCAAACATCACTATGGATTAAATCGAAAGGTGCTTTACTTCGTGAATTACTCAAAGGAAAAGGAATAGAATGTTGTTTTCCCAAAATACAATTTTGACAATCAAATTTTGAAGTTGGAGAAACAGAGCCTAAACTACCATTATCAGCTAAAGTCTTTATTCTTGATATGGAGGGGTGTCCTAAGCGATCATGCCAGAGAGAAAGAGAGACGGAGCCGGCAAGTTGAGGTGAACTAATGGGAACACGGAGATAATCAAGGCGATAGAGACAACCAAACCTACGCCCCTTCCCACATAGCATCCCTATTCGCAAGTCCTGTATATAACAAGTGTTTCGGTTAAAATAAACACGCAGATCTTGATTACAAAGTTGGGAAATCGATATCAAATTCATAGTTAATTGAGGCACATAAAGAACATGTGGTAATGTCAATTTAGGTGATTGAATTGTATCAATTTGCTTGGTGACAAGAGAAGAATTATCTACAGTGTGGACAGTAGAAATATTTGGAGCTATGGGAAATTTTGGCAAAAAAGATTAGGTAAAAAGGTCATATGATTTGATGCGCTTGAATCCAAAAACTTTAAGGGTTCACGAGGCATACCTAGAGTAATGGTCACAAAAGTTGTAATAAAATTACCTTCTTTTTGCATAATTTGATTAACAACATTTTCAACCATTCCTTGAACTACGGTCTGCAATTGGCTCATGGAAAACAAGCCATCAAGAGAGGGGACCGAAGTTGGTAGGTCAATGGATGATGTGGCAACCATGGCTTTTAGTTAGTGAGCTAATTCTTGCGTTGCAAACGAAGACAATTTTGTTTAGTATGCCCTGTTTTCCAACAATAATTGCAATAACCTTTACGTTCTCCTGACTGATGATTACCATAAGGTTTAGATGTAAGAGCAAGAGCAGAATCAGTAGCACCATCAAGAACCTTGTTTCGATGAGTTTGCTCAGAGATTAATTTAGGCAGAATATGTTTAATAGATGATAGACTCCTTAAGATATTTAAAATCACCATTGAGCGCATGAAGAAATTGAAAGGTTTTGTTTTCTTCCAAATAACATTTAAACTCTTTATTTGAAAACTAAGGTCTCAGGCAAAGCAAGATAATACTGTTCCCATAAAATAGTCATTTGTGCGAAAAAATCTGATATGCTCTGTGAGTTACCTTGACGGACTTGACGAATCTCTGATTTCAATTGAAATCGACGAGTAAGATCTTTTTGCAAATAAGTCTATTTAAGTGTATCCCAAATGTCTTTGGCAGAATCTGAATCTGCAATAGACATAGCAATTGCCTTCGAATAGTTCATGCGAATAAGAGAGATGACAAAGTAATTTTTGCGCTCCCATAGTTCAATGTCAAAATCAGATGCATTAGCCTACGTTGAGGGATTATATGAGGCTCCTATAACAATTTTCCAAAGCGCCATACCCTTGAGAACCGATGTCATAAACTTGGCCCAATAGGTGTAATTCGGACCATCGAGTTCTACATTAATGGACTTCAAGGTGAGTTGGGACTCTTGGGAAGCCATAAGAACGTAAGAGGGGTGATGAGGGTTGGCGGAAAAATATGTGGATAGCGGCGGCTTAGGAAACCCTATGATCTTTCAAAAGAGCTTTGATACCATGTAGAAAAAGATTTAATTGTGAAAGGTAAAAGTAATTACTTTCATTGAGAGGTTGTAAATATATATACAAGTGTATAAGCAAGGAATTAAGAAATAGAATAACAAAATATATGGAAAACTTATCTCTACTAAGAAAGAAAAACTATATGTAAAACCTATCTCTATTAGGAAAAAATCACAAATAAAAATAAAGGCTATTTATAAACCTATTTACACGCCTAAAAATATTTAGATAAATAATTTAAAATAAGAGATACTCTAATAAAAGCCACTCGTTTTTCTATTTAAGAAATTCAATCGTTTGTTTTCTCCCACTTCTCATTTTAACAGAAAAACAATAAAAAGAAAACTCTTCTCTCTTGGACAGCATCACTCTCCCTACACCCTAAGCCGTTCTGGCACATGATCTTTTCAAGGAGACCAATGGTAAGGAAAAAATCGTTTCAACTTGTCCTCTGAATTTCCTTTCTCCTGATCCATGCTTTGTCTCCGTAGGATCTCGGTTTACGAGAAGTGCAAGAAGCTTTATGATTTTGTGGTGTAATCTGCACTCAAGTACATGTTCCTCATCCCAGTATGTGTGCTTCCAAGGTTAATACCCTTGTTAACCTTAAGATTGAGATGAGACAAGTAATTAACGGGGAAGCGCATACTTACATTGCAACTTAAAAAATCAGTCTTCAATTTATAAATCGGAATATCGTTCCTACAAAGAAAGTATCAGCGATTACTAACAATTACTTAAAACCAATTTTATAATTCGAAATAACAATCAATCAATTGAAGGTTAATCTAAATGAAATTAAGAATATCTAATTTAAACATTTAATTAACTAAACCACGATTGAGGCTTACAACGCAACCTTCGTTAGAAATTAAAAAAAAAAAAATTACACCTTTTAAAATGCAAATCATGCTATTTAGCAATTCTGGTCAATTCACAAGTATGTTAGCAATCCATGCTATCACACAAATTAGAAACCTGTTATCATTGATTCAACCATCTTTGTATCTCAAATATCATAATTGAAATCAATTGGTGCATTACAATACTTACGAATCTTATGTGAGTTAGGACAAGAATAAGCACAAATTCCACACAACATATATAACATCAAAATGCGTAGCCCATTAAACCGGAAATGTTTTAGCTATATTATAGCCTCAAAACTCTTTGAATTATAAGCTACAAGAAGTAAAAGGAAAAAAAAAACATCGATCAAATCATAAACATAAGTAAGAGTAATTAACTAGACTAAAAAAAGCAAGTAAATGATCTCCCAAGGTTCAAGATGAGGGGGATTATTTATACTCAGCATCAGAAGTGACTTCGGTTAGACGAAGTTGCACTTCGTTTGAATGAAGTTACACATTACACTTAACGCTTTAGGGCATTGATGACTTCATTTTGCCCCGGAGGGGTGTCTTCGGCTAGACAAAGCTGACTTCATCTTACAGAAGTCACAACAAAATTGCAAATATGTTGTGGTTGACTTCACTCAAATGTCGTGAAGGGATATCTGAATGAAGTCTTAATTCTCTTCCAGCTTTTTTTGGTGTTTTCTACACTCAATTTACTCCAAGTGGCCATATTTATATGGTTTTCACCTATAAAACTAGCAACACAAATGGGAATAGGTGAAAAACATAACTTAACTCTATAAATTGATCGCTCATTAAGTTGTTCAATAAATTAAGTATACTCTAAAATTAGGCTCGTTGTGTAATCTGAGTTTAAAGATTTGATAATAGTAACTTTTGATCTTTAATTTTCTGAAATAATTAGTTGATCTTAATTGGAGGAAGAAAATGAATAAGTAAAATGCCATATTATGCGTTAAACATTCATTGGTGCATGCTTTAGTCCATCTTTAGGAGACTAGTCAATGAAAATTTGAAGTTTTAAGATATATTTGGGGTGAGGAATTGGACTAGGTTGCCATAGGTTGAATTCCTATGTTTGGTGATGATTTTAGAGATTCAATTGTTGAGGCAATTGACCTCCTATAACCCTGAGGTCGTAGTCAATAACCTTCCCTTAGTGGTTGACCATCCCTTTGTTTATAGCACCATAATTGACTATCTTGAGTATTGGTGCCTTTGCCCTTTAATCACCGAAGATTTTAGAAAGAGGTTTTTAGGTGTGATTATGACTTGAATCCTAAATTTTACATGTCATAAATTTTACATGTCATATTCTATGTCCTGATTATCAGGTGATTTTAGAAGAAATTTGTGAGCTTAATCTAGATGATAGGATGATGTTGTTGTTTTGGTGATTTGTCTCGAAGATTTAGAATTTAATGAACTTAAGTATCAAACTTTAATTTTTAATTACCATTTATACATGTCGATTGCACTCCATGTAGGTTGATCATGGACTCAATATTCGCTACCTTTTGTAAGATGAATATTTGAGATGACATAACTTGTAGTTAAGCACTAGTATCACCTAATTTTATGTAAGCATATCATCGATATAGAAGAATTCAACTGATATGGGTCGAGATACCTAAGAAGAAGCTATCGATGAGTTGTAATTTTGGCATCAGATGTAACTTGTATATGGAGACAGTAGACTTATCTATCATGGTAGATATAAGCAATAAACTTATTATAGACAATTAATGTGTATTTCAAGTATATGGGACATCTACAAATGTGATGTGTTGGCATTGGAGATGATGGATAAGTTTGTGATTGTTACCTCCACCTAAATAAGATAATAATTGGGCTCTTGATTGTTGTATGCTATTGGTTGTGTATTAGTATAGATGTGTAATAGAAATGCCAGTAGTTTTATCCATGTGTCTTTAGTTTTTGGCAATATTATTCTTTACCGAGTGTTATAGCTCATCCCTTTGGGACTTTTAAGTATTTTCTAAAATAAATATTTGTGGTGAGGAAGATTATTATGACTTTTTAGTGTAAGACTTAAGTATCGATAGTAGTGAATGTGATTTTTGGATGAGTTTTTCCTTTCGTATGACTTAGTATAGGAACTATGTTATTGATATTTGATAGGTTCATAGTGTTTTGTTTTCATTTTGGTGACAACTTAGGGATTTATATAGTTTTGGAGATCCTCTTAGTGATCTATTGAATTTTTACAAATTAATGAGGTAGATACAGGTTTTAAATTATATAGTGTTTGTGTGTGCATGTATGAATTTTAGTATGTAAGATTTTAAATAACATGCATATTCCCACCACATATAGAAATATATAGAGCATAGATCTTGTAGCGCGACATCTGAAATGATAAACCCAATGGCCGCAGTTTATACAGATCTTAGTCTTGATCTTTTATAAAAATTCGCTTAAAACACTAAATGTTTTTTAAAAACGTCTTTTAGATCCTAAAAGTAAAAAAAAAAAAACATTGTTGAAAGAGTGACTAAACAACATTCCCTTAAAAAGTTTCAGAGCTTAAAATATATCCTTGAAAAGGTATAGTACTTAATCAATAAAACCCAAAATCGCTTGGAATTTAAGTATGAGTTCAAGAAGATTCTAAGACACATTCGAAAAACAAAAATCCAGGAAAGCGTCCTAATCTTTTCCCATAACATTATTTAGTGTTTTAGCGAGTGATAACATTTTTAAGGTTGTCGGATCAAAGTCAACTTCCAGATAGCGGTCAAACTACAGAGTCACGAGTTTGTTTGACCTTTCCAACTTCATCATGTCATTTCACGACTTAATGATTTCGTTTTGCTGCTGGACTAATTAACAAATTGTTGAAACTAAGGATGTGTTGAGTCATTCGGTGGAAAGTGCTTTATTTAATAATGTCATGATATAATACTAGCTAGGATAGTAGTTAAATAACTATTATGCAAACTCATAGCATGGTGGAAAGTTATAATGGTCAATAATTTCCATCTCTATTGCCAATCACTAAAATATGGAAAAAAATAATTTTATTATGAGAAAAAACTTTCTCCTAATGTGGTATTCACTTGTTATCTTGACCAACTAGACATTCTGTTGTAAACATCCATCATTACATTTTTTTTTTAATAAATTCAAAAGCATCCTATAAAGGTACTTTATTATATCATAATTTTTTTCTTTTTTTTTTTAAATATCACAACAAACTTTCAGTTTCCATAGGTTTTAGTTCCGATTCCATCTACATTCCTTCTTATAGTACTTTAAAGGTAGATGGATAGCTAACTCACTTTGGTGTTTGATTAGTTCGGGTTCATGATTTTATGTGTATATTTCTTTTCTTCTTCTATAGTAGGTAGGAAGAAAGAAAGTTGTTTATATCCTTTAGTATAATCTAGAGTTTTTCAATTTTTATTTTTTATTTTTCAATGATGTTTTCTTTTTTTTATTAAAAATTTTAATTTTCTTAATATAATTTTTTAAACACACCTATGATGTTGAAAGGATTATAACACATATCCGGTATAAAGAAAATAGTCAAAAGGAATTGTGTGATTTTCAAACATACAAGATTTAATTACTTAAGCATAGTTGGTAGATTCGAATGTAAATTTTTTTTCTTACATATATATATATAACTTTTAAGCCATGAAACATGTAGTAATAAAATGAACTAAGTAGACAGCAATGTGGACATTTTTAGTCCCTTTCCCATATTTGATTAAGGAAATGAATTATCTCAATTTTCATCCTTATTATTTATCTCAATTTATGAATTAATGCTTAAGTGACTATGTAGAAATTTGAATAGTTTTATAACACCATTGTTACATCATTCATTTATGACTCATTTTAACCACCTTTTCTTTATAATTTTAATTATAGCAATAAATTAAGAAAATTTTGAATGGATTGTAAACATTATAGCATAGGCCTTTTTAAAAAAAAGTAGGCCTATAAAAAGCCCCTATGGAACAGGATTCTTACGGAATGGAGGTATAGCCCAATGAAGGCTTCAATGATCAGTCCCAACAGAGAATGCTGATGAAACCCAAAGTTCTAGGTAGTGTTTGGTTGGCATTAGAATCCGGCATTAGACTGGAAAAATTTTTTTGTCCTCCGTTTGGTTGCCATCTTTGAAGCAAATACTAGACAAAACAAGAATATGGTACTGGACTAAATTAGATATATTTGTACCGTGTGTAATTCGGTACAAAAAATTCAGCACTGGACTACAACCCTATTTTTGTGAAATTCCCAATTTGCCCCTCAAAGATCTCGTGTTGTTTTCTCTAGTCACTTTCCCTTCCTCCTTTGTTCTGCAAAGTTTTTTCCTCAGGTCTCGTCGCAGTTGCTTCAGAGGAGGAACAACGATAGCTCATCAGCGCCGGTCCTTCTCTGTCACTCGTCATGGAATTGGTTGCAAGTTCGACCATCAGGTTTGTATGCTTCCATCTCTTCTCAAATCCTTGCTTCCTTTACAATGTTCCTCGCATGCTTGTTGGATGTTGCCGTCTAGTTGTCCCCGCGTGCTCCCTTGCTTATCTAAACTTGTCCCATGCTGGGTTGTCCCCCATGTTCGTATGTTCCTCGCATGCTTATTGCTTAGGGGGGTTTAGCTGGTTATTCAGGTTGCTTAAGGGATTTAGGGTTTAATTTAATGGACGGTTCGGGATTGGGAGGGAGATTTTGGTCGGGTCCGAATGGGGGCTTCTTAGATTTAGAGTAAGGACTTTTTGTAATGTTTAGGTAGCAGTGGACAGAGGATTTCCTTACCAGCCTTGCCCGTGTAAGCGCATTCAGGAGCCATGTACCCTATTGTCCCAGCTAAAATCGTAGTTTAGGATCCTTTTGTATGGTCCACTAGTCTAGCAAAGCCAAAGTCTCCCAATTTGGCTTTAAAATCAGAGTCAAGCATAATGTTGCTGGCTTTTATGTCTCGATGAAGCACACATTGCTCCCACTCCTCATGCAGGTACAACAAGGCTGAGGCCAATCCTTGTGCGATTTTGTGTCTCCTCTCCCACGTTAATAGGCTTCTTCTTTTGAATAAGTAGGTGTCCAAGCTACCGTTTGACATGATTTCATATAACTAATACCCACTAATCATCATCACAAACTTCACAGCTCACACTAGATAGAGAGAGAGAGAAGGAAGGGAGAATCATAAAGTTTGTAACTTGTGACTTGAGTTTTGGGGGATCACTACTTTTGAATTGTACTGAAAAGTCTTTTTAACTTTAGAAATTGTTATTTGTGTTTGGTCAGGCAGTTCCAACGATTACAAGCACACCGGTGGAATTCAGATATTTTGTTTAGCTTTTGAAAGGGTAAGCTTTGGTCTCTTATTTCGTTTCGTTTATACTTTGGGACATAGTTTTGTGCATCTCCTATTCCATATTGCTTGAATTGGGTTATTGAAAATGTTTCTAATTTTGAAGTTTGATGCCTTATATATGTTATATGGTTCTTATTGGAAGTCGTTTAAGAGCTGTGGATACTAATACTTAAAAAAAAAAAAAAACTAAATTGGAAAAAGCTCTTACCTAGGAGATAATTAATTCTAGATTAAGAAACATTGATGAGTTATATCATATTCCCATTTCCTCTCATTCAGCTATTTGATTATAATGACAATCAAAGGTCATTTTGTGCTAAAAAACGGTGAGAGCAACCGATATCATAGACTCTATTTTCAAGATTAATTTGGTTTATATGTTAATGACATGATTATGATATATTGGATTTCTTTGAATATCTTTCAAATTGTATGGGATATCTTTTGCTTGTTGCACACTACACTCTTCATTTTCTCTTGCCATATCTTTGTCGGACTCTTAACTTCTCCACTTTTTTCGAAGAGTTGGATGTCGTTGCAACAATCCGAGTGAAGATATTGAACAAAAGTTGTTTGTTAATCGTGATTTGTTCTTGTCATAGTTGAACCCATTCATAGTTGGCGTATTATTAGTCATAACAGCAACATATTACAAGCTGAGTTAGTTTTCTTTGCTTCACAGATATTCTTGTTATCAATACTAACAGCTCTGGTAACTAAAGAATATATTTAGATACAAAACGTAATTGTTTTAATGTTTGATGTTCATGAAGGAATTAGTAGTTTCCTCTATTGTTAAGTTAAAGCCTTGTCCTTATAAATCTTGACTTGATGGTAATTATGATTAGGATCTTCCTTGCATGTTATTTAAGCATCTTCATGCTTAGACTTGTCTAGAGTACATATATGAATGTGCATATGGCTTTTTATATAATAACTCATCACTTCACTTTTTGCATGTAATGCTGCTTTATATCAGAAAATGATATCATCGTTGTGCAAGTCCTCCAACCGTTTAGGACATAATAACAAATTGTAGATTGATAAAAGGTCCTTCTATCTTTTTGTCAATTCTTGTTCTCTAATCTTATGTCATTTAACCTGTGTATATAGTAGATTGCTACCAAGAGTTTTGTTTTTTTTGTTTTTTTGTTTTAAATGATTTTCTTGTCTTTTATCTTGCCATATGAGGTCAACTTAGCTCTTAGCAGTGCGATTTCTTTCATCTGTATATCTGTGCTAAAATTGTTGGATAGTGAGGAGTTTGTGGTGTTTCTTCTTGTTTTCTATGATAGATTGTTCATGGCAATCATGAAAGATGAAATTAAATAATCTAACAACTAGCTAACATCTTTATAATAGTTATGCAAAATTAAATACTTAGGATTCTGCCGGCAGAATGATAAACTTGCTTGATTCTTTTTGTTTTTCAATGCTTTTTTTAAGTACTGTGTATAACTATATCTTTATTCATGAAAATATAATATAAACTGTTACAAAGAAATTAGTTACATGACTTTCTCCATATAGTTTCCTTACTCAAATTGTCCATGCAACCACTGCTTGGACTTAATCTCAACGAACATATCATATACAATAGTTGTTTTCATTTGAAGTAACTTCAACTTGAAGACTTGATATTCCTTCAAATTAATGCTGTAATTAACTGTAGAAAAGGGTGGGTGGCACCTTACGCGCTTTGTTAGGAGGAGTTCAGTGTAGTCGGATGGAACGGAAGCGCATATAGGAAACAAATTGAGCATATATGGAAAGAATAAACCTTCTGTGTTGTCTAGTAAGCTGCCATTTTCATATATTGAAGAAAAAAATCGACATATGGTCAGATTTGTCTAAGATTCTTGGAAGTTTTGAACCCTCCATACTTGTCAATCTCAAGCCTTATAAGACCTCTAAAAGATTGTGGGATTATTTGAAAAAAATTATAATTAAAGCAATACAACATGAAGGTTTCAATGGGAGCTTAAGTTGGGTCAACTCTGTCAAGGGGGGAGTTGGAAGGGTGACCAATTTTTAATGAAGTTACGGGGGGGAGTTGGAAGCAATCGGGTCCAACTTAATGAGTAGAGAACCGGTTCCTTTATTGGATATTTGTGTAGAAGAGCTTTTTAGGGAAGAACAACGGCTCCTTACATAAGTTGTCTTATTGCCTACTCCCTACTTGAATTTAGATTATGTAGCATATGATGTTGTCCATTATGTTTTGTATTATGAAAATGATCTTCGGATCCTCAAAGTTATACTTATGGGTCTTTCCTTTGATATGTCATATAGATCATGAATCATCATAGATTTCTGATTTGTCTTCTTGGATGGAGAGTCTATATTAATATGCTTACAATGGCAGCAGATAGTTTCTATTATATAAACTTTGTTTTGAATAGGAGAGTAGAGAGGGGTGTATTGAACGAGCGAGCAATAGCTAGATATGAAACGCATCGAGAGGTGATTGATTCACTCATTAATGGGAGTGATACAAATTGTTTATGGGAGTTAAGGATGTGTAGGAATAGTTTTGAACATCTTTGTGAACTCATTAGGGTACGAGAGGGAATGCATTGTAATGGAAGAGCAACGGTTGAAGAACAAGTTGCGATTTTTCTTAACATCCTTGCACATCATACAAAAAATAGGAGTATTCAAGTCAGATTTCATATATCGGGTGAGATTGTTAGTAGAAATTGCCATCAAGTGTTAGCTTTTGTGTTAAGATTACAAGATATCTTACTTACAAAACCCAATTCAATACCAAAAGATTGCATTGACGAACGGTGGAAATGGTTTAAGGTAATACAAAAAATCTTTTAAGTACCTTCAGTTAATCGACGATGGTCATGATTACTTATATTACAATACAAATTTTTTTTTGTTTCTTTGGGAACATATTAGGGTTGCCTTAGAGCATTAGATGGTACATACATTGCAGTTACGACACCAGTTGTAGATAGACCTAGGTATCGAATAAGGAAAGGGCATCTTGCAACGAATGTCATGGGTGTATGTGATCGTGACATGAAATTTATCTACATATTGGTTGGCTGGGAAGGGTCTGCATCAGATTTTAGAGTATTACGTGATGTAGTCATTCGATCTAATGGATTAAGAGTTGCACCTGGTAAGCATTTTTAAAAAGAAAATTGTTTTCATTTTATCTATCCAGTTGAAATTTTTCATGTAAATTTATGTGGTTACATTTCGTTGTAGGTTCATATTATCTAGTGGATGGTGGATATTCCAATGCACCAAGATTCCTTTCCCCTTTTAGAGGGAGGCGTTATCACATTTAAGAGTGGGCTGCAAGTCAACGTAGGCCTCAAAATCGTGAGGAATTATTTAACTATAGACATACAAGGGCAAGAAATGTTGTAGAGAGATGTTTTGGAATTTTGAAGAAACGATGAGGTATTTTAAGGAGTCCATCATTTTATCCTATCAAAATACAATGTCGAATGATTCTAGCTTGTTGTTTATTACACAACTTCATTCGAATGTACATGCCACTGAACCCATTAGAGCACGCTGTAATTGAAGGTGATGGAGTTCCAATTGGAGAAAATGGAATTGATGCAATTGAAACAGTAGAACCTACTGAGGCATGGACTGGGATGAGGAATACCTTAGCATAAGAGATGTACGATGAATGGAGAGCCCGTCATAGGAACTAGAATGTCACTAATTGTTGTACTTTCTTTGATTATGTATCTTGGATCAGTGTCAGTACTGATTTTTCGTTAATTATATATTATTGAAATCATTTGGTTGTCAAATTTTCAATTTTATGTTGTAATGTAAATTAAAATATTCTATCTACTGTTTGTATGCATGACTTACATTTTATTTGTTTGCTTTTTGCCTTACATTATGAATTTGTTTACAGTCATGAACAGTAGAGATAAAAAAACTAAACGTTCTTGGAGCCAAGTTGAGGAAGAAACGTTATTGATGGTGCTGGAGGAGTTAGTCGTTGAAGGATACAAAGGAGAAAATGGCAGTTTTAAGAATTGGGCTCATGAAGAAGCTTTAAAAATGATGAAAAGCCACATTTCAGAAATCAATCTCAATGTCAGGTAAATTGTTAACAAAATGAAGAGGTGGTCAATGAAGTTGGCAGAGGTTGTTGACATGATAAATACTGGTGGTTTTTGGTGGGATGATGTAAAAAAATGTGTTATTGTTGATAGTGATGCGGTCCTTACTAAATACATAGAGGTAAAATCAACATTATCTTTGAAATAAGCTCGTTTTTTTAAAGTTAATTCTTTGTTGTTATAATAACTATTTCTATTGTTTTGTAAAAACATCTGAAGGTTGCTAATCATGCCAACAAGGAATTTAAAGAGTTTGAAACGCTTCAAGGGATATTTGGAAAGGATAAAGCAAATGGCAAAAGAGCTAAGACACCAGCAGATGTGACACAGGACTTGCAAAATGAGGATGAGGATACTTTTGATGAAGACATGGAGTCAGAACAAGTGCCACAGTCTACTGAAGCCTCCAGCTATGCCTCACGTGATCCATCTGTGCGATCGACTCGCAAGCGTCCGATGGCAGAATATGCTGTAGAATTTATATCTATGTTTCAAAAGAGCATTAGTGATGTTAGGAGTAATTTTGCTTTCCTTGCAGGAAAAATTGCTAATCCTCCTAAGGACGATATTGTTGCAGAGTTGAAAACGTTAAGATTGTCAGAAAATGAAGAGTTGGATGTTCTTATGCAAATGGCGACAAATCCACAGTATGAGAAGTTTTTTTAGAGGCTCCAAGGAGAACAACGCCTAGCATTTGTTAGGCGAATTATTGGTTGATGTAAAACATGTTTGTAGTATTTATGTAATTGAGACTTCTTTCATTAGCTTTGTATTATCGAACCTCTCTACCTTGGTTTAGTACCTTATATGGTTAAACTTGTTTTCATATTTTATAGAAGTTGTAACCTCATGTATCTCATGCAACAGAGTTAGCAGGTTTTCTATTAGATGTAGTTGGCAGGTCATAATCATAGAAACTACTTTGACTATTCCTTCGTATGATTATTATCTTATCTATGTCATTTATGCCTTGTTCTTATGAAATATAAAAGTGATTGATGTTCCAATCTAATCGATCTAATTTGTGGATGGATTTTGTAATTTTTAGGTCTTTCAATGACTTGCTCAAAATGGTTTATGGATGTGTGGATGTTTTAGTGTAAAAATGTTTCATGTCTTTAATGACATATTCAAAATCATAAATAACGTATTATTTCATTAAATATAACATAATTCTTTTTCCTAAAATATTTAATATAATATATTAAACCTTCAAATCATTTTTTCTTATAATAATATCAAATATATATAAATAACTATGATATAATTAAAAAGGGCAAAATTATCAATTTTACTCTGTCCAGTCCAGTACTTTGCAATATCAAACACTGGACAGCACAAAAACCTTCTCCAGTAATTAAAAAGGGCAAAACTATCAAATTTACTATGTTCAGTCCAGTACTTTGCAATCTAAACACTGGACAGCACAAAAATCCTTGTTCAGTATTGAACAAACCAAACGTGGTACAAAATTATTTTTTGCCCAGTCTTTCTTGTTTAGTACTGTCCAGTATTTCTTGTTCTATCTAGTACTAGTAACCAAACGGTACCCTAGACTCTAGAGAGAAAACAAGATGAGAGAAGAACAATTGGTCCAAGCCCAACAACTCAAGGTAAGGTATGGTCAGTTGTTTCATCTTGCAGCCTAAGTGAAATGTAGAGGCTATCAATGGGGGCGCCAGGTGCCAATGCTATACCTTTTACCTCCAGCCATGCATGGGAAGGGTCTGATAATAAGGCGGACTTACTTAGTAATTTCAAGCTCGAGGGAATGGTTGGGCCAATAAAACTAGACTTGATTAATATTATAAGCTGGGCTTGAAACATGAAGGAATAGGCCCATTGGCCGCCTATCGTGCCCACTCATTATCTAAATAAAATATTTTTAATATGTAACCCCAATGCATATATATATATATATATATCTATAAAGTAACATCTGTGGACTCAGACCAAATTTATATTGCTCGATGAAAGATTTTTTTTTTTGAAAAAAAAAAATTAGTTTAATGTAATTTTCTTATTCAGAGCAACTTTGTATTACTTTAGTGTAACGGTAGATGATAGATACATGTCGATAACATTTTATCAACAACTTTATTTTATTGCCGATATATGTGAATTTTAATTCAAAAGCTTAAAAAAAAAAACTCATGAATTGTAAGTAAATGTTTTTTAGACCCAATAGGCCTACAATGGGCAGACTTGGTAAAAAATTCTATGTACAACGGTCGAGCTTAAACGTGCATTTGCAGGATTCAGAAAGACTCCAGGCCTCGTTAGGTCAAAAAGGCTTATTGATAATTTAGTATTACAATTGCTGGATTAGGCCCTATAATATTTAATATTTGATGCGTAATCAAACACTAGTGGAGTCACGAATCTGTAAAACGTGAAAATTTAAAGAATGGCCTTTCATAAGATTGGAATAGTTAACTTTTGAAAAAAGTTCAAAATTTTCAATAACTATGCATATTAAAATAATGAGAGAAAAATTAGGGGAGTGATTTTTCAATAAACATTCAAGTAATATATCACTTTCTACTTTAACGCATAATATAGATATAGACAGGATGAGGTAGTTTATATAAATATAACTTTTCATTTTATTTTTTTTAGAAGAGAGAGAAAGAGCATTAATTCCTTCGTGATATACTAAACAATCAGATCCTTCGCCCATTTCTTCTCAATCCTAAGATAGGATTTTGTGGATTCTAAATTATTAAATTGTATTGTGGGGGCGTGGCTGATTGCAATCTATATAATTCCATGGAGTTACGCTCTTGATCTCATTCCTACCTTCACATTTCCTCGTATTTAAAAATAGTAATAAACGAGATCCCAAAAAATGATTTTATTTTATTAAGGAAAATGTTATTCTATACTATTAAATGCTTTTATCATGCATTTATACATATTTTTTTTGGGTAACATGTGTAATTCATTTTAGTAAGTGGCGGAGATACACGATGTAACATTTCTATAAGATATAAACCGGACGGGTGTAAGTAGATCGCGATTAAAAGGTGTAAAGGAAGGAAGGACAAACTAGTATGTGTATAGGAGAAGTACGTTTTAGAAAGAACTAACACAAACACAATGCAAATTGCGGACCAACATTGGACGGTGTGTCTGAATGCCATGGAATTGACCGTGAAACATGGCAGGTTGGTTTACTTTAGTTGTGGCCGGAGTAGGAGATGTAAGCACTGGTACGAGTGAATGGCATGTTTTCCACATGGCCTCCACCATTTCAATAATTAAAAGCTCATTTTCAAGATAACTATAATAGTTCCCACTTCCCACCTCCTTTTCTTAGTGGAGCTTTAGGTCGCCCATCTCGTGTTCCAAGCCCTCTTTTAATGGTCACTTTCATCAGGATTGGAGGATGGTCTAATAGAAAAAAAAAGAGATAGTTCTACTTAAATGTTGATATAGATATCATTTTTATTATATATTGATTCAATAACCAAACATTTAATATTTGTTTGGTTTGCAATATCATATAATTAATATTTATTTAATTTGTAATATTATATAAATCTCATTAAAGGACCTTTAATGAGAGCACATAAAATTTTATCTAAAGGTAATATTAAAAGGCTTGTAGAAAAAAAAAATCTTATCTTTTAATTAAAATTGAAATCAAAAGGCTTATTTTATGTTGTGAGAAAACTATTTATGATTTTGAGTCAAATTAACTTCATGCTGTTTTAAAATCCAAAAACTCGAAGCGGGAGTGTATGTCCTTCACAGCTAGACCTAATTTCAGGGATAATTTACCAAATCTAGATCAATTTTCATGAAGGGATTCAGTTCAGTAGCATAAAACTGAAACGCTATCCTCTTGATAGATAGGCAAAGATGGAACTCTAAGGAAAAGATAGTTCATACAAATCGATACAAGAGTCCAGATATATTGCGTTGCTAAAGTACGTGTTTTAAAGAATAAGTAAATATCAAAGTTATCTTTATTTAGCCAAAAGATATGGGCGTGCATTGAGATATTTTCTAATGCTCGTAAAGAAAAGGAAATAGATGAAGCGTGACGATAATATAACTTGACAAATGAGACTGGAAGCAAAAGTCATTTTCCTGGATGAGGAGGGTACTCTTTTTCTCTTCCTCTTTTTTATTTCGGCAAATCTCATTTTTGGTGTGACAAATAAAGAATAAAGATACGTGAAAGGACACTCCAATCCCTAGTCCAAGCCCTTTCTTCAAATCACAATGACAATAATAGGAATACAACTCTTGGTCGGAGCTTCATAAACTAATTTTCCACGGCCGCCTTTTATAATTAGACCCGTTTA
Organism: Laguncularia racemosa; assembly: GCA_037954665.1. Taxonomy (NCBI): domain Eukaryota; kingdom Viridiplantae; phylum Streptophyta; class Magnoliopsida; order Myrtales; family Combretaceae; genus Laguncularia; species Laguncularia racemosa. The sequence continues at coordinate 3,162,573 of JBBMOL010000029.1, read as the reverse complement.
CTAGACTTATATGGACGGTTTCGATCTACAGACCTGAACCTGTACGTTGAAGGATCTGCCCGCCTTTCATTTCTTTTGTTTTAACAGGAGATGATTAATCAGTATTAAATGTGCCTTTCATTGCGATTACACCAATACACACCCAAGCCAAAAAAATAAAATAAAATTCAAGGTTTTGATTCCTTTCGATTTGATAGTAGTTTTTGTAGTTACTCTCTTTATTGGTACGATAATATTAGGGCTACGATAGATTTCTAAAGTTTTCATGTAATTCCTTGACAAGCTTGCGATTAAACTATCAAGTAATTGGAGTTATTTGGTTAATTTAGAAATAAAAGCAGCTTGTAATTAGAATATCTCCTCACTACAACCACCACTTAGTATAATTTTCGCGTGAATAAGGGCCACTCCTTTACTGTAGATAAAATTAACTTGTATAGGACCAGATGAACAGTAATATGTATGATTCAAATAGTAGGAAAAAGAAAAAAAAAAAAAACTCGCCAAAGAATGAAAAATTATGACAGACAATTTGAGGTCAATTTTAAACCAGCAAGAACAAACACCAACATGCTTTGCTTGCCCCTTCCTACATTGAAAGTTGAAGGGTAGCAAAGAAATGGTATAAACCATAATACCTGCTCAAGTGCTTAAGAAAGTGGAAGAATTCAGTTTGGCGCTCACTTGCTGTGGAGTTTTTAGCCGGGATTATAGACTTAGAGGTCAATGGTGGATACGGTAATAAACCTTACCATGTAATCTATGGATTTTTGTGTATGCTATGTAATATGTCAGTTTTTTTTTAAAAAAAATATTATCATCATTTGGGTTTAAAGATTAATCTCCCATCGAAATAGATTGGATTCAAGTCCCCCTCCTCCAACTTGTAGTACATATAATAATTAACAAAACAAAGAATGGTAGCCTACACATGCTCAAATATTACAAAGTGCTCTACAACTAGAATTTGCATGATATACATTGTAAAGGTTCTGATAGGGTGAACAAATATAAGGTTGATAAGATGTGAAGACCTATTCGTATCATATCCTATAAGGTACCGATCTTTAAATTAGGGACTAAAAGTCATCTTATAACACCTTAGAACTACCATAGAATTTGTAAATTTTTCTTATCTTCTCATAATTTTCAAGTTTATATTATTAAAAAAATCTATATATGATATTACACATTCTTCTAAATGTAAAATGTATTAAATTTATAATAGAACCTATGAAATTTATAACAAAAACCTATGAAATTTATGTAAAACCTATAAAACTTGTAGCGAATCTTGGAATATTGAAAAAAAAAAGTTTTTTTACCTTTGTTATTTTTGAGTTTATATTAAACAAAACTTATGAAGCCTATAGTAAATTGCAATGAAAATTATTATGTAGAGAGAAGCAACAAGCTTTTAGTTTAAGGTTTGTATGGAAACACGATAGTCATGTATTTTATTTCTACTCCATGGAAGCAGGTTATGAGAAATTGTTGTCCAAAATCTATCATGTGACTTTTAATATCTATAAAAAAAACTACCCAATTGAGCAAATTATCGGTGGGTACCTAACCAATAGAGTGACCTACTCACCTTTAGGTTCTAAGAAGGGGTGAGGTCATGTCTTGTATCCTATCATAATGATGCAAGTTCAAAAAACTTACAATGGAAACCTACATTTTAAAATGTAAAACCTATCCCAAAACCAATCTAACCATGTAAGATTACATGGATTTCAGGGATTTATTTGTTTCAATACTAAGTCCTAGTCTAAAATAATGTAGTGTTGGAATCGATGAAAAATTAGATAAGTACAATGGGAATATCAATGGTGTTTTAGGAGTGAGTTTTACAGGGTTAATAAGAAAATTTCCTTGTCTTTGCAGTAATCTTCTCCAAATTGCACTTTAATCTTTTTAAAATCTTATTGAGTGTTGCATGTAAAGCTTTTTGTTTTTTTTTTTAATGAGTAGAGATAAATGGAAAAAGAAAAATAAATAAAGACATTGTTGCAATTTATTGGACAGGTAGGTTGGAGTCAAAATTGTCTACTTACAAGTAGGTGGAGTCAATTGTCCTTACCTATTCGCTCTTCCACAAATATCATATTGAAATGGAATATATTATATTACATAAATTTAGTTAATCTATGATGAGATAGACCCATGATACTTTTTTTTTATGATTTTTATGAGTTTCTTTTTTGTGCGTAATTTATGAAGTGTTAAGCCCAACAACAATAGTTATATAGAGTAGATGGATCCTTTAGATTCACTTACTTTATGCTTTTTCAATACATGCACTGATTTTCACTTACATTTTGTAAATAATTGGCTTATAAAAATAATTTTGCATGCTCACAAGTGCAATCTAGAGAGGTTGGCATGCACTTTGAAATCCTAAGTTTAGATTTGTTACAACCTGTTTATTTTAAAGAAACAAAAATTGGAAATCAGTAATCTATTATATGGAAATAACTATCATTTATAATAGTCGAGTAATATACATTTCATTATCTACTTTTTATGAATCTATACTACATAGAATAACTTTTCATTATTTACTACTTTATATTATTGCATTGTAGTATTAAGTTGATAATAGAACAAAAGTATCGATAAATTGATGCTTAGTTAAAAATACTAACAATATCACAACCAATTGTCACCATCTACTATAACCACCATGCACCACCACCACCACTAAAAATTCTTCACACCACCATCACCATTGTGTTGCCATCACTACACCACTAATATATTGTACCATCATTGCTACCAACTCTATTTTAACTACCACTAAAACACTACCATTTTCTCCACTATAGTGATAATGATTGGTATAAGGTGGTGTTGTGCTAGTAGTGGTATGATGACTGCGATGGTAATATTGTTGGTAAAGTAAGCTAACAATGTAAAGTAATAAGATTAAAGCACATCTTACACTAGTGGCAATGGCAATAGTTGGTATGGTTAATGGTATTGGTGGCAAGGTTATGATAATGATGCTAGTAGGGGAGGTGTTAATGTGGTTTTAATGATGGTTTGGCGAAAGTGATGGTGCAATAATGGCGTTATACGTTAGTATGTTGTAAGGGTGGTGATAATAGTGGAGCAACTAGAGATAGAATGGAAATGTTAGTGTTAGTGATGATGGTGGCCACAGGGTGGTGGTAAATTAATGGAAACTTATGGTGATATAGTGATAATAATGGTGGTGACAATTTCGATGATTGCAATAGTAAAAGTTTTGGTTATGTATGAAAATGGTTCTATTGATAATAGTTCTTTGGTGATAAGAGTAATAATGATGAAGGTAGTCATGGTGCAAGATGACGATTTTAGTTAGGGGTAGTAGTGATAATGGGAGTTACTGCCTTAGTAGTGTCAATTGTTATGATGAAGGTAGTGTTAAGATTTTAGGTTGCTGGTGGGAAAAGGGTATAATACTTAGTGTTGATGCACAATCCTCACACCGTGTTCAATCTATCTAGCTTTCTTGTGGTAATAAGGCCTTTGAAAGTATTGGGCCTGCAAGATGAATACACATAAGCTATCAATTGGCGTTGATGGGGACTCCAACGTTGCCCCTCTAATGCCTAAGTCAACAAGATGTAAAGGCATAGAGAGTTCATGGTGATAACATTCAAAGAGGGAGAGTGTGTGTTGTGTGTTCAACTTACTCATTTAGAAGGGAGTGCTTGATTTATATGGGCTTATAAGGGATGAGCATCCAATTAACTTCTATTCAGTTAGGTACAATAATGGCTCTTAGGATATGACATCGTTGGCGACCTACCTACCTTCTACTAGAAGGATAAGCAAGGGTTGGATTAAGAGCTTATGGGGCAGGGGCAAAGTAAGTTGAGGGCTTTGTTATAAAGGGCTACCAACACTTAGTAATGATAGAATAATTGCCGTGCAATTATAAATTTATTCCAAATAAAGAGAGAATAACCAATACTAAATTATAAATTGACTCACTAGTCAATGGGGTCAAGACGAATTGACCTATTGAGCCCGCTTGCATAGTTCTATTGGTAGATATCATGGATTTGTGAACCCAACGAGGAATGGTAGTTTTGAGCGCTTGTCATCTAATGAGAAGCACAATATAGAGTAATGATTAGACTACTAATGGTTAGATCAAACCAAAAAAAAATTAAATAAATTTTCATTGTACACTCGATGTCCATGATTTAAAATAACCTAATTAATTGATTTATAAAATACTTGTATTTGTTAGTGATAAATTGCATCAAGTGGTGACACATATGTATTTATTTGATATTCGGTTTTGGGTGCAAAGTTTTGAAATGGAAGAGACATTTTTTATTTGTAGAGTTATTAATGCATTTGATTAGTAGAATGATTATTGCTTAGAAGATCCACTATTGCGACTCTTTAGATTAAAAGAATTAATAGATATTCCTCGCCTTTTTTTTGTTTATTTCTATATTTTATTTTTTTGAGTAAATTCCACATGATAATTACATATACTTTCATTTTTTTTTTATAAAACCCCAACCAACTGTTATGGGGACAAGTGCATATGGGTATATTTAAATATATTCCTAATATTATTTTAATTACAACACCAAACAAAGTAATTAATGATAATTACTTTTGTATTTACATTTCTTAAGAATTAGGATTGTGTTTATTTTGCAAACCAAATCTATTGCACCTACCTTTTTTTCCTGGTACACCAACTTTTTTCTCCCACTGTTATTAACTTCTGACCCTGGCTTCGTAGCTATCCATCGGTTACATATGCCGTTACATTTAGTGGTGATTTGATTCCACAAAAAATTTCAACGTTGTGGTCATGGGTGTGAAAGGATACTAAAAAGGAAGTGTAAAACGGAAATGTGCCCCGCATCAAACATGTGAAGCAGCCGAAGCAATCCAAAGCCAATGAAATTGCCCTCTTACTCTTAGGCCTGCCATTCCCCATGGTGTTTGCCTTTGCCTTGGTAATACCTCCTTTAATTAAAAAAAAAAAAAACAATTCCCGTGTTTTCTCTCTCTACCATTAAATCCTTTCTTTGTGGTTCCAAAATCCTCTTCAAGATTTCACCTTTCCAGTTTTCCGCACCGCAAACTTAATTTTTCTCCCATACCCTTCTCCCTGTCTCCCCCTATATATACTTTATCTATATTTATTTTTTTATAACAGTTGCTGTTACCTGTGATAAGGAATAGTGTGACCTCCGTGGACTGGGACTAACTGTGGAAGTAAAAGCTTTATACCGTCTCACAACCATGCGTCACCCTTCTACTATGAACCAAGAATCCAATACCCTTCTGGATCTCGTTTCTCAATTCGGTAACTTTACATTTAATTCTAAGTTCCAAGTCTCAAATTTTGATGGGTACTCTCCATTTTTCTCAAATTCGTTGTATTTTGACGGTTTCACTAACACTAAAAGGACAAAGTTTTGTTCCTCATTGAGTTTGAGAACAAAGAATAGGTCTTTCGGTGTGAGGCACTTCTTTAATGAGTTTAACAAGGTTGCCAAATTCCATTGTGAGAGAATACCGATTGGGTTTGCTTCGGTTCAGGTGAATTCAGGAAGTAATGATGGTGATGATGTTCATATTGGGAATAATAATGATAATGGGATGAGAGAAGATGGGTGTGGTGTTTTGGTTGATGATGGAGTGAATAGTAATGGGGCTGTTGAAGTGGATAGTCCTAAGAGAGTTTTGATTTTGATGAGTGATACGGGTGGTGGACATAGGGCTTCTGCTGAAGCCATTAAAGCAGCTTTTAATGAGGAATTCGGGGATGATTATCAGGTTTGTTTCATTGCATGTTTTTATATGCTTTAGTGTGTTTGTTTCATGGAAATGTTTCCCCACTCTTCTCCACATTTGTCACAATTGAAACTTTGTAGTACTCAAGTAATACTATTATAGTAATGTCAGGAGGTAAAAAATATCAGCGTTACTCTACTGGTGGTAATTGATAGCGATTACGAAAAAGGCCCATTGACAATGAGTAAGATGATTTCTTTCTGTTAAGTTATGGAAATATTGACATTTTCTATGATGTTTAACTACCACCATTAGTCATTGGCTGTGACTTCATGTTCTACCATCTCTCGCCACCAAAGAAAACATAGTACTTGCAGTGTTTTGATATTATTATGATAATACTTAATAATTACAATCCTTTCATCATAACGGATGTTGAAGAAGGTATGGAGAATGTTTTTCGTGAAACAAGCACAATTATAGACCATTCTTTGCTTGATTTCTGGAGTGATCTTTGAAGTGGATAAGGTTCTGTGTTTTCAATAAGCCATTTATTTGGTTCAAATGCATAAATGGGGCTCATACACTCTCTTTTCTTGTAGTGTTCATTCAATCATACCTTTCCTATTGAAGGATCAAACCAAGGGAAAAAGCGTTTTGTCTAATTTGTTTGCTTATTCGTACTCATTTTGTAGAGGGAAGACGAAGGCTGATGGAATGGTTTTGATATTGTTACCTTGACATATTTTAGAAAGGTCTCTGCTGACTAGTGTTTTGGGCACATGTCAAATGGTAAAAAGGAATCTTTTTCATCTTTTTATGTGAAAGCATAGAAAAGTGTATAGTTTTTTGTTTAGCCACTTTTCAGGTGTTATTTAGGCAAACTTCCTTTTAATCAAAATGCATTGGCAGAGTTTTTTATTATAGCGTATTCATGTCAGTGAAAGCTAAAGCAAAACTGATGCAAAATCAGTAAGCCGATGTACCAGTAATCTGCAGTTCCTCTTTTATTGTTGAATGATCAACTTCACTCTGCTGTGCATGTGTTTCTGATTGATCTGTATGGATTATTGAGTAAAAATATTGCATATCTGTTATGGTTATAGGATCTTTTGTTCCTTTTTAATATATTAAGAGTTTATATTGCAGGTATTTATAACAGACTTATGGACAGATCACACACCTTGGCCATTTAACCAGCTTCCTCGGAGCTATAATTTCTTGGTTAAACATGGAACTTTATGGAAGTTGACCTACTATGGATCTGCTCCCCGAGTTATTCATCAGTCAAATTTTGCGGCTACTTCAACTTTTATAGCTAGGTAAATGCATTATGCCATGTCTTTACAATGTCTGTTAATTGGTAGTTGGCAGTGTTACGCACATTTTTAAATAGCTGGTATATTAGTAGAAACTCAAGGTGGGTGTTATGAACTTGTTAGATCTAAACCTTGGCTGCTGTATTTAAATAAAAGATGTCATTCATGCTAGTGTCTTATGCTATGTGGGAAAGGGGAAAAAAGTTTAAAAGAAAAGGTCCTGAAAGTCAAAGCAGCATGCACAAGCGCCGTCCTTTCCTCGAAGTGCATAGAATCTTTACATGACTGATGTTCTTTCTTGTTATTTCCGTTGCGTCAGTTTACACATGATTTCCTTTATTTTGCCTCGTTGCCAGCTTTTTTCCTGCCAGTGAGTTAAATCTGAGTGCTGGAATTGTTTGTTAACTTGGGTTGTGTTTTGCATTTGATCCTTTTGTGCTTAGCTACATGCCATTTAAATTGATCGTCGTTTGACTTTTTTGCACCTTGAGCAATTCCAATGTCTAGTGGCTTAGTTGCTCTTTTGGCCTTTGACTAGCTCATGAGACAACAGTGAGGTAATGATACTCTTTATATAGAGAGCAAATAATTCGTTCCAAATGATTGGTGCGTGGTAAAATAGGTATAGCCAGATATCTAAGGAAAAGGATGTTGCTTTTGGCTATGTAACAAATGCTGAAGTCTTAGCTATGGTATCTTTACTGTTTAATTTTTTGTTGTTAGAGTGACATGATATTTGTTTGGTTCTTTCCCATGTATCCGCAGAGAAGTTGCGAAAGGACTAATGAAGTACCGGCCTGATATTATTATCAGTGTTCATCCTCTTATGCAACATGTTCCTCTTCGTATCTTAAGAGCAAAGGGTCTCTTAAAGAAAATTGTTTTCACTACAGTGGTTACAGATTTAAGTACTTGCCATCCTACATGGTGAGCATTGTACATTAGCACCTTCTATTGATCTATCAATTTAATATTTCTAAATTGCTTATGCTTATTACAGGTTTCATAAGCTTGTTACTAGATGTTATTGTCCTTCACAAGAGGTATCAAAAAGGGCGAGAAGAGCTGGACTACAGCCTTCACAAATAAGGGTCTATGGCCTTCCCGTGAGGCCTTCTTTTGTCAAACCTGTTCGTCCTAAGGTTGGTTGGCTGACTATAGTTTTGGTATAGCTTGTACATTAGAATTTATCTGGGATTATGCTGTTTTAATGGTGTCTATGTACATCCATGAGGTCTTATCTGCAGATGTTATTGGCTTTTCTCTTGATTTGTCTAATAAATACATGTCTCCATCGTCTGTGACTGCTACGACTGGTGAAATTTACTTCATTATTTGGGTCCTTAGGTTGAACTGCAGAGAGAGCTCCATATGGATGAGAATCTTCCTGCTGTCCTCTTGATGGGTGGAGGAGAAGGGATGGGTCCAATTGAGGCTACTGCTCGAGCTTTAGGGAATGCTCTATATGATGAAAATCTTATGAAACCTATTGGTCAAATTCTTGTGATATGTGGGCGTAACCGAAGGCTTGTCAATAGATTGCAAGCAATTGATTGGAAAATTCCTGTTCAGGTATTAATTATCTTAATTGTCTCCTATTTACTGAAAAAAAATCTCAATGGTCTCCTGATTAAATAGGCGTTTGTATAGCTGCTTTAATTCTCACAGTTCTGACATTTTGCTTCAAACACTTAGATATATCCTTTATTTTGAAGATTTTGTTTATAATTTAGGTGAAGGGATTTGTCACTAAGATGGAGGAGTGCATGGGCGCATGTGATTGTATCATCACAAAGGTTCGCACTGGTCACACTGTATTAATGATTACCCTTCTGTGTAATTACTTGGTATCTATAATGATCTGTGCAGGCTGGTCCTGGTACCATGGCAGAAGCCATGATTCGAGGCCTCCCTATAGTTCTCAATGACTACATAGCTGGACAGGTAATTTTGGCTTTGTGGTTTTCATTCGAATTTAGTTTCTATCAATAATTTGTTTGTCATATGATATGCTTGTGATTGAACATATAGTTGATATTTACTCAGCTTTTGATTTGCTTGCATCTAATGGGTTAGTAATCTTGTTTCCTTGGTTAATATGGAGTCATTAATTACGGGGGACTGTTCATTAATTATCTCAAATCACTCAAGTTACTATGGATCTATCCCTTTTATTGCAGTCATTTCAATTCTCAGGCATATCAACCTGACAGTGGAATCCTTGTTTCCACTTGGTGCAACTCAAACTTTAAATTGAAGTTAATACTTATTTGCAAGTGCCACTACATGTGCCTGTTGAAAAAAGCTTCCCACCCTTAAATGGTGTTCTCTTTCATGTCCCCACCAATTGCATACTGCTACTCGGGAAGACTATTTAGTGTGGCTTTTGCTTTTTGCTGTTCATTCATATATCACTGCATGTGGGATAGGTGGAGAAATAGGAGGGACATCATCTAGGGGAAGTTGGGCATTTAGTGACACCTTGTTGGCATGTCCCTAGCATATATATTCATTGCATCTATCTTTTCATTGCTTGTTTGTTCTCTAATTTTCCTTAGCTATACCAGGAAGCTGGTAATGTGCCATATGTGGTGGAAAATGGATGTGGGAAATTCTCCAAATCTCCAAAAGAGATTGCAAACATTGTTGCTCAATGGTTTGGTCCAAAAGCTGATGAACTCAGAGCCATGTCGCTGAATGCACTGAAGTTGGCAAGGCCTGATGCAGTATTTAAGATTGTTCACGACCTTCATGAGCTCGTCCGACAGAGAAGTTTCATGCCACAATACTCTACAACTTAAGTCTGCATCAGATGCCTGAAGTGGTGTCATACTAAATATACCGACAGGAATTAGAGTGAAAATGAGGGTCTTGATACTGGGGAAACTGTTTTAATTCCCTTGTCGATTCATTGTTTGTAATAAATCCTAATTTCCTTTTCACATATCTGAGTGATGCTCATAGAGGGCATTTTTATGAAAGCTCCAAATTTTTTACTGTCATGTGTCCAGAGAAGTCTTGAGAAGGTTGAAACCAATGGCAATCCTAAACGAGGGATTGGCATGTAGGCATATGGCCTGTTTTTCCAGAGTTGGATTTGCAGAAATGAGACTTCTATTCTGGGTGACCTTACAAAGTTCTGTCTGTATGTTTGGTTATATGAAAGAGGCCCGGAGCAATTTAGTACGAACTAGGTCTAGCAACTTAGGACCTGATCGATGAATGTGGACATGACCCGAGTCAATTATTAACGGGTTAGGGTTGGCGAAAAATTGATATGAACGGTAAACAGATCAAACTTAGAATCAATACGTCAAATTTATGTTCGTTTTTGGGTTTGACTTTTAGACTTGCTTACAAATCCGTTTATCATATAGGTTTAATTAACAAGTTTTAGGTTTGATCAATAAATTTGTTTAATATTAATAATATTTTAAGTATATTTAAGTTTATATTGTTTTCTTTATTATTTATTCTATTTTACAGTATACATAAGTTTTGTGATTTTAACTTAGATTTTAGGGTTTTCTTTCAACCTTTTAACTCTTCTTTTCATTTATTTCTTTCTCAGAATCTCTAGCAACAACACAATACAAGCAAAAGCAATCTGATTGTTTTACTTTTATGGTGAAAACCTTTTTCTTTGTTTCTTCTATGCTCTTATCGGCTTATTTTCATGTAGCTATTTCAAATGTTTTCTCACAAATTGTTTCATTTTTTAGGAAAAAAAATTCACTTTACTCGGTATTTTATCCCAAAAAAAAATTTCTTTTTATCTTGCTAGTTCTAGCCTAAAACCCGTGGAGTAATTAGCTTATGATACAGAAGTTGGCATTTAGTGACGCCTTGTTGGCTTGTCCTTAGTGTTTTATATTCATTGCGTCTTTCTTCCCATTTCTTGCTTCTCTAATTGGAAAATGGATGTGGGAAATTCTCCAATTCTCCAAAAGAGATAGCAAACATTGCTGCTCAATGGTTTGGTCCAAAGCTGATGAACTCAGAGCCATGTCGTAGAATGCATTAAAGTTAGCAATGCCTATTGCAGTATTTAAGATTGTTCACGACCTTCATGTGCTCATCCCATGGAGAAGTTTCATACCACAATACTTTATAACTTAGTCTGTTGCGGATGCTTAGTATCACACTAATTGTATTGATAGGAATTAGAATCATCATATTGTCATAGATTTATAATTTTATATGGTTTTTCTTAATTAAAATAAATATAAAATTACTTAGACACTACTAGTAAAATTTTAAATTTAGATATATGGTTTTACAAGTTTTTAATTTTATTAATTTTATAAGTTTTAATAGTAAGTAGAATTATGAATTTAACAACTATAAAACTATACAAGGGTCTTGATATTGGGAAAACTGTTTTAATTCCCTTGCTAATTCATTGTTTGCAATAATTCTAATCCCTACGGTATCTCAGGTACTAGATGATTATAGTGATCTTTTCACATATGAATTACTAGAGGGTTTATCACTGTTGAGGGGTATAGAGCATGCCATTGACTTCCTGCCTGGATCAGTTTTACCAAACCGACCTGCGTATCGCATGAATCCTAAAGAGGCCAAGGAATTGAAGCTTCAGGTGGATGAGTTGGTAGAACGGGGTTTTGTTAAAGAGAGTATCAGTCCTTGTGCTGACTTCTTAAAACTGTGTTTCAGTAGCCAAAAGTTATCTGAGTTTTAGGAAGCCTCCTAATATGCAGAAGTTTGGTGAAGTGAGAATTTTCCAATCGTATAAGTTGACACAAAACATAAGATTGAACATGATAATACCGATCAAGTACTTTCTTCAGGCTTTTTTTTTTAGCAATTGCAAGAATTGTCGTGGTTGGGCCACAAATTGAAGCCAAAATTTTAGATGCAGAATGGCAATTTGATTTTCTTCCTTATGATAGTTGATTTTCCCAATTGTAACAGAGAAATTAAAATATTGCAAGTTGCAAAATTTAAGGAATTTCTTCCTAAACACTACATGTCGCACAATTTGTAGCTGCAATTGTACATAGGAAAATGGTAGTATCTATACATGGCTCACTACTATTTGATGACAGTTATCTCGTGCACCTTTGTCGTGAAGCACAACAGTGGTGTCACAAACCGAGTTGCTAATGCACTAAATAGATGCAGGAGTCTTCTAAGCAGAATGCAAGTGAAGGTATTCAATTTTAATTCATTTGCTGAGTTGCTTGAAGGTGACCCCTATTTTTCTATTATCTTAGCAAGAATTAGAGTTAGTGATAAAATAAAATACTTGCTACAAGATGGTTTTTTATTCAGGGGTAATCAGTCGTGTATTCCAAACTGTAGTTTGAGAGATCAAATTATCCAAGAGCTGCATGGTCAGGGTCATGTGGAACGAGACAAGACTTTGCAAATGGTGCATCCATCATATTTTTAGCCAACTATTCGTAAAGAAGTGGAGAAGTATGTACAAAGGTGTATAATTTGTCAGGTGTCTAAAGGAACAACCACGAATGTAGGATTGTATATACCACTTCCAATTCCTTCGCAACCTTAGATTGATGTGAGCATGGATTTCATTCTAGGGTTGCCATTTATTAAATGGCAATCAGTTTTAAACATTTATTAAAATGAACTAAAAGCATGTCATTAGCCCCTTTTCATTGTTGAATATACAAATTAAAAGTCAATGTTATCTACAATATAAAGATGGAATCCAAATTATACGTTAATAAGGTTATATAGTTTTTCAACATAAGTAGGGTCTCCATAGCTTTAAGGCTAGTACCATTGCGACCAACTCCAAATCATGTGTTAGGTAATTCTTTTCATATAACTTTAGTTGGCAAGATGCATATGATGACTTGCCTGCCTTGCATTAACACACATCTTAACTCTCAGGTTGAGGCATCACTATAAACATTGAATTCTTCCTCAATCTTAGGTAATGCCAAAATTGGTGTTGACACAAGCTTCTTCTTGAATGTTTGGAAACTAGCTTCACATCTATCATTTCCCTCAAATCTCACCTTCTTTTGTGTTAATTTGGTGAGAGGAGTTGTTATCTTAGAGAATCTCTCAACAAACCTTTTATAGTAACTTATTAGAGCTAGGGAGCTTCTTATATCTATTATTGTCTTCGATCTGGGCTAATTTACTACAACTCTCACCTTTTCTAAGTCTACAGATATTCCATCTTTGTTAACTACATGACTTAAGAAAATCACTTCTCTAGCTAAACTTCATATTTCTTAAATTTAGCATTAATGGTGACTAGCACCAGATTTAATAGTCTTAAGCAGAATTTACTATTAATAAAGATACCATCGGGAAGGTCATTATAAAATACTCAACCTATTTAACTCACTAATGACCTTATAGGGTTTTAGGATGGGTTTGGATATTACTTTAAAATCTTATAAAGTTTTGGGTCAAGTTTTGGATTTTAGAAAATATTCGATGCAAAACCCAACCTGCTAAAAAAAATACTAATTAATAACATTTTTTAAATCAAATTTTAAAAGTTATGAACTATGACCGTAAAATCCACAAAAATTTTAGTTGCATATAATATCGAAATGATTAAAAGTCTATACTAAAAGCTTTAAGTATATCTCGTATAAAACTATAATAAAAGAAATAATCATAAGAAAAGCAAACCATGAAAAATTATTAACTAGAAGATGAAATAAATTAAAATTATAGATTTAGGATTGTCAAATGAAAATTCTGAGTAAATATTCACATTCGAAATAATCAAATTAACTTAAGCGTCAAGGCAATCCTAATCGAGGGATGGGCATGTAATGTAAGCATAGGGCATTTTTTTTTTTTTTTGGAAAGTTAATGACACATCTAATCAGGGTGACTCTACAAAGTTCATATAAGCAAGATTGCCCAATTTAATCATCTAAAAAGATAGATATGGTTCCTATCGGAGACTTGAAAGGGAAAAAAAAAAAGAATTAGTAACTTTACTTGTATTGATAAAAAATGAAATCATTATTAAGTCATTTTCCGAATTATGGTTATTTCCTAAAAGTTAATATTTTATATAAAAGGTTGTGATTCTTTAAATAATATTCTACAGTACATGTGGTAATAATGAGCTATTATTTTAATAATGTACGTCCAATTATGTACATTAGTATTATTTTAATAATGAACTATTATACGTAATAATAATTTAAAAGATTATTTTTAATATTTATATCGTAATGTTATTATTCCACATCCACTGCTCTTGTGTTGACATGCAACTTTTATTTATTCCACCATTATATTAAAAAGAAAAAAAGAAAAAAGACATTTTCTTTGTGTGGCTACAAAATAGTTGAACTGTGGACACTGCCTTTACGTTACTCTATCTGGCATTTTCACTTTCCCTTTGAGTAGACTCTACAGGATAAAAATCATCCCCATTTTTCTCGTTCTTCTTGGAACATCAATGGATCTAACACCCCAGCAACTGATTCAATACAACGGCACCGACCCATCAAAACCCATCTACGTAGCAGTCAAGGGTCGTATCTTCGACGTCACAACCGGCAAGTCCTTCTACGGACCCAGTGGAGCGTACGCTTTGTTCGCCGGCAAAGATGCAAGCAGAGCGTTGGCTAAAATGAGCAAGAACGAGGAGGATGTTATAGCTTCTCTCGATGGTCTCTCCGAAAAAGAGATGGGTGTTCTTAATGATTGGGAAAAGAAGTTTGAAGCTAAATACCCTGTTGTGGGCCGTGTTGTATAATGTTCTTAAAAATCTTATCTTTTTTAATGCATTTTATGTCTTAAGTAACCCTAGCTATATTTTCTGAGGCTGTGTTGTATTGGTGACTATTATTGTTATGTGGTTGTATTGTGTGTATTTGGATCGGTAATGTCAATGCGTGCTGGGTTCACTTGTTAAAAGACGAGAACAACAAACCGTTTCGCCTTTCTATACACTTTCAATTTTTTTACCCTCCTCTTAACAAGTGCCTGGACAGCAGTCAAGGGACCGTGTTATATTATGGGAATTGTATGGATACTCGGGTTGATGAATGAATGTGTATTGTTTTTATTCTTAGTATAAAAAATTGCATCTTGGATGTATATTGATTATAGTTTATATTTGATCATGTCGGGTAGGATTGGCAGTTGATATTATAGTTATATAATCGTGTCAATCATGCTTTAGTGTGTTCACATCTTGTGTTTAGCAAAGGCGATATAGTCTAGCAAACCCTTTCGCCTTTCTATACACTTTCAATTTTTTTACCCTCCTCTTAACATGTGCCTGGACAGCAGTCAAGGGACCGTGTTATATTATGGGGATTGTATGGATACTCGGGTTAATGAATGAATGTGTATTGTTTTTATTGTTAGTATAAAAAATTGCATCTTGGATGTATATTGATTATGTAGTTTATATTTGATCATGTCAGGTAGGATTGGCAGTTGATATTATAGTTATATAATCGTGTCAATCATGCTTTAGTGTGTTCAAATCTTGTGTTTAGCAAAGGCGATATAGTCTAGTTAGCATGAATATGGCTGTTTCGTAGACAGGATATGTTTGATTCCCCCTCCCTATCCACATAAAATATAATTGGCACAAGGAAAAGTATCCTTGTGTTTAAGCTGGGACAGTATATGAGGCTGAGACGTGAACAAGAGTCATTCGGGTTTAATCGTAATTCAGTTTTTTTTTTTTT
The DNA here is from genome assembly GCA_037954665.1 of Laguncularia racemosa. Taxonomy (NCBI): domain Eukaryota; kingdom Viridiplantae; phylum Streptophyta; class Magnoliopsida; order Myrtales; family Combretaceae; genus Laguncularia; species Laguncularia racemosa. Next base: position 3,146,822 of record JBBMOL010000029.1, on the reverse strand, counting down.
TGGATAATTGATTTTTATTAATCTAAAAAGTTATACAACCATCAAAGACAAGTAGATATTACATCAAAGATGCAAAAACAGAATGCAAAGTACAAAATGGCTAGAGTTTAACCCTAATTTATAATAGAGTAGTGTAGGCTCTAATTTGGTTCGCAGTGGAACCCACAGTTGGGGGAGCATCTTCTAGTTGCACTTTGTTGCGTAATCTCCATATGCAGTAGATTGATGCAGCTAGGGCCGCCCTCCAGGTTTTGAATGTCGGGGAAGAGGAGTCAGCTATTGCCACCAAGAAATTTGTGGTCCCTTGCCAATTGCTAAACAAGGAAGGACATTGTAAGTAGTCACAAATCAAGCTCCAGATCTGTAATATGTAGCTACAGTTAAAAAATAAGTAGTCATGATTTTCCAAGTTCCAATCGTAATTCATTTTGGTTTTGATATTTTTCAAGTTTGATGTGTGCAAATTCTGGCTTAGTCTAGCTTATTTATAAGCTATTCAGATAGCTTGTAAAGTTGTGATCAAGTTTAAGCTTTTGTATTTCATCAGTATAATTATGAAGTAGAAGACAAGCTCAAGCTTAGAAAATGCAAGGTCATTTTTATTTCTTGCAAAGGCATGTTTGACCTCAATTTGTGTATGGTTTGATGAAAAAGTTGAACGGATGTGTAGTGACTAGAGCATATCTTGCATGGTCTTGCATGGAGTTCAAGGATCAAGCTTATGCTTATCAAATTTAAATTGAGTTTCTAGTTTTCCAAAACTTGTCTAATGTAACTGAGGGTTTTATATGTTGATTGTTTGTGGCAAATAGGGAGGCAACGAAATTTCTGGCAGAATGGAATTGTTGGAAGATATTTGGTCTTTTCTGTGGTGGCAGCTTGTCAAAAGACATTGCAGTAATAGTGGTTCTATCTGGATGTCTACCTAGATTAAGGAGTGAGGATTTTACGCAATGTTATTTCTCATATGAATGTTGTTTTTGCACTGCTGTTACAAGGTTTGGGTGATTGAGCATGTTTCTGAGGTGTCTTGAGTTTGCTCTTGTGGTTGTGAAAGAGTTGTCAACTGCTGTTAGTTTTTATTGAGAGCTTATAGTGGAAAGAGTTATGTGCATTCTTGATCTTGCCATTTACAAGTTTCATCTATCTCGATGAAACAATCTTTTTGTTGTTTTAGAGAAATTATGGGGAAGGGGTGTGGAAATGATTTCTTCCGTCTCCTCTTTTGAATTTGAGGGATGAAGAAAATATCTTTAAGCAGGCATTATGAGCTTGCAATACTTAATATCCCCAATTGTGTTACGCTTGAAATCCTCAACCACTCATTCATGATTGTTGCCATGGCCCTAGGATCCCATATTATAAACACTACTCTCCCAAAGAGATGATCAGGATTCAATTCCTCCATTCCTTATTAGTAGTAATGTGAATAGTGGTTGGGGTGGAAAAAGATGATCATCTCATCTGGAGTCTATGTTCATCTTGCTTTTGAGAATTATGTTGATCTGTTGAGGTTCAAGAAAAAGTGAATAGCCTGTAGTTCATTTCATGTTATGATATAGGTGTCTCTGGGAAGCTTAATAATTTCATCATGCAGCTTCTAGTGTCAAGTTGGCCTTTTGGAAGAAATCCCTGCTCTTTTCTTCTTGTAGGATGTCTAGTGAAATGTTTTATGCACCAAGAATACATATGCCCATGGGGGTGCCTATTTCTCCTCTGGAAAGTTGGCAACATATAGTACTCGACATTGTTATTATGTCATGTTAAAGCCAGATGCATGATGAGAGGACTGTAATCCATAAACCATGGCTCTTTTGATTGTTAAATAAGAAATGGCCTTGATGGTTTTAGACGGCCTTGTTGAGATCAAAGAAGGATAGTCTTTTCTCTTCCTTGGATGCACTCTAAGTAGTAGTTTTATACCTAATATCATTGCCCCGAAGCTTTTCCTTGTGTACTTGCTCTCTCCTTATAAGTGTACTCGCTCTCTCCTTATAAGTCTAGCTCATGCTTGGTCATCCGAGTTAGCTCACTTTGATGCTCTGCTGTTTTCCTTAACCGATTCATTACACACAAAACTTTTGACTGACAGTTGATCTTCTTTTTCACAACATTTTGCGGATTGGCCCTTTCATAGTGTTGCTTGGCGTCAAATTTTATTCTATACCATCAACTATCTTAGGTTTATCATGTGCCGGCAGGAGGATTTGGTCATCACCTAAGCTTGAGGTTTAGACAGGCTGGATGCATTACATATTGATTTTGCTTCTCTAATTAAGGGGATCAATGCTCATCAGGGCCAACTTTCACCCAGGGGCATGGTTAGACTGCAGCATTTTCTTCTTCAGTGAGAAGCAGATTACTGTGAGTTACTGTCTTCTTGTTTGATGAAGGCTAAGGAGAAAGGCCTTCCAATGTACCAGGGTTCGAAGTCTTGTTCAATGTGTTCTTTTAATGTTACTAGAGCAATGCTATGTAAGCTCAGCTGCAGAATGCCACATTAGCAAATTTGAGGATATGATAGGAGTACAGGAAAGATAAAAGAGAATGAAATAGTGTTTCGAATTAAAAGGAATGCGGACCGGGATTTTCGTGATGTGTATCATAACTCATGGGAGTACTAAATCATTCTCATTAGGATCAGAAGTCGTAAGTATTTTTCGATGATTGAATAATGGGATATAGAACCCGGTATGCATATGGAAGTGTTGGTGGAGAATCGCCTCTGAAATCTGCCTCATATGTTTAGCTACATGAAGAATGTCGTCACAACGCCTAAGTTGAAAGGATGGTGTTCTATTTCGATTATTCGGAGGTAGTGTCAGACCAAACCTTCGGCATTCATATCATTCCCCTATCTCTTGTGGCGATTGATGAAGAAGGACTTCGGCTTCATCTTACCTTACACCAAGTTTCTATTGGCAGATGAATCTATTTCAATATCTCCATAAGCTGTGTAGGATATACATGGTCTCACCGACGGGCCCATTTTATGTGCATGGTTAGCTAGTAATAAAGGTCATTTTACAATGTTCCTTAAACTTTTAGTATATCTATTATTATAGTAATAAAGGTCAATTTACAAAGTTCCTTAAACTTTTAGTTAGATACACATAGATTTCTTTAACTTCTCAAGCATGGCTTCCTTGTCTCCTAACCTCGGAGAATGTATTTTTAAGTTGAAACTTTTGCTAAAACTAAAAAGCCATCTCTATTTATAATCCTTTTAGTAATAACTAAAAGTGAAATATATTTTGAAAGTTTATGAGATTTATCAACATCTCACACATAGTCTAGAGACTGTATTTACCCTTATGGCTAATAGAAAATTACATTTGAAGCTCAAGTTAACTAACTCTTTGCTTTAGATATCTCATTAGATTTATTTTTGTGAATAAAATAATTTTTATTGGGCTATCATTAATTCTTATTTTGTGTCTACAGAAAATCAGGTTGCATTGTAATATTTGAAACAACGTATTATAGCTTGTAAAATCAACCGTGATCAATATTAGGCTTTTGCGCATCTCGTGATTATAATTATATGTAGTCAAATGGCCTAAGAGTGTGGGCATATATTTATGGAAACCCATGATGGAAGTGCCTACCGAATACAATTACAACTATATATGGTTAGTTAGGCCTCCTCGCTCAAAAACCCTAGTTCCATCACCATTAGTCATTAGTGACTACAGGAAGAGGAGGCATTCAATCTTCTAAGCATATAATACAAGTTATTCTACAATTTTGTCAAATCTCTCTAAGATGAGCGGGATACGAATTATTACACTATATCCTACTATATAGATACATATTTGAAAAGTTTGGGATCAAAATCTATCCCATGATTGTTTGGAATCACTCAATAATCTATACCTTATAAAATTTTATATGTTTAAAGTTACTTTTTGAAACTTGTAAATATTTCTTTTACAACAAACACAAACCAAAATACAAATTTAGATTGAAGATTGAAGATATATTTGGTAGTGTTGGCCTAAAATAATGAGTTTGTCAAATAAATTATACTTATTACGTACACTATACAAGTTAAATTTGTGTTATCGTACATATATTTAGAAATTATAGGATAGCTTACAACATGGCGCTTGTATTATATAAAGTATAGGTTCCAAACAAATTCTAGAAGTAGAAAGTCATACCTTATATCTTACCTTGTGACTACATGTTTCAAGAATTTAAAATCAAAATTTATTCTATAATGTTCAAGACTCATCCTGAATTCTAGTCAACCATGCAAAACAAGATATGTTCTAAAATATTTACCCAATTATCTTTGCACCTCCCTTTGAAAGAGATTTTCCTAGACTATCCTTCTAATATATCTAAGACTAAATAAATAATAAATAAAAAAATCTAGAACTTGTTCCATATAGAGTATAGGATCGATATAAGTTCTAGAATAGGTATAAAGTTGTACCTTATATTTTATCCCATAACTATATGTTTTAAAAATTTAAAATTAGAATTTATTTTGTAACATTTGATACTCATCTTGAAATATAACCAACCATGCTAGGTAGGATAGGGTTCCAATATTTACCCTATTATCTTTGCACTCCTCTTTGAAAAGGATTTTCCTAGACTATTTTTTAAATGTATTTGAGATAAAATAAATAAAATACTAGGTCTTGAAAATTACTTTTTCCAATTTTTTCTATTTTGATTATCATATATTGATTAGTACTTTAATCAACATATGAAACTTCATTCTTTTCTAGACTCTACTTATATGAATTGTTGGATAGATATTTGTCGTTTTCAACTCCATGTCTTGAAGGTGTCTCCACTAATTACATACAGATACTTGCTTTGATTGAACAAAATATACGACATACCTACGAAGGAAATTGTGCATACTAAGGAACCAAATTAAGACAAAATCTACATTAACCTATGATTAGAAAGGGGAAAAATCAAGGTAATCAAAACATACTAGACAAACTACATGAAAAACTAGATGGTTGAAAGGGAAAAATGCTAAGCATGGTAGGAAGACTAGTCCTAGTAAACTCTATCTTGAACTCGCTACCAATATACTACATGCAGTCAGCAAGCCTCCCAAAGAAGACAATGCATCAAATGGAACAAACAATTCGCAACTTCTTATGGAAGGGTGACACCAACCATTCACAAGCACACCGGATAGAATGGGAAAAAGTGACACAACCAAAATACATGGGAGGCCTTGAAGCTCGTAACCTCTCCTTGCCCAATAAAGCTTGTAGCCTAAAAAGTGCGCACACATTCCTATCACAACAATTGCCGTGAACTGCCTAGTGTTGGAAAAAAAAAAAAACCAAAAAGGATCAATACAAGTCAAGCCCAAATCCTTAAAGGACGAGCTTCACTACTATGGAGAGAGATAGAAAGTGACTTGTTTTGGGCAGCAAAAAATAAAGTCATTCTAATTGGGAATGTGACAAATGCAGATTTTTGGAATGATAATTGGATTGGCATACAAAATATACGAAAAATGATACAAGGGCCTATCCATCAAGAAGCACTCCAGCTAACAGTTAAAGAATGTTACATTGATGAACAAACATGGAACAACTCAGAAATTGGTTTTGACATCTCAGATATACTAGCCAAAGAAGCGGGTCCAATCATTCTTAACCAAGAAATTGCTAATAAGATCATCTTCTCTTGGAATGCAACACTTAACCCCACCTTGCAAGAACTCTATATGGTACCACGAAACCAAAAACAACAACAAACTCATGACTTAAGTTGGATATGGAAAGCAATACTAAGTCCTAAAGTCAAGATTTTTCTTTGGAGACTAATACAAAATGGACTGCTATAGGTGCTTGGCTGCAAATTATATTCCCAAACAGATATTTTGTATGTCCAAGATGTTCAAATAACATTAGAAGATGCAAAACACATTTTTTGCAGCTATGGATGGACTCGAAACCTTTGGATGCAACTAGATATAAATGTGAACCTAGAAGATGGAACCCCCTTCATGGACTGGGTTAAGCAAAATAGCAAGCAAACAAAGGTGAAATTGCAAGGGCAAGACCCTCCCAAATGCATATTATTTGCCTTTGCACTCTGGATAATATGGCATTTCATAAATGAACTAATCTTTAGAGAACATACGGAAGATAACTTACCAGCTCTAATTCGACTCAGAGCACTCGAATTTTGGCAGCAACATCAAGTAAAACAAAGTCTTTGTAGTTCTGTACTACAAGTTATCTCATGGAAAAGTCCGCAAGAAGGATAAAAATTAACGCAAATGCCTCAATTTCATCTGCATCTGATGAAGTTGTTATTGGTGGAGTTATTAGAGATGAAAGAGGAAGCTAGATTGTTGGGTTTGGCAAAAAAGTAGGAAAAATAGACATTTTATCAATGAAATTTGGGGAATATATTGGGGGCTGAAATATTGTAATATTTTAGGATTTACCAAAGCATAAATTAATAGACTCAACCATAGCAGTATCATTACTGGAACATAACAAAACTCTATCAATCAAGGTTAAATTTGCTAATGTTATCTTTGCTTAGAAGCAAGAACTTCAATGCCTCCACGAGGCCAAATTATCCCACACGCCAAGGGAAAGTAATGAGTTAGCAAATCACATAGCAACATATATGCGTGAAATTCAAGAAAGAGATTTGCTGACTTTTGTTCCCCCGGAATGTGTGATGACCTTTCTTATCAAAGATGCTAGTGGCTATGGATCTGTAAGAAAGAATCGATGTGCAGGGCGACTGTAAATAAATAATGGACTCCTTGATATAAAGGCTATGTTATCGTTCAAAAATACCTTGCAATGCGCTTGTAATGTTGTGCTGCTCTTGTCTGTGTTTAATTCCTTGTTGTGAGTCTACTGTTATGTGTCAATGTATACATGCTAAGCTCATGTCAAGTCTTGGATGTACCCAGTTTAATTATAATTTTAATAAAGAAGATTATTTGAAGATAAGCAGATGAGCATTTATCTAATTATTTTTCCAAGGTTGTTACTGTGTCTCTTTAGGAATAAATAATAAAATATATGTAATTGTGGTCAAATTATAGTTAACGCTAAGTATGTGTCAAACGGTTGTTTAAGGGCGCAATGATTTTGATTATTTTAGCAATTTTTGTTTTCAAAATTAAGTGTTTAGATTCTTTATGTAACCTTTGTTCAGAAAATGAATCAATTTAAGACATTTTAGTGGGCTGTCTTTGGACTAAAGGAGTTTGGTTTCAAAAACTGGGGCTAAGAAATGAGCTATTGAATTATGAAAGGTTTGAAGGTTGGATTTTAAGACTAGTTCTGGATTGTCAACAGTAGTATAGTGATTGGAAGGCGGTAATGCAACAAGTGTTTTGGATTATTTGGCATGGGTGGAAGTACAGATGTGATTGCGTGTTTTATCACAAAACTCCATTGCCAGCAGTTGTTTTAGTAAGGATTAATGATTCTGTTTCGGAAGCCAGCATCGTGCAGCAAAATAGCAGAGATATCCCATCTTTTGAATTGAAAAGAGAGGATAAATGGAAGCGGCCACCAGCTGATTGCATTAAGATAAATGTTGATGCTGCTGTTGATGTATTGAGTGGGAAGAAAGGGCTAGGTATGGTAATCCGGGATTCAAGGGGTGGATTTCTACTAGCTGCGGCGAAACCAACTGTTTTTTTGGGATGTGGAAGTAGCTGAAGCTGATGCAATAAAGGAGGGAATGCTTCTTGCATTGAAGGAAGGATGGACGAAGCTTCGAGTGGAAACAGATAGCCTCTTGGTATTTACTTCTCATTTACCTTAGAAGACTAGATTTATTTTGCAGGATGTTTTATTTTTAAGAAATAATTTTTCTTCTTGTCTGTTTCTTTTGATAAATAAAAAAGTGAATGCGTGTGTGCAGACTGGACTGTATCTTAAGCTAAAAAGGGGATGAGCATGATTTTTAGGGAGTCTAATCCTCTATCCTCTTTTGCTTTCCTCTTGTTTCATGACTATGTTCCAGATCACTAGACTCAAATGTGTAATCTTTGGAAGTTTTTCAATAAAATTTCTTTAGGGCCAAAAATAACGCAGTGCGGAAAGCGAAACGAAACGAATCCGAATATGGATTGATTTCACACAACAAAGAAACACTCTTTGATGCGAATCTGGTTGCGCACAACCGGGAAAAGGGAGAAAATTCTCTCACAAAATGTATTTAATAATAAAACAAAACGTAACCCTAATATGTATGACAAAAGAGTATTTATACTTCCCCGTAAAATACCTAAAAGGAGAAAATCTAAGCGTACACGTGAAAATAAATAATAATATACGCGTCTGGAATCTATCGCATACACGGCCGTGCCTCTAGCCGTGTATGTCACTGGGCATGTAACGAGCGCAGGACACGGTCGTGTCCCAAGCTGTGCCCGGAACCGTGTCAGAGTCTGTGACAGTCCTTCAAGCCGTGCCTGGAACCGTGTTAGCCTCTGTGGGATACCCTGATCGGATACACGGCCGTTATACACGGCCGTGTATGGGAACCGTGTATGTCTCTGTGGAAATCCTGGTAAAATACACGGCCGTGGCACAAGCCGTGTGTCTGCCCAATGCCTCGTGTGTCTCCATCATTCTCTCCCACCTGCAAAGAACTCGACCCGAGTTCTCTTCTTGTGAATATGCTTTCCATGTCGTTCCCTCTCTTTGAATCGTCTTGATTTATCCCATTTATCCCGTCGCTTGATCGTGAGTTGCACTACATCATCCACCACACTCAGAGTAACACTTGTTACTGAACCTTTTATTAAATTCCTTCGCGTCCAATCCGAATGGATTTGAATGTTAATGGGAGAATCATCTTCTATGTCGATAGGAAGTAATAGAACAGTTGTACTTATTACCTCTAGTGCTTCCTCCGGGTTGGAATATAAGTTTTTGGGCAAAGCAATAAACTCTACATCCTTAGTCTCCTCCTTTGGTGCAATGAATCAGCTCAGAGTATCCTCAATCTCCGACTATTCAGTAACCATCATCACCTGTTTGTCATTCAACAATGGTGAGTCCTCAATAGCTTCTTCACCAACACAATTTTCATAGGCTTCAACCGCTTTTCCACTGCCCCCCACCATCATCAATCAATGTACTATGATCGTCAAGGGTTGATTTTTCCTCTTGTTTGACCATCTCCTCCTTAAGCACTTCCGGAATTAAGTTTACTGGCTTAGGTGTTTGTGAGATTTTCTGAGGAAGGATTCGCTCGTAATAAAGGGGAAAGAACTTTTGTTCTAGCAAGTATTGCATCATAAACCAAGTCCTCACCGGATCTTTACCCTCAAGGCGTCTTACTCCTCGAAGTCGTTCCCACCAATACAATGCATCACCCCACAAACGACTCTCCACTAACTCTATCTTCATTCCCTCTGGAACCCTCATATGGTCAAAGAATCTTTCTATGTCCTCTACCCAAACCCAAAACTCATTCAGACTCTCGATACCATCAAACTCCGATACAACATATTTAAATTGAGAAAAGATTTCATCTTTATACCTGTAATCACATCTATTGTATCGTCTTACGCTACCATGGCCTCTTCTCCTAGGCAGATTACTAAAAATCTCGTCTTCATCATCCGTATCATAAGTAACAGATTTGTTCCTTGGATCGCCTTCTGGTCGTCTCCAATAAACCTGCCTGCTACTGTTGGTATTGGATCGATAGATCAGGGCCTCACGACGCTGTTCCTCTCGCTGGATTTTCTGACCCATGGTCTCCTCTACCGCCCTTCGTATTGTTTGCCCGTAACGTAGGACTTCCTTACCCCGAACACCGTCAAGAATACGACCGCAGTCATCACCGTCGTTAGCCGACATCCCCGCAGGAAATTACCTTGCTCTGATACCAACTGACGCAGCGCGGAAAGCGAAACGAAATGAATCTGAATATGGATTGGTTTCACACAACAAAGAAACACTCTTTGATGCGAATCTGGTTGCTCATAATCGGGAAAAGGGAGAAAATTCTCTCACGAAATGTATTTGATAATAAAACAAAACGTAACCCTAATATGTATGACAAAAGAGTATTTATACTTCCCCGTAAAATACCTAAAAGGGAAAAATCTAAGCGTACACGTGGAAATAAATAATAATATACGCGTCTGGAATCTATCGCATATACAGCCGTGCCTCTAGCCGTGTATGTCACTGGGCATGTAACGAGCGCAGGACACGGCCGTGTCCCAAGCCGTGCCCGGAATCGTGTCAGAGGCTGTGACAGTCCTTCAAGCCGTGTCTCAAGTTGTGCTTGGAACCGTGTCAGCCTCTGTGGGATACCCTGATCGGATACACGGCCGTGTGGAAATCCTGGTAAAATACACAGCCGTGCTTCTGCCCGTGTGTAGAGGCCGTGTATACTTCTGTGAGTTCCTTCCAAACACTACACGGCCGTGGCACAAGCCGTGTGTCTGCCCAATGCCTCGTGTGTCTCCATCAAAAAAACACTCTAAATTTTACTATTCGTAGAAAATAGTTAAAAAAAAACATAAAATCAAATACACATTTAAGTCTAAAAGCATTTCGTTTTAAAGATTTAGATATTAAATGCTCAATTTGAAAGATAAGATGGTTAAATGCACACTAATTATACAAGCGTATTTTATTTTAATTAATAATTCTAGTTTTATAATGAGAATATATAGTTTTGAGAATTGTCAACGTTCTACTTTTTAATATTTCATCCGTTATATTTGGTTTATAGTACCATTAATTATTATTTTATAAATTTATGGTGCAAGCCATGTTCCACAACTTTACTGTAAAAACATCACTCTCAAAGTTTAATTCACTACACTACAGTCTATAGCCACTAGTCTCAGGATCTTGGACGGACTCAAAATCTTATAGCTGGGGGTGGAATTTATCTTTTTGTTTTTTTGGTGAGTGATGAATATTATTTAATGCTCAAATGGAAAGGAGAGTTTAAATTTTTAAGAAAATAATTATAGTTTTTAACAATGACATTGTGTGATTTAAGGAGGAAGGAAGTGATAATAATGGTCTACTTCTATTTTGCTAGATGGGATATGTTTATTTTATTTAAATATTACATTTCTTTTGTGTTATTTGTCGTAACTCTAGGCATCCAGCTTACAAAATGTTTAAGGGCTAAAAATTTGTAAATTTAAGAATGCTTATATAAAGATTATCAAATATCTAATTGTTATGATCGCTCTCAATATGAAATTCTTACATACCCTTGATTGCTTATAACTTTTTCTATATGAAAACAATTTTTTGGTCATTGAGGAAAGAATTAATACTCAATTGCCATTGCATTGTTCTTTCATTTTAATCTCAAGGCATTGTTATAAAGTTTTTTAAGAAAATTGTGAAATTAGCTTCAAAGATAATATTTAATGAGATTAAATATAATTGCCTTAATGCATTAGAAATAATATTAACTCTGTTCAATACATCATGTAAAGATGATGACACTACTTTTTCTTTTTATGTACAATAAAAGATAAAAATTGTCGATTCCATGGGACCTATTTTATGTAGGTAAAATAATTATAAGTATAAATTAAAATTTTGATAAATTGTTTCTTCTAAAAATGTAATCAATTGAATTTATATTATCGACATCATATTTTATGAAGCATATAAAAATTATTAAAAGAAAAGAATTAATAATTGGCATATTTGTCGTCCAGATTTTAGTTAATCAACATAGTTATGTAATTATTTATGCATCCAATAGCATGATTTTCTTGTTCTTTCTCTTTCTTTTTTATTTATTTATTGCATTTATACATTCTTTAAATTTTGACAGTGTTTCTTGTTTGAGCAATCTTCTTTTCTTTGTGTTCAGTTATACTCATAGCTTCACAATTTAGACTAGACTTGAAACATTATATCGCTTTTTTATGTCTGTTGTACAAGAAATTGTTGTCCGTTTAGAAATAAATTGACTAAATAAAATGGCTCTTCTCGGAAAGATTCATAATAGATTTTGGTATGGATTAGTTATTGGCATTAATTAACTACTATTATTTGCCATAATTTATCCAACTTTCTATCTTTTTTTTTATTTAAAAAAAAAAGAAACTAAATTTATATTTGCTTTCTATTCAATCGATATGTTTTGGTAACCAACATTAATAACCTAGCAACAAATCAGCACTTGCCCTACCATTTTTTCCCCACTACTATACAGTATACATATTACAAATTTTAGAGGAGAGGACAATTAAACTTAAAGAAATTTACTAAAATAATGTTAATTTTGAAAAATAATCACGAAATAGGATATCCAAAAAAATTATTTGCAAAATAAATGGTAAAGGCATAGACTCGAAACGTGTCTTCCTTTGAGGCAAAATTTTCTCAACTGAAAGTGTGGACCATGATCGCACTTTCAATAAAATTTGTACTTCAGTATTGCAATTTTTTTTTTTATAAATTTTAAATCATTTATAATTTTTAAATTTATAATTTTTTTTGCTATTCTTATGTGAAGTTTTAATTTATTTTAAAACAAAAAAAATTAATTTGAGAAAATTAATCATTGGAATTTTTTTTATAAAAAATCATGCAAAGAAAATTATAAATACATTTTTTGAAAAGAATTATAAAAAAAATCTTAGAAACAATTATTAAAAAAATGTAAAAGTGTAGATATAAAAATAGAAAAAAAATTATTAAATAATGTTAATAAATTTATAAATTTCAAATAGTAATTTACATGAATTGCAAATATCGATGAGAGATTTACATATCAAATAAGATAAAATAGTACCATATTACTTGTTGTTAGTTCTCCTACTAAACTATTGTGTTAACTGTGAAAATGCGTTTGTGTGCTCTCCAGTCGACCTTGCATTTGGAGCAGGAGGAGCTTGTGACTCTTGCGTTGGATGGTGCTAGGGGGCATCATTGAAGTCATGGGGAGGCACGAGACTTCGATTTGTAACACATTGTAAAGATTTATCCCGATAAATTGGTTGCTTACCAGTGCGTCTCTTTTGTAGAGCAGCTAGTATAGGGAAAGGATCACTGATAGGATGACGATGTGGTGTAACACATGTGCTAAGCATTGGGGCTTAGCTATCGTCCATCTCATTCGCATTCGGTGGGAGCTGTTGGTCCTATACTAGATATTCATGTGCTTGAACTTGGTTTCAGGGTTGTCTATGTCCCCCAGTCCTACGGTGTGCAAGAATCAACTACTGCTATTACCAAATGTCAGTAGAGTGTGCCTCTACCTCAACCTTCACGCCTTGATCCTGGTGAGCCTATGGGTACAACATTACCAACCTCGCCTGGTGTGATCATGTATAAACTCAAGATCATGATCAGCTAGAGCAATAACCATAACATGATTTGAGGAAAAGTAGATTTGTTGTAATATATTAGCATGTATGTTACAATGGACCATAAATTGAATTAATATCAGATACACAATTAATCACCCAATTAATGTTGATGTTGTACTTACCAGATGTCCAAGCATTGCTCTCGTACATCCTATGTATCGACGACTGATAGATTTGTATTACCTCATATATGTATACCAACAGAGTTAGACACTTGTCTCATAAGGCTATGTATGGTGCATGCTATACTAGCTAATTTGTATCAACCTTCCCATGTTGGTCGATTTGATAGAGCTCTAGCTGTGTGTTAATATCTTGTGGAATATATTGGTAACCTCCATACTATTTAGCAACACGGTTTAGGAAATGCCACTTGATAATGTGGAAACATATGAGTAGCACTCGAGCAATCCAAATGTGTTTGCCTGCTTTGTAGAAGGGTGGTAAGATGCGAATCAAATTACCTACATATAGCTTCCACTTGACCTAAAAGGTAGTAAGTAAGATTCAGGGTTAACGATGCATAGGATGAAATGGAAAACTAAAAAACGATTAAAGAAATAACTATTCAATATTCTATTTGTCGAGAGCATCCTGATAAGCAATAACAACATGGGTTAGCTAATATTGAGTGTTTAGGCTCGTCCTCTATCGTGCGGGCAAGGGAGCTCCAGCCTTTATGATAAGTTCGTAGCGACTGATAGGTGCTACGTGGGGGAATCTATCCCATGCCCAAACCTGACGCAGCGAGGAAAGCATAAACCCGAGACCAATTCTAGGATTGGAACTCTAGAATAAACAAGGAAGAATCAGAGTTTATTCTTTGATAAATTTCGATTGCGCACAATCGAAAATACAGAGGAACTCGTCTCTCAAAAGTGTAATTGAATATTGAATAAAACGTAACCCTAAAATGACCTGATAACTATTTATACATCTTAGTAAAACATGTAAAAAGAGAAATAAATATGTACATGTGGAAATAAATATAAGTATACGCGTCCGTCATCTGGAAAGTAAACGGCCATGCATACAGGCCGTGTAAGCTTCTGGGGATATTTCTGGCGTAATACACGGTCGTGTCTCCTGGCCGTGCATGCAACCGTGTATATTTCTGGGAGGGATCCCGACAGAACACACGGCCGTACCTCCTGGCCGTGTAAGAGGCCGTGTACGTTTCTGGGAATTATCCTGGTATATCACACGGTCGTGCCTCCTGGTCGTGTATGCAGCCGTGTGCGTTTTTGGAAGTTCCCTGACATGATACACGATCGTGTATCTACCCGTGCACCAACTCGTGTTCGCTACGATGTCCGCATCATTCTCTCCCACCAATGAAGAACTCGACCCCGAGTTCTCTTCTGGATAAAGGGGTTCGTCATCCGCGTAGAATGGGGACAAGTCAGCTACACTGAAGGTCTTGGAGATTTTCATGCTTTCCAGAAGCCCAACCACATAGGCGTTGTCATTGATCTTGGCGACAATATTGTAGGGCCCATATTTCTTTGGTTGCCACTTGCTATACGTTCCTACGGGAAAGCGTTCCTTCCTTAAGAACACCATCACTTGATCTCCCACTTCGAAGAGTTTCTTCTTCCGATGTTTGTCTGCGGCTTTCTTATGCTGCTCATTCACCTTCTCAATTCGCTCTTTCACGTTAGATGCCACCGTGTGGTACTGTTCCGGCGGGTGTTTAGCAGCAACATTGGTTTCAACACCCTTGGGTAAAGAAGCTAAATCCAAGGCATGAGAAGGCGCCTTGGTATAGACCATTGAAAAGGGCGATTTCCTAGTAGTTCTATGGATGGGATTGTTGTAGGCGAACTCGGCTTGAGAGAGTGCCAAGTCCCATTGCTTCGGCTTCTCTCCACAGATGCTTCGTATTAGATTTCCAAGGGTCTTGTTTGTCACTTCTGTCTGCCCATCAGTTTGAGGATGGGCTGTGCTGCTAAAGTTAAGGGAAGAATTAAACATGTACCATAGCGTCCTCCAGAAATGGCTAAGGAATCGGGTATCTCTATCAGAAGTGATGGACTTGGGAACCCCATGCAACCTGACTACCTCCATAAAGAATAGCTTGGCAACGCCTTGTGCATCAGTCGTCTTCCTACAAGGAATGAAGTGAGCCATCTTAGAGAACCTGTCCACAACCACAAAAACAGTGTCAGCACCTCGTTGGGTACGAAGCAAACCTAACACGAAATCCATGGATAGATCCTCCCAGATATTCTCAGGTACTGGTAGTGGAGTGTACAACCCAGTATTCTGATAATGCCCTTTGGATGTCTAACAGATGTAACACTGTTGCACTATTCGCCCTACATTCCTTCTCAACTGAGGCCAATGGTATCTTGCAGCCACTGCTGCTAATGTCTTGTCACGCCCCAGATGTCCGGCTAATCCCCCTCCATGCAAATCTCTAATCAATTTCTCCCTCAAGGAGGATTCGGGAATACAAAGCTGGTTACCCCTCATTAAGTAACCCTCCAGGATGTAATAAATGTCGTTGGGTTCCTTATTGGTGCATTTTCTCCATGTAGCTCTGAAATCCTCATCTGTTTCATACAACTCCTTCAACTGCTCAAATCCTACCACTTCAGCCCTCATGGTAACCAACAAATCCGCTTGTCTGCTAAATGCATCGGCCACCTTATTCTGGACCCCAGATTTATGCATCAGGCGAAATAGAAATTTTTGTAGGAACTGTATCCATCTGGCATGCATATCTTTGCAGATGCGGGTCTGATTACTCAGGTGTTTCAGGGCGACACAATCTGAGTATAGGATAAACTCTTTGCCAACCGAGTAGTGCTCCCACATCCTCAGAGCTCTGACCACTGAATAGAATTCTTTATCGTACGTGGACCAGTTTCTCCTGGCTTCACAGAGCTTCTCACTATGGAAGGCTACGGGCCTCTTCTCCTGAGATAGCATAGCGCCAATACCTACGCCATTGGCATCACGATCGACCTCGAATAGTTTGTCGAAGTTCGGTAAGGCCAACACTAGCGCACTACATAATCTTTCTTTGAGCACCGCAAAACCCGATTCAGCTTCCTCATCCCAATGAAACTTTCCCTTCTTCGGGTATTCAGTCAACGGGGCAGCAACCATACTAAAATGCCTTATGAAACACCTATAGAATCCTGCCAACCCCAAAAAGCTTCTCAACTCGATGATGGTCTTGGGAGTGGACCAATCTCTAATAGCCCTCACCCTATCTTCATCCACTGTGATACCTTCACCACTCACTATAAAGCCTAAGAACAGCAACCTTGGTGACATGAATATGCACTTCTTGAGATTAGCGTAGAGCTTATTCTCTTTCAGCACAGTCAAAACATTCTTCAAGTGCACTAGATGCTCATCCTTAGTCTTGCTATATATTAGGATATCATCAAAGTATAAAACTACGAACCGACCTATGAATGGTTTAAGTACCTGGTTCATCACACGCATGAAGGTACTCAGTGCATTGCTGAGATCGAATGGCATAACCAACCATTCATATAACCCTTCCTTTGTCTTGAAGGCGGTCTTCCACTCATCCCAGGTCTGACCCGAATCTGATGATACCCACTTCTGAGATCCACTTTAGAGAAGATTACTGCTCCACTTAACCAGTCCAACATATCCTCAATGCGAGGTATTAGGAATTTATACCCAATTGTGATCTTGTTGATCGCCTGGCTGTCCACACACATCCTCCAACTCCCATCCTTCTTGGGCGTCAATAACGCTGGGACGGCACATGGACTCATGCTATCTCGGATGAATCCTTTGTCTAGTAAGTCCTGGACCTTCTCCTGTAGGACCTCCGTCTCTTTGGGGCTCATCCGATAGTGAAGGAGGTTAGGAAGGCTAGCTCCAGGCACCAAGTCAATGTGGTGCTGGATGTCTCGCAACAAAGGCAACCCTTCTGGTAAGTCTTCCGGCACTACCTCTTTAAATTCCTCTAATAACCCTTTTACTTCCTCTGAAGCCTCTACACTTTCCATGTCCTCTCTCGCATTCTTCACCACCAGAGCGTGCATCAAACAAGACTCTTTAATATCTTCGGTCATTTCCTTTTTTGACTAGATGATCGTCAGAAAAGATTTTCCTTCCGCTCTCTGGGTTTTAGGTCACTTATCCGTCAATGGCAGCAGCGTATATTTCACACCCTCCTTTTCCAATCTATATTTGTTTTCTTTCTCGGCATGTTGGGCATCCACGTCAAACTGCCAAGGCCGTCCGAATAACAAATGACAAGCATCCATATCGACGATGTCGCAGTACACCTCATCCCGATACTTGCCTATCGAAAAGGGAACCCGACACCTCCTCATCCCGATACTTGCCTATCGAAAAGGGAACCCGACACCTCTCCTTCACCTCAATTCGCTCCGTCGCCTTAATCCATCCTATGGTGTAAGGATTTGGATGCTTCTCTATCGATAGTTGGAGTTTCTTCACAACCTCCTTTCTGATGATGTTCTCGCAACTCCCATTGTCAACGATTAAGTCAAACACTCTCTCACCAATCGTGCACCTAGTGCAAAACAGCTGGTGTCGTTGTGAACTACCCTCCTGTTTCGATGCTAGCATCATCCTCCTAATTACATAGTTAGGCTCCATCGCATCATCAACCTCCTCATAGTAATCATCGTCACCATCCGGCTCACAACACACTTCCTCCTCCTCTTCCCTTTCGACAATGTTTATAGCTCGTCGATTCGGGCATTCATTGGATCGATGTCTCGACTGATTACATCTATAGCACTTTCCTAAAATTGGTTTAGCATACGGGTTATTTTTCCTCAGGCTTCTTTGCTCTCAAGAGGTCTCTTCCCCCTCAGCTTTATCTTCTTTTCTCTCCATGCTTCCCACTGGTTTCTCAACGACTCCTCTAGGCCTTTTGCTAATCACCCTGTTACTACTACTGAGATTATCATAAACATAGTTTCTCTTACCTCCTCCTAACCTTGCACTCTGCTCTTGGATCATTATTTCAGCTTGAAGGGCCAAATTCTTGGCTTCATTAACGGTTCTAAACACCGTCACCCCTATCTTGTCTCTAATCTGAGGCTTCAACCCGTCTACAAATCGTGCCACTTGCTAACCCTCAGTCTCCCTTAGATCATTCCTTTCCGCCAGCCTCATAAATTCAGCGGTGTACTCATGCACCGTCCTCTACCCTTGACGACATCGTTGATACTGCTGAAAAAGGATTTGCTCGTAGTCGGGTGGTAGGAAGTCTCTCTGCAACAGATTTTTCATGCGGTACCATGTTCTTATAGGTTGCTTTCCTTCTCTTTGCCTACAGTTCTACAATCGATCCCACCATGCAGAAGCTCCTCCTTTCAGCCTACAAGCAACCAATCTTACCCTCCTATCCTCAAGTACCTCTATATAATCGAAGAACCTATTGACCTCCGCAAGCCAGTTCAAAAACTCTTCTATATTGAGATTACCATTAAAGGAAGGAATGTCTACCTTAAGACGGAAGTCACCACCATTGGCATGATCGAATCCCTGGTGGTTTTGTCGATATCCGCCACCATACTCCTAATCAATTCAATCATCCACCCCACGGTACCTGCCACCACCAACGCCACCCCTTCTCGATGGTTGTCCCCTCCTCTGTAGATATTCACCCTCTTCCTTAGAGGAGCTTTCATCAAGCCTTCGGTTCCATTAATTCCCAGCAGCAAGTTCATTGATAGGACCGCCGCGAGCGATTGCTACTCCCGGTCGATTCCCAACAACACCCCTGTTCCCGTTGTGGCCCATCACCATAGCATCGAAACGCGCCTCCAGGTCTTCCAGACGCTGTTCTGCACGTCCAAGCCTTTGTTCCATGGTTTCGACCACCGCCCTTGGAGCCCATTGATTGACTCCTTGGACTTCCGCATCCCGATCAAGGTCGAGAACATGACCGCCATCAACACCATCGTTAGCTGACATCTCCGCAGGAATTTGCCTTTCTCTGATACCAACTAACGCAGTGAGGAAAGTGTAAACCCGAGACCAATTCTAGGATTGAAACTCTAGAATAGACAAGGAAGAATCATAGTTTATTCTTTGATAAATTTCAATTGCGTGTAATCGAAAATACAGAGGAACTCGTCGCTCAAAAGTGTAATTGAATATTGAATAAAACGAAACCCTAAAATGGCCTGATAACTATTTATACATCTCAATAAAACATGTAAAAAGGGAAATAAATATGTACACGTGGAAATAAATATAAGTATACACGTCCGTCGTCTGGAAAGTACATGGCCGTGCATACAGGCCGTGTAAGCTTCTAAGGATATTTCTGGCGTAATACACGGCCGTGTCTCTTGGCCGTGCATGCAACCGCGTATGTTTCTGGGAGGGATCCTAATAGAACACATGGCCATGCCTCCTGGCCGTGTATGCAGCCGTGTGCGTTTCTGGAAGTTCTCTGACATGATACACGACTGTGTATCCACCCGTGCATCAACCCGTGTCCACTACGATGTCCGCATCAAAACCTGTAGGAGTATCTTTACCCCTCTACTCTCGTGAGTTGATGCGGCTGATGCAATTCAAAGCTAGTGATATAACCAAGCCAAACATATAGATCCTCAGCTAAATGTACCTGTTACATTGAAGTGTTCTAGCAGTAGCAAAAACATGCTGTGTATGAAGGAGCTGGATTTATCGGTAAAGATAAATATGTTAAGCAGCTACAAGATGTACGCACATGTGTGACATGCGACTTGCTCTCCATCTATGTGGTTTGGCAAAACCCTGTACATATCCTAAAGCCATATCATACAAATGCGCTCCTTACTACTTAACCCTAGCCTTGCCTCGAGCAATTTTTGACATATGGCAATCCAATCTAGGAAACTACTTCCTATCACTACCTGACCATCAATTGGAAAGCTAAGCTAGACCTTAACATCCTATAGAGTGATACTGAACTCTCTAGTTGACATGCGAAATGTGTGCGTCTCTAGCCTTTACCGCTCAACCAGGGTGGTTATCATATGTCAATCTAGCTGTATGAAGGGTAGGTAGCCCACACCTTAGAATCCTGCCAACTACAGATATAACTCCATTTGCAAATCTATTAGGATAATGTTCTTGGCACACTGAAGCGATAACTCGCGATGTCGAATGATAAGTCGTGATTGATCTTAAAAGTAAAGAAGTAAAATGTTATACTATTGGTAATGGAACATAAAACAATTAATTTCACAAGTTACATGTGGTTTACCTCTCCATCCCAGACAGCCTATTAACGATATCTTTCCCATTGTGTTCAAAAAGATTGATCAAAGGATCCAAGTTCTATCTAATCTACATAACAAAAATAAAATGTTAGCATTGTTTAATTGCAACTTAGATAAATAATGAGTTAATATACAAAAACAGCTAATATATGTTGTTTAACCTTCATAATGCACATCACTGATCATTTTCTTCACATGAAAAAAAATTAACTTTTTAATTTTAAATTTTTTTGAAAATTTCGTAAAAAAATTTTGCAAGGTTATATAAGAACAGAAAAAAGAATAGTTCATAAAAAAATTTAATAAATTGAAAATTTCTTAATTTTTTTTAGAAATTAAAAAATTGCAAATTATTGAATTCATACTTAGAATTGTTTTCAAATAATAAATTTAATATTAACATTTTCATTAACACATATTTTTTAAAATTAAATTTTTAACGATTATTTAATTATAATTTTTTAAAACCTTTTGAATAATAAACCAAAATTTTATACTTAAAAATAATATGAAATTTTGAGTGTGCATAATGTTGATCTTCTTCACATGTTGCGTACACCAATATTTACATAAATCATATTTATCACTCTACAAACTAACAATAATTACTGTATTTACTGAAGACTACGAAGAATTAAAGCTAATGTTTTGTGGAATGATGAAAAGTAACATAATAGAAAAAAAATTTAAATTTTTGATGAAAAAACATACTAAAATATAGCATAATCAAGCTTATTTGTTGAAGAAATTAGGAAGATCTTTTGTTGATGCTCCTTGACTTCTCGTAGATATACAAGTTTTTTTCTTTTATCCGCAAAACTTGTGTAAAAATGAAAGTAAGAAAGGAGAAAGATCATTGGAGGAAGTGTAGCTTTGCTTGTGTGGATTTATAATTGCATTGTTGATGTAATAATTTCTTCTGTGTATGGGCATGGACATGTTCACATGTTGTGATACTTTATAAGTTTATAGGAAAATTGTGTCACTTTGTAAAATTTTTTGTAAGTTTGCATAAGCAAGGTAACAAATAGATGAAATTATTAAGCAGTGCAAGAAGTTGGATGAAATTGTTGGACGATGGAGATGTCGGTAGGAAAAAAAATTATTAAGAGTAGTTGCTTGAACGTATATATACGGTCTACACTTTTAAGTAATTTGCTTGAAGGTGCACACACGGTCCGTACCTTCAATTTTGCTAATTTTGGCTTAACTAAAGGTGCATTTGTATTCGCACCTTCATCACCTATTTTTGGAATAAATTTCTTGTGTATCCTATTTCATGATTATTTTTCAAAATTAATATTATTTTAGTGGATTTCTTGTTATTCTTATCTATTAGTTTACATTTTTTTTTGTTTTTAGATAGATTGTAAAGAATATTAATGTTAAGCCTTAAAATTATACATATATTTAACACATAATATTCTCACGTTAATAGAACATTTAGATTATAATGATTCTTATATATTAGGCACAATAGTCCTGGAAGCCATATGCATACCATATAATCCATCATTACTAGATATCTACGAGAAAAGGATGGAGTTTTAATTGTTTCTCACTCCACAAAGAATTTAATATGAGAATTTATTAGCCATAATGTATACTTTACAAGGAAATAATTAAAGGACATAGGAATTAATCATTTATCTTTTATCCTTAAGAGTAAGACATGCAAAATGTTTTGGTTTGTTTTTGAGAGATTTTGAGGACCAGTAGATTTCTAAGTTAAATAAGGCAATAAAATCTTAAAATTGGAATTAAGAGCAACCCATCAGTAAAAATAAAACAATACACAGTGAATCAGTAATGGGAAAAACTTAAATATTTGCATGTTTTTAGTGGAATTCAAAGAGGAGCAATATTTTCTCAAAATTAAAGAGGCAATAAAAGCATAGAAAAAGGGATTAATAACAAGTGATTGGTCACATAAAAATAATATAAATGTAAATGAATTATTAATGGTAAAAATAATTTGTTTATTTAGCCCATTCGCATTCAAATACTGAAAAGTTGACTTAATCTTATGAGTAAAGGTTTGATAAGGAATTATAGGATCTGAATACCTAGTGCGAAAAGAGGTCTAACAAGATGTCAACAGCAGAAATTAGAACTGTTAATTGAGAAAGCTTGAAATACAAATAGTGATTGTTTGCAAGAGTGACGTAAATTTGAGTTAACGAATCATTGTGCTTGGTCTAAATTAATTCTACATAGCACTAGAAAACGTTTGTCGTCAAATTTTAAAAACTTTTGTTATTTTTAACTTTTGATTGCTAATGCTTTTGGTCTTCTATGAGTTTTTATTTTGCAACTTAAATCTTTTTGCTATTAAAATTAATTTCTTTTACTTATGTATTTAAAAGATATGTTCTTTATGCAAAAACGGGTACTTTAGGAAGGGTTGCAACCGTTTGTTTGGTTATAATCATTCCATTACTTGATATTAAATAATAATTTATTAGCATATGTTCTTGTATTTCCATAATTTAAAAGGTTGTAACTCTTTTTTAATAACATAATATTCATATAAATATCAAAAAACTATCATTAATAATCAAACCAATAAAATATATTTATATAATAATATTCACACTATATATATAATAACCAGCAAAAAAAATATTGTTAAAATATTAATTATGGTTATATTTTAAATAAATCTATTATTTTCTTAATATCATGTATACTTTTAAGATAAAATATATATACCATATGTTATAGTTATTTTTTTAATAATTAATGGATTTTATTTACTATAATTTATTATGGTTTGCTATTTAAAAAGAAGTTATCAATGGCTTATTGGTAACTCACATGGGCATAAAAGCTATCGATAGCTTTTTTTCAAGGTTGATCTCAATTTCACTTTAGTTTTACTGTGATTAAAAAAATATATATAATCATTTTAAGTGATTGCTCTGAGAATTCTCCATTCCTGAAAAATTAATAAAGAACGCAATGAATGGTGAAAGCATGCTCGGAAAAAGAGGCAAAAGGTTCCTGCCCTTCAAACCATAGAGTTTCAAACTCCTCACGCGTTTCGTCTGCCCCACGCAAAGGAGAGGGTTAAGAAAACTTATCGAAAGGGATGATGTCCAGCCAAAGTTCCTTCGTTGGGAAAACATTTTTTGGAAAAATTTCTTGATTTATGAATTGTGTAGCTAAGAGTATTTCCAATTCATTGCAAAAAGTATTCTACATTTATAGGAAAGCTTAACTAAGTACTATGTATTTCCAGTGAATCGTTTAAGTCAATTATGATCAATTCTTTGTATTATGTCATCCCTTTGTATCTACAATAACTTACAGAACTTATTTGGAGGATAATACAAATATAATTGATTTATTTAAGGCATGAATGACTTCATTGATATAGAGGATTCATTATGATTCAACTAAAGTATAAGGGATTTAATTGAATTTTGATATATATATATATATAAAGAAAACTTTGAATGTACTTATCTCCAACACGAATTTATGTTTACTTTATTTTTATAGTTGATCTAGATTGTGGAGTTTTTTTTCATATCAAAGTTTAGCTTGAGGATTATGTTAATAGAATGAATTAATTATCTTAAGGATTTAACAACATTAATATTAAACTCCTATGCCCATACGAATCTTGAATATAATAACAATCATTTAGATATAGTAAAATAAATTACTTATCTTAAGTAGAATTTAACATGATTGAGAGTTTTCTTGTTTTTAATCTTTGATAAAATTGATTTCTCTGCCTTAACCCTCTTATCATAGCAAATAGCTTGATAGGTAACAAAAATATGTTCTTTTAAT
Source organism: Laguncularia racemosa (assembly GCA_037954665.1). Classification (NCBI taxonomy): domain Eukaryota; kingdom Viridiplantae; phylum Streptophyta; class Magnoliopsida; order Myrtales; family Combretaceae; genus Laguncularia; species Laguncularia racemosa. The sequence goes on along the minus strand of JBBMOL010000029.1, from coordinate 3,122,432 downwards.
TTTCTTTGGTCTGCTAACCCTAATGGGTAGAGAGATGACTAGTTTATATACCTACATAAAAAATTAAATCCGGTACATCCATTAAGTATCTATAATGACTGTTAAAATTTAACATACTATTAAATATAAAAAACCTTAAGCCAAATTTAACATAGGCTAAGACATTAGGCCATATTTCTTACATTCTCCCATTTGGTTGGTTGTTCCATCATTACATTTAATGGTATAACATAAGACTAGCAAAAGTCAAATCTTTAAAACCATCAATCGTCATAAGAACCTTTACATAACAAACCATGTAATGAGAATTATGGCGATCATATGGTATATAGTTGCATACTCCCTTCCATATATCACCACATTAAGGATTTATTATGTTAAGTTCATAAGTTGTATATAAACAACATAGAATCCACATACTTGCTATAAAGAGACATATTTTTTTTTTTATTTGAACAATCAAGCATGCACAAATATAATGAGTAAGAAAATTCGAAATATTAGAAATATATTATTATTGAGCTCTAGAGTATTATAACATCATCATCAAACATCAATACAATCAAGACTCATTCTATGTACATGTTCCTTAAATGTCTTTGGCTGTAAACCCCTAATTAAAAGATCTGCAATAATGAGTGATCAGAGGACTGGGTCGACTTCCAAATCTCCATGGAAGTCTAATTGGAAAAGGAAACCCACGGATTCTAGCCTAAGGAGGACGTGAAGGCTAAGAATCCAATTGCTGCAACTAAGGGTAAAATTTACACTAAACCCCCTTCCAGGAGTAAAGATATCAAGTGTTTTAAGTGTCAGGGATTTGGGCACATTGCATCCCAATGTCCAAATCAAAGAGCTATGATCATATGTGATAATGGTGATGTGGAGAGTGTGAGCTCTAAGGAGGAAGAGGAGTCAACATCACAGGAGTATGATGACGTTGACTTGGAGGGACCCATGAGTGGTGAGTTATATGTCACGAGGAGAGTACTTAGTGTACAACCCTAGGAGGATGGTGAAGGGATCTAGCATGAGCACATATTTCATACACGGTGTCATGTGCAGAGTAAAGTGTATAGCCTGATAATCAATAATGGTAGTTGCAATAATGCTACTAGCACCTTGCTGGTAAATAAGATGTAGTTGAAAGCTATGAAACATCTAAGACCATATCGATTACAGCGGTTGAATGAATGCGGGGAGGTAAAGGTGACTAAGCAGGTTCTTATAGCCTTTTCCATAAGGAGCTAAAAAGATGAGGTTATGTGTGATGTGGTACCTATGCAGGCTAGCCACATATTCTTAAGGTGACCTTAGCAATTTGACAGGAAGATTACATATGACAGGTACAAGAACCAGTATTCCTTTGTACTAAACAAAAGGAAAGTGGTTCTCACGCTACAAAAACTATGGGAAGCTTGTGTGCAGATTGCAAAGGAGTTTAGAGAAAAACACTTAAGTGCAAGAGAGAAAAGTGAAGAGAAAAAGAAAAAGAGTGAAAAGCAAACACTAGTGAGTACAGAGGGAAAAGACGCTCAAACACAGAGAGCAGAGGGTCTGACGAGAAAGAGTGAGGTTAAGGGTGCAGTGATGGCCAAGCAACAATTACTTGTACTCATGTATAAGGATTTATATTTTTCTAATGCTAACCTTAACTCTGTTTTGCCTAGTGTTGTTGTGTCTTTATTGCAGGAATACAAAGACTTGTTCCCTGATGAAGTGCCGCAAGGACTACCCCTTCTGCGAGGGATAAAGCACCAGATTGATTTCATGCCCGGCGCCTCCATTCCAAACCGGCCAGCATATAGAACCAATCCTAAGGAGGCCAAGGAAATTCAAAGACAGGTTGATGGGCTAATGGAGAAAGAATTCGTGCGAGAGAGTTTGGGCCCATGCTCGGTTCCAATGATACTAGTCCCCAAGAAGGATGGGACGTGGCGCATGTGTCGATTGTAGGGTGATCAACAAAATTACAGTTAAGTACATACATCCTATTCCTATATTAGATGACATGCTTGATGAGTTGCATGGTGCATGTTTATTTTCAAAAATTGACCTTAAAAATGGATATTACCAAATTCGTATAAAAGAGGGTGACGAGTGGAAAATTGCTTTTAAAACCAAATATAGACTATATGAGTAGATGGTAATGCCTTTTGAGTTGACAAATGCACCCAGTACTTTCATGAGATTAATGAATCATGTTTTGTGTCAATTCTTAGGAAAATTTGTTGTCGTCTATTTTGATGATATCCTGATTTATAGCAGAACATTGGATGATCATGCACAACATCCGCAGAGTGTGTTTGTTGTTTTAAGGGCAAACCAATTATATGCCAACTTAAAGAAGTGCATGTTTTGTATGGAGTCTATGGTTTTTCTTGGATTTATTGTAAGTGCAGATGGAATAGCTGTAGATGAGGAGAAGGTAAAGGCAATTCGAGATTGGCCAACACCAAAGAACCCCAACGATGTCGGGAGCTTCCACGGTCTAGCCAGCTTCTACAGACAATTTGTGAGAGACTTTAGCTCCATTGCTGCTCTACTGAATGACCTAGTGAAGAAGAATGTCGAATTTAGATGGACAGGAGTACATGAGCAAGCATTCCAAACTTTGAAAGGTAAGTTAACTAATGCTCATTTGTTAGTATTACCTAACTTTGATAAAGTTTTTGAAATCGAATGTGATACTTACAGGAAGGGTATTGGTGGTGTGTTAATGCAAGATTCTAAACCAATAGCCTACTTTAGTATGAAACTCCATGGTTCTGCTCTAAACTATCCTGTGTATGACAAGGAGTGATATGCCCTTGTGAGGACGTTGCAAACGTAGCAGCATTATCTATGGCCCAAGGAGTTCATCATCCATTCTGATCATGAAAACTTGAAGTACCTGAAGACGTAGGGAAAGTTGAATAAGAGACATGCCAAATGGTTGGAGTTCATTAAAACCTTTTTATACGTCATCAAATACAAGTGGGGCAAGGAAAATGTAGTGGCTGACGCACTATCTAGGAGGTATTCTCTATTAACCTCTTTACATATTAAGCTGCTTGGGTTTAAATGCATGAAAGATTTATATGAACATGATACTAACTTTAGTTAGATTTGGGCTACTTGTTCTGAAAGTGGGTATGTGAACTACTATAAGCATGAGGGATATTTATTTAAGAAGGATAGATTGTGTGTGCCTAAGAGTTCCATACAAGAGTTGTTGGTGAGAGAGACGCATGGGGACGATCTCATGGGACATTTTGGTGTGAAGAAAACTTTGGATATTTTTCATGAACACTTCTATTGGCCTAAGATGAGACATGGTGTGCAAATTGTGTGTGACAAATGTATTGCATGTAAAAAGGCTAAATTTAAAGTCATGCCCCATAGAGAGTATATCCCATTACCTATGCCTAGTATATTTGTTGTCGTCGATAAGTTTAGTAAAATGGCTCATTTTATTGCCTGTTTTAAAACTAACGATGTAAGGCATATAGCTAATCTATTCTTTAGGGAGATTATACTATTACATGGTTTACCTAACTCTATCGTGAGTGATAGAGATATGAAATTTTTTAGCCACTTTTGGCACACTTTATGAAATAGGCTAGGCACAAAATTACTATTTTCCACTGTGGCTCATCCTCAAACGGATGGACAAACAGAGGTGGTTAACAGGACACTTTCCACATTACTGCATACTGTGCTTCATAAAAATTTGAAGCAATGGGAAACATGTTTGCCTCATGTAGAGTTTGCATATAATAGGACTATACATTCTACTATATCTTACTCTCTAATTGAGGTTGTGTATGATTTCAATCCCTTAACGCCATTTGATATATTGCCTTTATCTACTAATGAGTTTATTGATCTTGATGGCACAAAAAGGCAAAATTTGTTAGGGATTTACATACCCAGGTCCAGGCTAACATCGAGAAGAAGAATGAACATTATGCTCATCATGCCAACAAGGGACGCATCAAAGCCGTATTCCATCCAGTAGATTGGGTTTGGGTGCATTTGAGGAAGGAACGATTTGCTGAACAATGAAAATCCAAGTTGCATCTAATGGGCGATAGACCTTTCCAAGTGGTGGAGTGCATAAATGACAATGCCTACAAGATAGATTTGCCAAGCCACTATGGTAATGTAAGTGCCACATTTAACGTTTCTGATCTTACTCCTTATAATGCAAGTGATTCAAAGACGAATCTTTTCGAGGAAGGAAGGAATGATGATGATCATCTAACACTTAAGAAGACAGAACCAAGGACTCAAGATCCTTTACAAAGAATTGGAGGACCAATGACCCAAGCTAGAGCAAAAAGGATGAACGATGCCCTATAAGGATTGGTTATAGACCTACAAGCCAAGGAATCAAATTACATGAAAGAAGAACCAACACCTATTAATGTAATTCACGTTTCCATGGAAGAATACAAGGAATTGAAGTCCTAGCACAAATGTGAAATGTTGAACCGAAACAAGGAAAGAAGACTTACGGTTTTTTTTGTTATTTGTTTCTGGTTTATACATTGGGAATATTTTACTTACTCGATCCACATGAAGATTAGGAAGTGAATTAGGATAGGAAAGTTAGGTTTTCATATTGATACATGTGTATGCTATATAAATGTGTAAGGAGGCTGGCCTAAAGGCACATCATTGAATAGAAAACATATACTTTTCGTGAACACGGAAACCCTCTTTTGTTCATTGCAAAAGAACTCTTCTTTAGGAATTCTTTCTCCAAATTGCTAGGAAACCCAATTTGATAACTTAAGTTTCAGTCAACAGGTGTGATTGGGGTTTAGTTACGTGCTACCTATTCGAGATGGTCCTCAGGGTAATTGATTCAAATAGCGACATCGGGTTTTAGGTTTGATATACCTAGGGTTCATACATCATAACTCTACTCGGGATACATAGTGGGCTAGCCACCTAAACCTTTTGAAATCATCATTTCTAGATATCTTTAATTAGCTCTTTTTTTGTAACTAATGTTTGTATCTACTCGTGATCCAGGGATTTAATAAAGTTTAGTTTTTTTTTTATTGAGTTTTCGTGCATGCAATTGTGTGATTAGATGCGGTCAGACCCAAGCCGTTTTTAGACCCTAAGACAGGGAGCCATTGTGTAAGTTCCGAGTGAAGTGAAATATTCACCGCTCGGGGCCGATTAAGCTACCCCACCCAATGCTTCAATATGGCCTGAGATCTATTTCTTCGAAAATATGGCAGGCCATAAAGCTTGGGAACCTTTAGAACCCACATTTTTGCATGCATGAACTCATGAACCAACAAATGATTAATGATGTGATTTCTTTGGGGTTCAGATGCAATCGCTTATAAAAGAGTTTTTATTGTGTTTTGTAAGATATTTGTTTGTAATTAGAAATTTTTATTGTAATCCAGATAGATGGCTAGCACCGTAATTGACCACCTCCTTCATAAAGAAATCCAGGTTTGTAAACCTTTAGATTCTAAACTGGTACTAAACCATTGGTTCACCTTATATAGCCCTGAAGAGCAGACCTTCATCCAAAGCAAAATAGGGCCCATTCTCTCGCTGATGAAAATGGATGTCAACCTACCTTTAATTCGAGCTATACTAAGACTAAATACAAGAACCCAAACATTAAAGCTCAAAAATATACCACCCTTCTTTGAAGACTTCTCCAAATCATTGAAAATAATTTATCTTAAGCAAAAATTGCTAGGGCAAGTGCTATTCTAGTTTTTCTCAAGGTTTCTTGACTTGTAAACCCATGTTGAAATGATGATTCTTTCAAAATAAAGCCTTGGCATTGATACTTTTTTTAAACCAAAAGCTTATTGCATTACAAGTCCCAAAAAGGCCTAACAAGATCAAGCGTATTACTTACAAGAAAAACCATAATTTTTGAAATAAAAGTCAAGGTGACATCTAAACCAAGAGATTGCAAGGAAGTCCTCTTAGATTAAACCAATTAAGAATGAGATATTTGTTTCTAAATAGAATGAGGGAATTTAAAGTTATTCCTCATTGGCGTTGTTTGGCCTAAATTTTAAATATTGATGCCTCCAAGATGTAGATATAAGTCTTAATTACACGAACCCCCTCAAGAGATGATTGACTAAACCAAGACACCACTTTTTCCAAGATTAAACCAAATCCTCCAAGCAAAATGAGGCAAAAGAGTACGTGGTTATTAATTAATAAGGTGGACCTGCCCTTTATTTGTATTTTTAGGAGCCCTTGTCATACTCTTGACTTGTTAGCAATGCTTAAAAAAATAAAAAAAATAAAATATTTCTTTTAGAAAAGAAAGAGAAAAATTTTCAAAGTTTGCTAGAAAATACTTTGCCACCTTATCCTTGAGTTTCAAAAGAGCATTTGTCTTGAAAATTTTTAGAAAAATTTTAGTTATCATTTGTTTAAAAGTCTTAAGTCATTCTAAATTTAGAAACTCTTGACCATTATCGGAAAAATAAGATTTTCACTTAGGAATTCATTCTTACTATCAGTTAGTTAGCCTACAATGGGACACCTTCCTAGATATCCTCTTTTAGGATTGCAAGTCCAAAGAGACACTTCCCACTATCAGATAGCCCATAATAATGCACTTCCCTAAACTTTCTCTCTCTGGGTTGCAAGATTTAAATCGCTTCCCACTATTGGTTAATTAGCCCATAATTGGGCACTTTCCTACATAAACTCTCCTTTAAAGGTTGCTAGTTTAATGAGACGCTTCCCATCATCGATTAGTCAGCTCATGAGAGCACTTTTTCTAGATAATCTCTTTTTAAGGTTGTTAGTCTAATGAGATGCTTCCTATCATCAATTAGTAAGCCTATAATCTTTTCTTTAAGGTTGCTAGTCTTGTAAGATGCTTCCTATTATCAATTAGCCAGCTCATAAGAGCACTTGCCTAAACAATCTTTTCTTTAAGGTTGCTAGTCTTGTAAGATGCTTCCTATTATCAATTAGCCAGCTCATAAGAGCACTTTCCTAAACAATCTCTTCTTTAAGGTTGCTAGTCTTGTAAGATGCTTCCCATTATCAATTGGTCAGCTCATAGGAGCACTTTTACAATTCCTTCTTAGGAATGCTAGTCTACTGAGACGCCTCCTAATATATTGTCCAAAAGGATATTTCTCACTATTAGTTAGTTAACTCACAATATGGCACTTTCCTAGATATTTTCTCTTAGGGTTGCGAGTCTAATGAGACACTACCTATTATCAATTAATCAGCTCATTAGAACACTTTTTCGATCGCGAGTCAGGTAAGATGCTTCCTACCATCAATTAGTCAACTTATAAAAGCACTTTTCCAAGTAATTTTCCTCTTTTAAGGTCGCTAGTCTAGTAAGACACTTCCTACCGTCAATTAGTCAACTTATAAAAGCACTTTTCTAGGTAATTTTCCTCTTTTAAGGTCGCTAATATAGTAAGACGCTTTCTACTATAGATTAGTCAACTTATAAGAGCAATTTTCTATATCGACTTTCCATACAGGACAATTGTCTTCCTTTTACGACATAAAATTACTAGCTCATAGAGCGTTTTCTTTACTCAATCTGTTCCCTAGTAGATTTAGATTAAGATGGTCAACCAAACATGGTTTTGTATGACCTATACAAAAATGGTGTTTTTATAGTCTTTATAACCAAGTTTTTCCAAACTTTATTACAAAAAGAGGCAACTGTAAACACTACATTTTTGTCCCCCAATTATTATTATTATTATTATTATTATTATTATTATACAGATATAAAGGAGAAAAAATAAAATAAATAAAAATAATAAGTAAATAATAGAAAATAAGGGTAGCAATAATAATAAAAGACATTTGGGTTTTTAAATTAAATTTATGAATTTTAAAATAATAAAAAAATTTAGCAAAATTGTTACGTTGATATATAATTTGCGTGCAAGAAAAAAATGAGAATTAGATCAGCCCAGCCGGTCCTTATATGCGCCCGGGTACGTGTGTAGAGGCTTGAGGTCGCAGGTTCAAGTCTCACAAGAGACACTTTGTGCCGTTTTTTCTTTTTCACCCAAGTTGCCACGTGTCAGCAACCAATTGAAAGATGTGAGGGCACGTGCCTTGCGCATACTCATCTTTAACCTTCGACCAAGAACAACGACGACGCTAGGAGAACGAAATCCGACCATTTTGAATCGAATTTTAATGCAAATCCAACAAATCTTTAGCTAAAAGAGGATAAATATCATAAAATTAGCACGAATCTTAACAAAAAACAAAAGATTAACTCAAATCTAAAAAAAAAAAAAGGGATAAAGATGGGTCTCAACAGCGAGGAAGATCCGAGTTTATCAAGCTCGGTTTTGGGAGTCTATAAATAACTCTCAACCTCGCAAATGGAGAAGAGATCAGGGAGGAAGAAGAATACGGAAAAAAAAAAAAGCATCTACCGAAGCTCTCTCTAGATCTCACCACCGTAGTCACCCAAACCGCCACTTAGGGTGGTTTTCGATGAAAACCAACACCACCATTTAGTTTCTCACCCTTAAAAACCTAGGAATCCACCTATCGATCGTCGTTAACAGCCACCAGAACATCGCCGTCGAAGAGCTCCAACCAACCCGATTCGACCCGCGTCCAAGTTAGTTAAATTTCACCATTTTTATTTATTTATTTATGGTTTGTTTTGTTTATTTACTTATTATCTTAGTATTAGTTTTTAATAAAGGATAATAATAATAAAAATAATAATAAATTAATAAAAACTATAAAAAAATTAGCACCTAGAATTTTTTTTTTAAATAAATGAATGATAATTAGTGATTTAAAAAAAATTAAAGGTTTTTTATAAATTAATAAATAAAGCTTAGGCTTAGATTTTTTTTAATTTAAATGGTAATAAACGTAAATCTAACATGTTTTCATAATTAAAATTAAATAATCTACTAAAGTTTTATAAAAGCAAACTATGGCCTGTTTGATTCCAAATAGCGGGTACATAGGCACCGTTATGGGAAAACTCTAAAAAAATAAAAAAAAAATTAAAATCATTATTAGTGTAATCGTTATATCATTTTTTTTCTAGTATTTTCTTTTTTATGCTAAAAAAAAGGTATCATAACATAATTCAGATTTTAAAAAGATAAGATAGTAATTTTTTAGTTTTAATAGGACTGCCCTCGAGTTGAAAATCTCTGGTTTCTCTTTCTCTTTCTTTTTTCTACAAAAGAGGGGGAGATTTCGTCGACTAGTTGTTTAGATTAGAATTAATCTGCTCAATTAATTATAATTCAATAATTTTTTCCAACTCCAGTTAAATGGCGACTTTAAATAAATAATAAAATTCCTAGTTCAAGTCGATGATTTATATTGAATGAGCATAGGATCTAATATGAATCGAATTAAAGAGATGATATAAAAAAATTTAAATTAGACTCGACATGATGAAATGGCTCCAGTGCCAGCTTATGAACCTTTATGCAATGAAGAAAACTCTAATGATCTAGAATTAAAGGATGCCCTCCAATCTCTAGTAGAAATTGATACCATTGTGGAGCACTTTGTAGTGCATGAAGAGTACTCCAATGAGGGTAAAGGTCCTGCCAAAAATGCTTTAAATGACATGCACATCACACATCCGTCACTGCACATGTATGCAATATAGGCTCACAAATTTTAAGGAGAAAGTCATTCGGGTGACAATGAACTAAGAGATGCCATTCCATTTTTCAATGCTAAGGGAGATAGTGGTTATATCACCTTCGAGGAGAATATAGTTACTATATATGGAGACTTCGGTAGTAATGATGACCTCAGAAAGGGAATGAGATTTAATAGTAAGGAAAAGTTACTACAAGCTATGAAGATATATCATATAAAGAATCGCTGTAACTTTGCAGTTGAAGAATCGAATAGGACTTTATGGTCAATTTTCTATGCCAACAAAAATAGTGGTTGCAAGTGTACGCTTTAAGCTTGTAAGAAGAAGTTAGAAGGCCTTTTCGTCATCATAATCCTTGAGGGACCTCATAAGTGCACAAACATTGTGATACATCAAGATCATCCAAAGTTAGATTCAAATGTGATGGCTAAAACCTTCATTGAATATATGAGAAAAAACCTGGATATAAAGGTTGTTGACCTCGATTCCATAATTAAGTTAACTTCGAGTATACAATCTTGTTGAAAAGGGTATCGGATGCAAAAAAGGAAAGTTATTGAAGCTGTATACAGTGATTGGAACAAATCGTAAAACAAATTGCCAAAACTCCTAAACACAATCCAAATTAGTAATCCCGGAACACAGGTCGAATGAGGTTGGCATGATTCGATAGTTACTGGGGAATATATATTGAAATGGGTCATCTAGACATTCAGCCAATGTTGAGGCATTCAAGTATTACAAGCCTATACTTAATATCAACGGTACTTTATTGTATGGGAAGTACAAGCATAAGTTGTTGATTGCATGTGGCATGTACGAAAACAATTGAATTGTCCCCCTTGCATTTGCCTTTGTAGACAATGAATCAGTAGAAACATAAGGATAGTTTCTTCGAAAGCTGAAGGAGCATGTTATAGGTAACCATCAAGAAACCATCTGTCTCATTTATGATAGACATGTTGGTATCAACAGTACAATTGAGTGATAAGACAATGGATGGAGGCCTTCCTCTACGGCATGGAGCTTTTGCTTATGCCATGTTGCAAGTAACTTTAACATAACTATCAAGAATTTGCAATGTAGGAAATGGGTGATGGTTGCTAGGATGAAGGCACAACCTCAAAAGTTTTGGCATTACATGAACCTAGTTAAGTAGATAAAGCCTGATACCCCTACATGGTTTAACGGCATCCCACTAAAACAGTTGACACTTACATATGATGGAGGGTATTGTTTTGAGTACATGACTTTTAATATTGTAAAAAGTTACAATTCTATTATGAAAAGGCAAGAGGCCTTCTTGTGATTATACTAGTAAAAAAAAATATTCTACAATTGCATCAAACATGAGAATAGGATGATCGAAGATGCGTACAAAGATATTACAGCAAACTAGGTTTTCATAAAGTACACTAACCATAAAATAGAAAAATGAAGACACAAGGCCAACACACACAAAGTCATTAGGTTCAGTAGACCTAACCAAATATTTAAGATCCTAACTGAGCCTTAATGTGTGGCAAATGATATTACAGGAGCAGAAATGACACAAATTGTAAATGTCAAGAATTACACGTGCACATGCAACAAGTGGCAAATATATAGAATTCTATGTTCACATGCTTGATTACAATAGCATATTTGAGACTTGACAGCTCATTCATCATTGGCTAATGGTATAGGTGGACACATCAGTTACAATGTTACTAAAGTCACTTTTATCCATTAGAGATGAGCGCTATTGGCCAAAGATAGACTTTCCATTCATTTGCCCTGACATTAACAAACTTCAACATGGAATGGGAAAGCCCAGATCAAAACAATACCACATGGAGATGGATCTTAGATATCCATCGTCCATATTTAGGTATAGTAGGTGTAGAAGGGAATGGCACAATAGAAGGAAGTGTCTAGAGAGAAATAATAATGATATAGGACTTGTAACAAAAAAACTTCCTTCCTTCATTCATTGAACATTGTTTATAATTTAGTTTACATAATAACCTTCCCCTTGCTAACCCAATTTCGCCTTCATGTCACAAAATAAATGGATTCAAAACCTCTTGATCCATCATTATTGACACCGCAGGCTAGACATCGATTGAAATCTGTTTAGCTGAAGCAGGTATCATATTTTATGGGTCATGTTTTTACTTTCTAGCTAAATCTATCAATTCTTACAATTTGCACTTTTATGTTTATAGGAAGAATCTTGGCTAATAATTAGGCGTCGTGAGTTATAGCTACATCATGACAAGGATGATATCCTATTAGATCCTCTCATGTTATCTTAGATAGAGCAGGGTGGGTTTATAAGACTTGCGCGCCTTTCCTCCATTATGTTATATTGGCATTTTCTTACAGCACTAATGGAGAGGTGGAGACCCGAAACATGCACCTCTTATGTGGCCCATGGCAAGGCAACCATGACTTTACAAAAAGTTAAGGTCCAATTCGAGTTATCAGTTGATGGGCCGGCTGTTACAGGTAACACTAGCCTTAATTAGGCATCTGAGTGTAAGTAGTTACTTAGTGAGAGGCTAGAGGTAAAGCACATTAAGAGCAGGCAAATTATCCTAGTTGTGGCACAAATTCTGAGTTTTGCATGCTCAAGCATCCAACGAGACAGTTAGGTGTCATACTCATGCCTACATTTTGCAACTACTAAGAGGCTTTACACTTACAAATAAATCAAGCAGCCTAATTCATTGTATGTTCCTTCCACTCTCAGGGGACTTTACCTTTGTAGGGCAATATAGCTGAAGCTCTACATGTTTAGCCTAATTGTACCACCAGTTATGTCGTGCATATGTCTCCAATGCACATAACATAGGGGGAGCAGCAATTCTTCTCCAACACACATGCATGGGATAAGTTCCCACATATAGCTCTCTTAAGTTGTTATAAGGTTTCATTAGATAATGGAAGGACCTTGGCATTTCGTTGGAGGATAACCTAAAACACTATGCAGCATCCTACACATGTTGTTCAAGTGTAGACGAACGCATTTAATTGCTAGAACCAATCGTAGGTATGTTGTTTTTTTACATATTTATATCTGCTAGACATTATAAATCTTCATTAACCTATATGCATTTATTGTTAGGTTGTTTAGTAACCTTATCCTGAAGATCTCATTGATATACTACTCCCATTCTACCGTGCGGGTAAAAGAATTTAAACAGCTTGGGCACCATTAATATATTTTTATATTGTAGAGTGGCACTACCTAATTTGTGTCTGCCACCAATTTGGTGCATTCCAGTGAGTGCCTATTAATGTCAACATAAAGCTCCACTTGCACCATATTGATTTATGGAGTCGAACTAACACCGATTGGATAATGTTGCATGTATCCTACATTGCCCATTGAGAGGATCATCACTCTTATAGGATCTTATTAGAACATAGCTATGGTGTGTATCCAAACTAGATCTAGTAATATACACATGTCGACCACCACTACATAGGGCATACTAGAGCATTAATTGGTATAGCATTGATTATACTATATAACCAAGTTGTGCCAAAACTTTTTTTTTTCAATTCTTTCAAGTTGACAACCTACGCCATATACGTATAGCAACTGATTTGCCTTTAGCAATTTCACTTGTCAATACTAGCATACAACTAGTTAAACATCACGATAGAGTTGTACTTTTTCCTACCGCTCAGCACGACCAACCACCAGAGGGCGAGATTGCTGTAGACCCAAAGTACGCACCTCCAATAGATCTTGCACCTACACCACCATCGTGTCGTAGAGTTAAAAAAAGCAAGATTTAAAGGAAGACGATGGAGGGATGAGTAAATCCATCATAACCACACCCCTCCAAACGTCATGGACGAAGACACTATAGGTAGCTCAGCTCACAGTACCAACTCTCTCATCACCCTTTATAGACACTTTATTAGCAGTCCCATTCCTAACACATCTGCTTCGAGAAGATCACACTACTATCGATTAAATGTCGATGACAACTCGTTACCTTTGATATAATGAAGTCCAGTTCCTCCATAAGACTTTGATGAACCCACACAATTGCTTGCAACACAAGCCACAAGCTCCTCTCAAGTCTAATGTGAGACAAACTAAGCATGGATCTATCATGACTAGAATCACTAAAGCATTTACTAAGAGTAAAAATAGGATGGGATAAAGTTATTTATAACTTATTTTGAACATTTTTATGGATATTAGAAATGTTGTAAGTTTTAATGAAAACTTTATTTTACTTTTCTTTGCATTATTGTCATTTGTTATAATTACCTAATCGATTTAGTTTCTTTTTTACTTTTGTATTTTAAAGTTCATTGCCATTTGTTGTAAAATTTCTGCTATACGTAATTCATTAAAGCAATGTTAATATATTATAAATAACTGTTATTAATCTTTTTGAAATTTTTATCCATTATGAAATCTACTTGTGAAACTTTAATAATTCGAATTATATTGAAATTAAAAGTTTATATTGATGATTATATTATCATATTATAACTTTATATATATTTATTTTATTCCATAGTCACTTTTGATTGTTATTATGATTCCCATGGTATTTTTATAATGTTACAGTCCTATTAATTCTACAAGGTATAATGGTTATAATTAGACCAAGTTTAAGTTATTATTTATGTACTCACATAATCCTTTTTCTTTTCTTTTTTTTTTATAGGTTCTGAAATTTATTAAATTAAATATAAAAGTTATTAATTTTTTTTATGTTCTTTTTTTCTTTTCTTTTTTTTTTCAATATTTGTGGAGCATTTTATATAGTGTATGTAAAAAAATTATATTAAAAACGTATATAATGCATGCATTTTCAATATAATTTTTTTATACTAAAAATATATATAGTATATATTATATATTTTTTTTATATTTTATTTGTGTAATAATTTTTCCATATACTCTATTCACATAATATTTTAAAATTTTTATATTATTTACCTATTTTTCCCCATCCAGGAAAGATCGAGTGATGAGTCCACTAAACTAGGGTAATGTCTATATAGATTCCTTTGCCTTCTTCTTTGTCACGCTATTCAACTGGGTAAGTTGGTTCCCTCGATAGATAAACAGAAGTTTCCTGTCATCTCCTCTGGTCTTTAACAGCGTAATTAATCCGTCCTTGGGCCAAGACCCTTCCACTTGTCTCTCATAAATAAAAAAACCATATGGTATCAATAAATTGCTCCAAAAAAAAAAAAAAATTTCTTGCCCGTTTTGTTTTGTTCAATTACTCAACATCCAGTTTCAATCCTTTTATTTTTTTAACATTCTTTTTCTTTTAACCCGATAAGCTATTCTTTCATTCATTAAATTCATTGGATCACTTGAAATCTCAATCCAAAGTTATATACTTTGCCAGTTATGTCCATAATCCCCAAACCCTGCAATCACTTAGCTGAATACAAGCTAAAACACGGCATTAAGGGCTATACTTCCATCCAAAACAACCTCAAAACTGGTGTAAATGGAGAAACTAGAGTTTGTGCATCTGATCAAAAGATACCCAGATGCCTTTTTTGTGATGGGTATCATGAAAGATTGTATTTTTGCTTAGTTTGCTCTTCAATAGCATGTTTAGATCATACCCTTTTGCATATTGAAGCTAGTAATGGTCATAATATTGTTGTTAACATGGAAAGATCCGAACTTTATTGTGTGATATGCCGTGATCAGGTCTATGATTCTGATTTTGATAAGGTTGTGATAGCAAATCATTTGAAGAAGATGCATAGGAGTGGAGATAGGAATAGTGGCTTGGATTGTGTTGCAGTGGGATCAATATCATCAAGTAAGAGGAAAAATTTGGGGGCGTTGATGGATTTGGATGTGAAAAGGATGAGAAAGGTCGATTCTTTAAGAGATCATAGGGCTAAATCATGTTATCCCTTAGGGTTGAGAGGATTGCATAATTTGGGGAGCACTTGTTTTATGAATTCTGTTTTGCAAGCTCTTTTGCATACTCCTCCTTTGAGCAATTATTTTTTGAGTGATAGGCATGTTCGTGAAACTTGTCGGAAAAGATCTTGTCATCAATCATGTACGATCTGTGATATTGATGTTGTCTTCTCCGCTGTTTTTTCGGGGGAACGGAGTCCATATAGTCCAGCTCAGTTTCTTTACAGGTGCCTATATTTATGAGTACAGCTCGTCTATTGTTAATATGTTTTCTGATAGCTTGTGAGTATGTCATCATTGTCTTTGTTACTGAATCGATGGTTCTCTTAAAATTAATCGGGAGGAGGTTTGTCTACAAGTTGTCATTGTGTTCATATGATTTACTTTCATTTGCGGATTTAGTGATTTCTCAATTTATATGTTTGCTAAATCGAAAAAGATGTTAGTGGGACTCAGTTAAAGAAACATTGCTTCGGTTTAGCTCATATAGAGTGTCGTCAGCATTAAATGGTTCCACTCTTCATTCAGTGAAATGTTGTGGTAATTTTTAGTGGAGAAGATTGTTTGGTTCGTGTAAATGAGATTGTCATTGGCGAAAAGTTGTTCATTTTTTTTATCTTTTTGTTCTTCATAAGTGTCCATGTCCACGTGTGTGCTATTTCATTATTTTATCCTACTTTTTTTGTTGATGATGACTTACTAAACTTTGAATCCGAAATATCTGTATGTACCAAAGCTGGTGGCAGCATTCAGGGAATCTGGCTAGTTATGAAGAGCAGGATGCTCATGAATTCTTCATCTCGGTTTTGGACGGAATCCATGGGATAGAGGGCAGAGCAAAGGATCTGAATAAAGGTTAGCAAGAGAGCCAGCATCTACACAATTCTCTTTTCATAGAAAAGCTTACAAGTTAATGCTGTGAAATTAGCCAGGCTATGCAGTTTGTTGCAATAGATAATTGTATGTTAACCTTAGGATTTACTGATGAAAAATAAGTTGGGAATGCAGTTCTATGCAAACGCATGTATATTTTGTTGGTAAAACTAGAAGGATTGATATCTTTGTGACATAGTTTAGCGTCTCCTTTTTACACATGGAATCAATTCTTCATTTGTACAGGGGAAGATTGTCATTGCATTTCACACAGGGCATTTTCTGGTTTGTTGAGATCTGATGTCACCTGCATGGCCTGTGGATACACATCCACGAAATATGATCCCTGTATGGACATCTCTCTTCACTTGGGAACGATCAACAAAGGTGTTAAGCTAAATGAGACGCTTGTTTTGTCTACCCTTACCGGGTGTCTGGATCTTTTCACAAGAGCAGAAAAGTTGGGGTCAGACCAGAAGCTTCATTGTGAAAATTGTCAAGAAAGGCAAGACTCGATGAAGCAACTGTCATTCGGTCGACTTCCAAAAGTGCTTTGTTTACACATAAAGCGATTTGAGCACTCTATGGCAAGGAAAACATCAAGGAAACTTGATTGGTACTTGCAGTTCCCATTCTCCCTGGACATGAGACCATACTTATCGTCTTCTATAGTTAGAAGAAGGCTTGGGAATCGAATATTCCCTTTCAAGAGCAATGAATATGACTACACAACTGAATACGAGATCTTTGCCGTGATCACTCATTCAGGAATTCTTGAATCCGGCCACTACGTGACGTTTCTTAGATTGAGGAGCCAGTGGTATAGATGCGACGATGCTTGGATAACAGAGGTGGATGAATGGACAGTTAGAGCTTCACAATGCTATATGATATTCTATGCACAGAAAACTCTGTACAACACTGCGGATGAGGAACCAATTGTGGGTTGTTGCTGAACGCAAATCCACATTTATGGCATTGAAATCGCAGTCAGCTTCGATCATGGCATGCAGGGATCAATCCTTGGCAGTCGACAGGTCGGTTATTTCCGGTTTGGTAAAGTCAGGCTCCTTATAGGGTTGTACAGGGTATAACATTGTTGAATGGAATTTAGTACTACTCATCAGTGCCTACAGCTAAAGCTATGCATTCTTTGACCTGAGGTCAGGCATGTACATTAATCTTTCACTTACTAACACGTCGAATTCAATGGATTTAATGTTGTTGGACCCCTTTTTGCAGGATTTTTCATCATGCACGTATTAAAAATATCATAAAGTGTTTGGTCTTCTTAAATACTTGCATAATTACTTGGTCGCATGGGCAGAAGAAATCTTTTTTCAGATGCTTTCGGTCTAATTAATGAGCAGTCTCTGAATGAGGATGCCAATGCATGTAGGTACAAAGGGTTCAACAGGAGTCAACTAGTTTTTAATTAAAATGTTAGAATGATTGAAATGCGAATTGTTTATTTGGTATTATTCAATCAACCACAATCATTGTTTAGGATAAATCCTAGTATTGTCTTATTGAAAACTATTAGAATTACATAAATATCTAGAATTTCTAAAATATTGTAATTATTCCATGGGGAGATGATGATATCACGAAAATTCTCTACCAATGTCGCATCAAGTAAGCCTTTTGTTGTAATTATATTTTTCAGCAGTCATTAATTTGAGGTTTTTCTTGGCATTTAATCTTAAAATTAGGTGATTGGCATATAAAAAATAATTGCAATTGTATATTGGCATAAAAGACATGAGGACAGAATATTAATAGCGTACTTGTAAATCGTCTTTGATTTGAATCCCAGAACAGCTCCTAGAAATTTGTGGGAGAAGAAGAGAGGGTTATGGGATAAGGCTATTCGAGTTTCATCATGAATCGACATACTTTGAGCTTCTAGAAAAAGCCATTTATAATATTCTCTGCCACTGCTAATTTTCTATCGAATGCTAAGAATGGACTAAGTTGTCTTATAATATGATCATAACAGATGTAAATGCTGTATTTTTCAGAAATCCTACTGCGAATTGCACTGTAAATGTAAATCAGTTCTAATATTGTGACCTTGTCTCAATATGAATTGGCCAGTTTTTGAGACTCGGAATGGTACGTTGGGGGGAGAATGTATTTAAAATAAAAAAGAAGAAGAAGAAAAAAATAACCATATTTATGTGTTACATTGTCAACGACCACATCAACAATAATCGTAGAATAATGAATATATTAATCGAGGATGGTACTTGTCCCAAAAAAAAAAAAAAGAAAATGCAATGGCTTTAAGACGGATGTGGCATTTAAGAATTTTCCTTCTTTGGGCCAATGTAAATGTGCTACTATTACTGAAAATTTGATTCCACGTTATCTCTCAGCTACCGAACCCGAACGTGCTGATAATTATGTTACTAATCAGTATTTTGTGAGTGAATAAATGTTACCATATAAATATTGTTTTAGCTGTCCACTTTTTGGTATAAGTTGTCAAAACTTACTATACAATCAAAATAATATTACATATGCTTTTTTCTTATGTAGTTTGTTTATCATACTAAAATGTTATATATTAAAAATGCACTGTTAATTTAAAATAAACGATTCGAACTTTGAATATAATTATTTACTAGGACAAACTTTTTTTTACTATTGGTGGATCATATTTACTATTAAAGGACACTAACTTAGTGATGGATAATAGCTGTTGATTAGGTGTATTTACTATTGATTGGGGGTTTTATTGGAATGGATACCAAAATAACTAACATTGAGTTATATATCCAACGTTTGGTTCTTCTTATTGTTAATGGACCACAAAGGTAGTGATCTACCATTAGCTTATAACTACTGGAAATTTTTACTATAATAGACACTAAATTAACTAATGCTGGGCTACATTACCAACAATAGACACTTTTTATTGTTAATGAATCATATTAACCATTAAGAGGAAGTAACTTACTATTGGCTAACCACATCTTCGATTAATAAAGAAGATTATGTTTTGACTAAATAATGTTTTTACTTTAATTCCTTAGAAAAATAGTGTTTTTACTTAAGGATATTGTTATTATTTTTTATTTTACTTTTACAATGAAACGATAAATTAGGTTGAAAGATTTTTGTAATTTTATCATCTTCTCTTTTTAGATTTATTTTATTTTATTTTTATATTTACATGTACAACAAATTACAATTTGATGCTACAAATTTGAATAGATGGTTTAAATTAAATTGTTTCAAATGAATGGTCCAAATAGATAATTATATTATATAGTCATTTTTAATGATTGTACCGCATGTTATAATTTTTAATATAATGTATCAAGTTGTAAACCTACTTTCAAACATGTTCATGAGTTAACTTGTTAATAATATAAAAAGGAGTTTGCTCACAAGCCTACTTTGCAAGCCTATTTGCGAGCTTGCTCATAAGCCTATTCATAAGCTAACTTAATTATTATATAAATGAGCCTGCTAACGAGCTAACTCATGAGCCTATTTGTAAGTATGCTTGTAAGTCGACTCATTAACATTGTAAATGAGCTTACTATTGAGTAGTTCATAAGCCTCAATAGAAGTTCGAGCTCAACTTATTTAAATGAATGAGTTTATTTTGAGCTTAAGCTTGATTTGTTTACTAATTAAGCTCAAATAACTCATGAGTAGCTTGTCTCATTTACAATCTTTCATGCAATTTAACAAGTGAGTTGTAAATTAGGATGCTAATGCATATAGATGCAAAATGGTTCGATAGGAGTTGTTTTATTATCATTAAGTTAACTGGTTTTTAATTAAAATGTTAAAATGATTAAAATGTGTTGATAACCAATTTTGGAAGTAGGCCTCAACAACTAACATGACCACAATCAATGCCCTGGCATGGCTAAACCAGATAATCTAAGAGACAATAGCCCAGTCTGCTAGACTTGAGTCTAGGACATGTGTCTAGAGCTCCTAAAGCACATAATGCATTAAATGTAAAGAGATGTCTAATGTAAAAGCATTAAATGGGATGGCATGTTTGATACAAAGTAATGATACCAATCATGCTTTGTCATGTTAAGAAGTCGCTTCAACCCTTATCCTAAAAGGGTGGTGTGTAACATCATAAGCATCAAGGCTAGTAGCCAACCAACCTCACACTATCAACCTATAAATACCAAAATCGAACTTCATGCAAAGGGTTTGAATTCTTGCACCCTCATTCACTCTAATACTTTTTCTTATGACTCATAATTAATTTAAGAATTAGAGTGGTCATGTCAAAGTAAACTATAGTGTTCACTCTAATCATGTTATCTTTTGTAGGTCATTGAAGCCCTATAACCTAGTTAGACAAATTTCCACCTCGACAAAATACAAATTGTTTGTTTAGTATCATTCAATCAATGACAATTATTGCTTAGGATAAATCATGGTAATGTCTTTTTTGAAAACTATTAAAATTACAAAAGTATTTAGAATTTCTAAAATATTGTGTTTATTCTATAGAAAATGATGACATCACAAAAATCCTATTCCAATATGGTATCAAGTAAGCCATTTGCTGTAATTATTTTTTTAGCTTAGTCATGTAAATTGAGGTTTTTCTTCATATTTAATCTTATCAAATTAGGTGATTAGCATATATATAGAAAAAAAATTGCAATTGTATATTGGCATAAAAGATAAATTGGTTTTGCTTGACATGAGAATGAGTTTTAATAATGTACTTGTAAATCATCTTTTATTTGAATAAAGAACAAATTCTAAAAATTTCTGAGGAGACAAAAAAAAAAAGAAAAAGGATTGTAGAAAAAGTCTTTTTAAATTTTATTATGATTCTGAGATACTTTTTGCTTCTAGAAAGCATTAGTTTTATAACTAATTTGTGGACTGATTTACATTATAATATATGAATACAATAGAAACAAATGCAATATTTTTTTAGAAATTGTACTATAATTTGCCTTAGTTGTATTGTGAATTGCATTATGACAGCTCATTTACTTTTTGAAATGGAATAGGCTGGAAATAAAAAATTTATGCCTTCAAAATAACTATTATCGATAATAGATTAGGAATTTTTATTACAGTGTTTATTTTATATAATTTTTTATTATAGAAAATATTCATTCAAGTATTTACTTTATCTCATTAATTATAATATTAAATTAAAAATATTAATAAACTTATCAATTTATTCTTATTTAGTTATTAATTATGGTATTAATAAGAATATAATGTAAATAATATTTGAACTTTATAAATTTTTTTACTTTTTATTATATAATATCTATTTTCAATAGAATAAAATAAAAAAATCTTATTATTTTTATTAAAATAATAATTACTTTATTTCCCCTTTATTACTTTTAAATAAGCAAATGAAAATCAGTTCTTATATAGTGGCCTTATCTCCATACGAATTGGCCAGTTTTTGAGACTGGGAATGTCTTATTGGGGGAGCAGTTAAGGGAATATATAATTAAAGGAAAGAAAAATAAAAACAACTATATTAATGTCTTACATTTTCAACGACCGCATCAACAACAATCGAAGAAATATGAGTACGTTTAATGAAGGATGTCAGAATCAGATACCTTGGGCTTGGCCTTTTGTCCAGGAAAACGACAAAAAGCAATGGCTTTAAGACAGATGTACCGTTTAATAATTTTTCTTTCGTTGTGCCCATCTACTACAACTGCTGATAATTAGATTCCACGCTATCTCTTTGCTACCGAACGTGCTCGTGCGATAATATTTTCAAAGCATGTAGTATAGCAAATTACAAGATTTAGGAATTATCTACTCTGTGTGTGGCAAGGAAGAAGGAACACAACAAACCTACAATTATGTTGATAGAGTATATTAGATATAAAATTTTATATTTAGGTAGATTCAAGTCTTTATACTCAAATTGGCTTGCTCATGTTTGGTTCAATCAGTTTAATTCATAATTTAAATAAAAGATTGGTGGGATGAGGAAAACCATATCAGAGAAAATAGCGATTTTATTCCCTTCTTATTTCATATAAAATTATTATTATGGTATTTAATTGAATTTTAAATATTAAATAACTATTCCTAATTATTGATATAAAGTTTTGGGTATAGACCCTCAAGACCCATTTTAACTTATTTATACCTCCATTCGAGCTCTACTTTCTTGGCCTGACCTATCCTAAACCGCTTCAACATAGAAATGTCCAAGTTTGACCCACACTTCCTTACCTCCAACTCAGATCATCCATATTAGTCCTCTCACAACAAACAAATATGAAAGAATGATATGAATAAGGAAAGGGGATTGGTCAAAAACATACCTTCCACAATATCCAAAGAAAATCTTAGGAATTAATATGTTTTCTATATGAAGATCACCTACAATCTTTACAAATAAGTATTGGGACTACTAGGTAAAGAACTTTTTGACTTTTTACTCTCCTAAACATTTATTATCATTCATTTATATTGACTTAAGCATCGAGATGGTTATGCCATGTTGGAGCAATCTTCGACACCCCTATAGCCTAATCTTTTTCTCTTTTGCAAGTGATCCAACCACCTTAAAAAACACAACACAACACCAATAAAATGCCATTATGTTTTGGTTATTAAAAAAGGAGAAATATAAGGATTTAGGGGTATAGCAAATAATTTTTTTTTTAATTTCTATCTTATTCATTATTCATTTTTTGTATCAATTAAATAAAGTAATAAACATGTAACATTTATTACATATCTATTTAATTTCTATTAGTTTGCAATTCAACCCCTCTTATTCCATTGAGCGAAGTGAAGTGAACGACAAGTTGTGTATTATTACAATATGGTCTAAAGTCTCTTTATTTGTTTGCTAAAATGACTATGTTTTAAGTTCTTTTTGTTCTTGGTCATGATTGGTAAGTTTGTTTCTTTTATTTATAGCCTAACTTTACTTCTCTCTCCCTCTCTCTCTCTCTCTCTTTTTGCCAACATGTTCAATTAATGGAATAAAATAAGATAGTGATAAAATTGTCATTCCTAAAAAATTGAATAGAGAAGTAATATGTATTACTTTATTTAGTTATATTTAAAATGAAACAAATAATAAATTAGAAACATATCTTAAAAATATCAAAATACTTGCTATTTTGAAACCAATACCTTCATTCTTATGAAACCCCAGTCTCAACCACCATCACACATAGACCATAAATGTAACGCCTTAGATTCTGGAATGTTATAACCTGCCACATATCACTATTATGCCAATGCTCTAAATTTTCATTTTGATTTCAACCTATTCATATACACTATAGAATAATATCATTTTTAACTTCAATAATAAAAACGAATGACTTTTAGGTAAATCATTCCAATCATCATTACTTCAACCAAATACATTGAACTCCAATCCCAAAACTAGAGTAAACATCTATCAACATATAATAATTAACATATATAAAAGTCTAATAACTATTTCTAGATTCTCAAATCAATATCCTAAAGTTCTATCAAGAAATTCTTCATTAACTTTTACATTATTCTTCATCATAATAATTGTAGAGCTTTCTTCCATATTTATCCTGATAACAACCTACTAAGTTCTCGTTCTTATCGTAATCAATATGATCAACATATTCTTCTTTAGCTGAAAAATAAGTTAAGTGAGCCTACATGCCACACAACAATAATATCAACACACATAGATACAGCGTATGTACATATCAAATCATTAGGTTATTACCTTTGATTAATCATCATACAATATAGGAGTACCTATGACTCCATCACATTATATATATATATATTTCTAGAATAGGAACTGCTACTAAAGGCCTTGCCTAACCATAATCTACCTTAGATTATTTTGATATATAGCTCCACTAAGGACAACGCAGTATACCAATCATCAGGGTGCCCCTTAGGGATCTATCATCTCTAGCTTCTAGGTCAAACCAAGCATAAACAACACATATACTTGAACCAATATTCAATTTAAGTTATTTATATACTACGTTAACAATCACAAATAGCAAACATGGTAAACACATACCTAAATAAATGTTCACACAATTACCCCTTATGTTTTTAGGAAAATGATATAAACATATCAATCATAAAAGACTAAATTCAGTTCCATTCTATAACTTAATCTAAGTTCACTAATTGATTAATTATATCATAATTGTAGAATTCCCTTCACCGATGTCTTGTTGTGCGTAATTTGTAATCTATAATTGTAAGTTAATGAAATAGGATCGAATGGAAGGTGTTCTAATACAGCACGGTCATGTAAAAGGGTGTGTAGAAGAACACGGATGAGAACACAGTTGTACTAGCGATCGTGTATCTTTCTGTATCAAAATGTCATTTAAGCACACCCAAGTATATAGTCATGTATTTGTCCATATACTTTTCTATAAATTTTTATAATTTGACATACCCAAGTATACGGGTATATCCAACGACCGCGTAACTTTCTATATATATTCGTGTTTTGACACAAGTAGGTATATAAGCATGTATCTAACCATATACTACATTGTTCATCATGAATCCCTTTTTCCTCTTCTTCCAATTTGTTCCTAAGCTTAATTTCTATGATTTTAAGTCTAATTGATCAATTAATCTATTAATTCTAATGCACTATATGAAATTTGTGCACTTACTTGTTTCAAATTATGATCGAAACCCTTAACCCGCTTGATTCCACATCCTTTTCATCTTGTTCTTGTTTCATACTCTAACAATATATCATCACTTCACTCAAATCCATAATTAATAAATTGGAAAGTGCACTTTAATGATCAAAAGCCTTACCTGATGAAAAAGGGGTTGATCTTAGGGTTGTTCAATAAGTCACCTTACGAGTCTTTGAAAGAGTCTCTCAGGTGTTTGTAACTATTTAAATGAGCGAAAAGAAGACGTATTAGGTTAAGCGACTTATATATCTTGACCATAAAAAGACCAAATTGCTCCTATATCTTTTAACTATTTATTTATTTATTTATCGTTAAGTTAAATTATAATAGATAATATATGTATATATATATATATATATATATATATATATATTTATACGTGTATTTACAATAAACCTTACTTGGTTTAATGTAAACAATCGAGCCATCATGGCTTGGTTCAATGATAAGCCACTTAAATCTAAACCATTAATGGCATCTCCATAACCATTGTCGGTTCATAAAGGTAGACTTGGCACAGTTCAAACTTATTCTCTTGATAATGGCATAAAATAAGCTCATGTGGCCTAACTCTACAATGTTAGGTTGTTAAATTTGTTTAGGATAGTTCAATGTGGGTCTATTAAGGTGACTCAACTAAGTCAATTGGTTCGAGATGCATAAGTCCAATGCTTATGTTCGAGTGGTTTAATGGGAATTTGATGTGGTCAGGTGGTTTAGTTTGTGTCGGTTCAATGATTCTAGTCAAGTGGTTTGGTAGAGGTTTGATACAGTCGTGTGGTTTGGGTTGCATTATTCTAGTAGTCATAGTTGGGCCATTTTGTAGGGTTTTTATGTGGTCACATAGATAGGTTGCATGGGTTCAAA
Organism: Laguncularia racemosa; assembly: GCA_037954665.1. Taxonomy (NCBI): domain Eukaryota; kingdom Viridiplantae; phylum Streptophyta; class Magnoliopsida; order Myrtales; family Combretaceae; genus Laguncularia; species Laguncularia racemosa. The sequence continues at coordinate 3,096,481 of JBBMOL010000029.1, read as the reverse complement.
AATCATGTTATGGTGGTTTAGGTAGAGTGAGTTTATGTTGTTGGTTAGGATGCCAAAGTAGAACATGAAAATATGTAGGAAAAGATTAAAGAATACTATTTATTTATATCACGTTTGATATATAAGAATTATCTAAATTGGAATAAATTGAATCACTAATAAAATATTAAGTCAATTCCTATATTTGGAAATGTTTATAAAATAGAATGGAATAAAATGATATTTACCCAAAATTTCTTTAATTAGTTGATGTAATAAATGTACATTAATGGGTAAAAAGATAATTTAAATAATTATATTAATAGAGGTGAATTGGAATTGCGATTTTGCCTCTCAAAGGTGGAATTAAGTCCCTCTATAAAGCTAAAATCCTCAATTCTAAAAAATCACAATTTTTGTTCTTAAAAGTGCTTCCAAACATGTGAAATGGAATAAAACTTGAAATCACAATTCTGTCCCAAGTCTATTACAACATATCAAACATGACATTAGTTCTAAAAAGGAAATTGCAATTTTTTATTATATAGCAATGGAAATTCCTTAAAATAGTTATTTTGTAAATCAAATACAGTTATAGCTTTGTAAAAGGGAATGCCTATATCATTTATCCCCTATGAAAATTAATTACAAGTTGGTGTCTAGGTACCAATTTTAATGGGCAATGATCTTATATATCATAAAAAAAAGTATCATTTGTTATTACCATTATAATGCATTTTTTATATACAAAAAGATTTCATTAGTAGGTGCATTTGCAGTACTTTGTAGTCCTCAATGAAATGACAACATTAAATTTTCTAAAAAATGATTTATAAGTTCATAGTGCACTTCGGAAAAGGTAAAAAAGAATTTTTTTACCTTTTTTTTTCATATGTTCATATAAGTGAAATATTAATGAATGAATTAATTTAATAGTTGTTACGGGAAAAGATAAAGGAAAAGCACCAATGGAAACCAACTTCTAAGACAAACATCGGTGGGAATCATTCATTATTTCACAGCTTTACCATTCAAGCAATAAAAGTACAGATATAACTTGAAAAAATAATATTGCAAAGACAAGCACCTGAAATCACCGCTTAACTAAAATTTACTTTTTAAAATATAAATATAATGCATATGTTATTTTTAAATCAATTTTAATGATTAGCATTCTTTTTTTTCAAAACCTAATCATCACATTTAGTATATAAAAATAGATTTGAAATAAAATTACAATTCTAGATTTCATGCTTTTTTTATGTGTTTAGAAATGCTTTTAAAAGGTAAAATTGTAATTTTACCTTTAAAAAGAATTCAATTGCAGTCTCTTTCACTTTTAATAGACTAAAATTGTTATTCCATTTTATTATCATTAATTAAAAATGTTATTACATTCTATTGTTATTTATTTAACTTTCAATCTAATTATTATATTTAATAATTAAAAGCATTATTGACAAATATATACCCATTTTCTAAACATAATAATGAATTTATTATTATGATTTTTTTTAAATATAATAATATATTTATAATTATGATATTGATTCTGTTTCAATCTATTTAATTTTAAACTGTTTGTAGATACCAAATATAATATAATTAATGAGTTGAGACACTTAAATGCTATAAACGATTTACTATGATTTGATGTCTAGCTATACATAGAGGTATGGCTATTATGAGATATCTTATCCATCTTTATATTCGATAGTTGCAAATAGGATCGACAGCTTGTGGCATAATAGAATCATATGAATATGAAACTAGTAATTCACAAACACTACTAAGTACTAACCCTACACTGTGTTTGGTTGTATAGAAATAAAGAGAAATAGAAAGAAAGTAATAAAAATTTTATGTTTAGTAATTCAAAATAAAAGTAAAAATCTATAAAAATCAAAAGAAATAAGTGGAAAGTTTTCTACTTTTAAGTTATTTATGTTTTTCTTCAATTTTAAATAGAAAGTGGTGAAAATGAGATGAAATGGGTTTTAAAATTACAAAAACACCTTTAATATCTAAATTTACCAAATGAAAGTAAGAGATATAATAATCTATTTAATAATTTATTTTCTTTAATTTTTTTATATGATGTAAATCAAATATTGAAAATAGAAATTTTTCTCTTAATTTTTTTCTTAATATCTAAACACAAAGTAAAAATCACATTTCTTTTCTTCTTTTTTTTTTCTTTCTTTTGATTTCTACTCATTTTTACTCATTGCATCTTCCTAAAAAATTGGCAAACGCAATTTTAAGCTTAAGCTTTAGTTGAAAAAAAAAAAAAAAAGACTCTGCACATGCAATTAAAAATACAATTATATAGAAAAAATATATGACCAAAGTTATCCTACAGCAAGCAAAAGCAAGTATGCGAGCTTGGCAGCGATCGATGTTGAACATCCAGGACAGGACGTCAGTTTCTTTTTTTTTTTTGAAAGAAGTCGCGCAGGATGAAATCCTAAGCCAAACAGTGTGGACCCAGTAACACACTGATCACTGTTAGACTCACGGATCTAATCCCCGTCGCCTCATTTCGTAGTTCACTCAGCTTCCAAATGTCTTCCAGCTTCTTATTCCTATCCATAAAAAAGTTGAAGAAGAATAAACAAGAGAAAGACAAAGAAATATACATATATATTAAAATAAATTCATTCGTCTAAATCGAGTATGCAAATGTCCCATTTACTAAGCGTGCTCCTGATTTATTTCCAACCAATAAACCATAAAAATTAAAACACGTTACCCTTTTTTTTTCTCTCTCAACAAACTCACTGTCTCACCAAGCCTTACAATCCAGTTATATGAATATTATTTTTCCTCAGAATAGATTCGAACTTTTCCTTTTAATTGTAATATATATAGTTGAAAAAAAGAAAAAAAAATCGTTGTCTCTGCTTTACCATTTAATTTAGTCAACGGATGTTTAAGGTGCAGTTTTTTACTTTTATTACCCTTTTAACTGATAACTATCATTCTCTTTCTTACCTAGAATACTTCCCACAGAAGTGCAGTTAAAAGCCATCAATATTCTCCATATGTGTTGGTTGTACCAGACATTAGTAAGATGTGTTTTGAAGTGACAACCAGGAGCGACAATCCAGATCAGGAACTTCAAGTTCTAATGGCCAAGCAGTATGTTCCAGATCAGAAAGTCCTGCTCTTTATATCCATTTGGATCTAAAAATCTGAAGCCAATTGATAAAGTTTCAATTTTTATGCGATTTTGAAGTTACTCAGTTAAGCAAAGTCTTGCTTGAAATCCGGGCTTTCGATGTTATAACTAATCTGAGCTCTTTACTTCCAATTGTGTCTGTCGGTTAGACATATTAGTTAACATGGTAGAAAGTGGAGAATCTCGGTCCTCCTACATGTAGAATACATTTTGATGTAGAAATATGAACTTGATTGATCAAGTTTTCAATCTGATTGTGAGTTTGAAGCTACCCAATTAAGGAAAAACAGTTTTGTTTGAAATCTGAGCTTTTGTTGTTCAATTAGCGTCCGCGAGTCGGACATAGTAAGTTAACATGGTGGAAAGTGAGAATCTTGATCCTCCAATAGTGGAAGCAAATGGCTCTGGAAGAACAAATGACGTAAGTGGAGGTATGTTGTGGGGTCCAGTTAATTGGTTTAGGTTGCTTTCAAGGGAAATGCACTGGAGTTTTGTTTTAGGGGTTGTGATTGTTTATGGAATAAGTCAAGGACTTGGAGGAGCACTTGCTAAAGTTGCTACAGAGTATTACATGAAGGATGTGCAAAAAGTGCAACCTTCGGAGGCACAAATTTATTCAGGGATCACTTCTATTCCTTGGCTTGTTAAACCCCTTTGGGGGCTTCTCACTGATGTTCTTCCCATCGCAGGATACCGAAGGCGACCCTATCTTATTATTGCAGGTAATCTTATATGTGCGCGCAACTTTAGTTTAGCTTATTTGTCAATTATAATAATCTTCCAGTGCAACCTTTATCCTTGGCTGAATAGCAATCTATTATTTTTATGTTCCTGCTTAATGATTTGTATTTATGTTTTGTATATACATCCCATTAAATGCAAAAATGCTTGCTTGTTCCATTGGTGAGTGTGGAATGATCCATTGGGAGATGTATATAAATCTCAGCTGATGGAAGCTACTATTAGCAATTTGTTCATTGTACCACACATCTCACTGTTGACAGTTTGTCCAGAGAGGCAAAATGTGATACATGGGAATGACTTGACTAACAGTCCACGAATGGCAACATAGAAATCAAACAAATAAGCAGTAGCTTGTTAGTATAAGTGGTGATGGGAAGGGAATTTTTTATTAAATCTTTTGATGGCCTTTCCTGCATTCTTAAATTTGCTGCCAAAAAAAAAAAAGAAGTATCTTTAAGGTTTTGGATCATATATTACGGACTTCATCAGTGAGATCAGATGAGGACTTCTCAAGAACTTTGACATGTGATTCCATCAGTGTCATGGTTATCTATTTACAAAACAGCAAACTAATTGAAATTTCCAGATTTTTCTGGAAGAGCCTAGAAACAACTAAGTCTTTCCCTTAGTCCTTCTCCTGTGTACTTGTGTGATCAGGTGCATAACTCTAGGGAACATATTAATAGGTTAGATCCATGGAGGAATGTTATGCTTTGCACTCACAGATTGTAAATTTCAATCTTCCTCACTCTGGCCTGACATTCTTGGTAACTGACATTATTGCCATATGCTGATTTGATCTCCCTTGTTGGTCAATTTGACATGGTTTTCATGGTTCTACATGAAGTCCATGTAAGATGATTGAAGAAAGTTTAAATCATACATATAGAGTGGAGCAACAGGCTTATCTTCAGTGCTTTATAAAGGACATGACTCTGCACGAGGCTAACTGAGAGGCATAGGCCTATATGCCTCACCTAGGGTAGTGAAGTTCCCTTTTGCTTATGCCTGAACCAAGAAATGTAAAGAAACATCCTTGTCCCTGTGTGGTAGATGTAGCGCAGTCAGAATGTGGTTCTTGACCTGTTCCATTAAACTTAACAACTTTGGTGGCTAATAATTCATTACTGCAAAGGCATTCTTCTCTGACATAAAGTTATATGATCTACAATGTGAGTTTCAGGTACAGTTGGAGTGATTTCCATGCTTGTGTTGTCAATGCACAAGGTGCACCTAGTTATTGCACTAGTATTAATGACAGCTGGAAGTGCTGGAGTAGCGATAGCTGACGTAACCATAGATGCCTGTGTGGCACAAAACAGCAAAGAGCATCCTTCACTTGCACCTGATATGCAAAGTTTGTGTGCATTAAGCTCTTCAATTGGAGCGCTTGTGGGATTTTTACTAAGTGGCATCTTTGTTCACTTAATTGGTCCTAAGGTTTGGTTTTCCTTCTGTTTAGCATCATATTTATAATACTACTGCTCATTTGAAGGTATGGCTTCGCCTTCCTAGACTTAATTGATAAGATTGCTTCATCTTTTTGTACTAGGGGGTTTTTGGTCTATTGACAATCCCATCTGCACTTTTGCTTTTAGTTGGCATTATACTCAAGGAACCCCATGCTTCTAACTTTGCTTACGGACAGGTATTGTTTTCCATTTACATATGTTAAATTTAGCTTGATAACCATTGCTTTAGAAGTTTGAATTTGTAGATCTAGCGTGAGTTTATATAATATATTCCTTAACATTTCTCTTAATTGTGGGTTGAGACTTTGATTGAAACTCATCAAGTGAACTACTTGATCAAATAGGAGATAAAATGATGGCACAAAAAGTAGAACTATTGATCTCCTAGCTCCAATACCATGTTGAATTTAGCTCTATAGCCAGCCAATCTAAAATGGAGCTAAATGCAATATGGCCAAGAGGTCTTGTATTCAAATCCCCTATGTCATTTGATTTGCCATTTTATTATTTCCACACTATGGGCTTTGATGAATGCCCAAGTAAACTTGTGAGGTGTTAAATTATAAAATGTAAAGTCCATGTGTGCTTGTAGAGATATGCCCTGCAGTTCTTATATTTATTACTTAACAATGTGAGCTCTACCATTTGTTGCCAATGCATGACCTGATCTCATATTTTATACCAGGTAAACAAGAAGTTTCATGATGCAGGGAAAGCTATGTGGACAACATTGAAATATCCAAATGTATGGAGGCCATGTTTGTATATGTACACATCATTTGCATTGAGTGTGAATATCCTCGACGGAATGTTCTATTGGTATACTGATGCAAAGGGGGGACCTTCGTTCTCTCAGGTTCATATCTTCAGTCCTCTCCATAGAATTACAAACTTTTATGTACTTGAAACTATTAGAACCTAGCTATGTTATCTGGCATATTACAGGTGTTTATCTAGACTTCACTCAATTTCCTCTGTTGGTCTTCTGAAACTTGAAATTTCAGTAAGGAAAAAAAAAGAATAAAAATGGTATAGGTAGAAATTTTTAGGAAGAAATTAATGCTAAGAGTGTGCCTATTTCATTAAAAATATTTTTGCCATCTTTTGGCCACTCACAAAGGAGGTAAAATTTAAACCCCTCTAGTGTAGTTTCCCTCTATGAAAACCATAAATATGATGACATTTTGGTGCTTTATCTATGTATCGGATGGATTTCTGCTCATCTCGTAGTAGTCCTATAATTTTATTGAGTTCCCTGTGGGATACTTCCTTAGTATCTGCAACTTTTCATTTATGTAGATCACTTGCTGGTCAGCCAGTTATATCACCATTGCTATCCTGTGTCCATTTGGAGAGCCCTTCTGATAATTATCTTTCTCTTTCTGAATTCTCATCCATACATGATCTTGGCAGTAAATATGTCAGGACCAATCTGTTGTTGCCAAAGTACTTGATCATGTGTAAATCAAGTTAGTGAATGCCAATTTAAGCTGTAGCTCATACCAGTAAAAAGTATTGGAACAGCCATGCATGTGGGGTGCATAAGTCTTGCAAGGAGAGTGAAGAGGTTCTCTTTTTGAGTTGGTGTACCTCGGATAAACATTGTTCAAATATGAATCTGTTGTTGTCACCTATCCAATTTTTACTTGCTGCAATCAAATTATCTATCGCTTGGCTTAAATGAGCTATAATATTTCCTTCTTTTCTTTTGGCTATTAAGCTCATTTTAATGGTAGAGACAGGATTGAATTTAATTTTGGTATCATAGTTCCCTTCTGTGTTCAAATCATTTCCTTGTTGTATCGATATGAACTTGGTTGCAAGTCACATTAATGTGCCCCCCCACTTGAAGGTTTTGGTATACATTATGCTTACAAAACTCTGATTTGTGTCAGTTTCAGATATTAAGTGTACAACTTACCCATTCTCATTGTTCCTTGCAGGAGACAGTTGGTTTTCTCTTCGGTATTGGCTCAGTTGGCTCCCTCTTAGGGGCAATTCTCTACCAACATGTTCTCAAAGAACATCCTTTCAGGGACTTGCTATTTTGGACTCAACTAATTTTTGGTTTATCAGGAATGCTAGATCTAATACTGGTATTGAGGCTAAACTTGAAGTTTGGGTTACCGGATTATTTCTTTGCAGTGATTGACGAAGGAGTGTCCCAAATGATTGGAAGACTAAAGTGGATGCCTCTTCTCGTACTGAGCTCAAAGTTATGCCCTCCCGGTATTGAAGGCACCTTCTTTGCGCTACTCATGTCAATCGACAACATTGGACTCCTCTCATCAACATGGGGAGGGGGGCTGCTACTTCATTTATTGCGGGTTACTAGGACAGAATTTGGCAATCTCTGGTTAGCGATTTTGGTTCGGAATATACTGAGAGTTTCTCCTCTCTGTCTCCTCTTTTTGGTACCAAGAGCTGATCCCACCTCCACCATACTTCCAGATGAAATTTTAAGTGTGAAAGAGGAAAATGGAATTCCGGAAACAGAGAATATCGAATTAGTCTCCCTTGTTAACAGTGTTGATGATAGATAATCTTTACAAAGAACAGAAGAAATGGTTCTCTCTCTCTCTCTCTCTCTCTCTAAAGAAAAAAATGATTTTTTGTCTTTTAAAATTGTTAGTCTATAGCCTAACTTATGGCATGGTTTGGAGTTGATGGGCTGCTACTGCATATTTGTTCAAATTCTTCGGTCACACCATCCAAAGCAATCCTTTCTAGTTTAAATTTTGGAACTGAACCAGAGACAACTATTGAATTACAAAGAATTGTTCAAATATAGATATCAAGGAGACTTCACATTTCTTTTCCATTATAGTCTGCAAAATATGATGTATATTAACAATGTGTCATTTTGTCAATTCAAGTATATGTATACTCATTGCTACTTTTTTGTTGCTGCTTTATGCATCTAGAAAAGATGCTTGCACTTTCTGCTCCTTCATCCTTGATCCTTGTGCGGATGTTGGAAATATTTTCCGTGCATTTTGGAGAGACACATATCGTCAATTGGCTCTGGTTTTACTTTAATCTAAGATAAGCAATTGACTAAATGAACTACCACTACACAAACTGATTAAGGGTGTCTTTATTAAATCGGCAGTTCCTGAACCCTTCCACTTTATTAGGTACTTTCTTATGCTGAGTACTTAACTCTCCAAGTTCGTTTGCATTAATTCCTAATTGTAAAAGTGTACTAAAAGAAAAAGAAAATGTATTATTTGTCTTGATTTACATAGTAGAAGTCCCAATTATAATCCTTAAGCCAATCCAATTTAGAAAAATGCTAAACGCGGTTTGTTGCATATAATTAAGTTTCTTGTGTAAATGATGTCCTAAGTCTGACTATAGGAAAAGCAAAATTACTCCTTGATATGGGCCAGCCAATTAAGGTATATCAGAGGAAAAAGGAGAAAGAAAAGGGAAGTGTAACAGTGGAGAATAACAGAGCCCAACCCGGATCAAGGAGTGGGAGAGGGGCTGAGGTGGAAAGGGGAGCTGAGCTGGAGGGAAAGGCACGTGATGGAGAGAGAAGGAGGACCCGTGGCAGACAGGACGTGGAGGAAAGAGAGCAAATAGGAGGGGACCAGATAGGATCATATATATAGTTGGTTAGAGGAGGAGGAGGGAATATTCAGAGATCATATAGTTAGTTAGAAGAGAGAGAGAGGTGGCCTAACGGAATCAGCCGTTGGTTGCCGGAGTGAGGGAGAGGGAGTGTTTCCTTCTAGTTGTTTTAGTCATTATTTGTAAGGGGTGGTTTTGTAATCGGAAATATAGTAGAATTACCACTACACTACTTCCTATTATACTTGTGATAGTGTAACAACTTTGGTTCCGTTGCCGGGAAACGAAGGACGCCAGTCACGAAATTGTTTACCATTGAGGAATGACACAGATGGACAATCGAGTGGAGTTGTTGGAGAGGAATGTCTAAGGGATACACCTAGAGGTCACGAATGTGCAGCAACAATTGGAAGCAATGGGGGAAGAACAGAAACATCTGGGTGGGGAAATTACCACCATACATAGTAAGATGGACCGCATCCATAAACTGATGGAAGATCTCTGGAACCAGAAAGAGGCCGGGGGGGCATCGGCAAGTAGCTCAACCATGACAAAGGACCGGGGCAAGCAAGTGGTGGATCCACAGCCCATGGACAATCCTTCAGGAGTAGCCATTGGAAGAGAATTAAGAATTGAGGTGGACGAGGAATTTCGCTCCAACGCCTTACGCCTCATACTACTAGAGTTCGATGGGGAAGATCCTTCCAACTGGATTCTGATGGCTGAGCAGTATTTCTCCGCACAACAAACTAGGGAGGAGAGGAAAGTGGTGCTAGCTGCCATGTGCATGAGAGGACGGTGCAACCATTGGTTTTGGATGTTGCAAAAAAGGGAAGCGGATCTAACCTGGCTCCGTTTGAAGGAGGAGATCATGAAGAGATATGGGGGATGGTTGGCATCTAACCTTTTTAAAAGTTTATCCCAATTAAGACAAGGAGGCACGGTTCAACAATACATTGAGGATTTTGAATCCCTCATATCCCATGCACCGACAATGCCTAAAATGCAGTTGTTGGGATACTTTCTAGGGGGGTTACGAGACCCAATACAAACACGGGCTGATACGTTTGCCCCCATAACCTTGGAACGAGCAATGGATTTGGCAGTTAAGATTGAAAGGGAATTCGATTGTGGCATCTTTCTGACGGTGGAGCAGGGCAATGGAGGTCGGGCTGACTTCCGACCAGTAGAACCTCGAGCCAACTATCTACAACGAGGGAATAACAACAGCTCAGGAGTCATGGCCTCCCCTGTAACATTGCGGGGTGTCAAGGGTTCTGTGAATGAGGAAATCCGAATGGCTCCGAGGGAGGGCGCTATCTTTCCAAGGAGACAAGACCATTCCATAGTTGGTGGGGGGACTTCGGGCGCTAGGCACGGAGGAGTTAAGGAGGGAAACAGAAGGATTCCGGGTCAACGTCAATTGTCCCATGCTGAGTTTTTTGACAAGAAGGCAAAAGGGTTATGTTTCAAATGCGATCAACCTTTCAACCCCGGGCATCGTTGTCCTAATAAGACGTTCCAACTTTTGGTTCTGGAAGAAGAGAGCCCTGGTGATGAGGTATGGGAAAAGGAAGAGCCGGCTGGTGCCCAGACATCTTTGTCATTGTCACTATTGGCTATGCAAGGATTTAACGAACTCCATACAATGAACATGCAAGGTATGTTAAATCCGTCCCCTATTGTAATCCTGGTAGACAGTGGTGCTAGCCACAACTTTGTGTCTACGGAATGGGTCTTACAACAGAGATTGTCACTATCGGATGACCGACCTTTCAAAGTGACCTTGGGGGATGGGCAGTCAGTGAAATCGCGAGGATTTTGCTCTAACTTGCAGCTCCAAGTGGGCCAATACTGCATAAGTATAGACTGTTATGTAATGGAATTGAAAGGGGTAGACTTGATCCTTGGAATAGCTTGGCTTAGGACATTAGGGGAAGTAAAGGTAAACTGGGCCAAGATGACGATCAAGGTTACTCAAGGCATGAAAGAATATTTGCTATGTGGAGATCCTACATTGTGCCGTTTTCCCATTTCTTACAAATCGTTATAGAAGTTGGGTGACATGGAAGTGTGTAAGGCACTATGGGTTATGGCAGCATCACCACGGAAGGGGGAAATTGCTCAGGAAACTGGTGTGGAGGGGTTGTTGTCAAAATACAAGGATATCTTTGAATCCCCACAAGGTCTACCCCCCATTCGCCACATTAACCATCACATTCCACTAGTAGAAGGGAAGGGACCCATATCGGTAAGACCTTATAGATATGCATTCATACAAAAGAATGAAATAGAAAAACTGGTGCGAGATATGATTGAGGTAGAGATTATTCGCCTAAGCACTAACTCGTTTTCTAGCCCTGTGATCCTAGTGAAGAAGAAGGACGGGTCATGGAGATTTTGTGTGGATTATAGGGCTCTTAATGAGGTAATGGTGGCTGACAAGTACCCCATACCAGTGATTGACGAGCTGTTGGACGAGTTATACGGAGTAAGAGTATTTTCTCGGATTGATCTTCGATCCGGATACCATCAGATACGCATGGCCGAGGAGGACATCCACAAAACGGCCTTCCGCACCCATCAAGGACACTATGAGTTCTTGGTGATGCCCTTCGGTCTAACCAACGCCCCGGCTATGTTCCAAGCTGTGATGAATGAAATCTTTAGACCATACTTAAGGCAATTCGTCCTAGTATTTTTTTATGACATCTTGGTATATAGTGGGAGTTGGGCTTCTCATTTGAAGCACTTGGAGCAAGTTTTCTGTGTTCTACGACAACAACAGTTCTTTGCTAATAACAAAAAATGCATATTTGGGCAAGATAAGGTGGAGTACTTGGGTCATGTCATATCCAAGGAAGGAGTAGCGATGGATCCTACCAAGATAAGTTCCATTGAGGAATGACCACAACCATCCACCCTTAAAGGGCTTCGTGGGTTTCTTGGGCTATCGAGGTACTATCGCAAATTTATTAAGGACTATGGCAAAATAGCAAAGCCACTAACGGATTTACTCAGAAAGGATAATTTTCGTTGGTCCGAACAGTCCAGTATGGCATTTCAGGAACTAAAAGCCGCTCTGGTTACAGCTCTGGTGTTAGCTATGCCGGATTTCTCAAGCACATTCATTGTAGAATGTAATGCATCAGGAAGGGGCCTAGGAGCAGTACTGCAACAAAACAACAGACCAATTGCTTATTTTAGCAAGGCATTGGCAGATAGGACCGAGTCTAAAGCATCTGTTGCAACAACGGATCATGACCCCTGATCAGCAAAACTGGCTTCCTAAGTTGTTGGGGTATGATTTTGAGGTGCAATATCGCAAGGGAGAGGAAAATAGGGTGGCCGATGCTCTCTCGAGGAAGTTTGAAGAGGTTCACTTGCGGCAAATATCCGAACCTGTTTGGACGGATTTATCAAATATTAAAAGGGATGTGGAGGATGATCCGGTACTAGCAGCGAAGACCCAGTTGCTACGGAAAGGGGAATCAACTGGCAAAGGGTTTCATTTGGAGCAAGACACACTATACTATCATGGAAGATTAGTTGTACCAGCAACATCTAAGTGGCCTATGATATTCCTACATGAGTTTCACTCTTCCCCCATTGGGGGGCATGCAGGGTTTCTCAAGACTTATAGAAGATTGGCCGCAAATGTATATTGGACCGGAATAAAAAAAAGATGTGATGAGCTTTATAGCAGCGTGTGCGGTATGCCAACGTCAAAAATATCAAGCATTGGCACCCGCTGGCTTGCTATGTCCTCTGCCCATTCCCCAGGCCATTTGGGAGGATATTTTCATGGACTTTGTAGGAGGGCTGCCAAAATCCAAAGGGTTTAATGTGATATTGGTTGTAGTGGATAGGCTTTCCAAATACGGACACTTCATTCCAGTCAAACATCCTTACACAGCCAAGGGAATAGCGGAACTATTCGTGAGAGAGGTCGTGCGTCTGCATGGCTACCCAAAAACTATTGTAAGTGATCGGGATCTCACTTTTCTAAGTCATTTCTGGACAGAACTTTTCAAGTTGCAAGGAACACTTCTACACTTTAGCACTGCATACCACCCGGAGACAGATGGGCAAACAGAAGTACTGAACCGTTGTGTGGAAGGATATCTTTGTTGTTTCGTGAGTCAACAGCCAACGCAGTGGAAATCGTGGCTTCCCTGGGCAGAATACCACTACAACACCGCATATCATACCGCTTCGAAAATGTCCCCTTTTGAAGTGGTGTATGGCAGACGTCCTCCGAGGCTGCCAACATTTGTTGATAAGGAAATAAGGAATCCGGAGCTGCGGCAAGCAATGAGAGACCGAGACACACTTCTACAACAGTTAAGGGACAATTTAGTTCACGCACAGTCAATCTATTGCAGGAATGCCAATAAGCATAGGCGGCAGGTGGAATATCAGGTGGGTGATTGGGTGTTTTTGAAGCGCCGTGTTGCCTTCAAACCATGGCTCAAAAATTCCACCTCTAAACTGACTCCAAGGTTTTATGGTCCATTTAGAATTATGGAACGCATCGGACAAGTGGCTTATAAATTGGATCTGCCTGCTAGGTGCCGTATACACCCGGTTTTCCATGTATCTCTCTTAAAGAAGGCGGTGGGAACTTTTTCTACAACAATAGAACTTCCGCCAGATTTAGCTGAGGACATTACAATGCCGCGACATCTGCCCGTAGCTGTCCTGGGGAAACGGTTTAGAAATGATGGATCGATAGCCATTCCTCAAGTTTTGATACAATGGCAAGATGGAGAGCCAGAGCTAACTTCATGGATGGATAGCTCAGAATTCACATCTCTTTTCCCTGATTTCATCCTTGAGGACAAGGATAGTTTGGCCAGGGGGGCAATTGATATGGGCCGGCCAATTAAGGTATATCAGAGGAAAAAGGGGAAAGAAAAGGGAAGTGTAACAGTGGAGAATAACAGGGCCCAACCCGGATCAAGGAGTGGGAGAGGGGCTGAGGTGGAAAGGGGAGCTGAGCTGGAGGGAAAGGCACGTGATGGAGAGAGAAGGAGGACCCGTGGCAGACAAGACGTGGAGGAAAGAGAGCAAATAGGGGGGGACCAGATAGGATCGTATATATAGTTGGTTAGAGGAGGAGGAGGGAATATTCAAAGATCATATAGTTAGTTAGAAGAGAGAGAGAGGTGCCTGACGGAACCAGCCGTTGGTTGCCGGAGTGAGGGAGAGGGAATGTTTCCTTCTAGTTGTTTTAGTCGTTATTTGTAAGGGGTGGTTTTGTAATCGGAAATATAGTAGAATTACCACTACACTACTTCCTATTATACTTGTGATAGCGTAACACTCCTCCACTTTAACTACCATTAATTTGGAAAGTCTTTACTCACACCACAAAGATCTTGGTGGCTAAAGCACATATTTAATTTAAGCTCTTTAATTAGTATCACTGTTCTGATGCAACAATCAATGTAATAAAATCAAACAATGTTTCCGGAGTAAACAGCAACCAACTCCTGCTCAAGCCTTGCAATCTCAGCTTGTGCATAAACCTTTCCATCATCGTTATACATACTCATACTACTCCTCCATTTCTCTATTTTGCTAAGGATGCTTTTGATCTGCAGAAGGGAAGACGAACGTAAGTGTACGCGCATATCAGATGGACTAACTCATCCAAATATTGCGAAAAGACAGTGTAAAAGACATTAACCAATAGTTATAAAGCCACCAGATTTGATAAGCTTGAATTTTTTACGCCTGTAATCTTATTTCAACTCTATTTAGTTAAGTGCTTCATTTAATAGGGTTTCAATCGAAGTCTTAATTCATAGGTAAAAGAGTAGGGTTGATCAGTGAATATAAAAGCCATAATAAGGCCAGTAAGGTTAAACTTTTAGATTAGTTGATTGTAAATAAAAGATTTATCAAAAGATATTGATTACCTTTCTGTAAGGCCAGCGTTTAATGCCACCTTTCCTGCATATTTTCTTAACAACCGTAGGGCATATTTCCAACTCCCTCGCTGCCTGTTCTATTGGAAGATGGAAGTATTCTTCTATACTTTTCACGGTCATCTTTATTGTTCTCTCCCTCTGGACTAGTGAAGGAACCAAAATTATATCAGCAAAAATAAAACAAGTGCTCATGGTGCATTTATGGAACTAATTAGTCTTGCATAAACACAAAAGTACAACCTGCAATGAGAGGAAACTCCTGGAAGAATTTGTTGTTTTCTTGCCTCGAGAGTGCCTCCTATCGCTTTGATTTCCGCTTTCAGAATTCGTTAAATCCACATGATTTCTACTTGCAGGCACCACTGCATCTACTTGGTTCACATCCCCTGAAGTACCAATCATGAGGCAAGACAAACAAGTAGCATTTTCTCTGGGTTATTAAAAGTGTCAATCAATAAATATAAACACACACCATATCTAACAAGTTTAAAACTTTTAGATTAGTTAATTGTAAATCTAAACTATAGTAAAAAACAGGCGAAACTAATCGTCAGAAGTGATCTGCAAAAACAGACTTAAACTTCCATAAAGCTAAAAGTTATTTACCATCTGAAGGTCCTGAACTGGAAGGTCCCGAATTCAAAAATTCTGGAGTAGGTCCTGAACTGGAGGCTCCTAGCGGGGGAGCCCCTGGACTGGAAGGTCCCGGTTCTGTTTGCACTTGAGAGCAAGGTTCTGATAGCAAAGGTCCTGAACCCACATCTTCAAACAATTCAAACATATCATCTATGTTTAAACTTCCGTCAAATGGGGGTCCAACACAGAGAGCATCATAGAAGAAGGAGAGTGGATCCTGCAACAGCAAGTAGCCTGCTTGTTTCCTCTGCTCGAAGTATTGCAGAAGAAATTTCTTGACATCATCCATGCTTCTCCTACAAAAACTGGTACCAGAAACCGTTGTACATTGAATTAATCATGGTAAGTATCTCCTCACAACAGACAAAAACATTTCAGCATTGTTATTTTCATGTTTCTAAAATATTTACATGATGAGGGAACGGAATCCTTTACAATAAAAGTCTGGCCAAAATTTTACATAAATCATGGAGAATTTCTATGGTTCGGTCATCCATAAGAGACGGGACGGTCCAGTTATTCATCTGGCCATTCAAACAATGTTCATAAAATCCGGAATGCTGATTTTCTGTACTACAGATTTAACGAGCGTTATTTAATATCCGGATGAATTACAGGGTGATTCGTTCAATTGAAACGTTGTAAATCCTCATAAACTAAGATACGACGAACTTACTAATATAGTCCTAATCACTCGATTAGAAACTAGGAAATATACTCATAAAACATTGCACAATTAGGAGCACGGAAAATAAGAGGTTTCATTGTTACTTACTTGATCATCTCATATTCACGCACTGCAGCCTCCACATCCTCACCACTGTTTTTTTCAAGTATACCATGATAAATCATTCCAATTCTTCCATGTATTTCAAGTTTCGTCGTAAGATTGCCTTCCCAAAAACAAAAGATATCAACATTGTTAGGCATACTTGTAAAACCATACATAAATGCGCTGATATACTGATTAAATTCTCAAAATTTTGAACAAAAAGACTACATTCCAATAACAATTACCGTTTGTATGGATTATTTGTCGAAGAACATCGCAAGAAGTACAAATATACGGGATAGGTGGTTCGGTCGAGACGCTCATGGGCATAGGAACCCAGCCATTTACGGGCTCGGGATGATTAGCACTGGTAGGCCACTCAATCTGAGAAGGGAAGGGGGGTAAA
This sequence comes from Laguncularia racemosa, assembly GCA_037954665.1. NCBI lineage: Eukaryota > Viridiplantae > Streptophyta > Magnoliopsida > Myrtales > Combretaceae > Laguncularia > Laguncularia racemosa. Next base: position 3,079,779 of record JBBMOL010000029.1, on the reverse strand, counting down.
TCATGAGAAATGGGGGTAAAATTATTGGGAAAATTCTGATTATTGATAAAATCGGGACCGTCGTCGAGCGGGTTGTGATACGGTGGAACGACCCCTGGATCCGCCATGCATGATTAGGGGTCAAGGAACAAGATATTGGAGATTGAATAAGAAGCATCAGAAGATGGAGTTTAAAAAGTTGGTAGTTTGTGTTTCGTTTTTTGAATGGAATGTGTGTGTGTGTGTGTGTTCGGAGTTTTAAAGATAAACGAAAAGGCGGGAGCTGGCAGTTACCGACCGTTGTCCGTCTTTGCTTTTCAAACGTTGTATTTATTTATTTATTTTTATTTTTTATTGCCCCCCATTTTGTAGTTTGTTTAATCATATTACAAAAATAAATTTAACTCAAACTGAGACAATCTCGAGAAAAAATAAAAATAAAAATAGTGGTTTTATATGTTTTTAATTAATTTTAGTATTTTTATTGTTTTATTAAAGGATAGAATAGTAAAATAAGTTATAAAAACACATTTCAAAAACTTAAAAGTTTAAATACTCAAGTTTAAGTATTTGAGAAGTAAATGCACATTGAGAAAATATAAAAAGATAAATAAACAATGAACTCATTTATTTATTAAGCATTTCATATAATAATGGATTAATATAAAGTGCAAAATTAGATAATGTTGTATCTATGAAAGTGGACGATATGTTGTTTTTAAATAATATGTAATTAAGTTTTGAATTTTTAAATATCACAGATAAGCACTCCAAAAATTTCACATAGAAAATCCAGACTAACATGGCAATATGGCACAAGAAAATAAATGCAACATATTTGATTTGTCATTATTTTATTCGATATGCACATCTACCGCAATGATGCAAGTATTATTTGGAGGAGATTTTTTTTCAGTCTTTTTATTTATTTATAATAGGTTTTTAATTTTTTTTTTACTCATACCTTTTCATTACTAATAGCTTCTATCCATTAAAATTTTTAATCTTTTTAATTATATGTTTGTACTTTTAAAAGATATGTCTTTATGCAAAAATAGTCTTATATATTAGGGTTGTACCTTTGCAGTCATAATTTAAAATGACGGGGCTCAGCATTATTGTAGTTTGAAGAATTGCATTTAAACCAATTTTGGAATAGTATATATATATATATATATATATATATATTATAATAATTTTATGTATAGTATGGAGTTTTAATCAATATAATCAATATAGTGTGAATTTTAATCAAAGTGGATCACCCATTTTGGTGTCCTTATCCAGTTATCCTTTTACAAAAATGTTGTGTGTGTTAAAAAATCCATACTGTTAAGCGGTGTAGTCATTAAGCTCGAGCCATCTAAGACCAATTGGACCTGACTCAGCCATGAAGTTTGGTTTAGGTCTCCTTTCAACCCGCCTAGATACAGAACTAAGAAAACCCGATTTATCTGACCGGTCTTTCCCTGTTCCTATATTACCCGGCTGGATTCTCCGGATTGTTTTATGTTTCGTCGGCATTAATACCCATGAAAGCAACACTATCATTTTATGTTTTGATTATATATAATACAAACAAATGATGCTTGAGAAAAGGGGAAAAAAAAATTGATCGTTCCTTTTAAGAATACACTCATAATCAAAAAGTCGATATGGAAAAAGTATTATGATAAAAAAAGTAATATTGAAAAGATACAATAGTAATAAACTAAAGTTATAACTATTCCAAAAATATATAATTTCAAGCAAAAAGTTTTTTTTTTATATTAAATTGTATATACAACGCGACCATTCAAAAAAATATATAAAAGAGATTTTTTTTTCTAAAATTATATATTGTATAATAGAATAGATATATAAAAGGATATGTCTTTTTTTGTTTTAAAATTATATATTACTAGATTATCGTATTATATTGTATTTGAAGCTGTAATCCAGTATAAATATAAATTTCTATAATTTCCAATCATGCTATTGTAATCTTTAAAATAGGTGATTTGAGTGGCTTGGGAAATCTAAGATACTAGGTAAGTATAGTAAGTGGAGATTTTTAAAATAGGCATGGACATTTGCAAATTCTTATTACAGGTCGATGATGTAATGATAGTTGTGGGGCTATAGCAAGCAGAGTGAGGTTCAAGCAAAATCATTTTGAATGTGCTAGATAAGTACAAATTATAAGCTATGTTTGTCCTAATACTTACTTCAAGAATTGAATAATGATTCATCTTCCAATTATCAAGTATGGTTGTACAGGTTAGTTAGCAAATTGAGCAAACACCTGAAGGAGAGTCACTACAAAACCAGTTTGTAAAATTGATATTGTGTTTTTAATCATTAGTTATAATCAAGGTGATTAAGATGGTCAAAAATATAATTCAACATAATCTAATACTAATATTGAAGTTTGCTTCATTATTACAAGTATCTGCATGTAATTGATTAGAATATACTAAAGACATAGAGTTGAAGGCAACAAATATTCATCCAATTACGATAATACTTCACTATTTCATGGCTAAAGATCCACAAAGTTTTATAAATTATAAATGCATAATTATGCACAAAAGATATAGTACAAAATTTCCTATTATAGGACATGTATTATCCGAGATAAACTCTTACAAAGGAAAATGAACTTACAGATTCTCTGGATTCAACCTAGTATTGTTGTTAAATTGAAAAGAAAAAAGAAAAACCAACCGAGTGACACCTTTTTCTTGCTCTTATTGGGCTATCCTTTTCAAAATTTCAAACTTGGCTGTTGACTGAGGACGGAAAATAGCATGTGAATGTGGGAAAGAGAGAAAGTTGGACAGTTTTCAAGAGGAGAGAGAAAATAGAGATAAAAAAAACATAGGGTTACAATATGCCAATTATGGAAATATACATGCAGGGTATAAAAAAGTTTTGAAAGTATAACGAACTAGCCAATTTATGCACCTATTATGTATATGCGATAATTTTTTTTTAAAAAAAGTGAATTTATTGAAAGAAAATAGTGATAGAAAATTGTATAGAGCTTTATAGGAATTTTCTATAGTTCCGTTTATTGTTTTACGGAATTGATTCAACCTTCAATCTCATAATTAATTTATGTATTAATGCTAGAGATTTAACAAATAATATTAGTGGCCTTTTTTTTTTTTTGTTACCTGTTTGATCAAAAGGAATCGCTTATCTCAATATGGAAGATTAATTGTCTGCACTTTACGAGTAGTTCAATTGTTTAGGAGTCGGGGCAGAAGAATAGGGGTAGTGGGTTTCAAATTCAAAATATAATCTTATTTCCATATAAAAAATGCTTGTTAAAAATAAGGAAAAAAGTTGATAAATGTAGACTTTTAAACTTGTAAGACACTATATATGTGGCTCTCACTTTAATATTATACATATATAAATGAAGTTGAATGAAGAGTTGGTGATTTATTATTTGTTGTACTTGTATTACATTTTCGATCCCTATCCCTTCACTTCTTCTCACACTTGCAAGGCGGTGAACCATTTCGAAGGTAGGCTTCAACATATTTCCGTTGGACATAAACTGGGCTCGATAATTTAGAGAAAGGCCCAATTCACCGACAGCCCTTCGAAAGGAGAAGCTGGTACCCGCTGGTGCACCTGTAACCAAACATCCAGGAGGAGCGTTATTCCCGATTAGGGTTTACTCATGACCCTCCACACAGGCGCCAAATTCTGAGAATTCAATTCAACCTCCCCTGCTCCCTCTCTCCATTGTCACTCAACCCTCAACAGGTAATACAAAAAAAAAAAAAAAGACAAAATAAATGCAAAAGCTTTCTTTTTTCTTTTTAATAATATCTTTTATTCCTCAGTAAACTAGTGCTATTTTCATGCAAATCACTCTAATCCACCCTAAAGTATCATCATCATCACCTAAGTATTAAATTGCATTCCCAAGGACAAAGTTGTAGTTTGTATATATTGAACTAACTCAGTACTAAGAAGCATAGTGAGATTAAAATTCAAAACCAAACCCCAATTCAGTTAATTGATCACCAATTTAATTTGATGTTTTTTCCCTTTTTAAATGTTTTCACCCATTTGATTATTGATATTTGCTATGAAATCAGAGCTTTTTCTCAAATGACACATGTGCATCATTTAGTTATAGGGGTCCTGATAACGGTATCTGTGCACTAGTTAAGGTTAAGGGATGCACTACTTAAGTGGCCTAAAAGAAAATACTTGTCAAAGGATGATCATTTTAAGGGCAATAAGGATATGAACAGGTAATTTTTTTCCCCCTGTTAACAGGTACCTAACCATTTAAAACAGTAAATTATAAGATATATTTTGAAAAAGTTTCGAGTTTGTTAAGGTGCAATTAACAGACAGATGCTCAAGTGAGATCATCATTCTTAAATTTTGGACTCTTCAATTCCGTGTACTAGAATTCAGTGGAGGAAGTATAATTTTTTGAAGGACAATGAGTGCAAAATTTAGTTCTAAGTACATACTTGGAGGGCTAAAATCAGAAAAGAAAAATAGAAAATTTATAGGTTTGATCCTAAGAACATTTCAACATTTTAAAGGAGTATCTTTGAAATTTTAATTTAACATTGCCTGATCAGTTCATCCTAATTATAAAATACTAGCAGCAATTGTCAGAGTACGTAAGGAAGCTAAGTTTATGTATTGAAGGATCAAATCCACGGTAACTTATTTGATCGGTTAGATATTAATTTTTTGGGAATAATGACAACTAAGAACTTCGGATTTTCTTGTACATATGCCCTTTTGGTTATGGCAACAAGTAGGACAAGTTAAATTTCCAGGTCTGGATCAGGAAGACTTAATGTCGAAGTTTATCATGTTAATAAAGCTTAATTTTCATTTTATGTTTAAAATGCTGTGCATAGCTTTCGCCAAATTTTTTGGCAATTCCTCTCTAATGACCTGTTGTTCCCACTGTGCTCTGTAGCTCTAGGTGTCTCAATGGGAAGTCAGATAGTTGAGCACAATGGTTGCTCGAGGACATATTGGACTCCTGCAATGGAGCAATATTTCATTGAGCTGATGTTAGAGCATGTGCAGAGAGGAAACAGAGTTGGCCATACATTCAACAAACAAGCATGGACAGACATGCTAGCTGTGTTTAATGCAAAATTTGGATCTCACTATGACAAAGATGTACTTAAGAATCGATATACAAGTTTGTGGGATCAGTTCAATGATGTGCAAAATCTTCTGGGGCATGGTGGGTTTTCTTGGGATGAAGCTCAAAAGATGGTTGTAGCTGATGAATGTGTTTGGGCTGCCTATCTGAAGGTTGGTAATTTCTTTGCTTGTTTCTCAAGGTAGTTATGAATGTGATGCATTTCTAAAAAATGCAGGCTCATCCAGAAGCACGTGTTTATAGGACAAAATCATTGCTGAATCTCAATGACTTATGTCTGATTTATGGCTATACAATTGCTGATGGAAGATACAGTCGGTCAAGCCATGATGCAGACTTTGATGATGAAGCTCAAGAAGTAGAAATAGGTTTGCCCATTTCTTAGTGTTGATGTGATATTCTGTTTAGAACAATCACTGGTCGCTGCAAAGAGTTTCCCAATGTATAGCAATATGATGGCAATTGATAAGAACTGGAAATGAAGAGGCAAAAAAAAAGACTACCAGTAATGTTTCCTCTGCAAGTTGATCCAGAAAAAAGAGTGATCCTATAGAAAATAAATCTCTTCTGCAGAATTTGTCAAAATCCATCACGTAGACAAGCATGCTAATGAGTCCAGAAGTAGTGATGAAGTTTTCAATTCTCTAAGCATGCTTTTCAATTTATTCCTAAGCTAGTTTAAAGTTCAGAATTTCTGATGCTATGATAAAAAGTCTATCAAGTTTAATCCCAAGCTAAACTCTTAAATATTAGACACTTGACAAGTTTAATCCATAAGAAGCCAACTTAGCTTGGAATTCATATGATCATGAGAAGCCGGTGTCAAAAAGTATTTAAAATGAAAGTGATGTTTCTGACATGTTTAGATTTATTGTGTAAACCCTTCATTTGGGGCCTCTCCTAAGGTGATTGATGATATCATGATCTCAATTTGTTAGGTGAAAGCATCAGCAGTCAAGTTCTTTCAAGTAGTGAACATTCAAGGACAGATTGGACGCCATCCATGGACCAATACTTCATTGAGCTCTTGCTGGACCAAGTGAAAAGTGGCAATAAGTCAAGTGATACATTTTGTAGGCAAGCATGGACGGATATGCTCACATTGTTCAATGCCAGATTCAGAGGCCAATATAGAAAAAGGGTTTTGAGACATCGATACAGGAAACTCTGGAAATATTTCATTGATGCCAGCATGCTTCTCAAAACAAATGATTTTTCATGGGATGAAACACAGCAAATGATTATTGCCACAGATGATGTTTGGGACACACTCATTAAGGTATTTATGATCAACAAGATTTTAGCAATTATTTTTCATCTGCCTCACTTTTCCTTTTATCCCTTCTCCTTTTTTCTCCGAGAGGGTGATATTAATTAAATTTCTGCAGGTATATCCTCATTCACGAGCATATCGTGGAAAAACCCTGCCAAACTACAATGATTTGGTTGTAATTTATGGAAATGCATCCAATGATGTAATTGACAGTCAGCTTCACAAGGAAAAGGACCTCAAAGACTGCAAGCGAAAGACAAGAACTGGTTAGATTTAGCTTTTCTTTATTATGTTGAATAGATTGCTAGTAATGTCTAATATTCAGCTTAACTTGGTGTTAAATGTGTTAGAAGCATGTAGGAGCTTCAGGATTTAGTTTAAAGGTTACTGAGATCAAGTCTAGTTAAAATGCGGAGCTTCTAGGACTAACTCTGGAGGACTTTGTTTGGTTGTTCTAATGAGAACATTTCAATGAAGTCGGATAGAGGAGTCAGGAATATTGAGCTTAAGGACTTCATCCAAACATTTTGAAAACATTTGAATGAAGTTGTATATCCATGTCCTATAAATAAGAAAACACCCACACCTCTGTCCTATGAAAGGCACACCATTTAAACGATGTGGATTTCTCAAATAAAGAACCTCTATCAGAGACAATTTTCCAATGTAGAGGATTTACAAAGAGTGGTAGAGTTTTGTCTAAAGTTGTAACTTGTTGAGTGAATGTTTGAATTATTTGAACCTAGTGAGGAAAAATAGGTGTGTTCTTTTAACAAGAAAACTGAGCATCTAAGGAGAGAGGAAAGAGAAGAAAGAAAGATAGGATTGAGGGGAGATACAACAAAGAGTAGAGAAAGATAAGAAAAGAAAAGAAAATAGATTGGGAAGAGATCAGAGAGGTGAAAAAGAAGTGGAAGGAAAAAAAGATAAGACCATGTATTATGTTTATGCATTTCATCTAAGTAATGTGATCAAGTATCCTTTTCCCTTATTAATAGCTATAATTAGTAGTTATTAAAAATGAAACAAAAATAATATGCCATTTTCATTATAAAAAAGTCATTTGAATCAAATGCAAACTATATATAAGATGTATATAGGGTAAATGTTACATTTTATACCTTAACTTTGTCCGTATTTGCAATTAAGTACCTAAAATTTAAAAATATCAAATTACTACCTACAAACTTTTTGATACCATTTATAATATCTAGAAATGGTAGGTAATTATAAAAATAGGTAAAATACAAGTAATTAATTGTAAAAATAAGCAAAATTATGGTACCAAATGTTATATTCACTCATAATATAATTACATGGAACATATGATGCATAGCATGTTATGTGCATATATCTTATATATAACAATAGTTATATAATTATATAATAAAAATATCTATATAATATATCCGTGCATATTTATACATACAATTTAGTTATATAGTTATTAGTTATATCTACAAATGTTGTATGGTTTCATTTATGATACAACCTTTGCTTTTTAATTCATCTCTTCCAAAGGAAGGAAAATAGGCATCTTGTATCTGTTCTTTAGAATGTGCAATAAAAGGAATCCGGTGATTGCTATACAAAATTCTTTTAACTATATTGTATCCCAAGAGAGATTTGCTTGAAACCTTTAATGAACCAAGTGTGGATGCACGTACTCCCAAAAAGATAGCAGTTCTCAAACATGTTTTGTGCATATTTATTTCCTGTTTTGGTAGAAATCAAATAACATCCAACAGATTAGGCCAATGTCTGGCATGATATTTAAACCTCGCCTTAAACAAAAAGAAAAAAAAAAGTGTCTTGCATGATATTCATATGAGTCATGTAATAATCTGAATTCATCAGGAGGCAATTGATCTTTATTGGTATTAAGGGAGAAGCTAGATAAGTATCTATTCTTAAATTGATGTTTGAATTTTTATGCTCTCGTATCATAATTACAATTTGACCTTGCATGGAAGATTCCATGACCGATCTAGTTTCATGAACTGGTCTTTTGCTTTCACTTAGCAGGTGGAGGTAGATGGGGAGGTACCTCATCTGCTAATGATCGTACAAGAACATTCTGGACAGCACCAATGGATCAGTATTTCATTAATTTGTTATTAGACCAAGCGTTAAAAGGAAATAAGCTTGGTCAGACATTTATTGCACAGGCTTGGACAGATATGGTCACATACTTCAATGCATATTTTAAATCCAACTATGAGAAGGATGTTTTGAAGAATCGATACAAGCACTTAAGAAAGCAGTACAATGATATCAAGAATCTTCTCAATCAGGATGGATTTTCATGGAATGAAACACGCGAGATGGTAACAGCTGATGAGGGAACATGGAATGCTTATATCAAGGTGAATATCGCCATTTGTCTGATCAAATGTTTTGTGTTCTGTATCTTACATGATTGATGCAGGGACATCCTGATGCTCGACCGTATAGAGTAAAAACTGTTTCGTGCTATGACAAGTTGTGTGTCATTTTTGGAGAAGAAAATTTTGATGTAAGAAATAACAGATTGGCTCATGATTTCAACCTCAGTATCGCAGTGCCTGTCCTGATGACTGGTACGTATCACTAGGATTGAATCCATCCAGAATGGAGCAATAATTCATGAAGTGATGCATTGCTATCATGTTGATTACAGATTATACTATCTCTGTATTTTCAATGTTGTCTCCTTTTCTAAGTTTAATTGGTCCTTGTTTTGTGAAGATGTGGCTTCTTCCTTCAGACAAGATTTCCTTTGGTATAAGTATATTTTTGGTAATACAAGAGCGGCTGTTTAAGTTGTGGGTTATTATTTTCATCATTCGTTGATGATAAGAATGAAAAACTACTCTACTAAATTATTCTCTCAACTCAAGCTCTCTTTGGGTAGGACCAGAATGAGATATCAACAATTCATAGTTTTGACATGAAAGAATTGCATTTCTTCAAGTTTTTCCAATGCGCATGTTCTTCTGTTTTTTCTGAGTCATTTCCTTTCGTAGATGAGGAGAAAAATGAGCAACTCTCAACCGGCTCTTCAATTGTAGAGTGGACAGAACAGATGGACCATGGTTTGATTGACCTTATGTTGGCTGAGATGCATGGTAGGAATGAAGTTGGTGGATCATTGGATGATGCAGTTTGGCTTTCTGTGGAATCATTATTCAATGATCATTTTGGGCTGGACTATGATAGAGATGTCTTAGAAAGCCGCTACATCTTCTTGATGAAACAGTGTGACAAGATTAGCTATCTTCTTAGTTGCCAAGGGTTCTCATGGAATGAAAACCTGCAAATGGTCACTGCTGAGAATGATGTTTGGGCGGCTCATATCAAGGTAAAAATCTGAGCCTGTAATATCATTGCTTTGATATTTTGTCCAATAAGCTAATTTCTGCATTTTCATTGCACCGCAAATTCCATATAATGAAGCACGAGCTGTTCATGGTTTTACCAAACCTCCCCCCGCTCTAACCCCAAACCACCTGCCCAAACCCCCCTCCCTCCAAAAAAAAAAAGAAAAAGAAAAAAAGTAGACGGATGATTAGGAAAATAAGCTTTTCATGCATAATACTGACTATATTTGTTTGCTAACTAAATCAAAAGGGGATGATATTTTATCCACCCTGGTTATAATTAGATGAGCCATAGGTTTCTTATATCAGGCAGCGAAATATTGTGCATGATGGATGTAGGTGTGTGCCAAACCGAGTTTGAGTTGATAACCTTACTGTTTACTCTGTCCTCATGCCACCAAATGACCTGTTGGGCATTTACAGGAATTTCCTGATGCCATCAAATACAAAGATATAACCTTTAGCATTTATGAAGATCTGTGCAAAATCAGCCCAGACAGTGTTAAAGATGGGAGCTGTAGCCTGGGAATGGAAACAGGCCATAATGTCCTAGAGATGCAACAAGATGGGCAATGCCTTGATCATCAATCTTTACAGATAGATGTACAGGTATCTGAGGAATGTAGAAAGCGATTGCATCCCCCCTCTTTGGTCTCAGGTTGTGCTAGTAAAATGCAGAAAACTGAGGATATTCATGGGTGTGATCTTAAAGTAATTGGCACTACCCCTTTGATGGCGAGTAGGAAACAAACCAAAAGTTATAAAATTGAAGGTGCTATTCATGCACTCCAAGCTTTACCAGACATAGACGATGATCTTTTATTAGATGCTTGTGATCTCCTGGAAGATGAGAAAAGAGCAAGGACGTTTTTGGCGCTCAATGCTCGCTTGAGAAAGAAATGGTTACTGCGGAAGCTCCATGGATAATCATTTCCAACAAACAATTGGCATTAATGAAAATCCTGGTCTCAGCACCTCAAAAGATATGTACTTAATCCATTAGGAAATTGCTCACTTAATTAGGCCCGCTTATACTGAAATCATGCATGCTGTTGATCTTACACCTTCAAAACTCTAAGAGGAAATCTCCTGTGTGGTTTTGATTGCTGCAAGAGAAGATTTAGAACAAGGTATGTAATCACTAATTTTTAGGGGGTGAACTTTAGTATGCTAATGCATTAAGCGCAGCAGATCTTCCGGTGATATGCGTGACTACTGGAATAATTTGGCCCTTCTCTTTTAATATTTAAATCATTTGAATAATTACCGAGGATGTGAAAGAATTAGCAGTATGTTATAAGTAAGACCAAGGTACACCCATCCTGTGAGAATGGAACAAAAAGAGCTACACTTCAATCTTTTCTCTCATGGGAATGAGCTGCAATCCCTCGTCATCAACATCTACGTTTACATCTGAGTCCTTTTTCAACGGGTCGGACGGTATCAAAACATCTGACTGATCTGCCTTAGGAATGAGAAAAATCAAACCTAAAGTACCCAATCTCAAGATGTTTCTAATGAGAATCACCAACCACAAGTTGGTAAAATCTGTCCTAGTAACATGAAACACTTGAAGAATCATTCCTCCACCCCATTTAGATGTAAGGGCACCAAGGCTGTCAATACACATTAGGAGTGCGAAAAAAGTCCCTTCAATGCCCAGAGGACAAAGTTTGGTGCTTAAAACTATCATAGGCATCCATCTGATTCTGCTGACGATTCGTGATACACATTCTTCCATGATCACAAAGAAGTAATCAGGAATTCCAAGAGCTAAATTCCATCTAAGCACGAAAACGAGGTCGAGCATTCCGGACATGCCATACAAGAGCTGTGCGAAGAAGAGAAGGTTCCTGAAGGAACAATTTTTCAATGTCTTCTGATAAATGAGGACTCCTACAATAGAAGCAGTCGCACCAACTGCATAGATCATTCCTAGGAACTGCTGAGAAAATGCTGGACCGGCTTTCGGGTCGGTGTACCAGTAGAAATGGCCTTCATGGGTGCTGATGCTGAGAGCTAAGGATAGGTACATGTAGAGGGAAGGTTTCCAAACTTGAGGACGTTTTATTGTATCATTCATGCCACTCATTGCCACTGCTAGATTTTCCATCGCCTGCACAGTGCACATGACGTAGGAATGGATTAGCAATTTGGTCATGTACTTATCTATACCTTAATTTTGTAGGTATTTGTATTGACAAAATGCAGAATTTGTAATCCCATGAACAAGAAAAGAAAAAAGGCGTCTATTCCATTACAATTCCCTTCGAATCACAACAAATCCAAACTTTGTATTGGTTATCTTGTTCATGAATTGTTTCTAAACTTCTAACAGACAACGTTTTTCAAAATAAAAAACGAATAGTTGGCAATATCGAGTTTTCCTTATATGTTGTCTCATTTTATGGCGGACCCAAAATGAAAGTTTTCAGGTAGGTCACTTTTTTACTCATGAGATAATCAGTTTACTGAAATGCATTTTCCCACCGCTGTAAATATAGGTAGGGAAACGGTTGATATATTATTTTGTTCTTTTGTTATTAACCGTTTTTGTATGCTACAAACTTAAAAATAAATAAAGGGAACTTGTGGATTATTTTTTTTTATATCATATTTCTATCTTATTTGAAACCTAATGTTTAAAAAACGAGCTATCTATAGCTTAAATTTTTTTTTATATTAAATATGATATTTGAATAAATTATCTTCTTATATTTCACCATAATTATAATAAAATTGGTAACTGGGAAATAAAATTTGAAAAATGAAAATGACTTACTTTTAGGAAAAAGGTTCGAGAATTATAATTTATTCGATAGAAAAAAAAAAGAATTATTTAATTATTTGCAAAAACAAAGTAAGTAAGTAAATATTACTTTATATAAAATTTATTAAGTATTTAATTTTATAATAAAACTATATATATATATATATATATTCATTTATTCGTATTTTTATCTTTTTAATACTTTATATTTACATTGAAAAATATCTTTAAAATACCCCTCCCAAAAAAAAGAAAGAAACCAAAAATATTTTTTTGTTGGAAAAAGATTTATTAACCTAAGTTAGACCTAAATTCGCGAAAATTAAGGCAGATAAGATTTAGCCCACAATGGGGATGGGGGCTCCATAATTCATATAGATCTGCTCCACCTAAGTGTTTTTCAAACGATTATGCCATTGCATTAGTTAAGGGAAATGCACCGTTGACCTTGACGCCCAAGCCAATACCAGGGAAAACTGTGTCTTATTCTGAGAGCATTGCATTTTCCACACGTCATTAGTAGGGCCAGTCAGCTATAATAGGTCTCGGTGCATGCTTTGACTTAGGTGACTCTGTACGACCTCAAGAAAACAACATCAATTTTAAATTCAACCCAAAGAAAACTCTAATCTCATTTCATTTTCCACACGTCATTCCGGCCAACCAGTCCGTCCACCAAATACCAAACTTGCCTTCATTGATCATTAAAATGAAAACGTAGAGCAGTTGAGGATGAGGTCGAGGTCGAGGTTGTCCCTGATGATCAGTCATTTCAACTATCTTGAAACGATTTTTGCTTCTTCTTTTTTTAATGTATTTTCTTTTTTCATAAAATGTATAATTAATATTAAAATATATAAAAAAATTATTAAATTCTATATAACTACTTTTAAAGCATCCATTAATAAAACTGTTTATTATTATAAATATAATAATACGGTATTTTTAGTAGTAAACAATTTAGTAGGGCCAGCCAGCTATACTAGGTCTCCACAACATCAATTTTAAATTCAATCACCAGCTTCCACAAAAACTTTCTACAATAATTGCAACTACTCTTGATTATTAAAGTACTAACGGAAGATTATCATTATCAAATTATGATAAATATTACAAAAAAATTCTGAAAATCGAATGCATAACTATAATTTATATTAGTTCAGTTATGCATTTACTTTCATTCAGATTACTCTATATGAGAAGGTCCAGCTCTAGCATAGTATAAATACTCCACTGTCTTAACTGAATATACCTCCAAAGAGTACACGTGTGTGTATATATATATATATATATAAACGTAATAAAGCATGAAGGTTATTTATGGATGCTTTTTTGCTTTTTTATATATTAAAAAAATAAATAAAGAAACTTTTCATTTTTATATGTGTTATTCAATATTTAAAAAAAAAAAAAAAGTTTTCTTTTTTAGTTTTTAAGCAAGTGGTGAAGCCCCCACCGCTTAACCATCCAAGAATAAAGAGAGGGATTTGGTAATGGAAACCGACCTTTTTCTTCTTCTTTTCGGAATGAAGGGTATCGGTTCTCACTTCATAAATAACAAAACCAAGAACAATCAACAAAATTGCTGGAAAAGCCAAGATGCCTAGTGCTTCCTGCAAAAATAATTAAGGCCGTGGTTTCAAAAATCAATATCAACAATGATCAAATATATAGTAATAGAGTGTTCTAGTTACCTTTTCATTTAAAACCTTGTATGTGTGCAATTGATTTTTTCTTTTTTCTTTTTTCTCTTTTCTTCGATAGATTCATATTACGAGTTTTTATGCGAATTTAATACGAAAGGATGAAAAAAAAAAAACGATGAAAGAGAGTTTCGGCTCAAATCTATAATAAGCAATATCTAGCGGTGTGTATATCCGTTGGTGAAAAACAATTTAAATGGATAAATAATAATAAAAATTCAAGTCGTAAAGGCAATTCATCCTAATAAGGTTTGGAACCTACTCGAAACACTCAAATTCGGCTTGTGTAATACGTTCCCCAGTGGCTGGGAAGTCATAAATGCATGCCTCGGCCGGTGCCGGTGCCGGCTTTTGTTGGATTTTTTTTTTCTTTCATTTTAATTTATTTTTTAGGCCAACGGATTTTATCAGTTGAAGCAAAGCTCTTCGTGGCATTTCCTTTTCTTTTCTTTTTTTTTTAAATTCATGTTGAATAGTTAAAAGTACTTTTTCTTTTTTGTTTTATCCTTCTACATATCCAGGTTTCTTTCCAAGATCCCGTTTATGGCGGATTCCGATTCAGATGAGATTAACATAGTTGTAAGATTTTATTATAAAAACAGGAACTTAAACGATGACATAATAAATTGGAGGGTAGAATAAAAGCGGCTTAGTTTCGAGACTTATATTGGCTTTTTCCTTATAAAAACCTTTTTAAATTATTGAAGAGCGGAATTATATATAAAAAAGGTTAGAAAAGTAATTATCCAACACCAACCTGAGCTCCCATATGGTGAACGAAGAAGCCACTGGTGGCGTACCCAACCAAAGCCCCAACGGAAGAGCATATACCACAAAGGCTTTGCATGTCCGGCGCCAGACCACTTATCTCTATACTATTCCTCGCTATACACGCATCTATCGTCACATCCGCTATTGCCAGAGCCGCCGTCAACCCCACCAAGCACCCCAACGCCACCACCCTTGGCAGTTCCACCACCGCCACCGCCACCGCACACGACGCACCCAATACTCCCGCCGCCACGAAGTAAGGCCTCCTACGGTACCCTTTGACCGGAAATACATCGGTTAGTATCCCCCACAAAGGCTTCATGACCCAAGGAATATAGTAAAGCCCTATGTAGAGCTGCACGAGTGATGGTTGCACCTTCTGTACGTCTTTCCAGTAGTAGTCCGATACTACTTTGAAGAATGAGCCTCCGAAGCCCTGGTTAAGGCCGTATACGAGGAAGATGCCAAGGATGAAGGTGGGGTTTAGGTTGGATGAGAGCATTTGGAGCCATCGGTATGGTTCTAGGAGCAGGGAGAATATGGAAGAACAGAAGCGTGGTGTTTTTACGAGTTTGTGCTGTGAAGGACAAGAATAATCCGTGTGCTTTGAGGTTGTCTCGGGTGTTAGTTCGATGTTACTGCTATGTTTTGAATCCAAGGGAGCTGGTGGTGATTTCGGAAGTAGCTTTAGGGTTTCTGAAGTGCCCATTATTTTGGCGTTTGGTCTATAGGCCAAAGGAAGAAGAAGATGAAGAAGACTGTGGATATTTTGGTGAAGGGTGATGTACCCTTCTCCAAGACAATGGAGAGAGAAGCTATGCGTTGACTTGCCTTTGAGAATGGAAATGGTTTTGGCAAGTCGAAGACAAGGAAATATTAGTTAATAGAGATTGGGTATGAAGATAGCTATGTTTAGTGAAAAACAAGATGATAAAGCACGTTGCTCGACAGATGTACGTGAATCTGATTTGATTTGAAGATTGAAACCTTGTTCACATAAAAAGTAATACAAATATGGAATTGTAAATTTATACAGAAAAAAAAAACTATAAGATATGATTCGCTGGTTGCACTTTACTAAATTAGGTGTTTTTATTATTTTTATATGAAAAAAAAAATAAAAAGAGATTGAGTTGAAAGAATATACATACCATAAGATCTATATCACACGAGATAAAAGAAAGAAAATGTATACATAAATATATATTCGCTATCTAGTATTATTTATACCATTTTATATAAAAATAAGTACATAAAAAAAGAATAAAAATATTTTTATTTAGTTTTTAAGAAAATGTCTTATATAAATATATATTTTAACAAAATCAATTATAGTATCTATAAAATAAATGAATGCTTTTGGATTTCTGTTTCTTCCATATTTCATTTGTTTATGATTTAGCAATGCCATTGAGATACGTTTGGCATTGGTTTTACAGTACTCCAATCCGTTTCGCTACCTTTTAGACATCCAAAAGCTAGTCCTGCTTGAAACCCTCCCACTAAGCTAATAGGAAACAGTAATCTGCCCGACTAATTAGTACGATTTTACTAACATACTTTAGAATTCATATTTTAATAATTATTAAATCGAGTAAAAAGGAAAAAACCTTACTAAAACTTATAAAATAAATAATATTATAAGCTAAGATAAAATAAATAATTTTGTAAGCTAAGCTTATAATATTATTTATTCATATATAACTTATAATATTATTTATCATGAAAATAAATAATATGCTTGATAATAATGTTTAAACTATACATTAACATGTAGTTTTCTGTAAGTTCATGTCACATGTCGAGTATTAACTTTATCCATAACCTAACTTAAAACCTTAAAAGGTTTTAATATTGTATCTGAAACCTATTTCAAACCTATGACATAGCATTCTATGAAAGAATTATCGAGTTCAAAAAGACTATACTCTATAAGAGTTAATTTACTTGCATCCCCAATTATATATTAGTTTTAGTTGTCTCTAACACCCAAATTTAGATCAAATGTTAAAATAATATCAAGATGATGAAATCCAAAACCATTATGATGATGCCCAAAAGTACCTTGTTATATCATAAATATTGGGTTCATAGTTCACAAATTGCGTTCACTCTTTTCTCTAAAGTCATCTCCAATGTTAAGAATGCCATTTAAGATTCCTAAATGATATATTAATATCTTAAAAAAATTAAAAAAAAAACCTCTCTAATTCTAAAATTTATTTACATTATTCTAATTTTAAATAAAAATAACACTAAAGTTTTTTTTTTAAAATACCTACATTTTAAGAATTTCCATGAGGAATCATAATTTTAAAAGGACCACAAAGCATTATTTAAGAACCCTTTAAGTGGCTTTTGCCATAAGAAATGGTGCCATGCACCAAGCATTATACATGACCTAACGCGTAGGACAGAAAAATTTATGACATTGATGGAATCATTCTCTTCAAGTGGGAAAGCTTCTGAGATACTCATATAGGATATGGATTGAAGAATTTAGAATGAATACATGACTATTAGGCATCATACTCATATAAGAATTTTATTAATGAAACAAAATTAGGTGAGTCTCTTATGCCCCAAACATATAGTCGTTTGATGGACATTTCTTGCCTCTGCTATCCAGCAATATCAAGTACTAATAGATACTCTTCATTAAATCGTAAGCATTATCATACTCCCTTTGAAAGAAACACTTGGGAAAATATAACGAGAAGGGAACGAGAAAAAACGCACCCATGATCTCGATTTCTACTTATTAGGCACTGACCATTTATTGGAACAATGACCATGATTATAAGGTCGAAGTACTTATTAGACTAACATTTTGACACAGGCTTGAATCGGATATTTGAACAATGGAGATACCAAGGAAATAAAATGAGAAGCACATCTAAGGAAGAGATGACAAATTGACCCCAAAAAGGTAGTTTGTCATGGATTGATGATTGAACCCTATCTATGGCTAAGAGCTTAAAAAATCATAGTTTAGTTTCATCAATTTTAATCACCACTAGGATGCACATGCATACAGTCAAACTAGCTAGCAAACTACATAACTAAGCTCATTAGGGACTCTATATTTCAAATGCATTTAAGTGGAACTCGAGCTACAGGCTACGAAAACCAAATGTTAATATAGTGCTATTGCCTATCTTATCTTTAACCTTCTTATTTTTAGTTTTGGGTAGTGGCCTCATAACGAGGAAATTACACAGCCAACTTTGAGGTTCCAATTCATGGGCTCTCATAGGGAGAGCCGAGGTCAAAGATGCCGCTCTATTAGAGTAAGTAAACTAGATTTGAGTCAAATTAATTGAAAAATACTTGTAAACATTCAAATCAATTCCAAATAATTCATAAAAATTTGATTTTTGCTTCGAAAAGTTTGTTCATGCCCCTCATTTTTTTAGATTTCTTGGTTTTTTTTTTCCTTTTTCTTTTTCTTTTCCTTTTGCTTTTGCTTTTCTTGTTTTTCTCTTTTTTTTTTCCGTAATTGTTATTTTTTGGTTAATCTAAAAACACATAGAGTAAAAATAGAGTGTCTATAATACATGATAAGAGGACATGGGCAAGAGAAGGGACTCCTCCAACCCATATTAAAGAAATATATATTTGTTGGCATGAGAAAAGTTCAAAAGCTAACTAAATATGCACTTTCAAGAGCCTTGGCGCTTAAAAATATACTAGCTAATGTTGCACTTATGCTTGTGCAAATTTAATAGCATCTAATACATGACATATTAAGTATGGAACATTCATGTAATTAATTACATGCAAGGTAAGGATTAGAAATATTAATTACAATGGTTAATAGGTTAAATGGATGGGTCCACATTAGTGTCCATGCTCTTTTAAAAAAAAATTCATATAATAATTTATATTTCTAATTATATCACTTTTGAAAAAAATATAGGGAAATTGCAAATAACTTTCATAAACTTTAACATGGGGGTGGATACACTGCCTAAACTTTCAAATGTAACGAATCATCTCTTTAAACTTTAATAACTTGATAACATAAAGGACATTTGCTTTTATAGTTTAAAAAAGTCATACTAAAATCAAAGTTTAGGAGATGTTAGAGCACATCTTGATAAGTTTGAGGAAGTATTTCACATTAAAGTCAAAGTTTAATAGCGTTATTTGTAATTTTGAGAAGTTATTTACCGATTTATTAATTTTTAAAGGGGTAATTTACCACATTTGAAAGTTTAGGGTATATATTTGTATCTAAATCAAAGTTTAAGAGATTTTTTTTTTGCATTTTTCCCAAAAATTAAATATGGCCAAAATGACATCTTCTATTTTTACGGAAAGTGGTTATGTTAAAAGGGGGTTGGAAAGACGTTAAGTATCCTCAAGTTACATCTAATCCTTCTCTTTTTGTATGTGAAATCTTTAAGCCTCTGAAGTTATATTAAGAGAACGAACAATTCTGCACCAACATCAAACAATGTATGCGTATTTACAAATAATGGAATATTAAACTTTATGTAAATAAAAGTAATTATTATTGTAATTAATAATAATGATGGCATCATAAATATAATAATAATTGTGAAAAATGTAAACGATGTCATATATTTAAGTAGTCATTTTTAGTGTAAACGGTGATTTAAGGTAATTGACATTTATAGCCCCAGTACAAATGATAAATTATATAAAATATTAATATTATAAAAGGGCAAATAGGACAAACTAAAACTAGTACCGAAAGTCCTCTCTTATATATTATTATAAACATCCAAATATAAATGAATGTTAACATAATTCCATGACGACGCCAAAAATGATGACATATAAAGCCCTTTGTTATTTTATAAATATGGGCTCCAATGTGAACCAATGGCTTTCACCCTTTTCTATACACTTGCAAGACCGTATATTTGTGATGTGTGCTTGAAAAAATAATACATGAATAATATTATAAGATATAATTATGGTATTAGAGACTTTTTAACCGTATGAATATTTAACTTAAAAATAAGATAAGGGAAAACTGTCAATGATAATATGTAAATAAAAATAAATAAATGAATAAGGCCGAAAGATTACATTTTATGCATAAAGAATAAAAGAAAAGGTGTTTATTTAATATATATATATATATATATATATATATATATATATATATATATATATATTATGTGAATTAATTAACAATGGCAAGAATTTAGGAGATCATACGCCGTGTGTCGGTTTCATGTTCATCGTTTTGGTTTTAGCACAGGCTTCAATCGGGTGTTTGGCATTTGGCTTAACCAAAACCAAAGAAAAAAAAAAAAAGGGTGCGCAGAAGAAATAGAAGGAAAAACACTTACGTAAGCTATAGAAGAGATACAAATGAGAAACGAAGAAACAATTATCTCCTCAAAGGTAATTTTAAGTTGTCATGGATGGATTGATGGTTAAACATCATCTGTAACACTCTTGACTAAAAAGGCTTAAGGAATCATAGCATAGCAGTTTACAGGACCATTAGCTTGAACAATTTTAGTCACCACTAGGAGGATACGAATAGCTAGCAATCTACAGTTTACACGAACTAAGCTCAACTGAGACGATTTTAAAAGCAATCAGGTCGAACTCAAGCTTTCAATAGGACCCATAGTTATTCACAAGCAGCGAAAACCACATATTAACATAACATAGTGTGCAATAGTCTATGTTATTATCAACCTCAGCCTTAAAGCTGGGGAATTACACAACAAATTTGTGGTATCAATTCCTGGGCTCTCACATTTAGAGGTTATAGATGTCACTAGACCAGCGGGCTATTGGAATTATCAAGATTACTTTTAGGAAATATACAAAAGAAGCCCAGTATGCACCTTATTATATCATTATCGGTAACTCCACATAGAGTTGGAGAAGAGGATGTAAGCAAATTGAATTCATAAGTAATTAGAAATATGTTTGAAAACCACATCTAATATAGCAGTGTTTCCCAAGTCGGAATACGCAACTTGCAACCCATGAACCCAAGTTTACAACAAAGAAATGGTTGCAAAACAGGGAAAATCCTTGGTGACGGCGAAAATAAACCAGCAATTTCAACTGAACATATTTCATTGATGTGCTTGGCGGATATAAAGAACTTGCTATCGACGTATAATTTACAACATATTTATTCAGTCGCTCCTCTCTGGTTACCAGAAATCATGCAGCTTCAGGTTTCAATCAAGCAGCAAGAAGCTTCTGGATATCCTTCTGCAGAAAGGAAAGAAAAAGGTGACTGAAATTTTTGTTTCAAGTCCCAAGGCTTTTTGCGGAAAAGATATCCCATCTCGGGTGACAAAACCAGCATAGGTGAAAAATGAAGCAGCAACCTCTGCTAGTAACCCGTCTTAATTTGCAATCGAGAAGTACTTACTTCAGACGCATACTGCAAAGAAAATAAATATTTATCTTTGATGTTTCAGATTGATTTTCCGATTAATATAGTTAGATTCACAATTATCTTTATTTAGGAAAAGTACAATTTGAGAAGCTTCTATAAAAAAGTCATCCTGAATATCATCACAGAAGCAAGAAGAATCGTACAGAAGAAATTCTGATGTAGTCATTTGGAGTAGCAGTGGTTTAGGTGATCCAGGGGTTCTCTTTAAACAAACCCTAAAACCACAGCTTCAATATAGCTATTGTAAAGTTGCATAATCTGTTAGTGCAACGACTTGAGTCTAAATCCTTGCGCTGGGCCCATAACACAAAGAGCATCATAGATCATTAACATTTACACGTCCTTTCTCAAAGAAGCAAGACACTGTTCTCATGCTCATAATCGCTTCATAATTCTCAGGGTCCAAATTTTAAATAGAAGAGAGCTGTACCTCAATTTGAAATGGTGATGTTGTTGGGGGGTATCTCTGAACTACTTTGCCATTTTTGTCCACCAAGAACTTCTCAAAGTTCCACTTGATTAAGTCACCAAAGAATCCTCCAGTACTTGACTTCATAAACTGATACACAGGAGCCGTATTTGGTCCGTTCACATCAACCTGTTGAGCCAGAATCAACTGATCACATATCTGCACTAGTGTACTATAAGGTTCATGAAGAAAATGTAATTATCCATACCTTATAAAAAATGGGAAATTCAGCTTTAAACCTTGTACAAGCAAATTTCTTAATCTCAGGATTCGAGCCAGGCTCTTGTCCACCAAATTGATTGCATGGGAAAGCCAAAATCTCAAACCCTTCACAACAGACAGCAGCAAAAGTAACTAAGAAGTCATATTTTGGGCAATGGAGAAAATTCAAAATTTAACCTCACCCTTGTCGAACCATCTATCCCCTATTATATCTAGTAACATGTGAAGTAAATCCTCGACAAGTACATTCAAATGCATGCGATGGACTTGAATAGTTGAATTAACTGGAAGAACACACATATCGTTTCATGATGGTTCAATGAAGGGTATTACTTAAAGAGTATTTTAGAGTAGCTTTCATCAAACATACATGAACTTGGAGAGCAATGAAACAAAGAAAGTAATATCCAAAGCCAATAGTGCCATCACTTGACACAGCAGCCATTATCCATTCATAACAGATTTTCTAAATAAGAAAAAAAAAATGCACAAATGCTAACTTCCTTACATTAAATAAAAAAATAAATAAATAAAATAAAATAAGAAAGAAAGAAAGAAAATAAGAGTAAAGATGGTCAACAAATTCCTCCTAACTTCGGCTGACCTTGGGTCTTGTATTTTTCATATATATGGGAGAGTTCTGTGTAATTTGATGTTGTCAGACCACTGAAATGAGAAAATTTCCTTAGTTAGACCTGATGGACTACATAAGATGAATGAATACAAATAACGTAAAAATAAAAATAAAATAGAAAGTACCATTTAGAAGCTACGTTGACAATCAAGAGAACTTTTCCCTTAAATTTGCTAAGAGGAACATCCTTCCCATCAATATCCTGAAGTCAGGTAACAAAGAAAATTCATGAATTCAATATATAATACATAATTTCAAGATAAGCCGCCACGAAGTCTTCACTTTGCTTATGCAGAAGAAGCAAACTTGATTCTCAACAGATGCAAATGAACGTAATTAAAATAGTCAAACCACATTAGTTTATCAGCAAAAGTAAGTGAATTTAATGAATGCTTATAAAACCAGCAAGTCACGTAAGATGAGGTAGATAGCATTTCGAAAGGAAAAACTAGCTACTCAATCCAGCCACCTTCATAGAAACAGACCAGGAAGAGCTAAGAATTGAGAAGCCAAGAGCACATCAAGCAACTTACAATGAATTAATAATATTCAACCAAGTTACAACTGAATACTATGGCTCAGGCATAAGGGGAGACTATGTAAACTTAGGATAAACTACATCGCTACGACATTACTTCATCTAGTTGTTACCTTTCCCATAATCAGAGACGGAACAGCACAATCTTCTATTCTTCAATGGCCCCTTTTCTCATGTGTAGGGAACAGCATATGTACACACCTCAAGTGCCAGAAAATTTGGTATAACCAGATTACATTACCACCTTGCATCTACCGTAAACGAGATATATACATTATGGAAGAAAGTACTGCAGCAGCCATGTATTTCTTATGGAAGGAAACCAATGCAAGACATGCACTAATCATCAGGCACCATATTTTCTCTAGTTAAACCGGTCCTCTACCTTTATATATGCTGCGGGATTAAGCATCATTTTCTGGAAGATGGACTGTCCACTTTATAGGATTAGATAAATAGGTTGCTTCTTTTCCAATAGTCTATCTCTAAGATCATATACATATCCAAGTTCATATTGTAACAGAGACTCATCTT
The DNA here is from genome assembly GCA_037954665.1 of Laguncularia racemosa. Taxonomy (NCBI): domain Eukaryota; kingdom Viridiplantae; phylum Streptophyta; class Magnoliopsida; order Myrtales; family Combretaceae; genus Laguncularia; species Laguncularia racemosa. The sequence goes on along the minus strand of JBBMOL010000029.1, from coordinate 3,055,978 downwards.
TGACAATTACTATCAATACAATTCACAGGAAAAAACAATCACAAACTTCGAGTGCTTTTGTTTCACAAAAAGCATTATCTAGACTTTTTTTTCTTTTGACATTTGTTGTAATCAAAATTTTGCAATTATCAAATTACCTCAAGAGTTTGCAGATTTCGGTGTCTTCTAGAATTAAGTGGTGATCGAAGAAAACAGTGACGGCCAGCTGCCACAGAATGACGGGCAAATGATTTCCTTTTTTTTTTTTTATTAAGTTAGAAATCATTTTTCTTATTTTCCAAAAAATACGTTCATTAATACTTAAACACCGCTGCATCCAACAGCTGCTAACTTCATCTTCCACAATCATTCAGCACTAATAACAACTAGTATCCACAAACAACAGTAATATTTAACAAGTCTAGAGCTTTATTATGTCATTTTCTGCAAATAAAAACACCCTTAAAACCACATGAACGTCATAGCTGCTTAAGACAAACAGAAAAATGGGAAATTGAATTCGGGTTTTTCACAATTTCAATCCACCTAAATTTCGATTTCAATGACTCGAATTACTGTACTATAAATTAGGAAAAAGGGAACACTCTTGATTGAACGGTACTAGTTTTTTTTATTATAAAGTACAGATCTTTACGAACAGTAATTAAAAACCGAACATGTCGAATCACAAAGCAATCAATTTCCAAAACAAACAGTTCAAGGAAAAAAAGCAACAGTGCAACACCCAGAAGGAAAAGCCAGTACCTTGACAGTGAAATCATGAAGGGTCTTCTCAGTAGCAGCTGTAGCATAAACACCGGAAGAAGATTGGGATGTGAAGTTAAGGCCCGAGAAAGTAGGTATGGGTAACGAGAGCCCATTTTTCAAAAAGCCTGATCTAGAAGAACCCCATGAGAATTTGATGGAAGGACATGCAAATGAAAGGTTTGGAAACTGTTGGTGGGTATGGGAAGATTTGTTGTTTTGAGTGAAAAAACCATGTAAAGGAGTCGAGAAAGCAGATGATGAGAAAGGCATAGAAGAAGCCATTGTGCAGAGAGAAATAGAGAGAGGAAGTGTGTGTGTGTTTCGTGGGTGCAGTGCGTGTGTGAAAATCTTGTGTCGTTAGAAGTAGAACGGTATTAAATTGGCTGGAGTTGGAGTTGAGAGTAGGCTCTGGAACCGGAGGACGTTGGGACTTTTATAGTGGAAACTGTTGTTCCACGTGGTTATTTGGGGAAAAAAAGAAAACAAAACACTTCCCTGTATTTTTTTTATTTTATTTTTTTACGGATTGGCAGTCTCTGTTATTTAATTTAACGAAAAGGTAATATGTATTTTAAAACTAAGTGCAAATGGCACTTAAAGATATATGTCAATATTGTATTGGTTTGAATTAATTATTTTAATAAAATAATATTATTAAATAAATTTTAATTAAGAATAATTTAAAAAACTGCAGAAAAAAAAATAAAAAAGAGAGAAAGAATTTAGAAAATAAAGAAAAAAACCTGCAACAAAATGTTTTTTTATTTTTTGGAAGAAAAATTCTGGTTCTCCTTTTCATGTTACGTTTACTTCTAATCTATATATGCCAACTATAGAAGGAACTAGAAGAAGTTGATCATGGTTTAATTCATAGACTTGGAATAGAAAATAAAGTTGGTCCTTAAAGAGTGCACTATGTACAGACTAGCTCCCATCCGTAGGAAATTTCCATGGAAGCTTTTTTAGATTGTCGGATGGTTTCTCTTCATCATGTAAACCGGGCAGCATTACCTCTTATTCCTTTATGTTTATATCTCACCACAGCTTCGTGGAAATTCAAATGAAATACTTTTAATTTCTTTTTCTTTTTTTTTAATTTGATTTTCTGCGATTTTTTTAAATTATTGTTAATATGTTAGCAATATTATTTCATTAAAATACACACTCAAATATCATAACGTTTTATAAATATATAATATTGTATTCTCAAGATTATACTTTTTTCTAAATATCATAACATTTTATAAAAGCATCAATAATTATATAAATTATAAAATATAAAATATATTTATTTAATTAAACAACAATATTCACGAGTCTTTCAAATATGAATATACATTATTAACATATTGGTTATCATAATTTTTTTATCTATATGTATATTTTTTGTTAATATAAATATATTTTAAAATAAAATCTACACGTAGGAAACTTTAATTAGTAATATATAATTTTAAATTTTTTTATCATTTATACTGGCTGATCGGTTTTCAAGGAAAATCACACTTCTACTAGTTCATTAAAATGAAAAAAAAAGGAAGTTAAGAGAAATGATCACAAAAATAAGCTCAACTGCCAATGCTGGTGAGCCCATTGGATTTAAAGACATTATTTAGTAATAATGGGTGTACATGGAGCTAAGTAAGGCCTCACTGAATGTTTTTGGGCCTAAGTCGACAGACAATATTCCTCGGTTCGAACCCCCAAACAACGGGAGATCAGGCTCCATTTTGTAAGTTTGGACTTCGTGTCGGACTCCACATATTCGTAGCTAACTCATTAAACTAAATAGACTTAATCATTTATCATGTACTCCAACTTTGTTCATAAAGACAAAGGTCTCATAAGCCATTAGAATTTAGAATGGATTCCACCCGACAATGATGATTTTAAAATTCACTTATTGTAGGGGAACTTCTTTTTTTTTTGATAGAGAGCAAGTTCGTCGACGACACATGCCAAAGTTTGTTTGTCCCTATCGCGCCCTTCATCATTTCTGCTCAACGACTCCAACGAAAGCTGTGTATGATTCGAAATGCTAAATGTGGTATTTATCATTAATCGATATTAAGGGAATAAAAGATAAAAAGAAGCGTTATTTATAGTTATTAAATCTGTAATTATACCTATATATATATAGTAGAGTAAAAATTTTATAACATTATACATCTAAATTCATAATTTTATTAAAAAGTATTACTTAAATAATTTTATATCTATTTTAATTAAAAAAATTCTCGTAAAATTGTAATTTTTTAGAGTCATACAATCGATTTGCAATTTTAACAACAATGACACTTTTTTTCTTCCCAACTATATCATATATTAGAGTAATTTATGCTAATTATCCTTATAAACTTTTAAAATTGTATGAATAACTTCACTTTTAGACTTCTGAGTACTTTTCCCAAGGAACCACATACGTTGTATATTTAGATGCACAAATGGAAGGAAAGTTCATATGGCACTGCCACGTCAAACAACCAAATGAAAAAACACACACACACACACACAACAACAACAACAAGGGTAAAAACTGCTACGGAATAAAACTGATAAAAAGCAGCAATCACCCTTGCAAATTCAAATTCAAACAATGTTACTGTGGAAAATGGTATTTTTCTATAACAGCACCAATTTCGATTCCTTTGATATCACTTCTAAAACAAACGCCCATTTTCAAATCGTGGATTTTATTATACAACAAAATAGAAAAACAAATCGATTCTTGAGAAACAATAAAATCACATATTGAGGTGTTTGCTACTTGGGATTGCTCATTTCTCTAAAGATGTCATCTTTTGCCTGATGAATCTAAAGAAAACCAAGGAGCTGTAGTTTGAAGTTGCCATGTATAGACACATATACTTACAGATAAAATGCATGGAGCATCATATATTTTGAATTAAATTAAATAAAGAATTATTGAACAAAAAAGGATTTAAGTAAATCATATTACTGGATTATAGCGGTTCGCATGCAACATTGTCTAGCATTTGGATTTATAAAAGAGCTTTTTAAGTTGATTGAATGGGAAAATTAAGAAAGAATAACGATGGAGCCAACTGATTTTTAGTTGCCATCCCTTTTTAACAACCATCTCTTTTCCAAATGTCGAATTTTTCTATTTTGGAGTTCTGATTTGTTTGATATTCCGGACCTTGCCCACAATGTACAAAAAATGCAAAGGGAGAGAGAGGGAAGATGATGGAGTGGAGAAGAGCAATTTCGGTGTTGATGGTGGTTAGCAGAAAAGCTACCGGAGGGTGGAAATGCTGATCGTCCTCTGCTTTTACTTGAAGCAATTCTACCTTCTGTTTTTTTTTATATATTTTTTCAGTTACTTAGGTCAACTTTTTTTTTTCCTTTGTTTCCTCTTATTTTTTTCATTTACATTGTGTGTAGATAGATAAAAAAGGAACAAAACGGAAGGAATCGGGCAAAAATGTTATGTTTAGGAATTAATTAAAGAGTGAAAATATGTAGAAAATGAAAGAAATAAATCAAAATATTTTCACTTTTTCTCTAAAATTCGAGAAAAATAGGTAAAAATACAATATAATTACAAAATCGTTCTTTTATAACAATGATAATCTAAATAATAATAATGGTAATTTTATCAATTACTAACTCTATTTTCTTTCTTTTTCTTTATATGCTATCAAATATAAAGTAATAATTATACTTCATCCTATTTCCATACTTTTCTTTTCAATTCTATTTCTCTTCATTTCCTTCCATTTTCTTTATAAGTTACCAAATACAAAATAATAATATCACTTTATTCCATTTTTACTCCTTTTTTTTATTCTATTTGTCTTTATTTCCCTCTATTTTCTTTATATGTCACCAAATATAAAATAATAATTATACTTCATTATATTTCTACTCATTTCTACCCATTTCTCTTCTATAACAAATTGCCAAACACATTGTTAATCATTCAATGTGGCAGTATCTCAAGGACTTTCCTACAATGTATGTATCCACATGTATAAAGTACGAGGGTCATATGCTTATAAGATGGCGAAAAGTGTTCAATTTCTAAAAGCAAGGATGTTCATGTAATTTCAAAAGTTTATAAGAGATATAATTTACTTTATATATTTCACTTTATTATATGAGTATATAGGAAGGGAGAATCGAATCTAATTCAATACAAAAAAAATCGTAAAATTATATTAATACTGAAATATAGTTGTATGTTTATATATCTTTTATCCTTTTAATATTCTTTGATTTGGTGTTTGGAACTAGGCAAAGACACAACCCAATTACAGGCATATAACATGAACATTGGATGGGTCGTAAATTCGAGAAAGCTATTTTTGTGTTACTACTGAAAGATGATTAAATTGAAAATGAATTAATATCAAAGTTAATTACAACCCTAGCGATGCTCCTTACAATATTTAGAAGAAGAAAAAAAATGCAAAGAGGATGCCTGAGCTTGGTAGAGTAATCGTAGTTTGAAGGAGTTTTTTCTAACTTAAAACTTATGAACAAAATCAAACATCTCCATTTCTATTCTTTTGGGTTTGATTATTTTGCAGGGTCAATTGTTGGATAGATGCGGTTCCTCCAAGCCCTCAGAAAGTTATTTGGAGTATGGAAAATATAATAATTGTCATTCTTTTTTAAAAATTCCCGCGTGATAAAAGTAAAATTCCTTTTTTCAATATTGTATTCAATAAGTAGAGTATACACAGATTGCAATTTCCTCTCTCCCCTCCCTATTTGCAAGTATATGTTTTATTTTTTTATTTATTTCTTGAATTATATCTGACAGGGTCATCTTGCTCCATCGTGTACTATGGCGTATCGCTTTTTTAATTAAAAAATTAATATATTTGTATTATTATTTAATGTTTTGAATAAATTTTGTTCGATTATGATGGATTATTGTATATATTTTAGATTTATGTTACATCTTTTATAAAGTTTTAAAAAATTTACTAATGTCAATTTATTCGATTTTAAAATTTTTTAAAAATGTATTACATTATAGGGTAATATAGCGATAGGAGATCACGAAATTTATAGTGAAAAGGTAATGATAGCTTATGCAAGGGTGGGAAAGAGATAATAATCCGGCCAGGTGGATTTCACGATCATCCATCCCACCTTAATTGGTGGAATGTACTTGAAGTTGTACATACGTAGATAGAGTGAGTCCTGTGATTTGAATGACAACCATTATATATCCAAATTGAATCATGATGATGATGAGGTGGGAGAGATTTGTGTTAATGTACGATAATGTCTAAGATGGAGGTACCATATATATAATTAATATATATAAAGAGAGAGCAGGTGTCACCCACTTCTACTTGATTGGTCAAGCCCATTTTCATTGTCCATCCTTTTGTTAGGAGGCTAGTCTATTTTTTTATGAGTCTATCAGCCCACAGACATTCTCCTTTATTTTATTTTATTTTTTGTTTATATCGCAAAATTTGCTACCACACACTAACGAAGTCTAATCTCAATCGGAGAGAATTCAATTCATAAAGGAAGTCTCTCTCCTTCTTGGATAGCTGGATGTAATTATTGCATGAATTTACTTCCTCCTCAGTGAGAATCGAATGCAATGTGTAGGCCCCAGGACGTGCCATAGGTGTTCTTTCCTAGTAATTATAATTGGTGAGAAAACTATTGGACATTCTGTAAAATTCTATGCATCATCATTATTGTTCATCCATTGTTATGTTTTTAAGTTATGGTTAATGCTCTAAATATTATATAAACCATTTAAAAAAAAAATTACAATACACTATCAAAACTTTTAAATCGGTAAATTCCATTACTAAGTTATATTGAATAGGAAAATCGCTTGTTATCAATTAGCTAAGCATATTAAGTGTGATTCTTAATTCCCATAGTAAATTATACATGCCAATAGGAATTGGAGGTTAAAAACCTAGAGTACTAGCCTAGTGGAATCAACTATGCATTAATTTTTATTTAAAAAAAAAAACTACTTTATTTACCTTACGTAAAACCATAAATAAATTTATTAGGAAAATTATGTTTATTTTATACCTTTTAAATACTCAAATACCATGATTACACAACTTGTCAAATTTGATTTAGATTGCATCAATTAGACTTTTGGGTCATTCATTGATTCAAATAACAATCCCACCCCCTTGAGTTAAATTTTTTACTTGAATGCATAGATTGATTTATTTCATATAAAACACTGTAGATATAATGACTCATCAATATGTATTATGAGCATAAATGTGAATCATGCACTTTACATGCAAGAGATGATTATTATACTTTAAGTGACACCTAAAGAAGGATGAGAAGGAATATATAATTTCATTAAATCGGCATACTTGCATAATAATTTGAAAAATTGGGATTCCACATTTTAAAAGTATTTAATCGTTGGAGTATAGCAATATAAATATTAAAAACTTCAATATTCAAGGTTTTTTTAAGAGGGGAATTAAGAGATATTTATAAGATTAGGAATCAATAACTACTATTTTATTATTTTAATGATCAATTGATAAAATGAATGAAGCTGATTGGAGCTATTAATGGATTTTTTTTTTTTGTAAAAGTAGCTAAAAAAAAAAAAACTGCTAAGGAACATAAGGAATAATCCGTATATTAAGAAATGTTGTAATGAGGTATATTTTAAGCACACTAATTTAACCTATTTTAATATATTTGCATTTTCCAAAAAAATTATACGCGGAATCCAGAGTTTGTCGAAAGCATTAATTAAGGTGGGCATTGCTGTCCTTGGAGTATGGACCTAGCCGTAGGTCAGGGTCTACTCAGCAGCTGTTTAAAAGGTAATCAATCTATAGCTAGACATGATAGAATGCGCACCACCACCATGAAATTATTTCTTCACAAACGGAGGATAAGGTTGACGTGTTACTAAACCATGAAATTGTTCTCATCCATTTTAAATATATCCGTACAATTATTCTCTTGATGTATTTCAAAAACTTTCATTACATTAATTCTTTTAATCATCTTATCTTAAAGATCAAATAATGAACGGAAGGATTCCATAAGTAAACTCGTGAAAATAGCATTGAGTATTTTATACAAGAGAAAGTCCTTTTCATCGACGCCCGGAGTGGAAAAAAATTTTAATTATTCGCACACCTTTTGAAGCCGAAACTGGTCAAAATAAACAAATATCAAGCTTTTTTGGCCAATTGATGTAGGAGAGCCATTGAGGGCGTTCCTTTATGTTAGCTGTTGTTTCTTTTCTTTTCTTGCATTCAAATGGATGAGTCACTGTCTGAAAGCTTCACGTTCCATGGGATTTCCAGGCCATCAATTTTTTCCTTTCCGCTTTCTCATTAATACAAACGATTTTCCTACTCAGGAATTTGGAAATATCGAGTAGCTTTTTTGAAAAGTCGGAAAATAAGATAAGGCCAGGCTTGGACGCCAATGGTCCACTTCTAGAATTCCTGATCTCTTGCAAACCGTCCCCTCCAAAACCACACAAACCTATTAGCGTAACAACAAATTATATGTAACATGCAGGTTAAACAAGCAAATGAGTTTTTCGATTACCAATTAGCTAAGCCCAGATGCTATTTTCGAATTACAGTGTCAAGAAGACATCACTCCACCGAACTTCCAAGAAGTAAGTTAGACAGGTATACCCAATACCACCAACACACTTGCTAATGCCTACATAAACTTAATTACTACTGAACTCCTAGCATTGAAGGCTATGGACGATTAGTAAATTACTAAGTATCAATAATAGTTTAGGATATGACAATAATAATTGATCATTTCTAAAAAATTTATCTTTTATATTTTATAAAAGTTGCTGCGTGTTATATTTTAATGGTATTTGTATTTTATTAGTCAACGTATGTAATGTGTTAGTATTATTAAAAAAAAAATTAATTTATTTTTTTCCAAAGATACGTATGTAGTTAAATTTAGAGAATTAATGATGTGAAGATTGGAAACCAAATGAATCGATAGATTGATTTATAATGATGGAAGATTGAATTTGGTAATAGTAGGAGTTGAATATTAATTCCTCCCTCTTTTGGTATCTTAATTTACCAATAAACAATGAATAAAATAATCAACTGGCCTTAATTAAGTAAGGCATTTTAATATAAGGGGCATTTTCATTTTTTTATTAGCTAAGTAAGGCCCATTCGGTTTTTAATCAATCCAACTAAACATAGTAATATTAATTCAATGACAGTAAAGTAAACACAGTAATATGAATTGCAATTTTATTCCATTCGATGGTAATTCTAATTTCATTAAAGTCTTATTCTATTAAATGAAGTAAACAAGCTGTAATAATCATTCATCAATATTCGTCAAAAAAAGTATATTAAGGTTAGAGTTCTTATGGATTCAACTTTTCTATTGGATATTAAAATCATGGACTTAACCCAAATATTATAAGTTTTTAAAATTTCAAATCCATCTCAAAGTCTATAAAAAAATATCTTATTAAATTATTATTGGATTCGATCAAATTATGCATCTTCTATGACTCGATTTGCTTGCATCTTTACCATTGACATTCATATAAATTCGCAGTTTGAATTGGAAAAACAATTTTTCAAAACCATTCTCTATATTTTTTATAATATTATACTGCAACATTGATTATCATTATTAGTGAATGCCCATTATTGCTACTTCCAAGTTTTATAGATTTTAACCTCATGGCCTGCCTATTCATATAAGGTAAATAATTATTTTATTTTTCTTTTATTTTATATAAAAGAACTATTAAATGTGTAATTACATTTTAAACACGAAATAACCATTCTATATTAATCTACATGTCCTAAATCGTATAAATGCCCTTATGTCCAATACCAACACTGATGAGATAGAGGTATCAACAAACAGGTATATAGTGAAATAGGACAAAATTCGATCGGTTGTGATTTCTTGATTTCTAGACCTTATTTCGAAAGAAACGAACTAACTTGAAGAAGTTAATACCTTCAGTGCTGAGCTATACCCTTTTTAGGGCAAATTCATTTGTTTAGTCCTTTAAACAATTGAATTTGCTATTTTTTTGTAACTTTTATATTAGCTATAACTATTTGTAGATATTTTTTGTTTTGAGTATCGTTTGTGACGTTATAGTTATCTTCTAATTTTTTACATATCCTTAAGTTTTAGGTATTTTTATTTTTGGCAAATTTTAGATATTTTTATTTTTGGAAAATTTTTATATTCTATTTTTGGTAGCTTTGTATCTACTATTATTTATATGCCCTAAGGCATTGGACATGGATGATTATTGAATATTATCGAAATTTTGAGCCATAATTGCTTTGTTTTTCTCTCAAATTCATAAAATTGTTAATTTTATATATCAAATATTAAGGAATTCATAAAATCAATTGATATTTGAAGGTAGCAAGCTGATTATTCACAAAATAAAAAATTACAATAAATATTACTTAATCTCACATATTACGCTGCATCAAACACTCTAGCAACACCTTTGGCAAACCACCGCATTAGATGCCACTCCCTGCCGACAATAATAACAACTAAAAACAAGAAAACAAGACAAAAACACTACAAAATCATCGTGGACGATGAACGGTTGTCTCGAACTTCCGCGTGAAACAAATAGTATCAATTGGATTGGTACGGATCATGTAAAGGCAAGCTCAAAACTTAAAGGACCCAAGAAGAATAAACATTTGATGTGCAACGACTTTGATGACACTGGAGATTAATATGGAAGACGGCTACGATTGCTATTATTGTGGAATGGTTTGATAAAGGTTGTTGTATGGGCTGACAAAGATCGTTAGGGCTGTATGGTGTAGGTGATCGCGATTGTGGATGGGTCTGGTGAATGTCATCGGTGGTGGGACTCAGGTTGGTTGTTAGTGTCAGCCACTTGCCGGCGGTCTTCTGTGTAGTGCATTAACTAAGATAGGAGAAGCAAATTATCGTGTAACAATAGGGTTTTTAGTGTATAATGAGTAATTTCTTTTTATTTCTGTTTTATTCATTTTTCGATTTTTAATCAATTAGGCAATATAATAGATATGTAATAGTTATTATAATTTCATTCTATTTCTATTAAATTATAATTCAATCATTTATTTTATTCAATGAAGTGAATGAGACATTATTATTATTAATATAGAATGACCATTGGAATTAATATAACTTTTTAAAATCATCTCTAATAAATAGTGTATGCAAACATCAATTATTCTAAATGAATACCATGATTTGAAATAAATTGCATATTTACTTACTCTTCAAAGTTGTTATGACAATATCCTTATCGGTATTAATTTAACATAGGAGATGTAGAGACTCAATTTGGCTTGCTTGACATATGGTTATTGTTTGGATTGTTTACCTGGGCCAATGATAGGGGTCTAGAGAATCATGCTAATTTATAAGAGATATTTTGTAGAGATTTGGTTTAATGGCCTAGAACAAGGATTGTCAAAATGGCCAAACTGCTTTCAACCTTTCTTAGCAAGCTTGTGCTTTGAGTAGACTTATTTATAGGTTTGAACTATAAGAAGCCCAAGAAGAAAGATTCATATTAAATGGAGGATGAATTTCATTCATCACTTGTTAGAGCCATCAAATGGATGTCATGAGAACTCTTCCTGTTTGCTACTCACCGGAATCATACAAGGGACGAGAATGATCTTAGAAATCTATAAATAGGCATCGCTTCCTCCTCATTCGACACACCTTTGACAAGTTAGAGATTAGATAAACACTACTATACTGCCGAAGTTATGATCTTAAGGATTAAATACCTAATTAGATGAAGGCGTCTAGTTTCTACTAAAATAGCAAAGTTGATTATCCAAACTCTTGTATCTATTATAAGAACTAAGTAGTTGCTTAAGTTGTTTATACCTCCTTAAGCACCTCTCTCTGATCATATCTTTGTACGTGTCATATATTCAAAGGTTTCTCTTAGGTCATTTGAAACATGATATCACATAAGATGTATGTGATTGGCCATCAAGGATTTTACACATTTATAGAAGGAATGATAGTGGCATGTATTTAATTGATTTATTCAGTAGATTTATAATTGATGATGACAATTTTTTTTATATAAATTATAAGTTATTCTTATTTTTGGTAAGTACACTAGCAAGGAAATATGCATTTTTCATTAGAAAACATTATTTATGTCAATTAGACTATAAAATTTCAACATTATTAATGATGACATTGTTGAGATAATAAGTTGCTATTTAGCTAGTCATTTTCAAGAATGGGGTGAACAGAATTGAGCACATTTTATAAGAGAATAATGTTTAACTATATGGTTATAAAGACCTTGTTATGACAAATGATTGAATACACATATATGTTTTTATAAAAAGCATCTACATATTCTCTAAATTGTATCCGCTCTTAGAAAAGTTAAAAAAAAATGATAAATAGAAAGTTTAGGAATTCATTTACGATTGATTAAAGTCATTTTAGAGAAATCAGAACATGAAAGACTTAGTTTAATTACAACATATTTGATTAACTTAATGGGAATACAATTGAAAAACTATTTCCTGTTACAAGACAAATGGTACATTTGGTTTATGAAATTACCATTCCATAAGATTTCTATTATCATTAAATTAAAAAAATACAATCACTCTTATATATATATACGAGACATTAAATTACTAGTTAAGACAAGCTATGAGCCATACCACATAGACGATAGACCTAAACATCTTAGCCTAGATCTAAATGAGATCATACCACCTAGCCATAACTACAAATATTTTCCTAATGTAATGTAGGTGCGTCAAGGTTCTTATAATGTTACAACATGAATATTATTCTTTCAACGCAATAAAACGGATTTGATTTCCCTCTCTAGTCCCTAAGAGAGAACTCACTAGTTTATATATAATATATTGTCTATAAATAATATCTTATGCATTCTTAAATTTGCATGATTCAATTTTTCTTTTTTCTTTTTGGTTATGGATTGCAGATAACTTGAGATCCAGAATATTTAGTCTTCATATTGGAGAACCTAACCTAGTTAAATATGTTTTATTTTTCATACTCACATGATATATTTGATTTAATTCATAAAATAATTATTTATTTTTTATAAATCTATTTTTACATTTAATTAATAAAATAATCATTCTACGAAAGAAATAAGAAATTACTATTATTTATTTTTTCTATAATACTTAAATAAACTATAAAAAATAATTACTACTTTCTTATTTTACTTGTTAAAAGTTATAATTTTTTTTTATCTCATTCTATTTTACAAGTCAAATGTGTAGTCATCAAATTATAAACAGCTTAATAAGGAAATAAGAAAACAATTAAACAGTAGAAAAGAGTGGACCCCCACGCATTCGAAATCTGAAAACCAAGACTTGGGAATAGAAAGGGTATCCAACTCCCCGGCTCACGGTTTTTCCATGGGCAGTAAGGGACACGGAAACATGAAGGATCTATCTTAATAAAAATAAATAAATAAATAAATAAAATAGTTAAAAAAAGAAAAAAGAAAAAAGAGGAAGCGAAGTGGATATGTTCAAAACTGTTGAAAAACTCGATCTACTTCTTCTCTACTGCCTCGGACAACAACATCATCAACCGTTTCCCTTCCAAATTTAACGTGTCCACTCCACTTTTCCTTCCGAAACAGACACTCACATACACACGATAAAACACTCGCTTCCTCTCCTTTTCTTCCGTTTGCCAGAGAAGAGTGAGAGAGACCTGAACTTGATCAACATCCACAAACCAGAATCCAATCATTGTTTAATCACTGTAATTAATCCAACCGTTTTATTTTCTCACTTCAATATAGTTATTTCCAATTTGTTTTTTTCTTTTTTAGTTTTAAAATACTAGGAAAATTATTCACTCTACAGTGTTCTTGTCCAATCTCTTAGGATCAGTCAACAATCAACACAATTACCCATGTGCTTTTTCTGATTCATTTTTTTATTGCTGTTTTGACTCAAAATTTCTACTTTCTATTTGGGTGCAATTGCTTGTTTTCAGGTTAAAGTCTTATTCTTTTGATCAAATTTTGGATCTTTCGTGTTTGTCTTGGTTTTATGCCTGTGTTTGTGCAGCTCTAGTTAATTTCTCTGTGTTTTTTTGTTGGGAAATTCTTATAGCAAACTTTTTTGTTGTAAAAGCTGTTACGCACTTGTTGTGAACAGTACGAGATATGTTTTATTTACCCTTTTATAAGAATTTTTGTCTTACATAGTCGAAGCACTCGTTCTATGATCTCTTTTTAGGTCGATTTTACGCAAAAGTTTACCTCGTTTCTGGCTTCGGGTTTTGATTCTGTAATGGAATAGATAACATGGTTTTGTGCACTGAATTTTGTCTCCAGGATCGCTTCTTAGTTCTTACGTCTTTGTTGTCTTTTTTTTTTTAATTTGAATAAGAAGAACAGTCTTGATAGCGGGTGTAATTTATATTTTGCTTGTTTAATAGAAGGTTCTAAACATATTTACTTTTATATGATTATTGCTAGTGCCTCTATTGAGTGGCCAGGGCACTCAAGCACTCAATCGTCGGAAAGAATCTTGAATTTGTTTTATGTAATGATGCCCAGGTGATAACTTTGATATGTTCTATTTTTGGTGAATTTTTTTTGGCAATTACATTACCTAGGAATCTAAGATAGACAAGGGAAAAAGGGATATTTAATATGTCCTTCACCTTTTGAGTGGCCAATGACACTCGATAGGATAAGTACTGTATAAGGCATGCACAATTCCATGTGATAATTATTAGCGACTCGGGAAAAAAAAAGAACAGAAAACCTTGCTGTATGTGATTCTTTATAGTCCCTCGGAACACTCATTAGTTGTCAAAGCACGCAGAAACAGAAAAAAAAAGAAGAAGGGAAAATACATTCTTTAGCAATTTTGACTAATTGAAAACAGATATGTGAGCAATGTAATTGTTCTGCGATAACTTTTTTGGTACTATGCATTGGTTGGAGAGATTCGAATTGTTTTAGTGATTCAAAATTTAGTACTGTGCTTATTTTATTTTGTCCGTTAATGTCAAGCTGTCTGTCAATTACATTCTATAACAGATAGAAATGGGCATATACCTTAGTACTCCCAAAACAGAGAAATTCTCAGAAGATGGTGGGAATGATCAGCTTCGGTATGGTCTATCATCTATGCAAGGGTGGCGTGCCACTATGGAAGATGCGGTGAGATTTCTGTGTACTCTCTTTTACTTTCTGGCCCAATCATTGTGACCAGTAAATGCTGTTACCTCGTTCAATTTGTTGGAGCTAATATACTTACCTTTTCCAACCAGCATGCTGCTTACCCGGACCTCGACACATCAACCTCATTTTTTGGTGTCTATGATGGCCATGGAGGTAAGCTCTGTTTACTGTGTATCATGGTTTTACCCTTAGTACGCCTGTCTATTTGTCCAATTTGCACCAGCTTATTATTCCAAGTCCACACATCCTACGAGCAAAATTTTATAAACTCGCAGGTAAGGTGGTCGCAAAGTTCTGTGCCAAGTATCTTCACCAGCAGGTCCTCAAGAGTGAGGCGTATTTAGCTGGAGATATAGTAACTTCTGTTCAGAAAGCCTTCTTTAGGTACAACACTGTTATTGGAGTTTTAATCCTTGTTTTCATACTCCATGCCCTTAGAAACTGCTTTTCTTTTTTTGTGGTGATTGGGGCATATCTGACTTTTGCGTGCATTTTTGCATCACTTTTATCCTGCTTGCAGCCATCCTTGCAGGCTAATCATCCTCTTAAAGGGTGTAGTATGACTGAAATGTAATTTGATTTTCCAAGATTTATTAATTTTGCATCAATATGTAACCGGTCACTGTTACTCGTAAACCCGCATGACTAGCACGCAGATGAGGAGCTGTAGCTTCTGGAAGTAGAAACGTGGATGTGACGCCTAGTTTCTGGCATCTATCATTGACTTTCTGCTTCTTCGTATCATCATTTCCTTTTATGAATGAGTTTTGTAGTATAGATTTTCATCGTGCAAATTGGAATTCTTTGGCCAATCTGAAAATGTGCGAGGAATGAGTTCAGAAACAACTTGCCATGGTCTTACTATTGCTACATTCATGCTTTCCATGCAGTGCAGATGTGCTTCATTTGTATGCATACCTTTTCTTTTCCAATCAAACCAAAGCTCTCTTTATTATGCAGAATGGATGAGATGATGCGAGGACAAAGAGGTTGGAGAGAATTAGCTGTTTTGGGGGACAAAATAAACAAGTTTACTGGTTTGATCGAAGGGTTTATATGGTCTCCAAGGGGTGGTGATGGTTCTGATCGGGTTGATGATTGGGCTTTTGAGGATGTGAGATCCTAAACTAGTTTTTTAAAATTGCTGTTGCTTGTTATTTTACCATCATCCTTGCCAATGGCAGCCCCATTTGGAGAATTTTCATAAAGAATGCCCTCTGTTTACCTTTGATACTTGTCAAAGCATTGTATGATTTAAAGTCAGTTTCTTTCTGAGACAATTTATTAGGGACCTCATTCAGATTTTTCTGGGCCAACATCTGGGAGCACAGCCTGTGTTGCAATTGCTAGAAACAACCAGCTTGTTGTTGCAAATGCGGGTGATTCTCGGTGTGTAATATCAAGGAAGGGTCAGGTACTTACATAGCATTAATTTCTTATCATGATTGATGCATATGTTTCGAAAAATTCATGTACGTTTGCATCATGTCACGGTGGATCCATGCTGATCTATGTTTCCTAAGATAATGAGAGCCTGAGAAGGATGTTAATACTAATTACTTTTTACATGACCAATCTTTATGGGTGGGCATGCATCTGTTCTTACATGTTTGCCTGCATATTTTGTGAGGCATTGTGCAAGTATGCATGCCTTCGTGGAGGAGATCTGTATAGTGCTTTGCTTGTTCATATCCTATCCTACTTGGCAGGCATACAATCTATCTCGAGATCATAAACCTGATTTGGAGGCTGAGAAGGAGAGAATCCTAAAAGCCGGTGGATTCATCCATGCTGGACGAGTTAATGGGAGTTTGAATCTTGCTAGAGCCATAGGTACTTGGCTTCCCTTCTAACCAAGTAATTGGCTTGTAACTGTCTACATCATTCTAAATAGCTAGAAAAAGTTGCTATATATAGTCGGAATGTTAAGTTTAGTGGCCTTTTTGCACAATATCAACTTTTGTGTTCATTTTAGACTTTTGATTTCCAACTTGCGAACGGGATGATTGCACTATCATTGGCATTAGGTTGGTGTTCATGCCATTGAAATTGTGATGTATCTAGGTCACTTTATCCCTGCATGGGTTCACCTCTATTTGTTATCTCAAAATTTTGAACCTTTTGGCTATTTCAGGTGACATGGAATTTAAACAGAACAAGTTTTTAACTGCTGAGAAACAAATTGTAACTGCCAATCCTGATGTAAATATTGTGAGTATACTTCTCCCTCTCTCTCTCTCTCTCTCTCTCACTCACACACACACACACACACACATACACATGCAAACTTTTGCTTGTTCTTGCTCTCACACTGAAACGCATGACATGCACATGTAATGTTTATCATTATGAATTCTGCACCCATGGCCCAGTAGAAGTATTATGCTATCCTTTCTATTGTCTTTTTGCATTTTGTTCTCCCCTGTACTGATATTTCATTTTCTGGTGTTTTACCAGGTTGAACTTTGTGATGATGATGATTTCATTGTGCTAGCATGTGATGGCATCTGGTAATTTTCATTTTTCCATCTTGCTTCAGATTCCATAGAGAGCAATGTGATGCAGTTTAATTAGTTTTACTTTTTTTTTATGAGCTATTTCATTTTTCCTAAACAACACCCTCCTCCACACACCCCACCCACCCTCCCCCCCTTCCCCCACCAAAAAGGAAAAAAAAGTATCTTCCATCTTGCTCTATGGGAGGCTTGCGCAGAAAACTTCACACTGCTTGATGTTTTATATTTTCAATTTTTCTACTGCACCTAAGTATGTTGCTTGCATCCAGAATCTATTCTTGTTAAACAGCACAACCTGGACAAAGATAGTACCAGCTGTTCATCTGGCGATTAATGATTAACATACTGATAGATTCAGTTGATTGGAAAATAACGAATATGCAAACCTTAATTTGGAGCAAGCTTAATGCCTACCTTCCTCAGCGTGAACCTTTTACTTGCAGGGCTTTCGATTCAAACAGCTAGGTAATTAGGTGAATCTGCTTATCAGATCGAGCATTCCCATTTGGTGCAGGATCATCCTTCTTATTTCTCTGGGAAATTCTGACCATTATGCATATGCATACTTTTCAAATAGAAAAAGGCAACAAAGAAGTAAAATCATGTCTGACTTTTTAGCAATCTAGCCTCCATTCTCAATTTTTTCCCTTGTTCATCTTTCTTTTTCTTACCAATTCTTTTAGGAATTAACCGATGGTGCAGAGTAGTTTAATCATGTATGTGATATGCGGACATCTTGATTAAGGTTTGAAGTTAAAAAGAGTTGGAAATGTTATATGACAACAGTGTATTTGATGGCATATAAAAGTGCATTTCAACAGGAATTGACATTAATCAAGTTACTGTATTGTTGATGTTCTTTCCACTGCACCAGGTGTCTCAAAAAAAGTTGATTCTAGAACTTCTATCTATTACAGAGGGGCTTCATTTTCCAAGACTATCTTTTGTTTATGGTCATTGTTTATATTGATAATATTCATCAAGAGTTTCTTATTGAACACCCAGAAGTTGGTGGCCGATGAATCAGTATTTACTTTGCTTTGGTTGAAAATATAAGGAGAGAATTGTGATGAATGAATCGTGTAGTGACAATGGTTGATATTCCGGGGCTAGGAGAATTTTTCCATGTACGCAAGAGAAAAAACCCAGAGCATTAAAAATTCTTGGATGATTACTTCCAGTAAGATACATAGGGGAAGTGGCTATTGCCACAAGGAGTTAGTCAATTGTTGATGCTGGTGGGTGATCATTAAGCTTTGGTGGCTATAGGGGTTTTAGCGGATGATGTGAATACTTGTGGATGGTTATGTTCGTTTGGTGGCTATGAAAGAAAAAAAAGAACGCACTCACTCTTCTAGGATTATATATTGGATATGGACTCTTATCCACCTCTTTTCTCATTTGCAATAGAAATGAAAATTCTTGTTCTTAGTACGCTTCTTCACAGTGTGGATGGAATTCCTCTACTTTCAGGGATTGCATGTCTAGCCAGCAGCTGGTGGACTTTATACATGAGCAGTTGAAAACAGTAAGTGCATATTATTTCTTTTTTGCCAACAGTATTGCATGAGATTTCTTGCAGAAATTTTGCTGCTGTTGGAGACGCATATAATTCCTGAAATTTACTGACGGTGTAAAACTATATGCAGGAGACCAAGTTGTCTGTGGTGTGCGAAAGAGTTCTTGATCGGTGCTTGGCGCCATCGACAGTTGGTGGTGAGGGATGTGACAACATGACAATGATCTTGGTCCAATTCAACAAACCTATCCACGCCTCTTCCCCTTCAGAAGAGCATTCCTCATCACCTAAGCCTGCTGATGCTGATTCCAGATCGGAGAACGGAACCAAGCCGGAGAAAGTCGAGACTCTGTAGTACCTAGTTGAGAAACTAATTAGGGAACGCTACTCACTCACCAGGGATCCTGATTTCTTCGAAATATTTGTTTCCACAGCTTGACGCTTTAAAGATGTGTGTTTATATATCTTTAATTGTAGATAGATTTTGCATGTATATCAGTGATCTGAAGGTAAAAATCCTTTTATTCTCTATATTTAGTATTCCAACATGCAATAAATTTTTAATTGCATATGTAACAAAGGATGATTATTAATGTGTCAAGCTAGTTACCGTTGTGTTATCTTAAAATATGCTTTCTCTGTTTCTGTAATCTCGTCCGGGAGACCTGAGTTACGTGGAGTGCTTCTACGAGAAAGAGAAGGGTCATATTGTGGAGGAGAATCGAGTGTATAGCGTCTGCAAGAAAAGATGACGTTGTTTTCCTGCTTGATACTTGTTAGTGCTAACAGTCTAGGCAGATAATGGTAAGAAAATTGGGAGGGTGGAAAGCAGCCCCTCGAGAGCAAGAGATTTGCATACTCCTGCGAGACTCTGCGGTGCTCACTATCCTCATTTGTGGTAGCGAGCAAGCCTAACTCGAACTTATACTTACCATCCTGGGATAATGCGTTGCGAGTAAGCTAGCTCTAAATGGAGATGGAATCCCCAAACAAAACCTAAAACTTCGTTAACATAATATGATTTACAAGTAAGAGCAGATGAAGCAATATGCAAAGAGCGTGGCAATTTGGACACCAACAAGAATCGTTATTAACTTCCACATGTTATTGCATTGTTCCCGTGTTATAGGTGGAGTAGTCCTTTTTATACTACGTTAGGGTTTAAATATTCATTGTACGTTACATTGTAAAAGTTGACAAATACTTATATAATTGTTTATGGTAATGGAGCCAAAGTTGGTGTCAAACTTTAGTTGAAACCTTAGTCAATATTCTTTCTTTTTTTGTTTTTTTTTTCCTGATCTTTTGTTTTTCAACTATTCACACATTCAGTTCATTCACTCAAGTCCTTACTCACATGTCAAATATGCAGCAAGTCTGGTCATTCCGTCATCTAATGCTGTAATCAGTATAATGAACCCTATGCAAACATGCTCTAAACGTTTACTGCCCTCTATCTTTGGAGAATATCATAAGGCTATTCAACGTACCCCATAACTCTATGCTCACTAATTTTACCGCTTGAGTTGGTTTTGATCATGTAGATATAGGTAATTGTGCATTAAAACTTGTATCTCGTGTAGATGGTTTCAGTATAAGCACAAATGACCTTCCCTTACATCTTAAAATGTCATGTACGTTCCTTCTCTCGCACATTGTGATGCCCTAACTGGAATTCTTCACCTTAAGGTATTGTCTAAATTAGCATAACATGTCATATGGTTTTATCCTTTATGCCGGTTGCTTCCCAAGAGGTTATCTATCTTTGGAGTCCTCCATATAGAATATGCTCATACCTTGGAGTTTTGATGAACTCTAAATCATTACACTAAAAGGTGCATCAATTATTAAAGTTTTAATACATTCTATTTGAGAGATATCACACACATAATTTATGTTCTATTATCAAACTATGTCATGACAATTAGAGTTGGGAATGCGGGATGGGCTCAATAGGATAGCTTGCCTAACCTGCAAATTTTTGTAAGGTGGGGCAAAAAATTTTGGCATGCAGGATGTGTGGGTTGTTTTGGCCCACCACGCGTGGCCTGTGGGTTGAGGTGGGCCAACTCGTTATGAGTGCAAGTTAGCTCACATGGCCCACAAAAAAAAAAGGGTCAAATTAACTTAAAAATAAAATCTAGTTCAAACTAATTTAAAAATAATCTAACCTAATTTGATATTAGATGGATAAATGATGATAGATATTTAAAATCTTATAAAAGAAAGGATGAGATCCTAACTAATAATGCAAGATTGAGGAATATGAAAGAAAAAAAAAAGAATTAACATTACCTTAGAGTCAAAGCAATTAAATAGTTGCAAAAATAAAATGACACATGAGAAACCAAAAATCAGTCTATGAAAACAATTTTGTAATTTTGTAAGATGAAAAAAAAAATTGTGTAAGTTGGCAAGCCGGTCCATGTTGCCCCATGGGGTGGGTTGGCTTAACTTCTTCGGCTCACTTAATGTGCAAGCCATTCGCAGTCTAGCTTGTTTTAATTCGAGGACTGGTGTGGATTGGGGCAAGCCAACCCACATTCCCACTCTTAATGACAATAATTGTATTGTTAGTTTTGATAATTCTTATTTCTTTGTTAAGAATTTAACAACGGGCAAGATCGTCTTATGACAACAAATTAAGTATCTTTTCTATTGGTCAATCTCTCTCCCCCTTTGCATTGCAAAATCCCTCCTTGCATTAGCTATCCCATTGGCAATTTGGCACTCCTAATTGTGTCATCCTCTTAATGAAGTCCTCAATAAACTTATCTAAAGTTACAGCTTACACGTCAAGTCATTTCCTCAATCTTCAATATGTGTCCTCTTTGTAGCATTAGAAAGTCCATATATCTTCCACTCTTGCGCTAATCTCAATGTACATAAAAGCCCCTAGATGTTATTCACTCTAATATGTAATAACTACTAATTAAACCAAAAATAATATTTTTGCTATTATGTACTCCCTAATAAAGATTATACTTAATCTTCTTAGATTTTTCCGATGTATAATAAAGTTGAAAACCTATCCAATTTTGAACACTTTAAACTTCGATTGAAAATCGTTTTTTATACTAATGCCATAGTGCTCCATAGTTGATTTTGATGGTGAATTTATTAATACTGCTTTACTAAGTTTTTTATATGATAACAACATTCATCTCTAGCTCTCTTACCCTTATAAACCCCATTAAAATGGTGTTGCTAAGCATAGCATTTACGTCCATGCTAAACTTCTACCCAACTTCTACTTTGATGCCACTTTCATTGCAATTTATACTATAAATTGATTGCCCTCCACAGTTGTTAGCTATAAGGCCCCATTTGAGCTTCTACACCAAACTATCCCTTACTACAACTTCCTCCACACCTTTAGGATTCTTTGCCATCTTAAACAACACCTTAGGCCCCACCAAATTATTTCACCAATCCTTCCTTATAATCCTTAGGTACACTACTCACACAAAAGGTGACAAATACTTCCATATTTTGGAATGTGTTTACATCAGTCGATACATTATCTTTCATAAATCTATCTTTTCTTACACATTGCTCTCACTCCCTCTTGCATTGACATTGTTATGGTAACTTTGCTTACCCTTCCCTTTATCTTCATCCTTCCTTAGCCTTGCTTCAATATTCACACTAGACCTATGATTCCCTTACTTCCTTGACCATCTTGAACTTGAGCTCTATTGCTTCCCCAACTCCCAAATCTCTACTTCCCTTGTGTCCATTAAAGTTGCCCTTACTCCCATCTATCCACCCCTTTTCAACCCACACAAAACCATCGATAACTTGTATTTAATAACATACATGCACTAAAAGCTTGTTACACTTCCCCGATCACAACCTACCCAAATCCATTTATACTACCTCTACTTCTTCTACACCTCCCTCTCTACCTCTTCATCTTAATTTCTCACAACATATTCACAAAATGCGCACTCACACTAAAGCAAACATCATAAAGCCTGGACATAAGCTTCTTATGTAAGCTCTACTATCATATCGAAGCCTTATATAATTTTACTTAGGCCATTGCCATGAGAGGAGAGTTTGATTCTTCGTTTAAAAATAAAATCTAGATATTTGTTCTTTCATAATCTTACTAAAATGTTGATAACAGTATCTGAAAATTTAAAGTAAGTATAATATAAAGGGACAAGTTGATCATTTTGAAGCATGACTTGTTGCCTAAGGTTTCTCTCGGCTGAAACGCATTGACTACAATGAAATGTTTAATCTCACTATCAAGCCCACCACTTTAATTTTTACTCTCTTATATAGTTTCTTCTTGTTGGGTTATTTGTCATCTTGACATCAAATTTGCTTCCCTTCATGGTCATCTCATTTAAAAGTCCTTCATGAAACAACCTCTTAAGTTTACTCATCGTTACTATCGCTACTATCTTAATCATGTTTATTAGCTATGGAAGTCCCTTTATGGTCTAAAATAGATTCCTTTTGCCTATTTCCATTACTTTAGAAACTTTCTTCTCCATGTAGGCTTTAATTAAAGCAAAGGTGACACATCCATGTTTGCTCATTCTCAAAATTTTGACACTTTTGTCCTTATTATTTACATCTTGATACTATTTTGATTGGTAATGACCTTCCTTTCATTGCATCTCTATTCTTTCCAATTAGTTTGCTACAAAGGACCTTGGTAATCTCCACTTCTTTCTAAATATTTGTATTAGCTATACCTTTAAGGCATCCGTTTAAGTCAATCTTAATTTGCTCTTAATCTCTTGAAGTGTCATCATATATATCCATGCAAACTTGTTAAAACTCTATTACCACATCGGAGTTAGCTTAGTGCCCATGGATTTCTACTATTGGTTACCCTAACGCTTTCCATGAGATTATGGCTACAGTGTAGTACCTCACTATTACCTAAACAAACATAAATTTTATAGTCAATTAGATGAGTCAATATATGCATCTACAAAATACAATCACATGTAGGTATCCGAATGAGTTCTTCAATATTTTTATGGAATTCTCTCCTTTGGGCTCCCAAGTGTATGCACATCCAATGTTTCTTCAACCATGTTTGCTTAAACAAACTAAGCTAAGTATCTAACACTTACCAATCCACCACAACCATCTTTCATGGGTTGATCTCATCTTCCAGCACTTTAAGAAATAGCTTATTGTGCCACTAAGTTCCATAGAGACCAAATAGTGAGCATTAGCTTATATTAGAGTAGTGTACTCAAATTTCTTATCTCACTCGTGAAGTAGGGAACCTCATTTGGCGACCTATCATCTCATGTTGCAACAACCTTGGAGCTATCTACCCATTTCACAATCCTATTAAACATGATCGCATAAAACATGTTTATATTAACTATTACTTTGTATGTGAAATGGTTGCCACTAGTCAAGTTCTCATTTACTACAATCCAACCTATTACCAATGTATAGATGAATTCACTGAGAACTTGTTTACATCTATAGTTCTTAATCATTGTTCCAATCTCATGCCAACATTAGTATCTTGAGATTGATGGGGTGTATTATTATATACTCCTTTATATGCATTATTTCAATGCTTGAAGTAAAATAGTTTTTTACTACTGCATTAGGGTTTCAAACCTTAAGTATACTGTATAAATACTCTTCCTGTCGCTACATTGTACTTAAACCAATAACACAAACAATTATGCAATTGTTCACCATATACTACATGTTAATCACAAGTTATATCACTATTTAGCTCATTTAACTACCTAGAATATCCATCAATTAATTTTTATAATATACTAGATATTGCAAAAGAATGGGGATCATCAAGCCAAAAATTCTCTCTCTCTCTCTCCCTCTCTTTTTCTAGGTTTAAAATTACACTGAGCCTAACTCATTTAATACAAATTGATTGGTAAAATTAAGATTTTTTTTCTTTAAAAAAATTCTTATGATGAGATCTTTTTTTTTTTTTAAAAAAAAAAAACTTTTGAAGTCACTACTAATAGAATTTGGAAAGAAAGAAAGAAAGAATGCCTAGGCATTGGTCATAAAATGAATATAAAAAATTCAGGAGGATTCAGACACATTGATTTTCAAAAACCAAAGGGTTACTAAGTAAAATCTTCCATTAAAATGGTTGTTTTTCCTTGAAAATTTAACTAACTATGACAAAAATTAATTGTTTACATAAAATAAAGAAAAATTCATGCAATGAGTTAAAAAGAAAAATAAAGAAAAGGAAAAAATATTTTATTTTTCGAGGTTATTCCACCTATGAATGCTTATGTATTTGCTGCTGATATTAGCTTACTATAATTCCTTTTAAAAAAATCTTTCAAGTAGTTGGTCTCTTTTTAATTAGTAAAATTTTTCAAATTTTGTAATTTTCATTTTTTTTCAATTTATATTTATTTCCTTTTTCCCTTTTTGAAAAAAGAAATTATTGAAAAACACCCATATTTCTAAGAAACCTTAAATTTGATGAAGAACTCATGAAAAAACCAATTAGAAAACCCTAGTTATCAAGGAAAGGCCAAATCATGTGAAGACACTATATGAAAACACTAAATCATACAATTAACATGAAAAAGTACAAGATCACTCAATGTAATCAGGAAAAATCAAATACAATAACATGTAATTTCATTCAAACATGCAGAAATCACTAAAGCCTGAAAACATACAATTATGTCAATAATCATAAAGAACCTCATATATGCAATTTTCTATAATCATACAAATTTTACAAATAAGCATGTGAAAAAACCCTAAAATTGCAATTTTCTCTAATGAATCAATCTTATAGATTTTCATTAATACATGCAAATTATCACTAATTTGCAAATATTATCAATAATAAAAAAAAAATCCTTAAATATGCAATTTTCTCTAATAGTGAAATTTTATCAATTTGCATATTAATATGTACGAATTATCACTTATTAGGTAAATTATTATGAAAACATGCAAAAATCATTAAAACAAGCAAATTATCATAAGATATGTAAATTCTCATAAGAACATTCAAAATAATATATTTTTTATTTTAAAAAATTTGTAGTTCTTTTAAAGTTTTTTTTTTTTGAAAAAACACCGAAAATAAAGAAAAATAAACAAAAAATTGGGGAAGAAATTAACTTTCCGATTTTCGGCCAAAAAAAAAAAAAGAAAAAAAGAAACAACTTTCAGATTTGAAAAGGTCGAGTGGGCTTCGTAAAAATGTTTGGTTTTGCCTTCTGTGGGAAAACGTTTAAACGGGGCCGTATCACATAAACCTTTTAGTATAAACCCTAATTTCACACTTGTGGATTTTCCTAAACCTAAGGGGAAAAGAGAGAGAGAATGGAAGGGGATTCAAGTGTAGTACCAAATTCAGTAATGGATTCCGTTAAAGCAACCCTAAGCGAATTGCAACAAATTGAAACCCCATTTCATGAATTCCTTTCTCTCTCAGACCCAGAAGTTCTTGCTCAAATGCAACCGCTTCAACGTGCTCAATCCTTGCTCTTAATATCCAGAGCGGCAACTATTTTAGTAGCATGTAATTTCTGTCTGGCTTCAAAGTTTAAAGCTTTTAGGCTTAATTTTGATTGACTTTTTATAAAATTTGTAACTCTTTATTTGTTTTTAATTTTTTTTAACAGTGAGATTGAGATGTGCTGGTATCAATCCGGACGACCATCCTATTAAATCAGAGCTTGTAAGTGATTTTTTTTTTTTTTTGGGAGGGAGGGGAGTGGGGATTGATTAAGTGCTTCATGTGCGCGTGCGCGCGCCTCTTTATAATTGATCTTAATTGCATTAAATTGCCCTCTTATATTGGAGATATTTGCTTCATGACCCATTTCACCTAAAATTGGACGCGGAATTCTGGGTTTGAGGAATTAGTAAATTCTTCAATTCTGATTGTTAGTTGAAAATCTTATTTCCTTGTAAAGTAGGGCTAAAAATGAAGCAAACTTGCATGCAAGTTACTTGAGCTGGGCTTGGGATTCGGCTGCAGCAAGTCAAACTTAAACTCGAGCTACTCAATTAGTTTATCTTGTTATGCTCAAACTTTATGATATTTGGCCAGATAAACTTGCAAGTCTAATTTAGTGAGAAGCATGCGCTAAATGTAAATTGAGTTCAAGTAGAGTTCATAAATAAAAAAAATATTCTTTTCAAATTAAAATGAGCTTGAATAAGCTTGAGCTCGCGGTGTACCACTTCAAGCAAATTCAATATATGGCATCTTGGCTCAACTAGTTTGCACCTGTAGCGTTGGTGTTATTTCTTGGTTTTTAACATTGTAACTCATGTTTTGTCATATAGATATAGTGAAGATGAATGAATTGGATTTACGATGTCAATAACTTTTGTATAACTGAAAATTAAAAGGTCCCTTCAAGAATTGCAGAAAATCTTGTATTGATGCATTGCATATAGTGCAGTATGTAGATGATGCATGAATTGGGTAACTGTAGTTTTAGATACATAGTTTTTAAAGTTTTTTTTTTTTTTATCGGCTGTAATTTGTGCGTCAGATTATCTGGATATATGCTTTTACTATATCCCTTTAACTTTTCTTGCAGTATATATCTGGTTCAGTTATGATTCCTTTTATGAATTCACTAAACATTTTTAGGAGAGGCTAAGCTTGTATGAAGGCAAGTTAGAACGATTCATGGATTTGAACAAAGGTACTTCTTTGAGCCTAAGAAATTATTTTCTTAATAAGCTGTCGGGGGCAGCATTTGATGCAAAAATGGAAATTATAATCAAACGTTGAACAGTTGGGATCCATTTTTTATTTTGTTCCTTTTATTGCTGTCTTCTTGGATGAGTGATTAGCAGTTAATTGACATGTAATTGAATTCGCTGTTGAAGCCCCGCTTCGCCCTTCTACAACATTAAATTATCAGGCAGCAACGCGCTTTATTGAACACTCTTTACCCAATCTTACTCCAGGTATATCTTATAATCAATATCCATGCAGTAGTATCACACTGCTGTCGTGCATACCCTTTATCTTGTTTTCTTGGGAAAAAAAAATATATTCATTGCAGAGCAAAGGCAAAGTATGAGGGACATTAGCAGAGGAGAGGGGCCTAAAATGAAGTATCTAGAGCAGAATATTCAGAAGAAGAGGAAATATCAATCCTCAGAAAATCAATCTGTACAAGCTGCTGCCAAGGAATTTCTTGAAAAAGCAGCTCTTGAGCTTCTTGGTGACAAGGGTGGCTCTAAGGGACCTCTTGTGGATATTTCCGATGATGATGACAACGAATGACCAGTAAAATAATAGCCATTATATGTTAGTTCTACATTCCTTGTCAAGTCATGTTTCACTTGCCTTTGAATGGTTTAATGGTAGTTTCACCATCTTGTAATGCTTCCCTTCAGTATAGGAATTTTGCAAATTCTTTCAGCTGACATTCCAATTTTCAAGTAAATTTTTGGACTTCCACATGCTTTTTTAAGTTCATGTTAACTGGTTTCATCACACTGGGTGAGGGAGCCTGCCATCTGGGTGGGGTTATTCTGAACTGCCTCAAGAGTTTTCCCAGGGAGCAAAAGAGAGAAAAAACAGAATTCAGAATTACATGGCTTCATCATGCTCTGGACAAGGAGAGCACACCAAAGGCAGAACTCAATCACCCTGGCTTGAACTTTTATTGTATTCATGTTAAAAACGAGACTTTGAAATGTATTTTTTGCCTTCAGATGTCATTCTTCATAGTCTGTCTGAAATTCCTATTGGACCTCCACTCAAGTTTTTATTATTGCATGTTGCAACTGATGTACATATCCAAAATTTGTTAAGTGGGATAATTTACTGGTTTCAGGAGCCCCTCTTTGAGTAAGGGACTTTGAATGGCCAAGACACGTCATAAAGTTGATGTTATTAAAGCTTGTAATGAGTTGGTGTTTTCATGAGCAGCTGATGTACATATCCAAAATTTGTTAAGTGGGATAATTTACTGGTTTCAGGAGCCCCTCTTTGAGTAAGGGACTTTGAATGGCCAAGACTCGTCATAAAGTTGATGTTATTAAAGCTTGTAATGAGTTGGTGTTTTCATGAGCAGCTCCTTATGGTCATGCTGAAAAGAACCTAGTAACTTATGCAACTGATGTACATATCAAAAATTTGTTAAAGTGGGATAATTTACTGGTTTCAGGAGCTCCTCTTTGAGTAAGGGACTTTGAATGGCCAAGACGCGTCATAAAGTTGATGTTTTATTAAAGCTTGTAATGAGTTGGTGTTTTCATGAGCAGCTCCTTATGGTCATGCTGAGTTGGTGCTTATGTTAGTCCTCTATTTTCATGCTTCCTAAAAAAGAACCTAGTAAAAGCTTATGGCCAAGGGAGCAAAAAATCCCCGGTGTAGCTTCTTAGTCGTCTTGGCACAAGACCTCTTCTAAGAAGCTTATGCTGCTGTTAGAAATCTAAGTAGCCGGGTTCCTTGGCATGGTTTAGCGTGGAAGAGCACTCTTTCCAATCTTGTCTATATCGGGTTTCGTCTACTGTTAGACGCTCTCGTCTTTAGCCAAGAAGCAAAGGAGCAGAAGAAAAATTTCATGCGGAAGAAATAATATATAGTCTGTAATGGTAAATAATATAATATGGTAGTATAGAATGAATCAAATAAATAATAAATCCCATCCCGTACAAGCCAGAGAGAGGCACAGTCTAATTCCTTCCCATCAAAACAAGCCAAAAGTCACCAACAAAATAACTCCCAACCCTATCACAGTACTACCCTGCAAACTGTTGACACTGCTTGTCGGACTAGGAGCAACAGCTGGTCCCTCGTACTCTGCTGGAGCTGGAGCAGGAGAAATCCCAGTATACCTAGCATGCTTTGGGGACAAAACCACCACAATCAGCTTCTGACCTTTCTCGCAGTGCCCTTCCGCTCCGCTAATGAAGTAAAAGGGGCCCGATCGGTCTAACACGACGCTGGTATTTCCATCCTTGTAGTCTTTAATTGGGTCCTTATTGTTGCAGCTAAGGTAGTTATCCCTTGTCACTTGCAATACGGAATCTTTCGCACCGTCGTACTTCCACACTGTATAGAATAAGGAACTTTTGTAAGAAATTTTACGTATTGAATTTTGTTTGCATCTTAAAAGTTTCCAACGTTCTAGGATTCAGGAAGAAACAAATTAGTCAGTTAGTTAGTTACCTAGAGTATCACCGATGCGAAACCGGGAGCTCTCAGCCCAAGCATTGAGAGAACCAGCCTGTGAGGAAGGGATTTTCCAGGCACCAGGCTTGCCTCCAACAAGCATTTCTCTGGCTTCTGAGAAGCTGAACACTAGAGACATCACCAACAGTAGTAGAGAGCAAGAAGAAGCTATAACTCTAGTGAGACCAGCCATTGAAAAAGAACCAAACAGCTTATGATATTAGGATGTCTTGGTGCAGTTCTCTTAAAGGCAAAGCTACGTTTGGTATGGTGGGGGTATGGCAGGAAGTTGCGTTTTGACTGGGTGAATGAGAGATTCGGTGGGGGGAATATATAGAGTGGGGAAAGAAAACTAGCCGTTAGTGGGATGCGACATGTGCCACGGCTTTTCTGGTTGGTTAGAATTTCTGTACGGTTGTCGGAGGTAACGTCTCACCATTGTTAAAAAGTATTAGAGAGAGAGAGATCTTCAACGGCAGATATATTATATCTATTATCTATGCTGATTATGTTATATCATCCCTTTTTTATATATATATTTTGGAGCATTCTGTCCGATAAAAGTAAAAAAAAAAAAACACGACTTTTACAGCCAATTAGTAAATTTTAAAATGCTATCCCTCCATTAATGCAGAATAAATAATAGCATATGAACGTTTTTGACAGACAGATTTTCTTACGGTCGAGTGCAAGGATCGAAAGAATAAATAAATTATAGTTCATCTAAATACATATTATACTTTTTTTTTCCTTTTTATCTATATCATCATAGCCTGGAGATAACAATTCCGCACCTAGGTAAAATCATTTATACTCTGGTGTACAGTGTTCTATAGTGTTTTGTATATCTATATTTTTGAAAGATAATATATGTATAACTATGATTTGAAGTTTAAACAAAAAATATTAACAACACCGTACCCAATAATAATAATAAAAAATATTAATAACGGTGCGGTGTCTTATCTTATGCTAGTATGCATCAATGAGACACCATGACCTTCGTGTAGCTTTTAATCTTTTGCTTCCATTATTGTTATTGCTAAAGCGGATAATAGTAATCTATCTTCGAGGAAGGCCCAATCTGCACATGAATCCCTCATAGTGGGCCGAAGACCATATGAGCCAAACCCAAAATGATATTGGGCGACTTTAAAAGCCCAAGTAAGTCAATATAAGCTAGCACCCCAATGTCCTTGTGGGCTTTTTTTAGTAATGTATAAAATAATTCAAAGTTGGAGAACTTAATGATTAATTACAGGAAACAATAGAAAACGTGTAGATCCGTCAATTATTAGGCACAATAAGTCTATTGTTTTTATAATTCTCCTTGATATTAAATAATTACATTTCAGTATACTCCCTTAATAAATGCCAAGAATGTCGGTATATGTACGTGTCGTTAATTGTTATTTTCGTCTCAAATAAATCAAATTTATTTTCCTCGAATTATCTTCATCTATTTTTTTCTCCATTAATTTTAACATAAAAAAACTATTTAAACAAAGAATAGTTTGTACCGTGTAGCTATTGTGTTTTGCATTTCTCTCATTAAATTAACCAATTCTTTGAGATTTCAAGAAGGATTAATTCCGGATTTTCCATATAATGTGGATATTGTTTTCCTTTAAACAATGAAGAATGCTTGATTTCCCTCTTCTACATCCTCAAATAAGATGCATAGTTAAAAAAAAAAACAATAATAACGAGACGATGATTCTATCATCTATGAAAATAATACATACGCAAATGTCTACTAACAATTTATTATTTATTCATATAAAGTAAAAATTTCGAAAAAAATAAGTATTTATCTAATATAATATAAATGAATAGCTAAATAAACTTTTTTTTTTATAATAATACATGCTTATAAGGATTGTTAAGTCTAGAAATTTTATTTGTTAATGATCATAATTCATTTGGAGGAATCTTCACCGAAGACATATATATACACAAAGCTTGATTTGATGAATTGACTCACCACCTACTATATGAAAACTCTTACAATTCTACTTGAATGACTAATTTACTCATCAATAACTAATCAAACAACATTATAAACCTAAATTGATAGAGTTTGCAAGCTAAATTTACTAACAATCTTGTAAAATTACTTCAAAATTGCATTAACGTAAAAGTAAAATAAATTATTTGTGTTTAACTAATCTTGTATTGAAATGAAATAAGTTTAATTCTCCTCTACTTATCCACTATGAAATAGTTAGTAAAAATAATAAACCCTTTTTTTTTGTTTTCTTTATTTTATATAGTATAATTAATTGAATTTCATTAATATGCACTCTAAAAACTTGTTAAAAATTTAAATAAGAAACTTTTCACTATATTTAATATTTATTACCTGTTTTATGAAAAACAATCAAATATAAAGGTAAAGTATTTTTATTTCGCTTCAAGAAATGCTTCTTACTTAATCTACCCTTTCATGATCACGCTGTTGGGCCATGAGTAGCTTGGGATACTTGATCAATTTTACTCTTTTTTCCCCTATAAATTAGAAAAGAATAAATAACAAAGCAAAAATGCTTGTAAAAGATTAGGTAGCATTTAGTAAATTTTCAGCCACAACCACGACTTTTTTTTTTTTCCCCAACATTTATTGTAATTTATAACCTGATAAGGGAGTTGATTGTGCTAAACTATGAGAAATTTGGTACAACCACAATTTATTTAAATGAAAAGGGAATATACAAAATCAAATCATATATATCATAGGCAGTAAAAAAAAATGATAATAATAATTAACACTATAATAAAATTAATTTTGCCATTTTTTGTTAGTTTGTAAGTCACTCTCTATCTCTAATTCCACGAAATACTCAGTTATAATAACTCAGACAGATTTCACACCGACAACTTCTCCAGATCTACACATACCCTTTCCTTCTCTCTCTCTTTCTTTAAGAGAGAAAACTCGATCTCCTTCTCCAATGGCTGCTTTTTCTTCTTCTTCTCTTAGATCTGCAATGCTGCTCTTCTTCTTCCTCTTCCTAATCCATGGTGGACATTCCTTTTACCTCCCCGGTGTTTCTCCACAGGACTTCGAGAAGGTACGCTTCCTCTCTCTTCACTCCCTCCCCTCTCTCTCTCATTTGCTCTCACTTCTTTCTTTCTTTCTTTCTTTCTCGATCTGCTTCTA
This sequence comes from Laguncularia racemosa, assembly GCA_037954665.1. Classification (NCBI taxonomy): domain Eukaryota; kingdom Viridiplantae; phylum Streptophyta; class Magnoliopsida; order Myrtales; family Combretaceae; genus Laguncularia; species Laguncularia racemosa. Next base: position 3,022,666 of record JBBMOL010000029.1, on the reverse strand, counting down.
ATCGATATATGATCGACATTATAAAGCAATCTGTTTGTTTACAGTAAGGATTGGATTGTGAAATTGAACGATTGATCTAGATTTACTTCGGAAACAGTTAGATTTGGTTATGCTTTAAGCTCTGTGATTATCATTATATCGTGGGTTGATGATTTTGTATTATATAAGGTAGACAACTTAGACGTGGGTGATGTGATGTGGTATGATATGTTTAACTGCAATGTGCATTCAGTGGGATTCCAATCGATGTTAAAGTCGATGTTTTCAGTTTTCTGTTTCGTTAATTGACGGTTTTGCTCTATATAGGTTGAGCAAGCTAGATGTGGATGATGCGACGTGTTTAGTTGCAATGTATATATACTAGGGTAAAGATTGCTGTAACTGTGTTTCGAATGATTTAGCCTAGACATAGGAAGATTTGGAAAATTTAGTGGCGGTTTGAACTCCTCTATTAGCTAAATTGTTGAGTCTTTGATAAAGTGTCTGTTGCTAGCTACTTGGGGATTGCGCTCAGATCTCAATGTGGTATATTTGTGACATTTAATACTTTTTCTCTCTCTCTTATTTACTCAAACTTCTTTCTTCTTGATCTGCCTGTATTTAATATTTGATCTTGTTATGTAATCGTCATTGAAGCTGATGTGACAATCTATGTTATAGTAGCAATCTGTTTGTTTCATTTCAGATTGGATTGTGGATTTATAGTTTGGGAATAGTTGGGCTTTAGTTATTTTTTGAACTCTTTGATCATTTCCTTTAGGTAATTATCATTACGGATCAATCATTTTGTATTATAAGCAAGTTGGGTGTGGATGATGTTATGTGCTTAACTACATTGTACATATAGTTAGATACATGTTGCTGCCAAAGTTGATGTCTTTCACTCTCTGCTTCATTATAGTCAATTTGATATGTGGATGATGTGGTTTGATGTGAATGGCTTGAATGTATAAGGATTTGGGAAATTCAGTGGTGATTTGAACTTTTTTCATCTAAATGTTAATTTTTTTTTTTAAGTTAACCAAAATAATCTTTGATTTAAAAAAAAATGACATGTCTCTGTTGCTGTAGCTACTGGGGATTTTAATCCTTATTGTTGTTGATGGATCTAAGAAATTGTGCATTATGTAGTCAATACAATGCAAAACATGCTATTATCCGAATATTAAAGTGGGTGTCTGTTGCAGTAGCTATTTGGGGATTGTGATCGAGCCTTATCATGGTTGATGGATCTAAGAAATTGTGCATTATGTAGTCAATGAAATGCATAGTATGATATATGCCTAGCAAATTGCAATGTAATAATAGCAGCAATAGCATCAAGTGCTTGAATTTATTTGTCCCTCTTTCTTGCTCTGTTTTGTAGGTGCATACCTACCATAAGATTTTCTACCCCAAAATTCTGACAGCAGTAACTCTGTTTGCTAAGCATCATGTTGTTTCTAGAGCATGTTAAACGTGAATACCATAAAAACCTTTTCATATTATTTTGAGGGACCATATGATATTTCTTTTTAATTTTTCTTTCTTCATCTCATCTCTAGACTAATAATTACTCGTCTAGGGATGTACACATAGAAGTAGTAGTAGCATTTGGATTGGAGAAAAAACTTTTTCCACAGTTAAAATTCTTGTTAACACATTATTCTGTGGTTAAATTGCAGTGGTTTCAAACTCAATTGGATTTTTCTAGTACTTTGATCTGGCTATTTCAAAAATGGAAGGTTTATGCATAGATGAATATGATTGAACCTAACAATTGATACGTGATTACAGGGAGATGAGCTGATGGTAAAAGTGAACAAACTGACCTCTATAAAGACACAACTTCCTTACTCATTCTATTCACTTCCATTCTGTATGCCCAAAAAAATTCTGGATAGTGCAGAGAATCTTGGTGAAGTACTTCGCGGCGATCGCATTGAGAACTCTCCTTACACAGTATGTATGGGTTATGCTCTATGTGACCTCATACAAAATGCTTTAAGATTGCTGCTAACTAGTCGGCTGGATTTCTGTAGTTTAAAATGCGGAAACCACAGACATGTAACATTCTTTGTAGTGTGAAATTGAACGCAAAGCAAGCAAAGGAATTGAAAGAAAAGATCGACGATGATTATCGAGTCAACATGTAAGTGGCACATCTAATGCATTAGATGGTTCCATCTTCCACCTGCTCAAGTTGATTGTAATTTTTTATATTGATGCTGCAGGATACTTGATAACCTTCCTCTTGTTGTTCCCATTCGGAGGCAAGATCAAGATTCTCCTCCAATCTATCAGCTTGGCTTTCACGTGGGTCTGAAAGGCAGATACTCTGGGGTATGTATTTTCTTTCTATCAGTAAGAGACACTTCATTCTTCCCAAGGTACTAACTGCTTCCTTTTTTTCTTTTTGTTGAAATCAAAGCAGAGCAAGGAGGAAAAATATTTCATCCACAATCATTTGGCTTTTACTGTCAAGTATCACAGAGACCAGCAAAGTGATTTGGCAAGAATTGTGGGGTTTGAGGTCAGACCATATAGGTAAGTCAGCAGTTAACAGTAAATCTTTAGTTTTGCAGATTTAGTTTTGTGAGGGAGTCAAGAATGATTTATATCTGTCTCATGAATGAGTATAGTGCTAAGCATGAATTTGAAGGGGATAACAAGAAGCGTCTTAAAACCTGTGATCCCAACACAAAGCAACTGGTGGTCAATTCAAATTCTCCTCAGGAGGTTGAAGAGAAGAAGGAGATCACATTCACCTATGATGTTGAATTCCAGGTAGACTTCCTCATATCACTATGATATTCCTCTGAGATCTAAGTTACATCCTTTATATCAGTTGTAGAAAATGATGCTTTGAAACTGATGGATGCTGGTGGCAAGTACTGTTCTGTTATGAATATTCTGAGATTGATTAGGCAACAGCAAAATGTTTGCTTCTATAGCCTTTTCGATTGGACCAGTGAACATTTTCACTGGCCACAACTCTCAATTTATTTTCTTTTCATGGCGGTTTTTATGTTCACATACTTTATTGTCATATTCTCATCATTCTTATACTTGCTTCCAGGAGAGTGAATTGAAGTGGGCTTCTAGGTGGGATGCCTATCTTTTGATGAGTGATGACCAGATTCACTGGTTTTCAATTGTTAATTCTCTGATGATTGTTCTCTTCCTTTCTGGAATGGTTGCTATGATAATGCTGCGAACACTTTATCGTGATATTTCCAAGTACAATGAGCTTGAGACCCAGGAAGAAGCCCAGGAAGAAACTGGATGGAAGCTTGTCCATGGAGATGTCTTCAGGCCTCCATCCAATTCAGATCTTCTATGTATTTATGTGGGAACGGGTGTTCAGTTCTTTGGGATGATTCTGGTTACCATGATATTTGCCCTGCTTGGTTTCCTCTCCCCTTCAAACCGTGGTGGCTTGATGACAGCCATGCTCCTACTTTGGGTTTTCATGGGTATCTTTGCTGGATATGCTTCTGCGCGTTTGTACAAAATGTTCAAAGGAACAGAGTGGAAGAAAATAGCTCTCAGAACTGCTCTTGTGTTCCCTGCAATAGTCTTTGTAGTCTTTTTCTTCTTAAACGCTCTCATTTGGGGACAGAAGTCATCTGGGGCAGTGCCATTTGGTACTATGTTTGCTTTAGTCTTCTTGTGGTTTGGCATTTCAGTGCCACTTGTGTTCGTTGGAAGCTATATTGGTTTCAAGAAGCCAGCCATTGAGGATCCTGTCAAGACAAATAAGATTCCAAGGCAGATCCCAGAGCAGGCCTGGTACATGAACCCAGCCTTCTCAATTTTAATTGGAGGAATTCTACCCTTTGGAGCTGTCTTTATTGAACTCTTCTTCATCCTGACGTCAATTTGGTTGAATCAGTTCTACTACATCTTCGGGTTTCTCTTTTTGGTCTTCGTTATCCTCATTGTCACATGTGCTGAGATAACCATTGTCCTTTGCTATTTCCAGTTGTGTAGCGAGGACTATCTTTGGTGGTGGAGATCTTATCTGACATCTGGCTCCTCTGCCTTGTACCTTTTCCTCTATGCCACGTTTTACTTCTTCACAAAGCTTGAAATCACGAAGCTGGTTTCTGGAGCACTGTACTTTGGTTATATGCTGATTGTTTCATATGCATTCTTTGTGCTAACCGGTACCATTGGCTTCTATGCCTGCTTCTGGTTCACAAGGCTCATCTATTCGTCCGTGAAGATTGATTGAAGGAAAGCAAGTGCTCCTGTTATCCGACTCTCATCTCTTCTCTCTTGTGTAGAAGAGAGGTAAGTTCTTGGTAATGTCCAAGCTTCCAAGGGATCTTCAACTATTACATATAATCTTCTGTACTCATTTTTGTATGATGCCAGGCTGATGATTTTGTTCTAGTTGTGATAGTTAATTTCATTTTTACGTTGAAGGAGTACCTTTATGGGAATGTCATAGGAAGCTTCTTAACTATATTGTGTTAGATCATATTCCAAACAATGTTGATTCATATGATTGGATATAGAGATGCTGTAGAAGTTACGGTTAATAGATGTGTTGCATCGTTGCAAATGTAGTGTTTTTTGAATGGACGCTAGTTGATGTCTGTTCACCTTATGATTTGCAATTATCTTGCGGCCTTCTTGGTTGTGGTAGTTCGTTGTTTTTGTTCTTGCCATATTGGGACATAGGAGAGTGCTGATGTAAAATATTCAAAGCTTTTGATTTGTGATGGCCATCTAACCCCTACCCGCACCAACCGGCAGGTTTTTCTATTACACGGAGCGGGTGGGAATGGAGTAGGTATTGAACCCAAACGCATGCCTTGCCCCATGGAACCATATTTATATGTAGCCTTTGCAAATTGCAACGAGACTGACGATTGGTTTTGAGGGTCTGTATTATGTGTTAGTTTAAATATCTTGTTATTCGTGTATGAAAAACTTGAAAGTCCATCCATTTAATAACTCTATTCCGTGATTGGATTGCATCCGTTTATCAATAAAAAAGAATCTGAAATGGATCTTATTGTAGTTATCAAGTCTAGTAAAATAAATTACGAAACAATAAATTTCTTCCTAACGAAGGGCACCTCCTGTTCCATTAAGAAACAAAAACTAAAGCCAGCAAAGCAGGTTAACGGGCGCGCCGCATATACTGTCTGCTACTAAAAAGTAGATTGTATGATGCCAATCTGAGAGAACACTCTTAAAATACACTAAGAAAAGCAGGTTATGTGATGCTTCGATCAAAAAACAAAATGTTACACGCCAGGCAGGAGATGAGGCTGATCAAATTACAACACAAATAATTATAATACCCTGCCACTGCTTCCTAGGGTGAGTATCTTCCCGCTTGGCAACACCGGTTGCCACCGTTGCGACTTCGGTGGGGGTGACTTCTGGCTTTTTCGAGAGGTACAAGGTGAAGTAACCAATGGCTCCACTGATTAGAAACCCAGCAATCGCCATGGTGGTAAAACTAGAGGGCAAACTACGCCTTTGGTGTAATACTTCTCCGGGGTGGTGTCCTGGTGGTCTCTTTGATGCTTCCACACCTTCTGCCTTCACTTCCTCTTGACTCATCATGTGCGTGTCCGCCATTTTTCTCCATTGTTCTTCACCGTTTCCGATTTTCTAATTTCCAACTTCTCTTCGGCAAGTCTTTCTCCCTGAGGGATACCAAAGTTTGCAGGTATAGTAAGTATGTATCAACTTAGGGCTGCTTTCAGGGTTCAGAGTAAGGTCATGATCTGCCTGTGTGTGTGTATAAATGGAGGCTATGCATGAAGTTGTTGCGTCGTAAACCACGTGTCACTTGCATGCCCACGTGTTCCTTTAATGCATTTAGACGTGGCCCTTCACTCCTTGGGAATTTTGGGCACCGTAAGGTGGAGCAGTTGCAGTTTACCTTGCAGTTTTAGCATGGAAATGTATTTTAGGCTTTGTTTGGAGGAATAGAAAAAGGAAACGAAGTGAAACATTTTCTTATGTTTATGTTATAAAAAGAAATATAAATGAGTCGAGCTAATATTTGATAAAATTATGAATATTATTATAGAGATATTTATTTAGTTTTTCATCTTTTTTCTTTTTAGTAGACTTTAATAATAATATGTCTTCTTAAGAAAAAAAGAAGAAGTAAAAATGAGGCTATTTATTTCCTTTCATTTTTTCGGTGCAGAGGACATATTAAAAGGAAGAGCAATACAAAGTTTTGCATTGCATTCACGGAGCATAGTATTTCTCTTTAATTCCACTCGCCTTCGTCTATCCGATGGGGATCAGTGAGTTTTATGCCCCGAGTCAATTTCAAATTCTCTTTGCGTCAAGAGAGGATTCTGTTGACACTCTGATTTTTCTAAATAGTTTGAATTATTATTAGTTAGTGATTAGTTGCTTCCTATTTTTTTAGGACTATTAGCTATCGTGGTTATTAGATCGATCGTAATGGAATAATGGGTAAGTAAGGATCTTAATTTTTCTCTTGCTTAACGTCACAACAAGTCCTAAATCTGTTTTGGTTGTAAAGTTGTGAGATTGATTTCCTGAATGAAATCTATTATTAGCTCCATTTATTTGCTCACTGCCTAGTTTTCTTCTTCAAAACAAAGTTATATTTTACTACATATTCTTCATGGAACAAACACGAATGCTACCTTTAATCAAATTTCAAATTTTACGTATATTGCTTGCAAACAAGTTCAACCGAGCGTCATTTCAAAGGTTTAGATTTGGCTCGGGTATATATTATATTTAATTTATTAATTTAATTAATTATTTAAATTTCAAAATATTGATTTACTATTTAAACTTTACTTATTTATATAATTAACTATTTAAATTTTATCCTTTCTTACAAATAACTACCTGAACTTTATTTATTTTTACAATTAACTATATTATTGAGGTACTATAAATAACATTGAAAATTTTATAGGTAGTATATTAACACTCTTAAACTTTAGGTAATTAATTATAAAAATAGATAAAGTTCAAGTATTAAATATAACATTAACCCTTAAAATAAAAGTTAATGTTACATTTGATATCTAAATTTTACCTATTTTTATAATTAATTATCTGAAATTTTAAAATATCAATTTACTGCTTGAACTTTACTGATTTTTAAAATTAATTTTCTAAGCTTTACCTATTTTTATAATTAACTATTTAAAATTTATCAATTTGCAATTAACTACTACGTTTAAGTATTATAAATGATTATGAAAAATTTATAAGTACTAAATTGATATTTTTAAATTTTATATAGCTAATTGTAAAAATAGATAAAGTTTAGTTATTAAATATAGCATTTACCCTTAAAAAAATTATCAAATTTAAATTAAATTAAGTTTTTATTCAACTTAAAAGTTCAATAAAGAATTTGAAGTTCAAGTGTAACTTACAACCTCATTTACATACTCAAGCTTAAACAAGCTGGGGGTTGGCTTCAAAAACTAAAAAATTCGAACTCAAATTGAAACTCAAGAGCTTCAGCTTTTTTTTTTTTTTTTCAAAATAGATCTACAAAGACTTGTATAAATATATCTTACTTGATTTTTACAATTCAATTGCATGACAACCCCATAATCTCATACTGTATCAATCCTCAATAACATCAAATTCACTAAACTTGTATTAGAAAGCACTATCAACTTCTATCTTTGATCTTATAGCTTTAAAGATAAACTTAATAAAAGCTTATAGTTATTATAAAAATAAATGTATAAGTAATAAATTAAACAATTATATCGTCCATACATATAAAATATAAAACATAAAAGAATATTTTAAAAAGTAATTATATATATACCCGCTTGCTAACAATATAATCAAACAAACCCAGCTCACAGAAGTTGGTGGTGCTTGAACTGAATAGCTGCATCCCTATATGTAACGTACATCAACATTCTGTCGAAAGCAGGGGAAAATATTTAAAAATGTTAATGGATACTTCCAATATGATGAGATACTGGGGATCCAAATCAAAACGGTTTGAGCTTTGTCTTTTCTCAAGCTATTGAACCTCTGAAAATTTTATTATTTTATCGGTATTTTTTATATATTAATAATAATAATTTAATAACGACAAAAAAATAAAAATTTAATACATAAATTAAATAATAAAATTAAAAATTAAACTAATTTTATTAAAAAAGCAAACGAGGCATAAGCTTCCAAAACTATAAAATATTTTCCATTTTTATTACTTGTGGTATTTCAATGTAACTGTTCTGGTCACCAGATTGAGCAGATCGAACTATTGGGACGTTGAAGAGAAACATCAAGAGTTCAGGTTTTTCAGATATGATAGAGGGTCTTAGGGTGCCGGAGGAGCCAAGTCACCGTCTATCGAGCTTTGAGGTTCGAAACGTTTGTAATTTCCGAGAAAGATACTTTACTTGCTTCGAATTTCCATTGAAGATTCCCGGCACAAGACTTCTTGATGACAAGACTTTTCGCTAAAAGCTGCGGGTCGGAAACGACGCTTTCTATACGAGACTCCAACGCCTTCCCCTACCCGCTTCCTCCTTTGTTCACCCTTGTAGGAAATGCTAAAATTAAATCTTTTCCATGCAGATATAAGGATTTGTAGGATTCGTCGTGAACAAGGCGCTGGTTCGAAAGCTCAAGAGGATTGACGAATGAGTGCACTTCTCATACAAGAAAATTTCCAATTCTCATAGCTAGGAAAACATAGTACATGAATGTGTGACATGGTTTTGATGGACCTACCTCAGGACACCTCACAATTCATACAATCTAACTCCTTTCTTAATTGATTGGTTTTAAGCAGACTCCAACAATATTCACTAGATTCATTAACTACAAATTTAATACACCAAATCCTTATAAGATCAGGAAATTGCGATGGCATGCTCCATTGGAAATTATTGAAATCCAAGGGATGATTCCAGCACTCCATGCATATATTGTTATGTGTCCACAATGGCGTCACGAACACTGGTTAAATAACTCTAAAATAAATAAATAAAACGAAAGCAACCACGAAGTCTTGTACAGTGAATCCCATAACTATGACAATTATACAAACTAAACTACTTCCATGGCCGAGCACCAGCTGGTGCCTCCGGAGCTCCATTCTAGCGACTCTAGGTGGCGGAAACTCCTCTCGTCCCGTATTCCGCTTATCGCGGTAAAACATGTAGTATCCAGCCACAGCAACGAGGAGCATGTCGCCTATCGCCATGGTGGTGGGGCTGCAAGGCCAGTTCCGCCCTGTTGCTACCCTGGGTGCATCGTTCCCTACAGCCATTCGATGTAACTTCTTAGTTTTGCTTACTTCTTTCTCCTAAGTTACTCTTTGACTTGAACTTTACACTACCAAACTAAAGGAGAGAAAGGGACTACGTACTATAATAAGTGATAAGCGTCTTTTGTCTTCGGATTTCGTTTGTTCTATTTCCTTTCTTTTCCAAGTTGTATGATGTTAGGCATCACAACAAGAAAATGTGGGTGTTGCCACGTTCAAGTGGCAAAAATACACGTAGCATAGTGCCGGTTTGTGTGTCACTGCCAACTGTTGTGCAGGGGTTTGATTTTGATTTCGTAGCTGAATGTGTTTGTATTATGTTTTTCATGAAGACTCGGGTGAAGGTGGTCCGAAGAATTGAGTGATAATACTCAACCTGCTAATAGGAGTATCCGTACGTACACGATTTCATTTGGGATAATTTATTAATACAGCTTCTTTGCTATATTTTAAGTGTTTGTCCATCTTTTCTTAGAAGATTTAAAAAGCATGCTAGATCACGCTATGAATATTTTGTTTATGGTAAAAATAACAAAATATTTATTAAAATTAATCTCTCTGTCTTCTCTCTCTCTCTCCTATATTCATAATTAATATCATTTTTATTATTTCTATTTCATTCTATTTTATTTATTAAGCATGGTCATGAAGGGATTTGAAAGTATGTTATTTAAAATCTAGAATCTAAGTACTTAGTTTCATGGGCTAATCGCATATGGAAAAAGTAAATTTCTAACAATAGTTAACCCTCTTTTTTGCATTCCAACCATGCTTCAGTTACTCTAGCTTTAATTCTTATTTGTTGATTGTAGCCTTATAACTTGATTGAACTACTAAAAATGAGTATCCATTGATTCAAATTTGTTGCCTTAAGCGTCTTTCTATCAATCCTATTCAAATACCTATAATAAAGAATTCAAATATTATTATAAAGGTTGGTTTATAATTGAATCAAGCAGTTAATATAGAACATCATATATTCTCGCTTGAATTTCATCAACCATCACAATAAAAAATTTAATATATAATTATAGAGGTTTATTGTGATTCCCGATTCATGAAAGTACATTCAAGAGGCCAAATTTGAAAATTTGCACTATAATACTCTACACCTACCGTTTTAGGATTTTAGTGTGGAGATGGATATTATTTAATCTGAAAGAGAAATTAGAATTCAATTCATTTCATTAAAAAGATTACATCAGTAGCATTTAATGTGCAATCTTGCCATAGCGTCCAATAGGCCCTGCAAGCTAAAAAGAAAGGGATTTGGTATCAAAGAAAATATAATTGCCTATTGATGAAGATAACCGTAGTGTTCAGCAGTTTGATAATTTTGAAAATTGTATCTCCTACAAGGTGGCTGCAGCATGTTGAATGTTCTTATTATGCAAGAATTATAAGAAGCTAGCTGTGTGGGCTAACTATTTTATCCCAAAAATAAAATAAAAAAAGAAGCTTGACGTATGCTTCTCTGCTAGTGTATTTTGCTTTCGTCGTATGGTAACCATTCATGCAAAAGCAATCTAGTCTCCAAAACCATTGTAGGAAGCAAAAGATATATCTTCTGGGTAATCTAAGATACGAAATATATGAAAATGCAATATAAACTAATCTCTTAACTTTATATCAAATGCCAATTGTCTCTTTATTTTATTTTATATAAGGCAAACAGCAATATACAGAAATCTATAAACATTTATATAGGTCTAAAAACATAAGAGTTAGACAAGTGATTTCTCGCAGGAAGCAAGTTTGTATATCTGAATTGTTTGACGATGAGATATTAAACCAAAAAAAAAAAAATAGTTACTAAATTGTACTATTGAAAAAGAAAGTTTCTAAGAATTATAATTTAAAAATTGTATAAAATATATATAAAAAAGAGAAAATTTTAATGGGATTTATAAGAATTTGGAAAATCTCATAGGACCAAAAAAGCAAGAGATACAAAATTAGTTTTTATATGTTGATAAACTATTTTGGGCTTGAGTTCTCATGCCCCAGTCAACCTACAACATTTCAAGTTGTTGTAGCAATATGGGCCGCTAGAATCAGGTCGGCTCAATTTGGTAAAGTCAATAAGACTCGATCAACTTTGATTAAGGATAGTCAGGAACAATTGAGGTCTATAACTACCCAACTCTACTAAAGTTGTAGAGCAACTCATAGCATCAAGGTTGTAGAGGGCTAATGTTTACATGACTTTAAGCTAAAAGCCCGATAAAAATTGGGACTAGACTTTTTAGGCTAGTAACAATGCCTAGAAAGTTAAGTTTATGAACAAAAGATGTTTTAAGAAAATTTAATTTGGTAGGCTTAAAGTAGAATTCAATAGAACTGTCCAACTGCTTCCAATCTTTCTCATTAAGTTTGTGCACTTAGCAAACTTATCAATGGGTTTAGACTACATAAGAAGTTCAAGAGGAAGGATTCATATTAATGTATGATGCATCTCCTATGTTGCTCATCAAGGCCGTGAATAGATGTCATGAGAACTCATCTTATCCACCAATCAGTGGAGTTATCGAACAAATGAGAATGAGCTCCAAAATATTTAAATAAGACACCTTTTTCTCCTCAATTGTATTGTTTTAGCTTTGCTCATAAGGATTAAACACCCCAATCATAAAAGGGACATCTAGTTTTTATTCAGGAACAATAAGGTCGATACTCTAAGTTCCCTTACCTATTATGGGAGCTAGCTAATTGTTGAAATTGCTTGTTCCTCCTCTCACATCTCCCTTTGATCACATGTCTCCATGTGTCATCAATTTATAATTTCTTTAAGCTGATTTGAAGCACGATATCATGCAACGTGTATGTGGCTGACCACCATGGACATTAAATATATACAAAGGTATTGTCTGTCCTTGCATAATAGACCTTATAGTTTTATCTTTTGTGTGACTATAATCTTAGGAAGGATTACGACAATAAAGAAACTAAAGGCATATTATGCAAAAGCAACAAATAGCTTATTAAGAAATTTCGACTATTACAAACAGTATCAAAGCAGTTCTCAATTGCTAGAGGAGGAAAATGCCAGTGTCACTCCATGGGAGGTAGGTTTTGAATTTGTTCAAAGCAAAGTGCTATATAGTGGAGCCAACTTTTAAGCCTATAGGGAATACCTCTAAAATCCTTCATGTATTGTGTTGTTCTAGACATGTAAAATGACAGCAATGAGACCAATATTATAAGGGGGGAATATAATATCCCTCAAATTGAATGATGGAAATTGAGGTGTCTTTTAATGGGACGACTTAGAGTTTATCAAAACTTTAGGATCAATTATGTCTAGTTTGAAGTAATTTAAAATGGATAACCTCTTAAAAAATAATTGTATCTAATGATAAAAAAGTGAGTATTATGCGATTGTAAACATTGTAGACAAACATGCAATTTTGGCCAACAATTGTTCCATAATAATGTCTTTTATTGACATTGTCGTTTTTAGCTTAGAAATCGAGAAACTTGGTTGTGAGTCAACTAATATTGATTTATGTGTGTACTTAATGTAACTTAATTTTATTTGAATGCATGAAATTCATTTTTGCTAAAAAAAAATAGAATCGTTTAATTAGTATCTTTTTCTTTTTTACATGACATTTGGATAATTGTTTTATATATATATATATATATATATATATTATATAATATATATATTTGAAAATGAAAATTGGGAAATATAAGTCCATGAAATCTAAAGATGGGTGATTAAGAAAAAAATAGCTATTTATTTCATTTCTAAAAAATAAATTAAACTTAAAATGGTTTAGAATAAATAAGTAAAATTTGTAGCATACTAGGCATTTTATTTTGTATATAAGCAAATTATATATGTAATTCTGTTTTCAAATTTGTGTGCCTTATTTTGTTAAGCTTAGATTTTAGAATTATAACCAGCGGGAAAAAACACCAACATGAAAAATGACAAGACAAACAAACACCATATTATATGCGAGAGCTAGAAAAAGTAATAGCAGTAGCCAGTGAATCGCGATGACAGATCGCTTCCACGGAGGAGCAAAGCATGTGCCTTGATTAAGGCACAACCTATATGACTTGAAATTCAAGAGAGACAACCATTTTTCTCGGAAGTTTCTATTTTTGTCGTACTAAATTGGAGCATATCCCAAAATGATCCTCATTTGCTTCTAATGTTGGAACTAAAAATGGAATCCTTTTCCTTTTCTTAATCCATCATAATCTTCTCGCAATGGAGTTCGAGTTTCATCCATATTGGCAAATAGTGTTACCTGTTTATATTTGTTTTTCCGTATAATTCAAAGAAAGGATTAAATTATAAATAAATCTCTTTATTATTTATTATATATATATATATATATATATGTTTAATCATTAATTTTTAAAATCGAGTGTATCTCCTATATTTATTAGGATTATAAATGAGATAAATGCAACTTGACAACAGGTAAGTCGAGCTCAAACTCAAATTATCGAAATAGTTTATAGAGTTGAATTTAAACTTTATAATATTTAATTCAATAAAGTATGTAAACTTAGTTTAAACTAAGTGTTAGGTAAGTTTGAGTTAAATTTAAATATTGGTATTATTTTAATTAAAATAATATATATATACATTTTAAATAAAGTCCAATTAAGCTTAATCAAATCAAAATTAAGCTTTTTGACTATTATTCAAATTGATAAACTCCATTGAGTAAATTTCAAATCAAGTTTAAATTCAAATTATGCATTGTATAGGTCTTGACTCATTTATAATCCTAATCTTTATCACTAATCACCCTACCGAGTAAAACATATATATATATATATATTTACAACAACATAATCCTTGTATATATTTTTCCAGCAACATAATCCAAGGCCATGATGAATTCACATTCCCGATTTGTCAATTACTCTCTTTCCCTCTAATAACTTTGGAATATTACCCCACAAAAAAGCAAAATGAAGATCTCAATTATCACGGCGTAAACTGTTCCTATTTTTGTCCTGATAACAACGTTAACATATATATGTATATACCCGCTTTATCCTCGTTCACAAACGAATCTATATGTCCATTTGTTAATACATAGCAAGACACGTCGCTGCCGTCTTCACGACATCATCATCATCATTAGTAGTATCATTAAGTCAATCAAAGCCATTGAACAACAACATGAAACTCAAACTCAAAACAATTGCGCCATTATTTTGGCTGATAATTTCTTTCAATCTCTTTTTGTATTCATCAAATACATATGCAGTATCAGTGTCTTCTTTTTCTCCTTGCCACTGCGAGGCATGGCTGGTCCAATCCATCCCCACTGACATGCCTCACCTCCGCCGAGTCCCCGGAGTCCTCTCCACTGGTAAGCAATGAAATCATAGCTTTTCTTGTCCTATATAATATGAGAAGTCATTAGAATAGTTTTCGAGTTTAATTAATATGCTTAATTTATGGTTGACTTCAGGAAGTATGTGCAAACTTCTTGGATAAAGTTTCCGGATTCCTGTTCAGTGTCCGTCCGTTTTTATACCACTATAAATTACCATGTACAAATAAAGAAAAATGTAAATTGGTGCTTGTATTAAATATTTTTAATACATGATAGCATGTGTTTAGCGGAACAGTAGAATTTCAGTATATTTTGTGTGCCTAGCATGTCAGGTTTTATGTTTTAGGTAAATCATTTTTGCTGGATGCACTAAAATTCTAAGTCTCCAAAATCATTAGAACTGAATTCAGGGATGTGCTTGTTTGGTGGAAACTTTCTTACGTATTCTTTTTTGGACATTGATATAATCAAGCTTTTCAATTGTGAAATATGATTGTATCGATTTTATGTTGTTGCGATTTTCTTTAGCCTGATTATGGGGATATGTAGTTAGTAGTTGCTTTTAGCTGTAAGTGATGGTGGAGACGAATATAGCATGGTCCATAATCAGTGGTGGTTAATCGTCTGGAAAAAAACTCTGAAAACTGAGAAAAATTATGAAAATGATTTCGTTTTTCATTAAAAAAAAAAAGAAAAAGAAATGGATTCATTTTCCTCATTGTTTATTATTGGTTTCGATGACAATTAACTACCACCACCAAAGCCAGCTGCTACCATAAGGGAATTATCTTTCAACTAAAACTATTGGTATATGCAAGATTACTATGATAATATGACAATATCTAAGGATTTGTAAGGCTGCGATTATAATAAAGGTCCGGAAGACAAATCCAGCGAAACAAGTCACCCTACATATTGTGTAGAGCTTATTATATATATTTTTGTAATCAGCGGATGTGTTTGAATGGATGGCGGGTAATGCGACCCACAAGCTGGATATAATAGCACAATACTGGCAATTAGTTGCGTCTCCTGATAATCCTCGATCCGGTGATTATGGATACAAGCGTGAGGCTATGTTGCAGTTTGGTGCTAATCGTGGTCTTGATGTTTACAAGGCCCTTAAGCGAGCTGCTGATCGTAACATTTCGATCAGGTAAATAACAAGTGCCTAAACTTAATGTTTTTGAGTTGAATGTATTTGCAAACGTTTTCTTTGATTATCTCTGGTTATGCCTTTAATTTGCACTTTATAGTGATTCGATTTGATAATTGTGTATATTAGATTATGATAATCATTATAAATGTTCCAAAAAGGTTTCCCACAAAACAATATAATTGCTTGCTTCAGCTTCAAAATGGTTTTGGCAATACAGGTCGTGTCTCGTTTTGTACACTTTTCCCTTTCAAGTGTGACCTTTAAGTATCGAGACAAGTTTCGTTATAACATTCAATACAAAGAAAATAACCATATTCCTTATGTGAAACCAATTTGTATCAGGCTTCTACAGCACTCAGGTGTATATCCCGACTATACTAAGGAACCCGACGACCTTGCTTCAGGAAGATCAAATGTCAAAAGTAGGACTCTGCTATTTGATAAATGGTGGGGCTCTGGCATTATCCATGCGAAAGTTTGGACGTCAGATCATCGAAATGTTTACATAGGATCTGCAAATAATGACTGGAAGTCCCTGACTCAGGTATTTGCTTGACGAGGTTTTGTATCATCCCTTTAGCTAGAACAAGATGGAGTTTTGATGGTACCTGTTGATGCATAATCATGATTTAGTTGTTATTCACTTGAGATAGCCAGATAGGTATGCCTGAATACGACTATCTAAAATACGTCAAACATTTTCAGACACAAAAAATTTCTCTTGGCATCTAATTATGTCTTACATGTTTCCCTTATCACACCTATAAGCTCCTCAGCCATCCTTAGAAATACCCAACAACCATAACAAAACTCAACCCTTGTTCCTAGTGGGGTCGGCTGCATTGATCCTATTTCGCTATTGCATTGTGTCATTAACTATATATTCATTCTCACCTATATATGAGCTATATCATTATTTATTATCTCTTTTCACATGCTTTTTGTCATCCCTGCCCCTTTTTTTACCTTCTCATCTACAGGTGCTATTCCAACTTTCTCTATGATACCCTTATTTCTTATCTTAACCACTGCCAGTGTGAACGGGTGAAATAGAACAACTGATGCAGTTCTGTACTGCTACAGTCATTAGACAATGTTTTGTATAAAGTTACAGCTATGTAAGGTTTTGTGTCACATCAGTTTCATCTTGCATCTTGATTTATCCAAAGTTCAACAATGTGCAAGAATGCTGACTTACCAAAATTCTTAGGTGAAGGAACTTGGAGTGTATCTTGTTAACTGTCCGAAAATAGCAAGAAAGGTCGAAGAGTATGCTGACAATCTGTGGGATCTTGCATCTCTTGATGCTTTAGTTCACACAAGAAAAGTGTGGGATCATCGATGGCAGATTGGCAGAAAAGTCCCCTGCTGGTCACATTTTATTGAATCTTCAAAACGTTGCACGTAGGTGAAGAGTTTTCGCAGATCACTTTAAGCAATGCATTTTCTTCAGTTGAATCCACAGCATTGACATTTTAATTTGTCCATAACTCACCAGGCCACGTGTTCCTAGATCAGTGGAGACACCCAATGCTGCTGGCTACCCTGCATTGGTAGATCCTCGATTGATTCGTCTTCAGATCTGTACTCCTGGATGTGAATATTCGGATCCGCGGCCTGGCTTCAGCTATCTTTCCTTTTCTCCTCCAGAGGTATTGATCTAATTTCTAAATTTTCTCAAGGCTATGGTGAGTTGCTTGCAATCAAAATCTAGGTACTACTTTTATGTATATCAACACATAAAACTCATCTACAGTAAGGAGTGCTTGAGAAGGACGTGATCCTTGAAGAATTTGAAGGATTCTCTTGTTAAAAGAGACCTTCGAATTTTAGGCAAAGGTCCTAATGGACAAACACTTGAATGATTTTTTTTTTTAATTTTTTTATTGATTCAAATCTATGTAAAAGCTTGTTTTTAAATCAAATGGACGTGGAGTTAAATTCAATAGGGTACAAGGGATCATGAGTTTACATCACTGGACTGTTGTTTCACAATCATTCAAGCAAGTCATCCGCTTGAGAAGCTTAAATAATCAATCCTAATCCAAAAGAGGGCATCTTAGGTAATAAATGTAAAAACTATACTAATTCTACAACTATAAACTTTCAAATCCAGGTAAAAAAAAAACTTTTAGATCAGTTGGTTATATGATTAAGTTGAATACTCTTACAATTTATGTTGGTGTCTGTACTGCATATACTTCTGCAAACGTTTTCTTAGGTTTACTGAATATATCGGGCAAATATTTCTTTGAACTTTTTAGGCATATGAGAAGAAACCCTATGGAAAATTCGGCAGGCATAATCATTTGACAATTTTAACTTTCTAATTGTCAATGCTTCTCGTTGCATGCAGTTATCATTTGACAAGTTCCAAACCGACGAGCAGGGATGGATTGACACGATAAAGTCAGGGGCAAAGGGAGGGACTGTTAGGATCAGCACTATGGACTGGCTTGGTCAATCACAGTATACGGAAGAAACCATTTTCTGGCCTTCCCTTTCCACAGCTATATCAGAGGTAATTTTATTTTTTTTTTCAAAGTGGTTTTGTGTTTTTTTTTTTTTGGCCAACTATAATATGCATTACATAATTGTTGGAGAATGGGCTCGATCCTGATCCATCAAACTAGACCAGGGTAGGCTATAATAACCTTGACTTAATCAATGAGAATGAAGTGGCACTGGCAGCTGCCATTACCTTATGCTATTGCTGCTGATATTGATTTTGAACTTCACTTGAAAATTTAAAACGCGAGTTTGGCTCAAACTAACTCGAGATTAATTTCTTGGGCTCGAGCCCAATTTAAATTCAATAAAACTTGATAAATACTTAAACTCGATTAAAGCTTGGTCAGGTTCCCTAGCACATCGTGGCATATTGGAGCTCAGTTGGATGAATTGCTCGAGTTGTTTGTGTTCAAAGCTTATTGAGCCAAATTAATTCAAACTGAAGCTCGACTGGAGAAGCTTTTCAAGTAGCTCAGGTTCAAGATCGAGCTCGACCTTGGGTTTAGCTATAAATGTCATGCAAATAACAAAATAGCTTGCAAGCTGGCATGGCTCATTTATACCCTAGTTCTAATGGCATTTTCCCTTTTCATTAGTGTTGAATACTGTCTGACTGTATCTGCTATCTGCTCCAAGATTATCAGTCAATGCACTTATTAGCGGTCAAATGAGGTCACCGATTTGTTTACTGCAGGTTGTTTTCTCCAAGCATGCCATAGTGAAGATCTTGGTAGCATACTGGGCTCACTTTATCAATAGCACCGACGCATATCTGAAATCTCTCCTATATACAAATGTCCTATGCTCGTCCTCTAAGTACAACGAATGCTCTGGAAAGATCGAGATCAAGTACTACATGGTTCCTGGTTTCAATGCCACTGGACCCGCCATCCAAAAGAGGAAGATGACCGGGAATATTTACCCTGGATATACCCGAGTCAACCATGGAAAATATGCTGTAAGTGATGTGAGAGCCCATATCAGTACCAGCAACCTTGTTTGGGATTACTTTTACACCACCGCCGGTGTTAGCTTCGGGACGTATAACCCTCATCTGGTTTCGCAACTGCAAGCGGTTTTTGATGCTGATTGGGATTCGCCGTATGCAGTCCCTGTCTCGATCGACAATTTTCTAGCTGACAAATAGATTCTGTGCTGGTTATGTCATGTTCTGCGAGGAAATGGCATGGCAATTTCAGAGAAGCACGCACATACTGACTAATAAAATGTGTACATTATTATATATGAGGACTCGAACTGGTGGGAAATTTTGTTGCTGTCTAAACCTCGGTGATTCACTGTAAAGAGATTATATCGTGTTAAGGAGAATGTTGCTGGTATGCTTTCTGCATAGATTGTGGCTCATTTTATAACATGCTCGAGGCTTCATGGTGGAGATAAATGCAATATTATCACTTTACACTTTTTTGAATTTGGCTAAATAAATGATGGGAGGACTTAATTAAATGGAGTTAAAATAACTCGATCATTTAATTTTTTTTAAGAAATTAAAGATAGTTACAATGCTTAACTAAACATAGTATTAAAGTGAAAGATAATAAATTCAAATTTCTATTGCCATTTCAATCTTATTTATTTGAAGCTTCCACTTAAAAGTTAAAATCTAAATTCATAAGGTAAGAAGTATGATGCAATAATTATGAAAGCGTAGATCATTTTTTTGATAAGGTAATTGTGGTACCAACTTTAAGAGAATGATATAGTTAGGTGATAAATAAATAATAAGATGCTTTACATAAATTTAGTTATATTTGAAAGGAAAAAAGAAAGGTTATATTAGTATGGAAACATACCACTTTTATTAATTGATTCTTTTACGTATTGGATAATTTATATAAGATCTTATTTTTTCATATGCAAAGACGAAGAAATGTATATTAAATTATTTTTGACATATAGAAAAAACTTAAAAGGTACTATTTTTCTACGTGAAGACCCCCAATTCTTTATGTTAACAAATCCAAATACATTTTGAACTAAAAAAAAAAGAAATGAAATGAAAAAATACAATTTCCTCATAATATTAAATTTAGAAGTGCATGCTGAACAAATTAATAAACAATTGGCTGCAAATATGGGTCGAAAGAAATGAAATGATTGGCTCAGGTCCATTCAATGCCCTTTTTCCGAGATAATACAGTAATAGGGTATGGAACAAATGGAGTGGGAGCCCATGCATGTCTAAATTTGAGTGTCGAATGTGTTATTATTCAGTTGCTAACAATTGCCTGGATACTTATGATTTAGATTATAAATGCAGCATGGAAGATCTTTTTTGGGTGAGCTGCATGATGTGATGAACTTTGCAGGTGAATCATTCATGTCTTGGATTGGACACTCGTTTATTAGGTAAGTAGGGCGGTCTGACTTTTCTTTACAACCACTCATAGGAATCACCAAACACAACACCACTAAAAATTTTGTATTGGGAATTCCCTAGAATCCATATTAATGGACTGAAAAAAATAAAATAAAGACTTATATGCACCGCATCCACTAGAATTCGATAAGCATTGGCTCCGATGGTAAAATGGAGTGTCTATCAATTTTGAAATTATAAACAGGTTTTTTTTTTTATGTGTTTATTAACTAGTACTCTATACACTTATTGATATGATTTTATAGAAAGAAGTATCAAGTTAAACTTAATGTTTGACTTTTTTTTCTTTTTCTTTTTTTATTTGAGTGCTGCTTAAAAATTTTTTTTATTTAAATGCTCCATTTTTTTAAAGTAAACAAAACAATTAACTTTGTTGAATATTTTATTAATAGTTCACATGTGTCACCTCCCAAAGGCTCACCATAATTAATTTAACGAGCATTGCATTGAGTTAAATTTAAAAATAATAGATAAAAAATAAAAATAAAAATATTTAAAATTGGAAGAAAAATCGTACTATAGCAAGCTGTCATTCACGGTTAAGTGTTAACCACCCTTAACGTCAAGGTTAGATATCCACTAAAGGAGAAACTTTTTATGGGGAATTAATTTAATTTTTAATTTTATCATTGATATATATATATATATAATTTCTATATTAATTACCATTAAATCTTGAATATTAATACATAAAATAATAATAAAATTCAAGACTAGACTAGTTCTATTAAAAACATGAACAAAATTATTAAAAATCCCCTTAAAAGAGAGTATTTTTAATATTTTATTTAATTAGATATATTTAATGGTTGATGTGCGTCAAGCATATCTTTATACATTTAAATGATTAATTGGATATATAAGGAAGTTAAGAAAAAATAAATGAATAAAAAAATCATTCTTATTTCTTTTAAAGTGTAAGATAAATATGAAGAATTCAAATAAAAATGCAAACAAACATTAATAGTTTCTATACTTTTACATCATGATATGGATAATTATAATATTAAAATATAAAAGCTTTTTGATGTCTCGATAATTTCAAGTACCGTAAACTGTAAAAGCTTAAATACTTGTTTCTCCTAATTATAAGATAATGTCAAAGTTGAAATGGATACAAGAGTGGTAATGTGTATTTACATATAATTTTTTTTATAAGATAATATCTATAATTATATTTACGAAAAAAGGTAATTTAACAACTTTTACGGCTCTAATTCTGATTTGAAATGAATATAAAAGTTATGTAATGAGATAGGTAAAATAATAAACGGATCAATGGGGAATGGAAGTATAGAATAATCCATTTTAAAAAACAATTGGATTATCCCACTTGTATAGGTAGGTAAAACCTTTTAACAAAAGGGCAATTTTTGGAATTAGCTGTGGAAAATCCGGACAAAATGGCAAATATCCCTTCAATTAATCTCCAAACACAAAGAGTCAAGTTTAAAAGAAGGTTTTAAATCTCGTATAAACCCCTTTTACGCGGTCCCGGTTTCCAAGAGAGTCAATTAAACCCTTTTACTTTTCTTCATGATCTCGCTCGCACCTTCAGCCGTATCCCCTCCTCCTTTACTCTTCCGTATTCTTTACCCTTCTCCTCCACATAGAAACGCGTTCCTACTCCCCGTCAAGTCCACTCATCTTCTTCAAGTTCCTCCTCCACAGTGACATGATCTGAAGTCTCCAAATGGATCAAAAACACGGAGACGGAGACGGAGAAGAGAAACTCTACGCTGTCGCTCGTCACATAGCCAAAACCCTAGGTCGCGAAAACGACGACGTTATGCAGATTCTCTCCAACTTCGACGGTAGATTCTCTCGCGACAAACTCATCGACAGCGACTCTCAATCTCACACTCTCTCTCTTGAGCGGAATCTCAACAGTCTCGACCGTCAGATATCTCCTTACGTCACCTCCGACCTCCCTCTATCTCCTGAGTTCCTACACGCCGTTGATGAACTCATCGCTACGCTCAAGACCCTCTCTTCTGCTAATGATAACTCCACTACCGCCGCGTGGGTTGCACGCGCCGAAGATCTCCTCCAGCAAGCAATGTTCCGACTCGATGATGAGTTTAGGTCTCTCATGGAGATCGGGACCGATTCCTACAATCAAACTGGACTCAACGTTTCCGATTCTGATCCCGAAGATGATGCTGCTGATGACGAGGACATTCCCGTCGCGGTTCCGGTCGGCGATTACGATATCATCATCGACGCGCTTCCTCAGGGAACCATCAAAGAGCTCCACGCGCTGGCGAAGCGCGTGGTTGCTGCCGGCTACGGGACTCACGCGTACAGTACTATCCGGCGGGAGTTCCTTACGGAAAGCCTGGCACGTCTCGGTCTCGGCCCCAGCGATGCTGTCAACGAGAACAACTGGCAGGAAATCGAAGACGGGATCGACCGGTGGATCAAGGCGGTAAACGTGGCGGTTCGGATTCTGTTCCCGAGCGAGCGCCGCCTCTGCGACAGGATCTTCTTAGGGTTTTCATCCTCCGCCGCGGACCTCTGCTTCATGGAGGTGTGCCGCGCGGCATTGGTGCGCCTAATCAACTTCGCCGACACGGTGGCGACCGCCTTCCGATCTTCTCCGGAGAGGCTGTTCAAGGTGCTTGATGTTTTCGACGCTTTACGAGAACTGTTACCTGAATTCTACTCGTTGTTTTCCGATTCATATTGCGTGTTTATGCGGAACGAGGCGGTTGCAGTCTGGAAAAATTTAGGAGAAGCAGTTAGAAGGATATTTATGGAGTTAGAGAATTTGATCCGCAGGGACCCGCCTCGTGCGGAATTCCCCCTTGCAGGAGTCCATCCCATTACTCGCTACGTAATTAATTATCTCCTCGCTGCTTGCCGGTCCCGGCAAAGCCTGGAACAAGTCTTTGATGAGATCCCCGCTAAGGTGGTTGATACCCGAACTGGGAGTTTGGGTTCCCATTCATCCTTGGCAGTACAAATGGCATGGATTTTGGAGCTTTTGGAAAGTAATCTCGAGGCAAAATCGAATATGTATAGGGATGGGGTTTCGATGTCGTCAGTTTTTATGATGAACAATGAGAGGTATATTGTGCAAAAGGTGAAAGATACGGAGTTGGGTTCATTGTTAGGTGACGACTGGATTCGGAAACAGAGCGCCAAAGTGAGGCAATATCAGGCACTTTTCATGAGAAGTTCATGGAATAAGGTTTCTTCTGTTATGAGGATGGATAATAATTCCTTGGGTCCCAATGCAAATGTTGAAGCGAGGCCTCTCAAGGAAAAGCTTAAGTCTTTTAATGTGTGTTTTGAGGAAGCGTGTAGAATCCATTCGTCGTGTGTTATTGTGGATGAGCAGCTTAGAGAGGATTTGAGAGCCTCCGTGATTAAATCGGTGGTGCCGAGTTATCAAATCTTTGTTAGTAGATTGCAGAATAGTCCTGAGATTACGAAAAGCATGCTCGATAAGCCTGTTGAGGAAATCGAGACTCGGATTAATGAGTCGTTCCGAGGGGGAAGTGGTGGTGGCGGTGGATCCACTGGCAGCCACAGGTGAAGCTACTCCGGATGCCCCTGTGTTTTTTTAGCTAGTTTGGCAGAAAAAGATTGTAGTAGAGTCTGATTGCTGTGTTGTGTGTATATTATGTTGGTTTTTAAGTTGATTGTTGTTAGTTTCTTAACATAAGTTTGTGTCTGAATCTTTAGTTTTACTTTTTGCCACTGTCATTGGATAGGAATAGAATTGATGCGTCATCAACATTGGATTGGAGGTCCTGAAGAATGTTATAACTTTTTTGTGGATGTATAAACTTCTTATCTATTCAGAAACTAGGATGTTTGCTAATGTTCATATTTTACAAGAAGCACACGCCTGATAAGGTTTAAATCTGTTTGAGAATAGAAAAGGACAAGCTGTTGTGTGGTATTGAGAGCATTGAAGGTGCTTACTGTTAACTGGTATATACATAAATTCTATTAGTTTTAAATTTTTAAGTCAGGTGATTGTTGGGATAAATTTCTCCACGTTCTCATGTTTGTGTCTCTCTATGCTCTCGTTTGATGTTAATCCATATGCTTTTAACTAGTGCTAGTGTTGGAGGGAGCACTTCCTCCCACTCAGAGTTGCCGACCATTGTTCCTTTCTTGGCATGGAAAATATTTTTTAAAACTGCAATGGGTCTAATTGTTTCCGTTTGGTTTACTTTTCCATCTTCATTTTGGAGAAAAGTGTGTGTTGCCTTAATGACTCATCCAATTAATTAGGATGATGTTTAAGGCCAGAGTGATTTGGACGTTATTTTATTAATCTTAAAATTGGAAAAACAGTCAATTTTTAGTTGTAAAATTATTTTTAAAAAAAATCTAAAGTTTTTTATGAAGTTCATGACAATTTTGATAGAATACAAAATATTTTTGCTTGTTCTCTTCATGGCAAATCAAACTGTATGATGATTATTTTTGTAAAGGTTTTTATTCCGGATACTGAAGTGACAGTGGTCATCGTCAACAAAAATTTTATTTGTTTTGTGAATGAATAATTCGAGTTCTACGACTATTTTTTTTTTCAAAAATTAAGTTCTATGACGATTTTGATAGCCTGCATCCTATTTATTAGTTTTGTTAGCGTTTGTAAAGAATTTTAAAGGTCTATTACATTTTGGTCACTGATTTAGGATAACTTACTCCATGTAGATCACCATTTAGAGCATCTCCACCCCTAATTCTTAGTACTAAATCTAAGATTAAGAATCTGCTTTTTGGGTTCTTGAGGGATGAAAAGAGGTTGGTTAAAAGTAATTGATGATGGACCTATGCAAAAACAAAAGAATGTGCTAAAGTAGAACTTAGGAATTCTCTTCAAGAATTCGGGGATAAAGTGTAAAGATCATTAAGGAAGAGAAGTCCTTAAGATTACTCTTATATATTTGTTACGTTCTGAATGGAACCATATCTATATTTATTGATCATTGTCATTTGGTATATTGCATCGCATGTTGAATCTAAATAAAAATTTCACTAACATCTACTAATACATTACAAATGGATTCTACAAACACTTCAAATGTACCAAATGGAAATTATCTAACTTCCAAATTGGGTGAAACTCAATTAGTTACTTTAGATAAAAACAAGTACATGAAGAGTATGTTGAATAGAGTTAAGAAGTAATAATATACACTAAGATAACTTTTTTCTTATAATAAATAATGGATCAATATTCATTGATTAGGTAGTTTATTAGTTAGTTAAATTTTGATTATAGTTGGAGTCTTAGGAAAATGGCATATCTATATTTAAAAAAAAAAGTTTTGGAGATTACTATAAATGGTTGATTATGTGCACATCTCGCAAAGGAATTACTATAGATAATTGATTATGTGCACATCATGTAAAGGATGACTTTGAGAAGTCTCGACTTGATGATACAAGAAGGATGGGATTAGAAAACAAACATGGGATGAGGAATAGATAATTTCAATGGCTAAAGCGTGTTAAATGTTTTTTTTTTATTATTTTTCATCAAATACTTGGTTTGAGCATTATTGAAGATACTTCAACATGCAACAACGTTTCTTTGAATTTCTTGAATGTTGCAAACAAGGAGAATGAAACCTTACATGTAGATTGTGGTGTTCAATCTCGGTTGTTTAATGACTCCAATTGATGAGTGAGATAAGTTGCTTGTAGTACCTATTGCATCATTTTTAATGGTCAATGGATAAGATAAAACCTCTTTTAAACTTTATAATTCTTCATGGATATTAAATATGAATGGTGTTGATCAAGCCAAAAAATTTGTAAATAGGCTTATCAAAAGGTTTTTTTGAAACATGCAAGCCAATTGAAGAAATGTTAGGAGTGGTAAATTCAATTTAGTGATCCTTGTTATGAGTTTGTCAATGTAGATCTCTCTAGAATATCTCTAAATAAATGTGTTTAACTCCTCGAGTTTTATTGTTGCCAACACAAATAGTTGATCATGATAAGTCAAATCCAATTATAACAATAGTCTTTTACATATATAAATGTCTCAATATGCATTGAAGAGTCATGAATATGTAATATCATGATATGTATGCAAATATTACATAAACCTAAGAATCCTATAAGTATAGTAACTTTTATATCATTCCTACAACTATTTGCGAAACCCCTTTCTCTTCACTTTTTTCAATTATAATACTTTTTAAAGCCTAGTTAGCCAAACACCTTGGAGCTTGAAAATATAAGGTAAATACCATACTTGATACATGAGCTTTATTCATTTTTTTTTATTAATTATTTAAAATTTAAAATTATCAATTTATTACTTATAAACTTTTTATGATCATTAATAATATTTGAATGGGATAATTAATTGAAAAAATTAGTAAAGTTTAGGTAGTTAATTACAAAAATTGACAAAATTTAAGTAGTTAAATTCAAAAAGAAGTAATTTTCAAGTAATAAATTGAAACTTTAAAATTTCCAGTAGTTAATCATAAAAATGGTTATAGTTCAGGCATCATATGTGACATCAACTTGAAATATAC
The DNA here is from genome assembly GCA_037954665.1 of Laguncularia racemosa. Lineage (NCBI taxonomy): Eukaryota > Viridiplantae > Streptophyta > Magnoliopsida > Myrtales > Combretaceae > Laguncularia > Laguncularia racemosa. The sequence goes on along the minus strand of JBBMOL010000029.1, from coordinate 2,995,512 downwards.
ATCAAGGATTCACTTCTTCTTTTTTTTCCAATTAAGAAAAGCACATATCTTTGATAGAATTTGTGAAATAATACTAAAGATATCTTTGGAAAAGACTTGAAGAATTATTTTGGTTTGATTAGTATAAAACTTATTATAGAATCTTAAAATATATTAAAAATAAAGTTAATCGTTTAAAAAGTTATTGATGATAAAAAACACAACTAAAAGTATATTTATTAGTGGAGTATTTATAGAGTTACTTGGGGTATCACATTTGCTTATTAAGCAATTTTCGTTTTTAAGTAACTTTTCACTTTAACAATGAATATTTAAAGAGTTACTTAAGACTAAAATTTTGACACTTCCTAATACAAAAGTAAGACTTAAAGAAAATAAAATGAACAAATACTCTTAATAAATACGGGAATTTATGCCAAATACCAATTCTTGTTTAAGTACCAAATACTTTTTAAGTACCTTAGAGTATTTAAAGCTTTATCAAGAGTGTTGAGTTGAATAACCCAAGAGTATGCATCAAACATCCCTATAAATATACTTTAACAAAGTTATTATGAAATAAAAAAGAAAATACCTAATCTATGGTAATCCTAATTTTTTTTGTATTTTTTCTTGCAATGGCCTCAATTGACTAGAAATTATAAAAATAATTTCAAATTCTTGAATTATAATTTTTTTATATTTCTATCCAACCATTTACCAGCCTTCTAAATTTTTTTCAACCCTAATTTCCATTTTTCATGAAACAACGAATGTGAGTAATAGTGCTCACGATTTATGTTTTCAAAAATAAATAAATCGTAAATATTTTTGATGAGTAAAAAATTGTAAATTTAAAATATTTATTATATTAAAAATTTAATTAAAAAGAAACCCCTCACCGAGACTGTAATTTAGGATATGTATTTTATCGTTAATTATATAAGGACATATATGATCTGTTGTGAGGCAAATAAACATAATAATGAAAAATTAGAAGATTAGAAATTATTTTTTTTTTTAATTCGGTTTTTCTTTGTTCAAACTCCTTCTAAACAAAACGACCACTCCCCAGCAGTGCGCTGCCGCCGCAACCTAGCAGCCAACAGTGCAACAAAATCTGTCGGGATCATTCGTTTCAATACAAACCCTTTTCGTTTGCTTCCAGTCAGCACAGTGAAGAAGCTGAAGCAACAAAGAACACAACTTTGAAACCAGAGATATCGAGATGCATAAAAGTTCAAAGCTTTTGGTTCCACTGAGGCGTTTAGGCTTTCTTTCACACCCCAGACCCTTCTCTGCTCAACCTAATTGTGCCCATTTCGACGAAACTCAGGACCAGGTTTTCACTTTTGTCTCATGTTAATAATCACGTATTTACTTGTTTGTTGAAGAAAAAAAGCTTTCTCCTTTCTCTTTTCTTGCTTAAGGTGTTTGTGTTGCCAGGTTTTCTTGTTTGTCTCCAAAATGATAAACGCCCATATAGTTATTCACCATTTACTTGCTTGTTTGATGTAAAAAGGATGATCTTTTTTTTTTTTTCTTTTTTTTGTGCATTTGCTAGTTTCTTTCCGTGCTCGCCAATACCAACTAAGGGTGTGCTTATTTCGCAGAAACATATTCCGAACTTTTAAAATATTTGTTATAATCTATCTCATGATTCAACTCCTGACATCAGCAAGGGAAGACTTAGTATTGGCAAATATTGCTTGTTGGAATCTCTAGAAGCTGAGAAAATAAGAAGAAAATTCATAAGCGACTAGTAACTGCAACCTCTTGATATTACTTTTATAATATTTGACAATACTAAAGCTTTGTTTATAATAAATGCGGAGAAAAAAAACCTGGAAAGCATTTTGCTGTCCGAGGTTTAGTTTCTCATAACACCTTCTAATGCCTGCTTAAGTAATAATGATGTATTTCATGGTTTGGTGAATAGAAGTTTCTCATTTTCTTCTGTTTTTGTGCATTTGTTGGTAGGTTTTAGTGTCTGGAAGAGCTAATTCAAGGACAGCCATACTTAATAGACCATCCGCTCTCAATGCTCTCACTACCTCAATGGTATGCTTCTTTTAATGTTTGACTTATCAGTCTTTAATTTTGAGTTGGAGCTTGGTCTCATATATTATTTTGTAGGTGGCCCGACTTAATAAACTATATGAATCTTGGGAAGAAAACCCTGCAATTGGATTTGTCTTGATGAAGGTATTGTATCAGGTTTGGTGGTCTAATTGATCTGGAGGTCATGCTTACTGTCTGTTATATGCAGCCAAAAAGCGAATTATTGAAAGGGTTAATGAAAAGGTTTAAAGGATTTTCTTAATGTTCTACCAATATTTTACCTTTTTATTTATAAGTTTTTTCTTTCTCTATTTTGTGCCTGTTCCAAAGGGTAGTGACAGAGCTTTCTGTTCTGGTGGAGATGTCCTTGCTTTATATCGATTGATAGATGAAGGTAATCCATCCTTTAAATTCTTAAAACATTATTTTCATGTGTCATTTTGTGCAAAAAATTCAAATTGGCTAATCTTGAGACAGAAGATAAGTATTCAGACTTACACTACTGGATAACTATAGCTGCTTGTTGATAAATTGGTGAGTTGAGAACATACACTTTTGTATTGACTATTGAGAATATACGCTTGTAGACAAGGTAGTGCTTGATTGCTTTTAGTGGCAGTAGATCTTTTGACAGTTAAGATGTTTTCTTTTTTGGTAAATAAATAATAATATTGCAAGGAAGATAGTTACATCCACTTGCAGTGGAGATGGGGAATGCAGATGATTTTCTGCTTAACGCTGAGAGTTGAATGGAAAATAATCTTGTTAAATGATGGATCTGCAATATTTGTTTATGTATTCAGCATTCTTCCTGCCATTTCGATGATTCTGGTGTTGCTACTAAGCACATCTAGTTTTCTGCTTTGTCAATTTAATTAGAAAATGGAGCATATACGAGACGTGGTTATGCATATTGACAAGTTATTGTGGAGCAGAAGAAGCATATTACTCCCTACTCATAGTTTTGATACATCACATCTCCTTAACAGCTTTATTAGGGATTTTTTAGTTTATACTTTCTCTTTCCTCTTTTCTTGGGTTGTTTGTTGTCTTTTAGAGCATTCACATTGTTTGGTTGATGAGCTAAGCATGTATCTCTATCCTCTATATTCATCTTTTATAAGTTTTTCCATAGTATCTTGCTGGCCAAATCGGATTTGTAATACTTCCTTTGCTCCGACTAGTGTCTATCCATGATCACCAAATTGTTTCTCCCTTGCGTTCTTTGTCTTACACTAATCTTGGCACCTTATTGAGTTGTCCCATGTGAATGCAGGGAAATTAGACGAATGCAAAAAGTTTTTCAAGACATTATACAAGTTTGTATACCTTCAAGGAACATATCTGAAGCCACATGTGAGTATATTCCTTTTGCTGCTTTTCCCCCCTTCTCTCGTGCCCAACTGATAGAGTGATCTAATAAGAGATGTTGCATGTTAGAAGAGTGATCTAATAAGAGATGTTGCATGTTAGAAGTGTCACAAGATTATTTTTTTTCCCCTCTTAATTGTCCAATTCTTGCCAACTTTTAACTCCCTTGAAGAAATGATGTACATTATAACAAAATTGTGTAAGTTCCATTACATCTGGCAGTTTTTTCTTCTTGTAAAGTTGTTTGAGAATTGGTTTATTTCTTCTTATTGTCAGTGAGAAGTACTTCTGAGTTTCTCTGTTGGTCACAATTTATATGTAAGGAAACAGTGAGGAAATTACGGTTTTTTTTTTTTTTGGGTTCCATGACTTCATAGGAGTCTTTACTTCCAGTAATCATCATATTCTCAAGAAGCTTTTTACATGTGTTTCCTTTCAAAGTTCTTGCCAGTGATTTGTTTCGTTGCTCAACTATCTTTGTACTGATTTTATCATTATTTACTTATATATTTGTGGGTGATCCATCATTACTGGGCTTTTGTTGTGCAGGTGGCCATAATGGATGGGATAATGATGGCTAGTGGGGCTGGAATTTCTCTGCCTGGCACGTTCCGTTTGGTAACCGATAGAACTGTATGTTACAACTCCCTCTTAACTACTACTATCAATATCTAATACTTCTATGAACGTTAGATGCATTAGGTGATGATTCTGTTAGTTATGGATTTCCTAATTTTGTACTTGGTTCACACTGGAGGATTTTTGTTTCTTGGCAACTATGCTTTCCCAATAGTGTCCATTGTATCGGCATTTGTCCTTAATCATAATCTGAAATTGAAGAGCTCAAACATATGTTGCTTTATGACAAAAAAAAAAAAAGTGTGTTGCATGTTTTTCATGCTGACATATTTTAGTAAGGCCCACTGTCTATTATATGCTGGGATGGATGTAGTAGGAAACCGTTTGTAGTTTTCAGCTAGACTTGGGGAATGTTGTAGTCACCTGTCTTACATGACAGCTTATGTAACTTGTTGATTGATAATTTACAAACAAGCCATGCTATATAGATTATGCCCCTTATTTCTATTTCTATATGGAGTTTCTTCAATTTTTATCTACCAATATATGAAGCAAGTGTACTTTATATTGTAAAAAATGTAGGTTTTCTCAAATCCAGAAGCTCAAATTGGCTTTCATCCTGATGCAGGAGCTTCCTTCTATCTTTCTCACCTTCCTGGTTATTTAGGTAAGATCAACTCCAAAATTGATAGGTTCCTATATTGCTATAGAAACATCACTCTGATTTGACCATTTTGAATTATCTTGCTTCCCCCCCCCTAGCAAAGATGAATTTCATTCATCAGAAAAAGAATTACATTAATTACATAGATTGATACAAAAAGAATGATAAATGGAGAGTTTTTACCTAAACCTAACCATATAAATGGACACATCTCTTCTACAATCAAAATGTCCCGCATAGGAGATAATATCATTTCTCCTAAGAGAACAAAAGCCACCAAACTGTTGAATGCATTTAGTTTTATAAAGGGGATAGTATAATCCCATATAAGAGATGAAAACAAAAGTAAAAAATAAAAACAACAGACATAAAAAAAAGTCACTTATTCTAAATGTTATTGACAAAATATTAACTCAATCTCCATGATCTTCAAATCAATTGTATATGTAGACATAGACTTGTGGTGGTGGAAACGTAATACTAATGGATTGATGATGATGGGAATGGTACAAAACACCTAAATTTGAGATCAGGAGTGGTATCTGTAGATATTGAGATTAATAGTGGTGAATTTGCAGATTTATGGTACTGAATGATGAGAAGAAATTTAGAAAGGAGGGAGCGGTCGGCCCTCTATGGTAGGGTTTGTTAAGTTTTAATAGAAAGAGAGAGAGAGGGGTACCGATTCAAACGTTAGTTATGGACTATTTGTTTAGAAGAAAAATAAATTATCGGCCAGATATTGTCACTTCAAATGTCTATGTCACTTTTAAATTTGAATGCCTTCTCTAAATTTTTCCTTATTGGATATCCATGTACCATTTTCCAACTGAATAGAAAATGAAAACGTGGAAGATTATTTTCTAGAATAAACTCTCATGCACTGATAAAGGAACTGCTGAAAATGGAATTAAGCAAAATTAACAGTTTGAATTACACGGTTTTACTTAGGTTTTTTCATTTGTCAATTTTTCATCATCTACTCAGCTTCAGTTCTGTAGAATTATAAATAATTAGGTGTTTTTATATATTTATTTTAGAGGAACTATATTCAAGTACTCTTGTAGAAATTTGAGTTGGGATGTTATGGAAAAGGTTAATTCCATCTTATCCCAAAAAAGAAAAGGTTAATTCCAGTAGAACTTTTCTGTCCCGTGCCATTGAACCCAAGTAAGCACATTAAATGGAGTTTCATTCTGCTATGAATGTAGATGTAATAACAAATTGACTGCTAAATAACTTTCTTGGTGGTCAGATTTGCCTTTACTTTATAAGCTGGCACCAAAGGTGTGCTTCAATTATGAAGATGATAATTTTAAGGGCAAATTATATAGCTGAGCTAAAGAATTTCTAATTTGAGCAATTCCTTCTTTTGTCCAAGTCAACTTTCAAGGGACATTCTTAATGATTGAAATGGGGTCCTTTAACACACCTTGGCTACTTGTTAAAGGCTAGAAAAGAAACTTTGTACGAATCTCAAGATTGATTATGCACTTTGGCAAAAAGCAAGTGCATTGAAAGATTAAAGTTTTCTTTATTTAACCTCTTAACAAGTGCTCTAAGGCACTTGTTAACATTATCCTACTCAAAATACCTCGTAATTGGGAATGACATATGTATCTATATACTTACTGTATTGCTGGGTAATGGTCTGTTTCATGAATTTGACATTATATTTTGAAATTGAAAGATTTATGCTCAACTTGTCTTATGCAATGTTTATCGTGTTTCTGTCCCATTGGTTTTCTTGCTGCTCATTGAAACTATGCCTTTGTTTTTTTAAGTGTCTGGATACTAAATTTGCACATTTTCTTTTCTCTCTATTATAATTTTGCTTTTTCACTTGTTTATGATACACAGTAAAAAACTTGAAAGGTTCAGTGAATAGAAATTTAAACATTTTGAATCCTAAAGAGGATGAGGCAAATCAACCCATGCCTTAGGGTGGACTATCATCGGTGCGCTTGTATGACTTTTTATATCACCTTTTTAAAAATGAATTCTAGAGTGGACTTTCAAACTCTTATGAGGATGTTAAATGTCATTTCATGTCTTAGGAATGGAGTATTGTTGGTAGTTTTACATACCAAATGAAAAATCACTGCTTTGGATTATAATGTATTTCTTCCATCCAGATATTACTCCAAAGAGGACTTTGCAAGTGATCAAATGTCCCAGGATGAACAATCATTGATGACACTGAAATTTTCTGCAAGTTTCAGACTGACTTTTCTCAAATAAGGTCAAAATCAACTATGCTAAGATCCCATATGCAACATGTCCACAAATTCATAAGTCATTGCTTAAGGTTTATAAGAGGCTTTTGCCTTGTTAAGCTGTTAAACTACACCCTATTAAACTACTGTTAGCCATTAGGTGTGTGTTTTATGTTGTATTGTTGTTTATTGATTGAGAAGGGTTGTGTTAGTTAGTGGTATGGGTATATGTGCATTGGGGATGTATGACTAGTATTGTTTTGTTATAATTTTCTATTTTGTGAATTCGATTGGTAGGGGCTGAATATTATAACATGAGACTATTATATTTTGGGAAGGATAGTTTGGTAATTGTCCCTTTCTCTATATAAATAGGGAGAGGGTTGTTGGAAGTTAGTTAGAGAAGTACTTAGTTTCATTTGCAGCCCCGAAGAAGAGCAACTCAGAGAGGAGTGTTTGGAAGATTGTTAACTTGAAGGGGGTTCTTCCAAGTAATCTTCTGCTTGAGTTTGAGTTGTTGTATGTGTGTGCTTGTATTGGATGTGTTTGTGTGTGATTGTGAACCTACAACTGTTGTAATGGCGCCGTTTGTGGGAAACACAAGGGCTAGTATGTCAAAATTTTCTTTGACTTTAATTGAGGAAGTGGAGTGAATTTCTAGATCTATTATTGAAGGAGATTGGAATTGTGAAATTGAATGACGAAAACAAGAATGGATACACAAATTGAACAAGTTGAAAAAGATGTAAAAATAATTAGTGGAGAATTGCATGGAATTAAAGAAGAATGTGGTGGAATTTTGATGTTGCAAGATCAGATCGTCTCTTTGGAGGAGAGATCGGCTTTGAGAGAAGCTCGTCTTACTGATATTAACATGAGAATGTCTAATCTCAAAACAATGCTCCATGACTAATGTAGTGATTGACAGAACTCACTTAGAGCTAAGGAGTGTGTATCTAGCTTGCATACTAGAGAAAATTCCACTGATGTTCGTTTTCAAGGATCTGTCCATGAAGTTCACAGACAAACAATAGTGAATGAGGAAAAAGGAGTAGCTGCAAACTCAATCAACTTGCCTTTCTTTGAGGGAGTGGATCCAGTGCAATGGCTCACATCAGCTGATCAGTATTTTGAAGCAAATCAGGTTGAGGAGGATCAGAAGGTAGTGGTTGCGAGTATGTTCATGCGAGGAAAGACAATCTACTGGTTTAAAAGGTTGAAGAGGCGATTTACTCATTTGGAATGGCAGACTTTTAAGTAGGAGCACATGCTTTGTTATGGAAGTCAATTTTCAAATAATCCCTATGTTTGTCTTTCTACTCATGAACAGATTACATCAGTCGCACAATACTTGGAGGAATTCGAGGCTTTGGCTTTGCAAAGTACCACAAATGATGGAGCTTCAAGCATTGGGATATTTTTTGGGAGGTTTATGTGATGATATCTGATTAAGAGTGAGGACTTCAGGTCCTATAACAGTTGTAGAAGTAGTGGAAATGGCACTTCATGTGGAGTAGGAATTCATACATGTAATTTCTCTCCACACAAGATACTGGTAATGCATCGTATAGAGGGCTTCGAAGTGAAGGATATTCTTCTCAGGTTAGTCAGCTTTGCTCATCTCCACCTCCAATTCGAACCAATTTTAATTGGCCTACTATTGTGACAGCACCTCAGTTTTCTTGGCGTTCAAAGGGCGGAGCTTCTGATGAGTTGCCAGCTAGTATGGTGACGAAATCTGTTGGTACCACTCAAGTAGGACCTGGTCGGATATTGTTGCAACAAAAGGCTCAGCCCAATTCTTTGGGTAACAGTGAAAATAATGGATCCAAGAATTATGATTGAGAACCTAAGCCTATGACTTATCACGAATATCTAGCTAAGTGTAACAAAGGCTTGTGTTTCAAGTGTGATCAAGCCTTTTCTCTAGGACATGAGTGTCCTAACAAGTCTTTGCAAGTTAAGTTGTTAGAAGATGATTCTGATTTGGGGGATGAATCATGGGTTGAAGTTGATCAAGTTGGCTTACAAGAAGGAAATTATGTGGATTATACAGCTGGGATTAATAATGTGGAGTTATTGGAATTAGCTTTGCATGGATCAATGGTCCTAACATGTTTAATTTTTGAGGTAATCTTAACGGCCAATTTGTTTCTATGTTGATCGACAGTGGCACAAGACACAATTTCATTTCTTCGACATTAGTTTCTGCATTGTTCATATCCAATTATATTTTTTGTGGTGTGCAAATAATGGTGGATGATTACGAGATCTGTGTTGACTGTTATGTGGTGGACGTGCATGTGTTGATGTTATTTTGGGAATTGCTTGGTTGCGAATGTTAGGTGAAATGAGAGTTGATTGGGCTTCTATGGTAATGAAAATTCCTATACAAGGTAGGGAATAATTTGTTTTGAAGGGGGATCCTTCTTTACAAGAACTTGGTATTTCTTTTAAAATGTTGCGAAAATTATATGAATATGAATTTTGCAGTATAGTTTGGGATTTGTATATGTCTTGTTGTTAAGCAGGGAGTGAGGAAGCCCCTGGTGAAATCTCTGCACTATTTACTTGAATTTGCTGATTTGTTTGATGAAATTAAAGAGTTACCCCCTCCACGAATGCATGATCATAAATTAGTGTTGAAGGAGTGAGTTGATCCCATCAATGTCAGGCCATATCGTTATGCTTAAATTCAAAAGGATGAAATTGAAAGGCTTGTGAAGGACATGCTGAAGGCAGGAATAATTAGACTAAGCTCTAGTCCTTTTTCTAGTCCTGTTATTTTAGTGAAGAAAAAATATGGTTCTTGGCACTTTTGTGTTGATTATAGGGCTTTAAATGCTGCTACGGTTCCTGACAAGTAATTATTGATGAGCTACTTGATGAACTTAATGGTGCTTCTATGTTTTCAAAAATTGATCTATGTTTTAGATATCATCAAATAAGAGTTTTTGGGAAGGAGATTCCTAAATTTGCATTCTGAACGCATCGAGAGTCTTGCCTTTTGGCTTGACTAATGCTTTGGCTACATTCCGATCAATTATGAATGATATTTTTCGACCTTGTGTCGATTTGTTCTAGTATTTTTTGATGAAAATTGGTCTATAGTCCTACATTGGAGGATCATGTTTCTCATTTGAGAACAGATTTGGAATTGTTGCGTTCTCATCAATTTTTTGCCAATCGAAAAAAATGTTTGTTTGGCTAGACTTCTTTGGAATAACTTGGCTATATAGTTTCTGCTAGTGGTGTGAGTATGGATCCATCTAAAGTTAAATTTGCCACTCCCTAAAACTCTTGAGGGTTTGTGTGAATTTTTGGGGTTCTCCGGATGTTATCGCAAATTTATTAGAGACTGGTAAAATTGCTTGACCACTTGCAAATTTATTGAAGAAGAATTCTTTTTCTTGGTGTGACGAAGCTACTGTGGCTTTTCGTTCATTGTAGTAGGCATTAATTCAAGCTCCTGTCCTTGATATGCTTGATATTTGCAACCCCTTTTTTGGTGGAATGTGATGCATCGGGGGTTGGGTTAGGTGCAGTACTTATGCAAAACCATAGGCCTGTTGCTTATTAGAGATGCAAAACCATAGGCCTGTTGCTTATTAGATTAGGGCTCTTTCAGATAAGACATTAGGTATGTCAACATATGAACGTGAACTGGTGTCCTTATCTCTTGGGTTGCAAGTTCACTGTTGTTACTGATAAAAAAAGTCTCTGGCATCTTCTTTCTCAATGCATCACTACTCCCAATCAACAACATTGGTTAGCAAAGCTGTTAGGACATGATTTTGTTATTAAATATAAAGCTGGTTCTTCCAATAATGCAGCTGATACTCTTTCTAGGGAGTTTGAAGAATTGTATTTGGCTGGTATATTGGGTCTGGACTAATTTAGATGAAATCTGTAAAGATGTAGCTGCAGATGAAATGCTAATCAATAAAATTAAGCTGCTGCAACAAGGAAAAGATGCAGGTCCTGGTTTTTGTTTACTTCATGATACTTTGTAATATTATGACCGACTGGTTATTCCAGCTCGGTCTAAATGGATGTTGCTCTTTTTGCATAAATTTCATTCTTCGCCAATGGGGGGTCATGCTGGGTATGTAAGGACTTATAGGCGTCTTGCTTCACATCTGTTTTGGTTTGGCATGAAGAAGGATGTTTCAAATTTTGTGGCTTCATATACAATTTGTCAGAGAAATAAAACACAGAATCTTTCGCCTGCAGGTCTTCTTAGTCCTCTACCTATTCCTTAAGCAGTGTGGGAAGATATTTCTATAGACTTTATCACCGGCTTGCCTAAGTCTAGAGGGTTTGAGGTTATCTTAGCGTTGATTGATCGGTTCTCAAAGTATGCCCATTTTATTCTCTTAAAATGCCCCTATACAGCGAAATCTGTTGCTATGGTTTTTATGAATGAAGTGGTGCATCTCCATGGTTTATTTTGCCCCATTGTTAGTGTTCAAGACCCACTTGCTGTAAGTAATTTTTGGCGTGAGTTATTTGTTCTTCAAGGAACATAATTGCATTTTAGTATGGCTTCTCACCTAGAGACGGATGGTCAAACTGAAAATTTTAATTGGAGTTTGGAGTGTTATCTCTGCTATTTTACTTTTGACTGTCCTACAGCATGGGTTAATTGGATTGCTTGGGCTGAATTCTCATACAACACTTCTTATTACTCTTCCGCGGGCATGACACCATTTGAAATTGTTTATGGTCGTCTTCTTGTGCCTTTGCCAATATATTTGTCCAATGAAGTTGCTAATCCTTTGGTTCGGTATGCTTTGCGTTCAAGAGATGACATTTTGTTGAAACTTTGTGCTAATTTGGAAAAAGCACAGCATGTAAAAAAAATATATATGTATTTATTTTTTAGAGATTGTATGTATTTATTTTTAGATATTGTACAAATATAGTTTAGGAATTTTTTTTTAGGAAAGTTTCCTAATTAATATTGTAACTATTTTATGTTATATAAATTCCTAGGGGAATAATCAATGTAAAAAGATTATAACTCTATTTTTGACATGGTATCAGAGCTTTAGGAGTACAAAATTGGAATTTTTCGGCCTTCATCATCAAAATCCTAATTTTTCTGGCTTTCATCGCCGGAATCCTAATTTCTTCGGCCTTCATTGCCGGAATTCCTTTTTTATTTATTGTTGACTCACTCTAAGTTGTTTAGTAACCCCGATCAACTCTTATTTGCAGTGGGTTGTCGGAGTTTTTCCCATTCTTGTCAACACCTAGTAGGAACCGAATTCGTCGACCCACGAATTGCAAGAACCACCATGGTGGATCAATTTTTGGCATTAGTTTTTTAGGTTAGGTCAGCAATGTGTCTGTTGGTCACTGGAGTTAGTAGGGTCATCGGAATCCATGTTCCATCTTCGTCGACGTTGTGTTCCGTGTTCTAACGACATTTTTGTTTGTCGTCGGAGTCGCTAGGGTCACTGAAATCTGTGTTCCATTTGGTATTGACATTTCTATTGGTCGCCGAAGTCTCTAAGGTCACTGGAATCCATGTTCCATTTGGTATTGATGTTTCTGTTGGTTGCTGGAGTTAGTAGGGTCACCAGAATTAGTGTTCTGTCTTCGTCGACGTTTCTGTTGGTCGCCGGAGTTGCTAGGGTCACCGGAATCCGTGTCTTCGTTGATGTTCCTATCATCTTCTATTGTTCTAGCAAAGTTGCCATGGTTGCCGGAATTCGTGTGAGAGGGTAGCTTTGACTCTGTGTGTTGCTTGATTGCGCGAGAGGTTTTGGTGTGTTGATCTAGTCGTGATGTCTAAAATTGCAACACAATCTGATCACGTTACTCGAACTATGGAAGATGGAAATTGTTTTCAACAACTTGGAGAATTATTGCACATTCAAGCAGTGTATAAGTTGGATGGGAAGAATTATTTGAAATGGTCTCAATTAATTCGAACCATTTTGAAAGGAAAAGGGAAAATAAGTCATCTAACTGGAACTGGACCACAACTAGGAGACCCATTGTTTGAGAAATGGGGTGAGGAGGGTTCTATGATCATGGCGTGGTTATGGAGCTCTATGATCCCTGAGATAAGTGATACAATGATGTTTATGGCAACAACGAAGGATATTTGGGATGCAATCCAACAAACATATTCAAAGGCTAAAAATGCAGCTTAGGTATATGAGGTGAAGGTTAAGACTATGGCTGCAAAACAAGGAAATAAAATAGTGACAGAGTATGCTAATCAACTAAAATCCCTATGGCAAGAACTTGATCACTATGGAGTGATTTAGACTAGGTATTCAGAAGATGCTGCAATTCTTTAGAATTTTATTGAACAAGATAGAGTTTATGATTTCCTTGTTAGTTTGAATCCATGCTTCAATGAGGTAATAGCCATTATTAGGGGTGAGGAAAGTAGGAGGATTCTAATGCTTGAGTCTTCTCCCACAGATGGCTCGGCCATGATAGCTAAAAATGCTAAAACTAGTTCAGGAAGAGCAGAAAGAAATACTAGTTTTGAAGTTGTAAAAAATATTCAGTTCAAGAGCTTGAATCGAAAAAAATTATGGTGCACTTATTGTAAAAAGCTGCATCACACTAAGGAAAAATGCTAGAAATTACACAAGAAGCCTTCAAGTCGTGAGTGGGGGTAGAAAAGTAGTCCATCTCGTGGCCCAGGACAGGCTCACATTGCAGTTCATGCAACAAAGGAAGAGAACTGATAGGAGCCAATTGGTTTGAATCAAGAAGAGATTGAAAGGGTGAGATCCTTCCTTAGTAACATGGAGAAACCTTCAGGTATTTGTTCTTTGGCATATTCAGGTGGGAAGCTTCTTTCATTTGGATTTAATGTCTTAGAAACACCCTTACAACACTATTGGATCATGGATTTAGGAGCCATCGACCACATATTTTTCCACATACACTCCATGTCTAAGTAATAAGAAAATTGCCACTGCAGATGGAATCCTAGCAACTATAGCTGGTATAGGAGATGTCCAAATCAACTCATCTATAACCTTAAAAAATGTCCTCCATGTTACCAAGTTATCCACCAATCTTATTTCAATACAGAAACTCACACAAGATTTGTCTTGCAAGGTGATATTTTACAATAATTATTATATATTTCAGGAAAAGAATTTATGGAGGATGATTGGACTTGCTAAAGAATGGGATGATCTTTATTGCCTTGAAGAGTCAACTAAAGCGAGTGATTTCAAGAACATATTTTCTCATTCTTTTATATCTGAATCCATCTTATCTAATAAAGAAAGAGCCTTCCTTTATCATTGCTGTTTAGGTCATCCATGTTTTTGGATTGTTAAAGTTTTATTTTCTTTATTATTTTCTAAACTCAATGTTGAGAGTCTTCATTGTGAGGTGTGTGAGCTTGCTAAACACAAGCGTGTACCTTTTCCAATAAGTAATAAAAGAAGTACTTCTCCCTTTTATCTTATTCATATAGATATTTGGGGTCCCTCCACTATTTCTAATGTTTCTAGAGCACGATGGCTTGTAACTTTCATTGATAATTGTACTCGAGTCACCTGGGTTTTCTTGCTTAAGCATAAATCTGATGTCAGTTCTATGTTCCATAATTTCTTTTCAATAATAAAAAATCAGCTTGGTGTGAGTATTAAAAGACTAAGATCTGATAATGCTTGGGATTATTTCAATCAAATCATCACTCCTTATTGTGAAAAAGATGGAATAATTCATGAATTTTCATGTGTAAAAACACCACAACAAAATGGGGTAGCTGAGAGGAAAAATGGACATCTTTTAGATCAAACACAAGCATTGTTGTTACAAAACATTTTTGAGAGGAAGCCGTTCTCACAGCTACATATCTTATTAATAGACTTTCCACTTGGGTATTAGGATTCAAGAGTCCAATGGAAGTACTTTCTTCTTTCTATCCAAATTTGTCCATCACAAATCATCTTACACCTCGCATTTTTGGGTGTGTATCCTTTGTTCATGTCCATAATCAAAATAGAGGGAGATTTGATCCTCGAGCCCTAAAGTGTGTTTTTTTGGGATATTCTTCAATTCAGAAAGGATATAAGTGCTATCATCCTTCATCTAAGAATTTTTTTGTATCAAGGGATGTCACTATCTGTGAGGAAGAAGCATATTTCACCCTACCTTATCTTCAGGGGGATAGCTTTAGGGAAAATAAGTTGAGTTTGGAGAGTTTTCTTCTTGAGTTGAGCGATCTTTCTTTGTCAACTCAATGCCCTTAGCCACACTTGTTGAGTCCACATCAGTTGAGTCTCAGCTACTAGCCCACATGTTTCTAACCCTGAAAAATCTATTTTTGAAGACGTGCAATTTGGTAAAGAACTTAGTGTACTCAAGACAAAAAAGGGACATTCACATTCCAAAATTTGTGCAAGTTCACGAATCCGACTCGAGTCCTTTAAATGAGGTAACAATTTCTTATTGTTTAGCTTTGCAAAGTGAAATTGAACCACAAAATAATGATGATGATTAGAACCTTCCAATTGCCTTTAGGAAAGAAAAGAGAGAATGCACAAAAAGATCACTATACCCCTTGTCACACTACCTTTCTTTCCAAAAATTCTCCCCTAATTATAGAGCCTTTCTTGTCAACCTTAACACCATCACCTTTCCTACTACCCTATCTGAGGCATTATTTGATGAAAAATGGAAGCAAGCCATGGATATTGAAATGGAGGCTCTTGAGAAAAATAGGACTTGGAAACTAGTCAAATTGCCAATAGGAAAGAGGCCTGTAAGTTACAAATGGGTCTATACAGTAAAATATAAGGCTGATGGGTTGATTGAGAGATATAAGGCAAGGTTAGTAGCCAAACGATACACACAAACTTATGGAATTGACTATCTAGAATTGTTTGCGCCAGTTGCAAAGATGAACACAGTGAGAGTCATTTTGTCCCTAGCTACTAACCTTGGGTAAGAGTTGCAATAGTTTGATGTGAAAAATGCATTCCTGCATGGAGAACTAGAGGATGAGATTTATATGGAGGTCCCACCTGGGTATAGGAAAAATATGAGTATTGACATAGTGTGTAAGTTGAATAAAGCTTTATATGGTCTAAAACAATCTCCTTGAGCATGGTTTGGGAGATTTTCTAGAGTTATGTTAGCTTAAGGATACAAACAAAGTCAAGGAGACCATACTTTGTTTATCAAACACTTAACTTCAGGAGGGATGACAACCTTACTAGTGTATGTGGATGACATCATTTTGACTGGAAATGATGAAATAGAACAATGGGTTTTGAGTCAATGCCTAGCTAAAGAATTCGAGATCAAGACATTGGGGAGATTAAAGTATTTCCTAGGAATTGAAGTTGTTCATTCAAAAAGGGGGATTTTTATATTCTAACAGAAGTATGCGACTGATTTGCTTAAAGAGATAGGTCAAGCTACATATAAACATCAAGTACCCCTATAGACCCGAATCATAAACTTGGGAATGTAAAAGAAGATGCCATAGTGAATAGAGAAATGTATCAGCGTCTTATCAGACGACTCATTTACTTATACTAGACCTGATATAGCTTATGCATTAAGCTTGATAAGCCAGTTCATGCATAGCCTAAGAAAGACTCATTTACAAGCTGCATATAGGATTCTACAGTACCTCAAAAAAACACCAAGAAGGGGGATTTTGTTTGAAAGAGATAATGACATAACTTTTGAAGCCTACACTGATGCAAACTATGTAGGATCTATTGTTGATAGGCGATCAACAACAAGGTATTGCACTTTATCGGAGGAAATCTAGTGACATGGAAAAGTAAGAAACAAAGTGTGGTTGCATGGTCTAGCGTTGAGGTAGAATTTTGTGCAATGGCACAGGGCATATGTGAACTACTATGGTTGAAAATCATCCTTGAAGACTTAAAGATTAATTGGGTTGGGCCAATAAAACTCTATTGTAACAATAAGTCAGCAATAAGCATAGCTCACAATTTAGTTTAACATGATCGAACTAAGCACATTGAGATTGACAGGCATTTCATAAAAAAAAAAAAATGGACAATGGCCTAACATGCACTTCATATGTATTAACACACGGACAACTTGCAGACATTCTCACCATAGGGTTGAATAGTTCAACGTTTGAGATGATTATGTCTAAGCTGGGAATGGGAGGTTCCAATTCATTAGCTTGAGGGGGTGTGTAAAAAAAAAATATATGTATTTATTTTTTAGAGATTATATGTATTTATTTTTAGGTATTGTACAAATATAGTTTAGGAAATTTTTTTAGGAAAGTTTCCTAATTAATATTGTAACTATTTTATGTTATATAAATTCTTAGGGGAATAATCAATGTAAAAAGATTAGAACTCTATTTTTGACAAATAAACATGGCCGTGATGTGGAATATCAGATTGGTGAGTGGGTGTTTCTCCGTTTGCTTCCTCATTCCTCTTCCAAATTGGGTTTTAAATCTCATTCTAAGCTGGAGCCTCGTTTTTATGTTTCCTTTCAAATTGTATCCCATGTTGGTAAGGTCCAAGATTTACCTACTGATTCATCCATGGAGGAGATTTCTGAGGCCCATTATTCTTCCAATATTTTGGGCTGACGTTTTGTTATTTGTGATGGTCTTGAGATTCCTCAAGTTTTGGTACAATGGGTAGGATGTTCTCCTGCTGATGCTTCTTAGATAGACACAGAAGAGCTACAGTGTTGTTTCCAGAATTTGTCCTTGAGGACAAGGACTGTCTTCAAGGGGGAGGTATTGCAACATGTCCAGGAACTCATAAGCCATTTCTCAAGGTTTATAAGAGGCGTTTTCCTCATTAAGCTGTTAAACTACACCCTATTAAAGTACTATTAACTAGTAGGTGTGTGTTTTGTGTTGTTTGTTGATTGAGAAGGGTTGTGTTAATTAGTAGTATGAGTATATGTGCATTGGGGATGTATGGCTAGTATTGTTTTGTTGTGGTTTTCTATTTTGTGAATTAGAATAGTAGGGACTGGATGTTATAATATGAGACTTTTATAGTTTGTGAAGGGTAGTTTGGTAATTGTCCCTTTCACTATATAAATAAGGAGAGGGGTGTAGGAAGTTAGTTACAGAAGTAGATAGTTTCATTTGCAGCCCCGACGAAGGGCAACTCAGAGAGGAGCGTCTGGAAGATTGTTAGCTTGGAGGAGAAGGTTCTTCCAGTTAATCTTCTGCTTGAGTTTGAGTTGTATGTGTGTGCCTGTCTTGGATGTGTTTGTGTGTGATTGTGAACCCACAGTTGTTGTACCATATAATCGCTAACTAATGACCTGGGTATCATTTCTTCAGATGTCTTTTTGGATAATAAGCTTATATCTGACTGGGATGCCTGCCCTTTTCTCTGGGGCATATATTCTTGTGTACACTCACTGAAATAGCAAACATAATATAATTTTTCCTCTTTCAATCCAATTTCTTCATTCTTTGTGGTGTCTCGTGCATAAATCTGGGTTTTCCTCATTATCAGAGAGCAAAGTCTTGTGATGTTGGTTGTATTTGGTGATTTCAAAACAAAATGCGGCTAGGCAATGCCCTTCCCCACTTGTTCTCTTTAGCCAACCAGATTGTCACCTATGCTATGCTTTCTTAGAGCTTTAGATGAGTTTACCTTATTTTGCACAGTTTATTTGTACTCTTTTTGCTCCTGAGTAGCTGTGTTTGTAAATGTTCCCATTGTTAAACGGTTGTACAGCCTTCTTCAGTGTAATGAATTTATTTATTTATCCAAAAAAAAAAAATGTTTGAATTGTGGTTTTTCTTCTTGCAGGGGAATACTTGGCGCTAACTGGAGATAAGCTTAATGCTGTGGAGATGATAGCCTGTGGCTTAGCCACGCACTATGTTCTGAATGCAGTTTGTACTCAATGAAATTGTTCTTTGATCTTTCGATGTTTCTGCAAGTTTATTCCCCCAGGTTAACAACTCTAATTTGTCTATTTTTGCTGGTTAGAGGCTTGCTTGGATTGAGGAAAGTCTTGGTAAATTGGTCACTGATGATCCTTCTGTCATTGAAACATCTCTTGCTCAGTATGGTGATCTTGTTTATCCAGACAAGAGGAGCATTCTTCGCAAGTAATGGCAATATTTAAGTTAATTACTTTTCAGCTACTGCTCTAGATGAATTCTTGAGAATTTCTGTCAAAAAATCCAAACTTAAATAATGTAATACATTAAATAGTTGTTCTTTCCTAGGTAGTCTATGTGGAAAGGTGAAAAGAGGGTAAATTGATGCTAATTGAAATTACTGTTCATTCACTTTATAGTAATAACAATTTTACGATAGCCCGATTCTTTATGGAATAGCTATTGTGGTGTTTAATTGTATTTTAAGCTGTTAATAGCAATTTTATGATAGTCCGATTCTTTATGGAATAGTTATTATGATATTTAATTATATTTTAAGTTTTTAATAGCAATTCCATACGAAATTTCTAATACTAACTACCTATTCATTACTCAAACTTGTAAATAGCAATTCAATACTGGAATTGATTTTTTCTCCTGAAATATATTCATTAAAATCAAAATCAATGAATGAAAATCTTAATACAGCTTTATTTCATTCCTTAATAATGGCTATTGCATTATAGTCTTATTTCATTAAATGATATAAATAGTATTTCCCACATTCTTCATTGTGGATGCAAAGTTTGATATATATGATGTCTTTATGTTTCTCCAGTCTACTTATTTAATACTGTCGTGTTAACTGTTTGCAGCTTAGCAACTTTTTGCTTTATTTTGTTTTAGACATTGCTCTACTTATTTAATACTGTCATGTTAACTGTTTGCAGCTCAGCTACCTTTTGCTTTATTTTGTTTTAGATACTGCTCCTTTTCCATTAGTTAACTGTACGATAACTTTTTCTTTTGGTGTTGATGCAGGATTGAATTAATCGATAAATGCTTCTGTCATGAGACAGTAGAGGAAATTGTCCACGCATTGGTAAGTTGGTACAATAAGTACATAGTTTTACTATATAGCCGTGCCTCTGTACTTGCCATGTCCAATTATATCTCAATGGAATTGATCCTTTAATGTAGATGCATAAACAACGAAGTATGGTTGTTATTTGGTTGGGATATAACCACATCCCAGTAGTTGGCTAATCTGTCAATCAATATGGCTTTTAGCAACCCCACTATGTGCCATTACAGACAGTATGGCAAGTCAAGCCTTTACTTCTGAACTGGTTGAACACATGAATATGTTATTGGCAGTTTAGGCTTATTAGTCACCATATCCTCAGGGAAGCCTTTCTCTATCCTAAGAGTAATATTCTTATGGAACTTAAAGCCTCCGGATCCTCATTAAAGTGAATGAAGTCTATCAAGATAATGCTCAGTTCTGTGTATGGCTCATCACTTAGCAGATGAAGGAACACTTACAAATCATACTGGTTGCAAACTGCAAATTGCAAACAAACAAGCTTGTTAATATATGCTTTTCAACGAGAAGGGGTTTTTCAGTAGTGAATCATGGATGATACTAGACAAGAAGAAGAAGATTATTTGTGTCTTATAGTTCATATCCTGTACACCTAATGTAATAAAATGATTTTCTACTCTTTTCTCAGAGTGTCTGATTGAGGAGAAGCAAATGCCTTTTAATTTCTAACTTCTTGTCAGTGTCATAAGTTCTATACTTACAGCTTTATTGCTAAACTTTGATTGTTGACCAGGAGTCTGGAGCAGCTGATTCATACGATGAATGGTTCAAAACAACTCTGAAGAGACTTGGGGATGCTTCGCCATTGAGCTTGAAAGTTACCTTAAGATCTGTGAGTTCAGTTCCTTACCTTCTTAGTTCCTGATTAAATTGCAGCTACACATGAATATTATTTGTTGCATATAGATACGTGAAGGTAGGTTCCAAAGCCTTGACCAGTGTTTGGCTCGTGAATATCGGACCTCACTTACCAGTATCTCCAGGGAGGTTTCTAAAGATTTTTTGGAGGTATAAGATACTATAATGTTTTCAGTTTAGTGTGGCTTTATGTTTTGGTTAATGTGACTACTAATCCTTTTGATACCACAGGGTGTTCGTGCAAGATTGGTGGACAAGGACTTTGCTCCAAAGGTGAATACTTTAGTAACGTTTCATGTATTATCCTAGTAGTCTCAGTGTGAATAAAAGGTAGTGATTCAGGTTTCATTCTCAATATGCAGTGGGATCCTCCAACTTTAGGAGAAGTAACCAAAGATATGGTTGACACATACTTTGCCCCACTTGAAGAATCTGATCCTGAATTGGAGCTACCAACAGCATTGCGAGAGCCCTTCATTTGAGGTGTCAGATAGTGTTATTGTATCTTGCCTGGGTATTGCTTGATGTCTGCACACCCCCTACAAGTTTTGTTTTGGTTTCACGTTTCTGAATTTGGTAGCTGCTGACTACTTTGTGAATAAGCTGACATTCTTCTTAGATTTTTTGGATATTCCTCGATTGAGTTCTTTTCCTTGAAAATGGCCACAAATAGGAACCTTTTGTCAGGAAAAGTTGATATTATATTATGCTTGTATTTCGTTGAAAGAAAGAGTACACGAAATTGATTATTTTTGTGGGTAGAGAAGATGACAATTTCCTTTTTGCAACTAAGTTTCAGTCGCTATAGGATTCCTGGTAGCTGCTTGTACACTTTTCTCTTTGTTTCGGAGATGAGTTTCTATAATACAGTGGATAACCATTGCTTGCATTGTTGCTAACTCTAGAAAAGAAGAATCTGAATAGATGAAAACGCAATGCAGCATACAATGCAGCTTTTGTAAGTTTATGTTAATATCTCGTTATCTTCTCGAAACTTTGGCAGCCTTTCTGAGTAGATAAGAGTGTTTTCCCCCACTCTGACTCCTCAAGATCTTATCTCAAACATATAATGCAACTTTTGGCAAGTTTATGTTCATATAGGAGCCTATGGTACTTTAATATAGTTCTTGAGCCTTTGGCGGCCTTGTATGTGCTTTAATGCATCATGCTTCTTTGTTTTTTGGCCAGCCATGCTTCTTTGTTGGGCATGAGTGGGGTACGGTTAACAAGACGGGGAAGAGTAAGACTGATTCTTTACGAAACGAAATGATGTTTTAAGTAGTTCGAATTGGCTTAGGGGGTATGATTGACTCTCTTGCCTTTGGCAAGGACCGGTGGATGTCAAACTACATGCCTTTTCTGAGGAAATTCCCGTGTTATCGGATCCGGGTAGAAGCTGCTATCGAGCACTTTGGTGGCCACACAGGGCACTTTTTAATAATTATTATTAAAAAAGGATCCTAACAAGCGTATCATGCGAAAGAGTAGTGAAACCGTATGTAACACGTGTGCCTTCAATTGGGCAGTTCTAGTAATATGCCCCTTCAGTTTAATTCGTTGATTTACTTGCATCCAGTTCAATAACAAAAGAATCGAAGGCGTGTTTTCATTGTATCCGCCTTCCCTTTTAACGCTGCTCCGTCACAAAACGTTCATAGAATACCTGTATCTCTCTCACTCTCATCTAAAACTCTCTCCCTCGCTCATATGTCAGTATTCCACGTCTCTTAACTCTCTCACTCTCATCTAAAACTCTCTCCCTCGCTCATATGTCAGTATTCCACGTCTCTTAACTCTCTCAAGTTAATCACCGAAGCAATACAATGTTCTTCGCATTTTTCTCTAAGCATTACCCTCTTTGGCACCCTACATATATATATATATATATATCACAACTTTCTCATTTCATAGCGACATAGCCTACACATTTGTCATATATTTCTTTGTATTCTGTACGCATGAATCACTATGTATTTTATATATACATATGAATGCTAATGAAAATCATTACATGTTTTATTAATCTTCTAAGTCATTGGTTGTTTCATTACGTTTATGAATTTGCCCTGCCCAATAGATGGTTGTTAAAATCCTAGAATTAACAATAAATGGGTATTTTGAAATTTTCAAATATTAAAGCATTAAACCATATAGAATGTTTAAGTTTTAGAGTGTTGGACTAATTTACTAAATGTTATATCAATCGGTTGAAAATGGTGGGATTATAAAATTTATTATTTATGCTTATGGAAACATTGTGAGTGGCAATTGGGGGCTAGAGTATGATAAGAATCCAATTAAGAAGTCGAAAATGAAAAAAAAATGCCAATTATATTGAATTCTCACATAACATATGTGGGAGCATTGAAATCGATTATGGTATAATTAAGGTTGAAATATTACATAGGCACTCCTGTTACTACAAGGGTAGTGTGTCTTTTTGCTTAATGGTTATCAAGGATGATGGTGATATTTGAAACCCCGATGAAATGGTAGAAGCTTTAAGGGAGACTTGCATACAATACATGTTTATATATATTTGATAAGAATTGGACCATTTGTCCTTATATTATTTAGATAATAAAATTTAGAAAATATTATTGGTTCATTTCAAATTCTCAATAACTTTTCTTATTTTTATCTTTACTCTTTACAACTAATAGGAGGGCTTGTCCTTCTCGATAAATCCAACTCCTTAATCCACCTCATGTTTCTACCTCTACTAGAGGACTTTATTATTGCAAGCTAGTGTAACCAGGGGTTTGCTTGTGTGGTTTGTATCAACAATTGTGCTTCATATAATATCTACAACTTAAGAGATTTTTTAGGGGATTTGGAGAAGGCTAACGATCCCCCTTCAAGTGTGAGTTTAGGATATTGTCCATATGAGCCATTAGGGTATTTACATAGATAGTTAAAGGCCATTAGTAACTCGATGGAGGATGAACTAGGATATCGAACACCACATGACCTATGTTGTGGCGGCTTACCATGATGTACATAATAGGTTGACACCTTTTAAAGAATCCACTTAGCTCTTAATTTGCTTATAGTTGTCTCACTGATGGTGGGATAAACTTCTAGAGAATAATGGTAGGGTGACATTGTTCCCTATAACTCACCAAGACCAGACCCTTGAAGAGAAGTTAAACTAGATTCAAATATCTACCAACTCATCCCAAGATGATTACACCACCTTGTCTTGGATGATTAGAACAAATGTGTGATTGAGGTCAACATTGGGATGACATTCCACACGTATCCCCTTCTCATGGATTGAGCTTAACCATCAATCTTGCATATTTTAGCACATTAGGGCTATATATTGGATAGTTGATGTTGATAGGTAACTTAGTGGCCAATTTGAGCTTCTTTGTGACCCTTCAATCTAACTCTCATATTGATCCTCTCTTTACTCCATTGGCTCCAAAGAAGAGACGTTAGGAATTGCCAAGAGGAGGAGATAGGTGTTTATCTTAGGCCCTAGAGGGGGTTCTAAAAGTTTCAACTAAAGTTATCATGCCACGTATGTACTCGTTACATAACAATCGTTTTACGAGCTAGAGATCACAAGAATTTAAATAATTATTTGATCAATTAACTAATTATATTACATATAATCAAACAATAACTATGGATTCTCATATTCCACGGTTGACTAAGATTGCAGAGAACTAGAGTCCCCTACCAAAATAGTAAATTGGGAAAACACATGATTCCATTTTTTACATTGAGTTCCTAAGAATGAGATTTCATCTAAATAATCTATTAATATATATCTTACTATATTACTCTTGATTCTGGTAGCTCTTGTCACATCATCTTTTATCCCATTCCAAGATTTTGAAAATTTCCTGTAAAGCAGTCTATTAAGGGGTGAACACACCGCGACTTAGTGAGATGGGAGTACAATACTTTCAATGCTACAGATGCACAAACACTTCCAAATAAGTTGTTAACCATATGCTATGCATGAACATCCATATGAAATGCAATCATTGCATGCGATTTTCCAGTAACAAGTGTAAAGTTAAGGGTTTAATGCCCCCTTAACCTTAGGTTGGGGATTCTCATAACCATTAGTGCTCAGGTATCCCATACCATTTATTTCCTTTTTATCTCTTAATTAGTAATCATTTTTTAATTTAAATCTCTTAAGCTCCAAGTGTCAATCAACACATCAAGCACACACCTTCAAGGACATGCAAGAGTCTCTCACTTGGTTCTGTAAAAAACGTGACAACATTATTAGTTACTTAGTTTGCCAATGGCAGAACAGTAATTCCCACATGATTACTTTTTGTATATCCTATAGTAGTGATAGCCTTTAATCACAATGTAAAGTATTGTGTAATGCATATTCAATTTTAGTTAGGTTAAATCCTTTAATTAGTTGGTTTGGGGTGATAAAATAACATATAGTCACAAAACAATCCACATTCAAGACAGTAAACCATTAAAGTATTTAAGGAACACAACTCTAAAGGCAAGCAAAAAAGAAACCAAGTCAATCCCATTAATCGTTAAATCAACCAACCGGAATTGATCTATAGCTCTTATTCCTTGGCAATGACCAAGTCATTCCATTACTCAAGTTTTCAATCATCTACATTTAAGAACCAAACAAGGCAACCAAGCCATTCTATTTCTCAATCATCAAACCCCCAAAATTTGTAAAAATAGGGCTACAAGCCTTTTTCATATGGACAAACATATATATATTATATATATATTTAACCTTATTTATATATATACATATATCGTAGTGGGGGTAGAAATGGTTTTGTTTTATCAAATATTTTCTAAGTCTTTAAGCTTATGCATAGACATGTGTGCACATGAGTAGATGTCCATATATTTTTATTTATAGATATAGCTAGTTAAACCATATATATATATAAGATTACTATATATATTAGTTTAGCTAGAGGATAAGTTTGCAAAACATTTTCTCCTACAAATTTAAAGAATATATAGATTTAAAAGATGAAAATTTGTAATTGTGACTTTATATAATTATACGTATAAATATGGGGTGAAAATAGTTTTGTTCAACCATGTATACATGTTCATAATTAGATTCCCTTATGTGTATATAATGATATAGTTTGTAATATGTATACATATGTAATAACTTATATTAGGAAAAAAGTCAGGTTTATATACTAATTTAGTTTTAAGGAAACAAGATTGAAATTATAATATCGACTTGATGGTGATAGCACTAGCAAGACGGTGCTAAGCACTATCATTAAGATGGTGATATCCAAATTTTTAAACCCTTATGTTTCCTATACTGCAAGGATGGGAATTTTGGTACTATTAGGATAATATATATCATTAAGATGGTGATTGTTCAAAATTTCAATCCTTTTGTTCGTAATACCATCAAGATGGTATTCATTTGTAACTTATTTGACTTCTAACTCCAATATAATAACAACCATAACAACTACAACAGCAACCAAGCAAAAAAATACACATAAACACAACATATTATAATTAAACACAACATTGTAGCGTATCATAAAGTTCCCACTAACCAATCTACAGTCATCATTGGTCATAATAGTCATGTGATCACTTCACCTAATAATAAAATAAAATAGAATAAATGTCTAAAGTTTAAATAAAGTCTCATATTAACTAAAAGTACCAAGTAATACTTGTCTATTTCTCAATTATACCCACTTTAGTAGTTTAGTTGTAATTTCTTCATTTTGAGTTCGAAATTTACAATTTTATACTCATCTTGAACGCAATGTACATTCATTTGAGATTGGTTACATTGGTCATGTTTGGTCATTCAATAAGCAGTAATTTGGTTAGAAGTTACAGTAGGTTAACTAAATTGGACTAATTGGATTCATTTGACTTTCGAGCTTTGTGAATTTACCATTTAATACTAGATTAAGCTATTTGAATGTATCTTCTCGAAGTTAATATAGGCCATGGTTTTGTAAAACATTAAGTACATCTACTAACTTATTAGCTCTTTTTAGTACTTACTTTTTGAATTGTTTTACTCTTTCCACTCTATTACTCATTTATTATCAAAATAAATTAGAGTTTCATTAAGACTTATAGTGATCCAATCATGGGAACTCATGTCTTGTAGTATCCTTACTCAGGGATACCACATTTTATCTAAATTCTTAATTTACTTACGATATCATAATCTTAAATTAACAATCATCTAGGTTATATTTGAAATTCCCTAAATTAAATAAAACTTACTTAGTCATACTCTTTTGATGTTACTAACTATGATCATTTTTCCTTTTACCTAGCTTCCTAAATGAATCATTTAGGTAACTTCAGGATTACTATTAATCATCTTTGATTTCCACCTTATTATCTTCTAATGCTTTAATGCTCAAATCAATCTCCTTTCCCTAAAAAGTTTCTCTATTCAATTTTTTTTGTAAGCAAGTTGGGTGCAATAATTATTTCATTATACAGATAAATGTTTTAGAATGTATAAAATAATTGATCAATTCATGGCTAGGGTTGAATATTACTTGACATGTAACTAACCCATGCTAATCAGGATATGATAAAAACTATTTTATTACCTCATTTTGATTAGAATTGGTTTTTCTCATTTTTATAATCTTGAATGTGACACCCCATGGTTTAAGCCACTAGATTTAGGAATTGAGTGATGTTTTTCAAATGAAGTTAAACTTTATGATGTGACCACAAAAGTTAGTAGAAGTGATTACATAAAGTTTGTTTTCAAAAATAAGAATACGTAAACTTTAATTAATTATAATATAGATTACCTTTCATAGTTCGTTATTTATGAAAAACTTGATTAATGGGCTTCAAAATATAACAAAACATAAGAGATAGATTATATAACTTAGGTAAACAATGTTACTAGGAAATATATATATATATATAATAGAGGAGTATAGGATTGAGTTATAAGTAAAGGTTTAGTTTCCGGTGGATCATATAGTAAATTAATTATTAAGGATACTTATAATATGCTCTAAAGAATTAGCATATACATGCATATATATATAAACAAGATAATAATATAATATATAAATGTATATGTATGATTAGTGTTACATGATGTGGAAAAAATATATGTGTAATATTATAAAGCAGGAGAGAGAATAACCGCCCCGCGGAGAGAGACAATATATGTATTTGAAGTGAAAGGATTACAGAGGAATTATCAATAAAAAAAAGAAGAAGATAAAACCCACTCAAAGTTCCAATTTGCAAATTCTCTCCCAACGTTCATCACCACCGACCAGATTTCTGGGAAAATTTTAGCATCTGGGGTGCATGCAAGAATTACGAAGTTAATATAATCAGGAATTGATGGGAAAACTAGAAGGGGATTTTAGAAAAATTAGGGAAAAATTAGAAATGAACAGGGGAGGCTGCTGGACGGGTCAGTTGGGTATGCTAAGGAGTAGCCGCTGTAGAGTCACTTTGGGGGTCGAAGGAGTGCCCGGCGACTAGGCCATCTGACAATGAGACGGAGGCTGGAGATGGCCGGAGCAAGCTGCAACGGTGAGCCCAAATTCCGTTCAGATTTTTGAAAATTGATTTAAAATAGCTAAACGTCTTGAAAAATTGTAGAAAGTTGTTTCCTGGGATAATTTTGAGTGTAGATTAATATAGTATTTTTATTTTGGAAGAATCTGAAGCGGACATATATAAGCTCCTTAAGAATCGCACAGCTTTGGAGGCGAAGTTAAATGTATTTTCGGCACCCTTAATGATGCAGTTTCTGGGTGAATTTTTGTTTATAGACCCATGATATGATGTGGTTAATTTACAAAATAAGTATTTTGAAAATTGAGCTTGCTTCGTATTTTTATGAATTTCCGTTTGAAGCTGCCATGTTATTCCAGCAGGTTATGCTACCACTTTAACTGGGAATCTTTATAAATTGTCTGAATTTGTTGATTAAAGGTTGATATCGAAATTATAATATGTTGAAGGGAAGCTTTGGTTTAATCGTTGGATGTAGCCATGAATACTTGCACATTGAATTGTGAATTTGGTAAGATTTGCGAGCCTTTGAAGAATCAAATAGAATATGACTGATTGCTATGTCTTATAGGCTAATTCATATACACATGTAAAACCATATATGATTGTAGCAATCTTTAAGGAAAGCAATCGAAATTAGTTATTATTTATCATCTGATCCATTCGTTACTTAGTTATGTAGTAATGGAGCTGTAGTTTGGATTGCTTCCAATATTATTAAAATAGTGATTAAGTGACTAATATGAGTAATGACCTGTTTGCTATTAGCTAATTTGACGCAAAAAGGGAATGGGGGAAGAGTCAATTGATTATGGTGTACTAATTTGTGAAACATGATTGGGTGATCTTATGGGCATGAGTTACCTTGGGAGACCATTTCCCACCTGATTTCCTTGGCAACCACATTAGCAGGTCTCCATGCACGATTCCAGAGGTGGTCTTCCAAGACAGACCGAAAGGGGGAAAAAACAAAACTACTTTTGAAGTCTTGAAAAGCAACCTATTGGACAAAGCTGATAAGGGCAATTTGGAGCCAAATGCCCACATGGGCAGGTCAACACTAGGTAATTGCCAACCAGGCAATTCCAGCGAAAAGGACACATACCAGGTTGACACCAACCTTTTATCACCTTCCCAAGGTATTTCCTCTTTTGGAAAAACAACCTTGGAGGAAGTCAATGGATTGTTGGAGGAAGTTGAGGACCAAAACTGGATATCAAAACCACCTAGCCACACACACACGGTCATTGGGAAGCTAGTTGGTACCAAGTCCTATGCCCACACCTATACTTCTAAAGGCAAGGAAGTTGACCTAGAGTTTTGCCTTTGGTTTATTCCTCTAGCAGCTAAAGGCACTGTTCCTTGAGTGAAGATCCCTAAGGCAGTTGAAGACATCGGAGCGGAATATTGGGCTCCACGCTCGTAGGCTACTTCCTAGGCTTTAAGCTGCCATACTCATTTGTCCAAGCCATTGCCTTTAGGCTATGGAAAGATTTCGGCATCTTAGATGTCCTAGGAAGTAAGGATGGGTTTTTTTATTTTTGGTTTGCCTTAGGGAGTGACCTTAACTCTAATGGAAAAAACATGGTATTTTGCCCAAAGATTTCTCATTTTGCAGAAATGGAGGAAGGATATGTCTCTACACAAACCATAACCAACCAATGTGCCAATTTGGGCTATTTTCAGTTGCATACCGTGCGAATTCCTATCTACTGAGGGCATAAGTCACATCATGAGTGGTGTAGGCATTCCCCTAAAAGCTGATGTGTTGATATTGTCTAGACAAAGGGCTAACCAAGTTAGGGTCCTTGTAGAAATAGATGCATGTGAGGAGCTGGTTAATTGGGTGGAAGTGGAGGGGGAAGACGGTGCTATAGCCGTGGTTCATGTTGAATATCGGTGGCTCCCTCCTCGATGTGCTGCATGTAAAGTTTTTGGACACATGTGCGGTCCAAGCTAGGAAGTACATACATGGGCTTCCTTTGGTAACTCCAAGGGAAATGAGGAGCAGTAGATCTCGGCCAATCATGTAGGTAGAGGGAAGAAGAAAGTGCATGGAGAGGAAGGTACAATGGGGAAACCCCCTAGCAACCCACGGCAGCAGTAGAAGAGGGGAGTTAGCGACGAGGTCCAGTCTCCTCTCAAACAAAACAAAGAGGAGATTAGAGGGAATAGAGTGGAGGCTGAGGAGGAGGGATCGAAGGGAGATAATGATGAACATACACGTGGAGAGATGAATATTGTTGGGGACATGGAGGTTGACAGAGAAGGGAAGATGCCTACTCCATAAGCTAATATAGGCCCTTAATTGTGTCTAATCACCCCAGCCACTACCATTGTGCCGGAATCCCTCAGGTAAGAAGAGGATGACCGGCAAGACCATCTTGGAAGTGATAGGGAGGATGGGATTGAGGACTTTGAGAGCACTCCTCTCAACAAGTTACTGGTTCAGATGAACCAAGCGTCGGTCAGTTGCCCCAAATCCAGTAAAAGCTCCAGCTCCTCTAGCTGCCGCAAGAAGAAACAGCGCAAGAGGAGAAGGACTTTTACTTAATCATGTAACTCCCACTCCTCTACTTCCATATCGGTAGCAACATGGAATATATGGGGGTTTAATGATCCCATCAAGGTGATGGAAGTTAGGAAAACATGTGAAATACATAAAATAAGTCTCATTAGTCTATTGGAAACTAAGGTTAACCCTTTTAATGAAGACTATTAAGAACATGTTGGGGTCTTGATGGTAGGTATGGATAAATATTGTTGCAAGAAAATGGATATGGGTTGCTTGGAAGTTGAGAGAGTGGAATGTAAAGGTTGAGATAGAACATGCACAATTTTTACATTGTGTTGCCACCAACTTGAGAGTAAATATCAATATGGCTGTAACATTTGTCTATTGTTCCAATAGTGATAGGGAAAGAAGAGATTTGTGGTTGAATCTAGAGGCAATGGTGCCAAATTTGAGTCAAGGTCCTTAGGTGGTAATGGGGGACTTTAATACTACCAGGACTGCCTTGGAGAAAATTGGAGGGAGAGCAAGGGTTACATAGATGATGGTAGATTTTGAGAAGTGCATTGCTAAAATGGAGGTGGAAGATCTACGATAAATAGGGGATTTTTATACATGGTCCAACAAATAAGCTCAAGGACCTATACTTAGGAAGCTGGATAGAATCATGGTTAACCACTATTGGCTCAATACTCTCCCAAGAACATATGCTAAATTCCTTACACCAGCCCTCTGGGCCATTCACTTGCTGTGGCGTGTATGGATTATGAATCAAAGACCAGGAAAAGCTCATTCAAATTCTTCAACTTCTAAGCAAATCACAAGAGATTCAAGGAGATAGTGAGTAACACGTGGAAGGAGGAAGTAAAGGGGTTCGGGATGTTCCAAGTTATAAAAAAACTCAAGCTTCTCAAGGAGGGCCTCAAGAGTTTGAATAGGTCTAAATTCTTGAACCTATTCGATTGTGTTCAAATAGCAAAGAACAATTTGATCTAGCTGCAAGCCAACATACATAGCACAGGGGACACTTCTCGTATGGAAGAGGAAAGGGCTGCTTACAAGGAGTATTACATGCTCTGAGGTGCTGAGGAGAGCTTTTACAAGCAAAAATCTAGGGCTAAATGGTTAAGTTTAGGTGATAAAAACACTACCCACTTCCATAAGGCCATGAAGGGTTTACACAATCGAAGCTCCTTGTATTTGCTGACCAGGGAGGATGGTAGTGAGGCCATGGGAGAAATCGAGGTTAAACAGATGGTAGTTAGGTATTTCCAGCAGCTCTATGAGCAGCCCACAACCCTTAGTAGCCTTGATGAAGTTGACAACTTGGTGACCTGGGAATTGGATGAGCAGCAAAGGCTTGCACTTGGTGCCCCTTTTACGGATGATGAGATCAAATGGGGCTTTATGTCGTAAGTAAATGGAAAAGCCCCTGGTCTTGATGGGTACTTAGCTCGCTTCTTCAAGGAAGCTTGGGAAATTGTAGGTGATTATATGATTGTTGCCACTAAAGAATTCTTGACTACAAGTCACTTGTTAAAGGGGATTAATAATATAATTATCTCCTTAGTCCCCAAAATAAAAGATCCCACTAAATTGGGCGATTTTTAGCCTATAGCATGTTGCAATGTAATATATAAGGCTATTTCTAAGGTCTTTGTTGCACGGATAAAATCGGTTTTATCATCTCTGGTTGGGAGGGAACAGACTGCCTTTATACCAGGTAGAAGGATAACTGATAATATTTTTATTGCATAAGAGTTAATGGTAGGTTGCCATTCACAAAAGGGCGCGCCATGTTGTACACTTAAGGTAGACTTGCAAAAGGCCTATGATACAATAAGATGGGATTTTCTCCTAAAAGTCCTCAAGGCCATTAACTTTCCCCCACATATTTGCACTCTCATTGGTCAATGAATCTCTACCCCTTGAGTTCACCATTAACGTCAATGGGGAAATGGTGGGGTTCTTTGCAAATAGTCGAGGACTGAGACAAGTGGATCCTATCTCCCCTTACTTATTTGTTTTAGGCATGGAAGTACTTTCCACACAGCCGGGGAGGCTGGCCTCTAACCCTAAATTCTCCCTACATTGGAGATGTAAAGCTAAAAGACCGACTCACCGTTGTTTTGCAGATGATCTTCTAATCTTTGCAAGAGGAAATATCGACTCTATCTCCTTGATTAAGGAAGCCTTATAGTACTTCCAATCTATTTTGGGATTAGGAGCCAATAATACCAAGAGTAATATATTCTTCTCCTATGTCCCTACAGGCACTAAAGAGGAAATTCTTCATACTACCCAATTATGTGAAGGCAAGCTACCGGTACGCTACTTAGGGATTCTACTCATCTCCTTAAAGCTCAA
The DNA here is from genome assembly GCA_037954665.1 of Laguncularia racemosa. Lineage (NCBI taxonomy): Eukaryota > Viridiplantae > Streptophyta > Magnoliopsida > Myrtales > Combretaceae > Laguncularia > Laguncularia racemosa. The sequence goes on along the minus strand of JBBMOL010000029.1, from coordinate 2,962,431 downwards.
GAAAGAGGATTGTGACGTTCTTGTAAAGAGAACCCTAGCACATATCAACTCATGGATAGCTAAATATTTATCATATATAGGTAGACTACAATTGGTAAAATTAGCCCTATTCTCTATGCAAGTCTATTGGTGCTCAGTGTTTCTTCTACTTAAGTTTGTTGTCACAAGGATAGATCAGCTACTTTGGAACTTCCTTTAGAGTGGTAACTCAAACACCTTCACAAAGGCTAAGGTTTAAAGGGCAGATGTTTGAAAACCTCCAAAATGTGGAGGCCTAGGGATCCCAAACCTCTACCACTAGAATAAAGCCATCCAACTTAAGCATATATGGCAGCTGTGTAAGGAAGGGTTGAAGTGCTTATGGTCGGAATGGGTACATTCCACCTTCTAAAGGGTAAAAACTTCTAGTCTTCCAAAGCACCCTCCATATGCTCGTGGTCTTGGAAGAAACTTTTAAAACTTAGGAGCTTTGTAAGAACTTGCTTCCAATGGATGCCTAATAATGGTTTAGAGATCTCACTTTGGGCGGATTTTTGGCTTCCAATAGGACCCCTTGACATAATATATAGCGCTCGGGCTATGGGTAGCACTAGATTCCCACCTACTACAAAGCTTTACTCCATCATGCATGAGAATAAATTGTGTATCCTAGATGGCTCAATTTAGACAAATATCCACATCCTATCCTCCATCCAACCTAATGCTTCTATCCTGGACCGACTTTGCTGGATACATTCCATGTCAAGGGAGTATACTATCAAAAGTGGATATGAGTTTCTTAATTTGCCAGGTCTCATCATGCTGTGGCATAAAGTAGTCTGGAACAACACATTTTTACATAGACACTCCTATGTCTTATGGTTAACTTGGCAAGGCAAACTCTCCGCTCTTGACAGATTGAATAATTGGGGACTTGTACAATCTACAACTTGCTTCCTCTGTAATCAGAGCTCGGAAAACCATGCTCACTTGTTCTTCGACTATAGCTACACTTCTCAAATCTGGTACTTAGTACATGATTTCTTGTAATGCCCAACATCATTCTGTAACAAGTAAGGGTCCACAAATTTCTTGGTGGCAACAATTGATTCTCTCAATCCAACTTTCAAAATTTAGAGTGGCGCTAATGGCATTAATCTACTGCATATGCAGACTTCGCAACAAAGTGAGACTAGGGGATGCCCTCCCTCGTGTGGGCACCATTGCTAACCAGATTAGAGCCTATACTAATCCATTATAATATAGGGATTTACCTTTTTCAATTGTACTTTATTTATGCTTTCTGCACCTTGATGTAATATCTATTCTCGTCTTTGACGATTGTACTACTATTGGATCAATAAAATTTCATTTATCCAAAAAATGTAGATCACTTATTGTTGGCTGCAAAACCTTGTATAATCACTTAGTGTGATCAATATAGGAGGATTTTGGATTTGATGGTAGATTTTCCTTATTAAGTGGTTGACCTTGAGTAATTGTTGATTAATGAATTGGTTGAAACATACAAGTATTACTAGTGTGTGAAGCAGGGTACGAGACACTTTTTCATATGTTTAAATGGTGTTTGAATTGTGACTTTACTTTAATTTTTTGTGGTGTGATTGAATTTTGGATTTAAACATGGTAATGGAAATGATCGGCTTAACCTATGGAATTAGATGCTTTGGTTGAGTTGCTTGCTTTGGTATGTTAAACAAAGGCTCTTGAATTATGAATGGTTGCTAGTTGAACCGGTCAAATGGTTATCAATTATTTGTGTACTAACTAAAGAAACTTAATTAAAGCAAGATCTATTCCTTGTTTGGTAAGTTTGTAGTATGATATTTGAATCGATCCAGTAAGTTTGTGGTACAATTGACGAACTAACCCAGTATTAGTAACCTATAGGGATTTCACCTCATTTATTTGTGGCAGGTGAAATGTGCATTAAAAGATTACTAATAGGAAATGGAAGATATAAGGATAAGTATTAGTTGAATACTTGATTTATGTTTATGAATATATGTGTAAAGTTAGTTTTCTATCATGTAGGGATAAGTATTAGTTGAACACTTGACTGGTGCTAATGAATATATGTGTAAAGGTAGTTTTCTACTATGTGTCAAGATTAGCTTTTGAATAATTGCTTGAGACTTAGACAAGAAAGTCAAGTTAAATAGTAAACTGGAAAGTCTTGATAAGAGTTTTTAAATAGTGCACATATTTGGCAAGTATCGAATGAGTTAATGTGTAAGACTGTAAGGGTAAGAATTCTATTGGATCACCAGGTCTAATTGCAAAGTCTTATTTTAGATATTGGCAAAAAGTTTGGGCAAAAGGGATAACTAAGAAGCTCTGGTAAGAGAACTTATGAATATTAGTAGTGTTTACTTCAATATAACATGTTTTAATATAATGTGATTATCATGTTATGGTTGTTTTCTTGTCTTTGTTACTTAATTTACTTATTAAGAAATTGAGGAATTTGTGTTTTACCAACCTCAGGGACAAGTGATGAGGATTGAAGTGACTTTTGGGATAGTCGGAACTTTTGAGAGCATTAGGTGAACGGGAAGAGGACTCGAACTTTTGAATTCTCTGTCTTTTTATTATATTGTCTTGTTATGTTGTATATAGTCTTGTTAAACATAGGTAAATATTGAAGTTATGTATTTAGCCTAGCTTTAGGTAATCATAATATAGGTGAATCTAGGTTGATTTGAAGAAAGTTTAAATCAAGTATGTAAGGTGGCTAAAATTCCTAGGCCATGCGCAAATAATATGGTGGAGGAAAAAAAAAATTGAACATAGTAGGTAAAGATATGCTGAGTGGGCAAGTATATGTTGAATTTATAATATAGGTTAAATAGATGCTTTAGATGAGATGATATATTATTGATTATTGATAGGAGATCATGGTTGACTATTAAGAATAAATCCATGTTTAGAATTGAAATTGCCTTATCCTTACTTTAGGGATGGTATAATGACTCACCTTCCAAGCACTAGGTTGGTGTGTTCTAATTGGTTCAATAGGAGCTAAGACTTGAAAGGCAGGTCGTTACACCAAATTTGAATGTATTTTTTTTTACATTTTCTTAAATGAGTTTTTTTTTTTTTGCTACAGGCTTATATCAGTAACCATGGTGATTTCAACATTGATAAACCTTCAGTTTTACTATGGTTTTCTCAACTAATTGACATAAGTTCATTTGGAGGGATTTCTAGGAGGGGAAGGAGTAGTGGAAGTGATGAAATAGGAAGAGGACGGCATGGTAGAGTTGCTGCATATGGTGGCCATATCCATGGCCATTGTATCTATTGTGGGGCACCCAGGTCAAGCGGGCTGGGTGAAAGCATATGAAGATGTTGTTCCATTGATGTTTAGCTATTTGTAGTTTGTAGTTGGGTTGCAAAAGTCATCTTGTGTAGTTGGTTATGTCCACATTTATAATTTGTGCTCGTGGTATTAGGTGGTGTTTCATGTATGTGTTTCATTTTATGTATTTGGATATGGCAAATACTGTCTCTGTTATCAAACACTAGTTTTTAAATGCCAATACAAGCAACATATAAATAGCAGCCCTGTTTTTAACATGCCAGTTCAGGCACGTTGTCTTTAGATATAAATAGCATACTCTTTTTCTTTGTTCTATGCTATTATAGAGTTATTGTCATGCATAACTCAAGATTTAGTGTTGAAGAAATTAAGGAATTAACAATTGGGGTACATGTCAATTTTTACCTTTAATATAAAGGAGCTTGGAAGTCTTTCTCAAACTTTTTCAAAGCAGTTTGTTTCAACATTGTATGGAGGAGTAACAGATAAGTTCATCTTTAATACATCTATTTTAACAACACACTCCATTAAGGATGTGGCACATAAAAAGAAAGATAGGCTAAATATAGGGGCATTTAAATGGTACATAAGTGACAGGCAAAACGTTTTCGTTTACATTATTTTGTATTGTTTATGCATAAATTTGAGATATCTAAAGATATATCCTCATTAGGAATTTTTGTAATTCAACAAAAAGGAAGTGTACATGAGACCACTGGATGTGCATGCGACTAGAAAACTACTCTCCTCTCTCTCTCTTTTCCTTTTTTTTTAAATATATTTATCGTTTGAACATTCAATCTAACAAATATAGTATTCATTTCTAAGATGCTTTTCATTATTGAATGGCAAAGGACCATAATATATGCTAAGTTTCGCCTTAGTTGTTTCAAACCAATGGATCCTTTTTATTCATTTATTCATTTTCTCCATGCAACTCATATTTCTGCCATCATCATTTCACATTTACACGTTAAGTTGCAAATTAATCTATCACCTAACACTCAAGTAGCTAATAATCAACCTAGTATATTCTTACAATGATTTATAACTCTCCCAATGTGGAAGATAGCTAATGAACTAATATAACAATAGTGGTTATAGTTAGCAATTTGAGATTCGACTAGAGAAAATTAGACATGACATGACATGAAATAAAGGGATTTGTGTATAAAAAAAACCGATACAAGACATAAATGAGTTAGACCTATTCAGACATAATAAAATTTGTATTAGGGTTTGTGTCTAGCTTTCAAACCTGCTTACGAACTTGTTTATTAAATAGGTCTTATAAACAAGTCACGAGTTTGACTTATGAATTTGTTTAATATTAATAATATATACATTTCTTATTTCTTTATTTTTTTTATTCCCTAAAACTATTGATTTTGTTACTTAGGGTTTCATGGTAGTTTTATGTTGCACCAACAACACATCATATCTCTCTTTTTTCTCCTTAGTTTTTTTATTTCTCTTTATCGTCTTTATTTTTTTTTCTCAGATAGATTTGTCTTTCTCATCTTTTAGTTATTAAAAAGTACTATGTCATCATATTTAAAGAATCGTATTTGACAATATTGGGAACAATAATAAAGGTAAGTCAATCCCTCATTCTCTATCTCTTTAATAACAAGTGGTCTATATTATTAATGTAAATAGTCTCTACTTTTAGATCGGTTAGGGTTTTAACACATTATCAATATTTCTATTGTTTTGAAATGTTTGTTGAACACTAAGTTTAATTGGTTTATAAACTTGCAATGAGGGTTTTGGGGTGCTATCAAATCTAAACTGGAGATATATTTAGATGAGGAGTGATATACAATGGTTGAATTATATGTATTGAGTTATTAGAAAACCAATCAATTCCGATATTTTCAAGTTGCAAAAATGGCATGAGATATCTTAAGCATACCAATATCTATGGTAGTTTTGGAATTTGCATTTAGTACTGGAGGTCCAATCCTTAATCAACATTGTAGCCTATTAAAGTCAGAAATTATAGAAACTCTATTATATATAAAGAATTGGTTCTACAAAGACATAGGTAATAAACTAAACTTATTTTTTATAATTTTTTAATAGCATATCTTTTAATTGATATCATTCTTTTATATATATAATATCTTTAAATCTCTCTTGAAGATTTGACGGAAAATGTTAAGTAATGAGTTTAAGGTAATTTAATTATGTTATGAATTTTGTGAATTTTTAAATATGTTATATTTGATGGGATTTTATTAAAACTGTTGTTTGAATTATAATTTCATACTAACATTGAAGACTTTATGTTATTAGTATTTGTAGAAGTTATTTGTTTGGAGAATTACACTTTTAGTTATCAATATTTATCTATTTTTCTTCTATTTTAGTTCTTAATGTTTTGAAAACCTTATAAAAATCAGATTTCCATTAAATATGTTAAATTTTCAGGTTATCTTAAGCATACATTAGTTTTCGATTGGTCTTGTGCTATTTAGCCAAAGTGATCAGGGTACATAAAAAATTTCTAACCAATTTTCTTAATTTTAATTATTATTTTTGTATTTTTGTATTGTTGTTCATTATATTATATCATTATATATTTAATATTATTGTTTGTTATATTATATAAATAAATCTATTTAATTCTATCATTTTGTTGTTTTAATTATCGTTGATTGATTTGAAGTTGATACATATTATGGATGGATGAAAAACTTAATAGATTTGATATAAGTCTTTGTTTTTAAAAACTTTGAAGACTTAAATAGAAAAACAAAAGAGGTAAGGGATTGAAACAAGAAAAAAAGAGTAAATATTGGGGACTAAAACATACTTCTCTTAATTTTATTATCGATTTTTTTTGCTTTGTATATGTAAATATTTTACTGATATATTTATAATTTTTTTAATTGATAAGTTGGTTCAACTTGAATACAAGATACACTTATTAAACAAGTTGATTCATGGGTTTAGGTTTTTATATGCGATTAATAAATGAGTAGTGTCATAGATTGAGGTTTTTCAGATATAAATATATTTAGATGCGAATATGAGACATGACACAATAACACAAATTGTCAATCCTAATAGTAGGAATACATTCCCAACGACTATGATAGTGCACCAAGAACCATCACTTTGCCAAAACAATCACACTTAAGTAAAATAGATAAAGTTTCCTTATCTCAAATGAGTCCTCATCTAAATGAGCTTAATCACATATGAGTAAAAATGCAAAGGGTGTGATCATAAGTTAAAACTCCATCTATGATAATGCCAACCTCATAGAGAATTTATAAAAATCGAAACCAAACACATTCCTTCAAAATCACACCAAATACAAAGGTGCATTATAATTTTCTTAAGTAAATAAAAGAGATCATCCATACATATTTCAATATGTTTGAACTTTACACGACACTTTCGTAAATATTTTAACATACTATTGTGCATACTACTCATCTTTATCATTGCTATGTATACTAAAACCTACAATCACGATGAAAAACAACTAAGACACAATAAGTTCAAGTTTGTTAATCTTTCCCTTTTCCTTTCATTTTGTTGTCTTCAATTTACACTCAAGTTGGCCAACTTGTTCTAATAACTTATTTTCAAACTCCAGACCATAGCAATACATAGGTGGATTTATTCACTTGAAATAGTTGCAATTCTCTTCAATCTACAAAATTAGTATATTGTTTCTTCAATCAATGCAAATAGAAAAACATGCCGGCATTAAAGGAAACATAATAAGTTGTCCCGTAAGATTTTCAAGGTAGAAAATTTTAACCTATTTATCAATTTTAATGATACAACATGATAGATAAAAACTTTCATATTCACGTTAGATTGCAAACTTAATGAACTTAAAAAAATTAGACATTGAGAATACCAAATAATTTAGAATGTCAGTTTGCTTAGTCCCATTGACAACTTATTTAGTCTACTCTTAGGGACCACTAGATAAAAATACACGAGGAAGCATAAAGCCGGGGACATTGATTTACTTCTATTACAATCATAGATTTATAGATTCAATCCTATCTAGAATTACCTATACATGGAAGGACACAAAACCAATTTATGAGAAAGAAGAAGGTGAGACACATGCACTAACAAGATGTTTTTAATGATCAGATGTCACTCATGTGATCTTATTTAATATATTTTATAAGTAGAACGAAAATAACTCTAAATTAGTTATTCTTAAAAGAAAAAAGAAAAAAGAAATAAAATATTTAACTTTTACTATCTATTTATTATTTCAACAAAACTGATTTAATATTTAATTTTATTGTTAAATATCTACTATTAATTATAAAAAAACTTTATTAATAATGAGATTAAAGATTAAACAGTATGTACAAGTTCGGGATTCAAATCGTGTCGGGAACGCAGTCCTAATCCTTATGAGTTTACTTGCAAAGCCCCATAGTCTCTCACACTTTGCCCTGGTTCATACACTTCTTTTTCTTAGCGAAATTATCATCCACTTTAGAGAAATTGTTGTTAACCTAGGATGGAAGAAAAATGGCGCGACAAGGGAAAGAAAGCTATAGAGCCTTCCGTTCCTTACAGTCGTACCTCTGCTGCAAGAGAATTCAAGTACGACGTTTCTTTGAGTGTCGGTTTCGGACGATTCGATCCCAATATTCTCCGTGGCATTATCTTTGCGGAGTCCCTCTTCCGTCAAATTGGGAGTACAGGACTCACTGTCGCTATGGATAAAAGAATATATGGGTGGTACGATTCAGATTTCTACCATTTCGAAGTCATGGACGCTATTGAGCAGAGCAAGCTGTGCATACTCATATTTTTCCCAGTGATGGGCAGGACGATTTGTCCACTTGTTTTCCCAGTCTATGCTTGCAACAAAAACTTTCTAGACGAGGTGGCTAAGATGAATGAGTGTAGGAAAACAAGTGGACAAATCGTCCTGCCCATCTCCTATAATATCGAGCCATCTGAAGTTCGTAACCAGACGGGCAAATTTAAGGTACCCTTCAGAAGGTACCGACTTGATTCCCAAATTATTAACAAGTGGGAGGAAGCTCTGAGAGAGAGATCGGATCTTTGGAAGGGTATAAATTAATGGAAATGGGTATGCCTCTGGTTTATATATATTTACACGCACACACACACACGATTGCTACTTTATTCTGTCTTATCTTACCCCTCTTTTCTCTTGCCAGATCTTATAAAGAACAGGCGAAGGAAGTTTGTAAACAAGTTATAAAGCTATTGTTCTACGAAGTTCCTCCTGATGATAATTTGGTGGGAATAGGAACAGAGCAATCCTATCAATCAGTAGCTAAAGTGTTTCGAATGACCTCTAAAAGAGACGTTCACATAGTTGGAATCTCTGGTATATCTGGCATCGGCAAGACAATTCTTGCGCAAGCTGTGTACAAAAATCTCCATCGATTTTTTCAGGGCTGCAGCTTTGTATCAAGTTTTCAAGAAAGATTTAGAAAAAAGGGGCTCCATTCTGTCAAGCCTCGTAGGGTACTTAATTTGTGACAATCTGCTGTGATTGTTCAACTTCTACTATGCAATTGTGAAACGTCTCAAATCAATACAATTCAACCTATACAAAACATAATAATTAACAATTAGAATGCCTCTAGCATTCTTTCATTTCAAACAAAACCCATTTCATATTCAACGAATACATTATATATGTCTCGGAGAGGGCCTCGTCTGAGTCTCATACACATAGATACCACTAAAGCTTTTTGAAATCATATTAAATATTTACAACCCTCTAAATCTCAACGCCTATCAAGTTAAATACAATATTCTCACCATCTCTTTATCTTATCCCTATTCCTTGAGTTTGAGGTTATTATATATACTGTGATACAATATCTTTTAAGGAAGTTTATATAATCACATCCTGCAAGGCAAAATTTGTAGGAAGGTGAGCTAATAGCCCAGTGAGATAGGAGTGCAATATCTCTATATTCTTTACAAATACAATCAATTTCAAACAAGTTTTCAAAACATATGCTATGCATGAATAATCATATGAATGCAACATCACATTCGGTCTTCCGATAACCAGCGTGAAGTCTAAGGTTTGCGACCCTGATGAGGATCAGTTAGCACAAAAAATGAAGGAGCCAAAATCTCATGATCCATTATATGGTATTGGAGGCCTGATGACTCGAGCTAAAGCTAAGAGGATGAATGAAGCTCTACAAGGATTAGTCATGGACTTACAAACCAAGGAATCAAGCTACACTAAAGGAGACACAACACTTATCAACTTGATTCACGTGACCATGGAGGGAAGTGATGATTTAGAGGCCTTAGAATAAATTCATTTTATTAATCCGAAAAAGGAGAAGCACATTCGGTTTTATTATTTGTTATGTTTGATTTTATTTTGGTTTGTAATATATTATTTAGTTGCCTACTCGGTTACATGAGGATAAGGAAACAAATAAATTAGGCAACTTAAGTTTTCTATATTGTTGTATGTACCCTATATAAGCCGTGTAAGGGGCCGGCCATGAGACATCTTATTATTGAATTGAGAAAATACAATTTTCGTGAGAGTACGAAAACCTCTTTTTGTTCTTTTGTAAAAGAACTTTTCCATAGGAATTCTTAACCGAATTGCTTGGAATCTCTTTTGATAACTTAGGTTTCAATCAACAGATATGATTGGGGTCTAGTTACGCAATACTTGTTCAAGACGGTCCTCAAGGTAATTGATTCAAATAACATCGTCGGGGTTCTAGGTTTAATATACCTAGGGTTTCACGCATCATTTGGTATTAGAGCTTCAGCTTCTTGAATCAAGTAAATTATATCCCTTTTTCTTTATTCGTCTGTTGTTATTTTCCATACTCATATCGGGAAATTCGTATAAAAAAAAATCTTGTTTGGTCACTAAATCCCTTGGAGACCGATGACAACTAGGTTTTAGTTAGGCTTTGAACATTCAATTGTTGTTCAATTCATAGTTTATATTGAAAGGCATATGTACAATTTTTTTTTTTTCAATTCGGTTGCAAAAGAAAAAATCAAGAACTGAAATTTAAAAAAAAAGAGAGAGAGAAAATCTAGTTTTGGCAAGTACCAATTCAATTACTAAATTCAATTTCCAATTCTAGCCGCAAATTACATCTTGTTCTTCCAAATTGTGCATCCGAATTACACTAATATTCTTGATATATACTTGGTGCAAATTGTGTTTCCATTTAATTTGCGTGATAGGGACTTGTTTGATTTGTTCTGAAATTAGTAATAAAAATTTGTTCATATCTATTAGAATTCACACTTGTTCTTCATTGCACCATGACTTGGAACCACTAGTGCTCATTAGGTGTTGACTTAGTGATTTGTGTTAAGAAGTTCCAATATGAGTTCCTAGCAAAGGATTATAAAAAAGTGGGTTGTGAGGACATATTTTGTGAGAGATATACACGAGTGGAATTGTGAGCATATTATTTGTGAGCAATACACGAGTGGGTGTGAGGAACATATATAACTTTTTTTTTTTTTTTTACTTGTGATCTTACTCTATTGATAACTTTAGAATTATGTCGGGACAAAACCCTAGTGGAGGAGAGAGTAAAGTGATGTTTGAGGAGTTGATGGGGGAGATGAAAAGAATTTTGATGGGTGAACTTGAGCAGATCCATGAAAGAATGGATAGGATGGAAAGGAGTAGGGAACCGTCTAGCAGTACCATTGTCAAGCGAGGAGTAGGTAGACCGAATAGAGGAGGAGTTAGGATAGAAGAAGGTGAGGAGTCTGATTTTGGAGATTATTAAGATGTTAGGGACAGTGGGAGTACCTAGAGGCGTGATAGTAATCTGGGTAGTATTAAATTGAAAATCCCAACATTTTAGGGAAAGAATGATCCAGAGTCATATTTAGAGTGGGAGAGGAAAATGGATCATGTGTTTGAATGCCATAACTACATTGAGGAGAAAAAAGATAAAACTAGCTACAGTAGAGTTTTCAGATTGCGCCAGTGTATGGTGAGATCAGCTAGTGCGTAATAGGTGTAGGTATAGAGAGATACCTATTAGCTCTTGGGATGAGATGAAGACTATTATGCAAAAACGGTTCATTCCTAGTCACTACCATAGGGACTTACTTAGGAAAGTTCAGGGATTGACACAGGGAACCAAAAGTGTAGATGATTATTACAAAGAGTTGGAGATAGCCTTGATTAGGGCTAGAGTTGAGGAGGATGATGAGACCACTATGGCTAGATTTATCAATGGGTTAAATAGGGAAATAGCTGATGTAGTGGACCTACACAATTATTTAGATATGGAAGAATTGCTGCACAAAGCAATTAAAGTAGAGCAACAATTAAAATATAAGAGTGAGCAAATGACTGGTTCGACTTCCAAATCTCCATGGAAGTCTACTTGGAAGAGGAACTCCACCGATTTAAAGCCTAAGGAGAACGTGAAGGCTAAGAATCCAGTTGCTACACCTAAGGAAAAAACTGACACTAACCCCCCTTCTAAGACTAGAGATGTTAAGTATTTTAGGTGTTAGGGATTTGGACACATTGCATCCCAATGTCTAAATCAAAGAGCCATGATTATTTGTGACAATGGGGATGTAGAGAGTGTGAGCTCTAAGAAGGAGGAGGAGTCATCATCGCAGGATTATGAGGATGTTGACTTAAAGAAACCCATGAGTAACAAGTTGTATGTTACGAGGAGAGTACTTAATGTACAACCCCAGAAAGATGATGAGGGGATCTAGTGAGAACATATTTTTCATATACAGTGTCATATGTAGAGTAAAGTTTGTAGCTTGATAATCGATAGTAGCAGTTGCACTAATATTGCTAGCACCTTGCTGGTAGATAAGATGTAGTTGAAAGCTGTGAAACATTCGAGACCATATCGATTACAGTGGTTGAATGAATGTAGGGAGGTTAAGGTGACCAAGCAGGTTCTTATAGCCTTTTCCATATGAAGCTACAAGGACGAGGTTATGTGTGATGTGGTACCTATGCAGGCTAGCTACATATTGTTAGGGCGACCCTGGCAATTCGACAGGAAGATTGCATATGGTGAGTACCAGAATCAGTATTCCTTTGTATTAAACAAAAGGAAAGTGGTTCTCATACCACAGAAATTATGAGAAGCTAGTGAGGATCAGATGCGGATGGAAAAAGAATTCAAAGAGAAACACGAGAGTGTGCGAGAGAAAGATGAGAAAAAGAAGAAGAGTGAGAAACAACACTGGTGAATTATGGGGGAAGAGAGTTTGAAACACTAAGAGGAGAGAAAATTGTAAGAAAAAGTGAGAGTAAGAGTGCAATATTAGCAAGGAAACAACTACTTGTACTTATATACAAGGATGCTTATTTTACTTATACTGATACTAACCTTTCGTTACCTAGTATGGTGTTTTCTTATGACTTTATTACAGGTACAAATGGTATAGCCGTGGATGCGAAGAAATTAGAGGCGATCTGGAAGTGGCCAAAGTGACTTGTTAGGACCGTGTTTCATCTAGGAGAAGGGATTTGGGTGCATTTGAGAACAGAAAGAATTGCAGAGCAGTGGAAATCTAAATTGCATCCTAAGGGAGATGGACCTTTCCAAGAAGTGGAGCGCATCAATGACAACACTTACAAGATTGACTTACCAAATCACTATGGTAATGTAAGCACAAATTTTAATGTTTCTGATTTTACTCCTTATGATATAGGTGATTCGAGGACGATTTTTTTTTGAGGAAGGAGGGAATGATGAGGATCAACTAGCATAAAAAAGGAAGGAGCCAAAATCCCATGATCCATTAAATGGTATTGGAAGCCTGATGACTCGAGTTAGAGTTAAGACGATGAACGAACCTCTATAAGGATTAGTCATGGACTTACAAGCTAAGGAATCAAGCTACACTAAAGGAGACACAACACTTGTCAACTTGATTTATGTGACCATGGAGGGAAGTGATGATTTAGAGGCCTCAGAATAAATTCATTTTATTGATCCGAAAAAGGAGAAGCACATTTGGTTTTATTACTTATTATGTTTTGGTTTTATTTTGGTTTGTAATTTATATTATTTAGTTGCCTACTCAGCTACATGAGGATAAGGACACAAGTAGATTAGGCAACTTAGGTTTTCCATATTGTTGTATGTACCCTATATAAGCCGCGTAAGGGGCCGACCATGAGACATCTTATTATTGAATTGAGAAAACACAATTTTCGTGAGAGTATGAAAACCTCTTTTTGTTCTTTTGCAAAAGAACTTTTCCATAGGAATTCTTAACCAAATTGCTTGGAATCCCTTTTGATAACTTAGGTTTCAGTCAATAGGTGTGATTGGGGTCTAGTTACATAATACTTGTTCGAAACGGTCTTTGGGATAATCGATTCAAATAACGTCATTGGGGTTCTAAGTTTAATATACCTGAGGTTTCACGCATTAGTCCCCCTTGACCTTGGGTTGGGGATTGGGGTCATACCATTAGTGCTTAGGTCTCACTCTTAATCGATTCGCTTTATTTCTTGATTAGGTATTGTCTTTTACTACTATACGATATAAATGTTGTAAATTTAGCTTAAGTTTCACGCACACATCGAGCATTAGCACCCTCAAGGATAGTCGGATTCAGAGCCGTCTAGGTGTGATAATCCCTTAATCACTTAGTTTGCACTTGACGGAACAGTAATCTTCCGATTACTTCTGATGCGTTCTATAACAGTGATGACCTTCAATCATGCAATGTTTTGTGCAATGCATGACAAATTTTATTTAAGTCAACATAATTTAATTCAATATTTTAAGGTGATCACACAAGGATCAGACACACGCAAGGTTCAATCACATCAGAGACGGATATGAAATATGATCATTCAATTACAATCATAAACTAACATTCACACTAATGGAAGAGATAAATCACACAACATCGGATGTCATCAAGGACCTTTAAACATCATCTATTCCTTTTCTGTCTAACCCATGGATTCACAAATATCTATATTTATATATATATTCCTTTTCGATAATTATCAAGTTACTTGTTACTTCTATTATCATTATTATTAGATATGTATATACTTTAATTATTTTGTATTATATTATATATGTTTATAATGGTTATTTCCTTAGCTATACGTCACTTCCATATGTGTATGTATAATTATAATTTAATTTCCTCTAGGTATAAGCTTCTTCTCCTCCTATACTTCTACGTACATATGTATATGTATAACATATAATCTTCTTCTCCTAGTGGTTTGCCTTCCTCTCCGGTTTCCTCATTGTTTACCCACGTCCCTCTCCCTTGCCGGAATTTCTTCTTGTCTTACTCCATGCTAGTGTGTAGCTACTCTCCTCTCCCCTGCACACTCGCACACCTACGCACCACCATGGGCTCTCTTCTAGCGAGCGCCCCACACCATGACACACACGCCCTCTCCCTCGCTGGAATACACTCCCCTCTCCTCTGCACACTTGCACACCTGTGCACCACCACTTACTCTCTTCCAGCTAGTGCCCACGCCATGACACACACGCCCTCTCCCCTGCTGGAATACACTCCCCTCTCCCCTGCACACTCGCATGGCTGCACTTCCCTCCGGCCATCTCCCTTGCACGCCGTAACGCACATCCATTTGCTCACGTTCCAACGGCTCGTCCCCTTGATTCTCGCACAACACATACACAGCACCTAAACAACTACAAATTCCACCCATATATTTCCTTTCAGCATGGTGTAAATTCCCCATTCCCCCGTGTGCTCTGTTCTATATGTATATATACATATATACAATTACACATGCACACACATGATTTCAATCTATTCATTCAAACGTATACATCCAGGCTAACCCATTCCTTCATACACTAGCCAACTCGCCTTCAAGTACATACATATATATATATATACATATCTTTTATAAGCAAGACTTATAAAGCACGGAAACCAATGCAATCGAAATCATGTAAATATTCATAACAACATTTACAACATACACGGATAACAGTACTTAACATGGTTCTCATCTCCGGTTATTTATAGTAATCTTTGAGTAAATTTGTGAAATAACTTTCTTCTCTTAAAACACAAGAAAATCATGCTATTATACTCTATTCATAATGAATATAATTCTATTTAGTGTATTTCTAGTTATTCTAACATTTCTTAAGCTAAAGTTTATTTTTATATATATTTTAAAATTATATTTAAATTTAAAAAATAAAGCTCTTTCCATACAAAATTAGTTTAGTTTTATAGAGCTCATATAGAGAATCTTGTTGGTAGTCTCGATTTGTGATTTGGAGGCTGTATACAAAACTTTTTCTTTTCCTCGTCTCACCCTCTCTCGACCCTATCTTCTTATTCTCAACTTTTTCTTTTTCCTTTTTGACCGAGGAGAGTTTCGGAGATGATATATATATATATATATATAACTTTTTAATATTTCAGTTCCGTTTATTGCATGTAGCAATTTACATAAAGTTAGTAAATTTAGTATTTTATTATGAAATTTTATGATTAAACTAATTAAATTATCCTGAGCGTGATTATTTATTCTAAATTTTTATTTGACTATCTTAAATCTATGATTAAAATTTATTTTATTATTTATTTAATAATTTTTCACGATTTGCTTTTGTATGATTATTTCTTTTAATATAGTTTTTTAATTATTTCGATATCATACCTAACTAATTTTTTTGTGGACACATTCTCTTCAAAGTGAGCTCATCAAAGAACTCCTAAATAAAAACGATATAGATTTCAGACCATTGGAGGACAATCTTAAGTTTATCGGTTATAGATTCAGCAATATGAGAGTTCTTATCGTATTGGATGGCGTGGAGTGCCTAGATCACATCAAAGCATTTGGTGTACATCTTCGATGTTTTGGCCCTGGAAGTAGGATCATCCTAACAACACGGAAGCCGGAACTTCTTGTCGAGGCCAAAGTTTCTTGCCGGTACTTCGTTGAGGAATTGGATGAGCTGCATGCTTTCAACCTCTTTTATAATCATGCTTTTAAAAATGACTCTCCTGAGGAAGAATATATCCATTTATCCACTCAAATTGCTTCCAGTACTAGAGGTATTCCTTTAGCAATTGAGTCCGTAGGTTCTTGTTTGTCCAAATACAGAAACAAGGAGAAAGAAAGATGGGAAGAGGTTCTGCAGCAGCTGACTGATGGTGAATATGAGCCACTGCCACGGTCGTTGATGCTGAGCCATGAGACTTTGTCCAAAGGTCGATGACATTTTTATCCAGACAAAGCATGTTTTTCTATGGGAGGGAGCAATGACATTGCTCAGTATGATGTGGTGCTGAGCTTCGATGCCCGATACAAGGTGAAGAATCTGGTGGGAAGTCTACTTAAAAGAATGGAAAGTTTTGGAATTGGCATTTTCGCATTAAACGGGAAATATATGCATGTCAATGATACTGGAAAAATTTTAATTCCAGTTTTCTCAAAAAGCTATGCTTCAAATTCGTCTGCCTTGAGATGTTGGCGCATAGGGTGGAATGCTGGAGCAGTTCTGCCACCAACCATATTTTACCCATTTTCTGTGCAATTGAACCCTCCAATGTTAGGCTTCAGACTCCTCTGTATTAAAGCAGCCTATCTGAAGATGATAAGGACATGAATCGGTGGGAGGATGCTCTGAATTAGGTTACAAAAAATATTAGAGGATGGTCAACTCCAAAGACCTTCACGTAATTCTTTTTCCTTTTCTCAACTTTTTGAAACCCTAACATTAACTTTCCCCTTAATTATGTTGAAGGGTTAGTTAATTAATTGTACAAGAACTTGTGTTGCTCATTTCCAGATCCATCTGTTTCTCAAAATGAATAACATGTTTGCAAATCAATATCGCGAAGCTGAAATTTCTTATTTGGGAGCTGCAAAGCTCGTAAGTGCATTGAAGTGCCTATTCATTTATTTGAGGCATGCTTGTTATTGTTATTTTGTCCATACTGTTTGTCGTTATTTGTTTGGTTATTTCCGTGAGGAATTTTCTATCCCTTCTTTTATCCTAGTTATTTCGGGTTAGGTAATTAGGATTGAGATTTATTGCTTTGACCGTAATCATTTAAGATTTGATTAGGATAGAGACTGATTGATTTAACTACAATCATTTAAGATTTAATTTTTTCCTTGTGCGTCTCCTTGTCTTGCTGATCACGCCAAGAGTCTTCTTGTATATATTTTCTCATCTTCTCAAATTATTGAAGTATGAGAGCTTTCACTCCAAATTTTCTTCACATTTATGCATTTTGCAGAACAGAAGAAGCCCACGACCTATTAAACTCAGTTCGTCAAATGGCTTCTGACAAGCTAAAGCTCAATTAGATTAAGGAAGACCACCTGGTGAGAATGGATGCAGATGTGGAAAAGCTCTTGGACTTGTTAAAAACTGAGGTTAATGATGTACGAAGCATTGCGATTCAAGGTGAGTATGGGACCGGCAAGACAACTCTTGCTGAGAAGGTATACCAGAGCTATCCTCAAGTTTTGAAGGTTGCAGCTTTCTTACAGAAATAGACGGAAGGACTCAGAATGGGGATGGTATTGCGTATTTACAAGCTGAGTTGATATCTGGCCTTCTCAATAAAGGGTGTGAGGTCTTCGCGTCGGTGACTGAAGGGATTAATCTAATAAAAAAAAGTTTTCAGCATATGAAGGTTCTGATTATCCTCGATGATGTTGCTAAGAGTTCTCATGTGGAGGATCTCGTGGGACAGCTTAACTGGTTTGGTCCAGGAAGCAGAATAATAATCACAGGAAAGGTTACGCTTCAGATTCCTCTACGTCCTTCTAAATATGCGGTTACTTGGGTTAATAATATCGACAGTTGTCGTGCACTCTTAAAAAGGCATGCTTTCAGAAATGGTGATCCACTCCCTTCTTTTGAATATGTCTATGAAGAGATTGTTAGTTTACTTATTAAGTTTAGTCACCCTTGTTTAGCCCTCAAGATAGTGGGGTCTTTACTTTATGGAGGGAATCAGGAGGAATAGGAAACTATGTTATAGAAATTGGGAGAAATGGATCTCGAAGAGATTTCTAGGATGAGTTATGGCAGGTTAAGTGATATGCAGAAAACGATATTTCTAGACATCTCATGCTTGCCCATTGGCATGGACAGACGAATTGCATCTTACCTATGGTTACGACTGCCTTCATTCTTCGTCCTTCATTGACAATGAAGCGCTCGTTCTCTTGTCGCTAGTGAGAGTGGATGCCAATAATCAAATTTGGATGCACCGCGTGGTTAGGGATTTTGGTAGAGAAATTGTACAACAAAGGGGATGTCAAGTGAGTAGAAGAGGTATTTTTGCTTCTTATTTTTTTTTTTCTTTACTTACCTTTTCAAAGTTTCTTAAGATGAAATTATAAATCAAAACGAGCACCATTTGATTATTTTTTTTTTCTTTAAAGTTTTTATTGAACTTATCAAATCAAGATACATATTTGATAATATTTTAAAATTATATTACAGATTATGAGATTGAGATTTTTGATAATATATGATTCGAACAAAACGAATAATATATTCAAAAGTTACATATTATTAATAATTTTAAATTATATATGGCTTAATTTAAGTTTTATTAGTGCATAAACTTCAATGATTGACACTGGAATGCTTCAATTGATGTGAACCGTGTAAGAGTTGAGAAAAGTGACGCCGGAATGCTTCAATTTCGATTTATTAGTGTCATTTATAATTGTTTGGCTGATTTTCATAATATTTTTTACGACAGTTGTTATTAAGGAGTTGTTTATTTGTCTCATCTTAGAAAATTGAGGTGCCATAATGAGAAAACATCATTGGTTGTGTCCTAAAATTGAAAGAAAGTGAAAGTTGGCATTTGCACTATTATCATCCTATTTTATAATATGACTGTTATCACAAAAAACTTATTTATCTCATTTTTAAAAGTTAAGGGACTAAAATGAAAAAGTTTAAGATATTATTTAGTTGTCATTAATTTATAATACTACATTGGATAAAATATTTTGTTTCTTATTTGGTTTGCATATTTTCTTGATTACTGAACAAAAATGATCATAAAGTACTGGACAAAATGTTTATATTTTGTATGATCTAAAATATGGTATATAAATCAAATTCATTAAATAAAAATATAAAAATCTTTATCAAATACTTTATATATTATATTTAATGTAATACTTTATCTATCCAAATAGTGGATATAAAAAAAATCTTTGTACACGATATTATCAAAGAGTTTGGTTGCTAAAATAACAAAATATGAAAGTATAGATATTTCTATTGTCATCATCCTAGTTAGATAATAGCAATAGAATTATTTAAATTCAAAGTTGGGACACAAAAATGACAAACTATGAAAATCTAAGTATTTCTATCTTCATCGTCCTCTTCACTTTAGGGTATTCTTTATAGCCACATTCCCTCCACATTCTTTCCCTTTCTATCCAGACAAAAGAATTTATAATTTTTCATTTATTTTCTTTTCTTTTTAATTTTTTTCCTTAAATTACGAGATTGTCCATGCAGATAGCTTTAGCAGAAATTCCATATATATAATTTTTCCTTTATATTCCATCTTTTGTAGAAAATTGATCACGGTCATGTTCAATCCTTTATCGATGGCTGCGCGGATGGCCTTCTCTTTTCTTTATTCGAGGTTTGACACTGGCAAACAGATTTTTTCAAACATCTATTTCGCTGCTATTACCTGACCTAGTTCAGTAAATATTACTTCACCTGATAATCTATTTCTTTATGTAATTTACTGTAACAGGTGAAACGAAGCTTGCTAAATCTGAGACACCAGTTCCAGATCCACCGAGATTTGAGAAAAAGAGTGATATAAGTTTTTTTAAGCTAGACCATACAAATATTACTGGAAGCACAAATCGTGACTTTATGAGACACAGATATCATTTGGGAATGGCGGCCTTTAGATTTGCTAGCAACGCTTCATTCAGAATGTTTAAAAATTCTGGATATGTCATGGAGCAAGGTAACGGAGGACTGGGAGGGTTGGCATCAAATTAAGGTAAATATTCGTTTGCATGCCTTACCTCAACCTAGGAACTAGTTACATAGGTTGGTTGCGATATTAAATTTATTCATCGAGGGGAACTAATTTTGCCTCCTCTTCCTTTGCTAAAGGTGCCGCAGCTCAGAGTTCTGGACCTTACAAGCTATTCTGAGTTGATGCTGACCCCGATTTTCTCCTTTTGCCCACATTTAGAGACGCTAATCCTTGAGTATTGTTCACGGCTGGTTAATATAGATTCTTCCATCGGTGAATTACGACATCTAACTACCTTAAATTTGAGGTATTGTCTTGAGCTCTGTATGCTGCCAAAAGAAGTGGGTTACTTGACTGCTCTAAGAGAGCTTCTTCTTGAGGGAACTTCTTTGAGAGAAATTCCCATTTGGATTGGCCATCTGAGAAGCCTTCATTGTCTTGCTGCCTTTAATTGTTTATCACTGTTAATGTTTTGCTTATTAGGACAGCAAATTATTTACATTTTAGTTTAATTAATCTAGTTTTGATTTATAGGAAATAAATAAGTTTGTTTAGATTTGTTTTGCTACAATTTAGGAAGTGATACTTATCAACATTGATATGATTGTATTTTACAAACATTAAGATTTCATTGAATGAACAAGATCACATTTTCCTTTTACTACAATTTTTTGTGTCCTCTGTTTTCTTTGCTCTTGTAACAACAATTGGTATCAAAGCTTTATTCTTAAGGGATCTGTGTTGAAGAACTTCTCTGGTCGCCATGGAAAACGAAACTAGCTTTTTGTCAGTTGCTCCACCGGTGTTTGATGGAGAAAATTATCAGATCTGGGCTGTTAGAATGGAGACGTATTTGGAAGCCTTAGATCTGTGGGAAGCTGTGGAAGAAGATTATGATCTTTCAACACTTCCTGAAAATCCTACCATGGCACAAATCAAGACACACAAGGAGAAGAAAACCAAGAAGTCGAAAGCTAAGGCATGCTTGTTTGCTATGGTGTCTTCAACGCTCTTCACAAGGATCATGTCTTGCAGGACAGCAAAGTCCATCTGGGATTACCTTAAGCAAGAGTACGCTGGTGACGAGAGAATTAGAGGGATGAAGGTGCTAAATTTGATCAAGGATTTTGAATTGCAAAAGATGAAGGAGTCTGAAACAATCAAGGAGTATTCAGATAGGCTTTTTGACATTGCAAACAAAATCAAGTTGCTAAGATTAGAGTTCAATGACTCAAGGACCGTTGAGAAGATCCTAGTGACAGTGCCTGAGCGCTATGAAGCAACTATAACAACACTTGAGAACACTAAGGATCTCGCAAAAATCTCCTTGGTTGAGTTGTTACACTTGTTGTAGGCGTAAGAACAAAGAAGGCACATGAGGGAAAACGCAAGCACTGAAGGAGCCGTGATGGAAAAACACCATGAAGCTGATAAAAGCAAGTGGAAAAAGAAGAAAAGTGAGGATGGAAATCCTCCGTTTGTTCCGAACAATAATAGGGGAAGAAAAGGGAACAACAGGAACAAGTATCCTTTGTGTAGACATTGTGGCAAAGAAGGTCATCCACCATACAAATGCTAGAAGAGACCTGATGCAAAGTGTTCTAAATGCAATCAAAAGGGACATGAAGCAATTATTTGCAAGAGGAAGGCTTAGTAGTAAGTGAGTGAAGCACAAGTTGTTGAATAAGAGGATAAAGATCACCTGTTCGTAGCTTCATGTGTTACAAATAGCTGCTCATCCGAAAGTTGGTTGATTGACAATGGATGCACAAACCACATGACCAATGATAAGAAACTCTTCAAAAACTTGAGGCCAACTGACATTACCAATGTTAAAATTGGCAATGGTGATTACAACTCAGTTAAAGGAATTGGGACCGTGATCATATCATGAGCTGATGGCTCAAAGAACATATCTAATGTCCTTTACATACTTGACATCGATCAAAATTTGCTGAGTGTTAGCCAGCTGATCAAATGTGGACTCAAGGTCATCTTTGAAGAGAATTATTGCAAAATTCTTGATGCCACAGGTCAGAAGGTTCTAAGTGCAAGGATGAAAGGAAAAAGCTTTTCCTTCGATCCAATCACTGCAAAACTAGCAACATTCACCTCAGAGGCAAACAACACCGAGCTATGGCATAAAAGGCTTGGTCATTGCCACCTGAAGAGGATGAAGTTTCTAAAGGAAAAGGAGCCTACAATTGGACTTCCAACATTTGCCAACTTCTTACCAACCTGTAATACTTTTCAATATGGCAAACAAAGTAGAAAACCATTCCCTAAACCATCTTAGAGAGCCACACGCAAACTATAACTAATACATATAGATATTGCAGGTCCTTAAAGAACTCCTTCCTTAGCAGGTAGTCTTTATTATGTTATATTCATTGATGACTTCACAAGAATGTGTTGGATTTTTTTCTTGAAGTATAAACTAGAAGTTGCTGATGTGTTTTAGAAGTTTAAACGAATGGTTGAAAATCAAAGTGATTGCAAAATCTAAGTTATAAGATCTAACAATGGGAAGGAATACACATCAGAAAAATTCAACCTATTTTGCGAAGAGGCAGGCATTTAACATCAACCAACAGCTCCATACACTCCACAACAAAATGGAGTGAGTGAAAGAAGGAATGGATACATAATGGAGATGGCAAGGTGTGTGTCGCATGACAAAGAGTTGCTAAAGAACCTTTGGGCGAAAGCTGCAAGTACAGCTGTTTTCTTGCAAAACAGACTTCCTACACGAGCATTAGAGAACAAAACACCTTTTGAAGCTTGGTATGGTTACAAAATTTCTTTAAATTTCCTTAGGTGTTTGGTTGTTTGTGTTTTTCTCATGTCTCAAACGTCAAGCATGATAAGTTAGACAAAAGATCATAACTTGGCATCTTTATAGGCTATAGTTCCACATCTAAAGCATACAAAGTTTATCAACCTCAAACTGGAAAGATTACAGTCAGTAGAGATGTGATTTTTAATGAAAATGACAAGTGGAATTGGGAACAATTGAAGGAAACATAAGCATCCATACAACATGCTAGTCTTCCGTTCCAAGCAAATGAAGATCAGGAAACAAAGTTGTGGCGAGAAGAGATGGAAGATGATCTACCTGTCCGAGTAACCAAACCACTCTAAGATGTTTATCAACGCTGCTGTGTTACCATTTGCGAACTAGCCAGTTATGAGGAAGCTGCTAAAGATCAAAAGTGGGTAAAGGCAATGGAAGAAGAAATGGGAATGATCAAGAAAAACAAGACATGAGACCTTGTAAACAAACCGGCTGATAGAAAGATCATTGGAGTGAAGTGGGTGTTTCGAACCAAACTCAATGCTGATGGATCTATCAACAAGCATAAAGCAAGGTTTGTTGTCAAGGGATATGCTCAGATTTTTAGAGTGGACTATTCTGATACGTTTGCTCCAATTGCGAGATTAGCTACCATACGCTTAGTCTTGACCATTGCTGCACAACACGGATGGAAAGTACTATAACTAGACGTGAAATCTGCATTCCTAAATGGTTCCTTACAAGAAGAAATTTATGTAGAGCAACCTGAAGGATTTGTAGAACAAGGCAAAGAAGATAAGGCGTATTTGCTTAAGAAGGCCTTATATGGTTTGAAGCAAGCACCTAGAGCATGGTACAGCAAGATAGACAAGCATCTATCAAGCTTAGGATTTGAGAAGAGCATGTCTAAAGCCACTCTCTATGTTAAGCGTAAAGGATCTGATCTAGTTATTGCGTCTCTTTATGTTGATGATCTTCTAATTATAGGTGGAAATTCCAAATCAGTTGAAGAGTTCAAAGAAGAAATGTTGGAAAGTTTTGAAATGACTGATTTAGGATTGATGACATAATTTTTGGGTATGGAAATCAAGCAACAAGAAGAGGAAGTTTTCATATGTTAGAGGAAATATGCAAAGGAAATCCTCAAGAAGTTCCATATGGAAGATTGCAAGGAAATGACAACTTCAATGAACCAAAAGGAGAGCTTAAGCAAGGATGATGGCGCTGGTAAAGTTGATGAAAGCTACTTCAAAAGCTTGGTTGGATGTTTGATGTACTTGATCGCAACAAGACTTGACATACTCTTTGCTGTAAGTATCCTATCTCGTTTCATGCATTGTGCTAATGAAACACATTTAAAGGCAGCAAAAAGGGTGGTTAGATACATCAAGGGAACAATTAATCTTGGTGTAAAGTTCAAGAGGTGTGAAAACTCAAGTCTATTAGGATTCTCCGACAGTGATTGAGGTGGATCCATAGATGATATGAAGAGCACATCAGGTTATTGTTTTAGCTTAGGATCCGACAAATTTTGTTGGAGCTCCAAGAAGCAAGAAACCGTAGCTCCATCAACTGCTAAAGCTGAGTTCGTGGCTTGAGGATGGAACAACAAAGTGAAACAAGGATATATGTTGATAATCATGCAGCTATTGCAATATCCAATAATCCAGTTTTTCATGGAAAAACAAAGCATTTCAAGATAAAGTTATTTTTTTTAAGACAAGTGCAAAAGGAAGGAGAAATTAATCTTGTATATTGCAAAGCAGAAGAACAAGTGGTAGACATTTTTACAAAGCCTCTACCAGCAAACAAGTTTGAATTGTTGAGGCAAAAACTTGGAATTTGTAGCTCCTAAAAGCATGGAGGAGTGTTAATGTTTTGCTTATTAGGACAGCAAATTATTTACATTTTAGTTTAATTAATCTAGTTCTGATTTATAGGAAACAAATAAGTTTGTATAGATTTGTTTTGCTACAATTTAGGAAGTGATACTTATCAACATTGATATAATTGTATTTTACAAACATTAAGATTTCATTGAATGAACAAGATCATGTTTTCCCTTTGCTGCAATTTTTCATATCCTCTGTTTTCTTTGCTCTTGCAACAACAATCACTAAGACATCTGCCCAATTCAACTTGTGACCTGCGGTTTGTCACAGTAATCAAACTTGATTATGCCAACATTATTGAGCTTCCTTATTTCATTGGGAAAATGAAACTCCAGCATCTGTCATTAAGGGGTTGTCAAGGTATAAAGAGACTTGCATCCTTGGTTGGTGAAGTGGAGAGCTCATTGGTAGAGTTGAATGTGTCAAAGACAAGCATTTCCGAACTACCAAAATCAATTATAAAGCTTAAAGTGTTGAGAGTGTTGAAAATGGATTATTGCTTCATAATAAAGTTTCCCCCGAGTTTTAGAGAGTTGAAAAAGTTGGAAGAAATTCATGTCTTGGTGTAAGAATTTGGAAAGTCTTCCTAATGACATTGGGAACTTGGAATCTCTACGAATATTAAAAGTAGGACATTCTCCTATTTCTAGTGTGCCACAGAGCATCAAAATACTAAAACATCTCGAGACCCTTGATTGTACTTCTTGTAGCAACCCTTAGAATCTACCAGAACTCCCCTCCACTTTAACTTACTTGCATGTGGGATCAAAGGAATTGAAGGAATTGCCAGATTTTGCGAAATTGGGTTTGATTAAAGTATTTACCCTATTAAATGGTGACATTCTAGGCGTTTCAATGGCTGTAACTACTGGGAAAATGTTAAGGATGCATTCTTGGGACAAAAATATGAAAGACGCAAAAACAAAAGGCTAATTCCTAATAAGGAATCTTAGATGGTTTAATTTTTGTTAGTTCTGAAAATCACATATTTTCTTATTTTTGTTACTTTCCAATTTTGTTATTTCCTTATTTATGGTAGTAGGAATTTATTTAGGAAAATAAGACTATTGAGGAATTTTAATCTTTGTTAGTTTATAATCTTTATTATTGTAAGAAAATTTCCCTATAAATAGGGGGTTATTGAGCAATAAAATTATCAAGCAATATTTACACAAAAATTATTCGAGATCGGATTTTCTCTCTTGACGAGGTCCTAGGTATTCAAGTCCTTGCAATGAGCTGATCTTCGCCTCCCTTCGTCTTCATCATAAGGAGGAAGAAGAACGATAACAAGGGGAAGTCTTCCCGCCACAATATCGATTTTTTGGTGAATCGCCCTGTGACCCGAGCTTGGGCCAAAGCCAATAACAATTTGGTGTCAGAGCCAATCACCATGAGCGATTCACCTTCCGACTCAGATCAACTCCACACCATGATTACCGAATCAGAATGGAGGATAAACTCCCAGATACAAGAATTGCCTCAGAAGTTTGATCAAAAACTGGATTTGCTCCTCCAACACCTGCAGAACAGTGTAGTAGCAAGGGAGGCATCAGGCAACAAAGTCCCTACACCATAGTGACATACACAAATCTAGGAGGGCGGGAACGCCCAGCCCTTTCAGGCCACTGGGGCTATAGTGCCCCGATACACGAAACTCAACTTCCCGATGTACGATGACTCTGAAGATCCTTTAATTTGGCTCCACTATTGTGAGAGGCTTTTTGCAAATCAATGGACAGCAGACGCAGACAAAGTGGGACTGGCTTCCTTCCACCTTCTTGGCGAAGCACAACTATGGTTTCATCAATTAAAAAGGGAAAGACCTCGAATTGATTGGGGGGAGTTCAAGTACTTTTGCAAGTTGCGATTTGAACCGCCCACCCGCACCAATCCGTTGGGTGATCTAATGACTTTGAGACAAACTGAAACCGTCGATGAATATAACAAGCAATTTCAGGAGAAGTTAGCACGGGCAAGCCATGTAGTATGGGTCAACCAATACGTCGGCCTATACACAGCCGGGTTGGCGGATTGGATACGCTTTGAAGTGGAGCTTCAAGAATCGCCCGACCTGATGCACGCCATGAGCTTGGCACGTGCCTATGAAACCCGGCAAAAGCTGATGTGCGAATTGAGTGTGCGAAGGGGGTTCGTAAATCCCAATCGCAACTTAGGTGGCAACCAACCTACCACGAAGAGCACTGCAGCAACCGCAATAGAAAAACCCCAAAAGGTCCAAGCACCTACCTTTATCCGCCGCTTGAACCGAGCAGAGATGGCTGAACGGAGATCCAAGGGCCTTTGCTGTAACTGTGATGAGCCCTACACCATCGGACACCAATGTCAACGACTATTCTGGTTGGAGGTGGGAGACGACGAACCAGAATCTGCCATATAAGAGGAAGAAGGCAACCCCGCGATCTCCCTTCATGCCATGACAGGCCAAAGGGGAACGAGTATGATGCAGATTCAAGCAGTGGTAAATGGGTTTCCCCTGTGCAGCTTAGTCGACTTCGGGAGCACCCATAATTTCATTAGTCGGACAGTAATCGAGCACCTGCGACTCAACTACGCCGGCGAAACTGGAGCAATAGTTGTCGTGGCCAATGGAGACAGCATCAAATGTCTGGGCCTTTGCAAAAGCATCCATTTCACCATTGATGGAACCGAGTTTGAAGTCGATTTTCTGGTCATGCCATTAGTAGGGTTTGATTTGGTGTTGGGAACCAAATGGTTACAAACCCTTGGACCTATTCTTTAGGATTTCTCGGCGCTCATTATGACCTTTGGAAGCAATCAACAGGAGGTGACGCTCTAAGGACGAGTCACCACTATGTAACCCCAACTTCATCTGATCGAGAACACCCCCAAGGAAGACACTGAATTAGAGAAACTCTTAACTGAGTTCAACGGCGTTTTCTAGGAACCTACAGGCCTTCCACCGCTTCGAAGTTGTGATAACCGCATTTGTTTGGAGCCAAACACTGGCCCGGTGGTCGTCCGACCTTATCGATATCCTCACCTGTAGAAAGATGAGATAGAAAGGCAATGTGCACAAATGCTGCAGCAGGGAATTATTCGACCAAGCTGTTCACCATTCTCTTCACCAGTCCTGTTGGTCAAGAAACATGACGGATCTTGGCGGTTTTATGTCGACTACCGAGAACTGAATAACAAGACCATCAAAGACAAGTTCCCAATTCCAGTGGTGGATGAGTTATTAGATGAGCTACACGGGGCACAATTCTTCACTAAGTTGGACCTCCAGTCAGGCTACCACAAAGTACGAATGTTTAACAACGACGTGGAGAAAACGGCCTTCCGTACACATCATGGGCATTTTGAATTCCTGGTAATGCCATTTGGATTGTCAAATGCACCTTCCATGTTCCAAGCCTTAATGAACGAGGTTTTCCAGAAACATCTCTGCAAATTCATCTTCGTATTCTTTGATGATATATTGATATATAGTAATGACTAGGACTCGCACCTCCGCCACCTACGGACAGCCCTCAACCTGTTACAATCCCACCAGCTCTTCATAAAAAAG
This sequence comes from Laguncularia racemosa, assembly GCA_037954665.1. Taxonomy (NCBI): domain Eukaryota; kingdom Viridiplantae; phylum Streptophyta; class Magnoliopsida; order Myrtales; family Combretaceae; genus Laguncularia; species Laguncularia racemosa. The sequence goes on along the minus strand of JBBMOL010000029.1, from coordinate 2,933,872 downwards.
TTAAAGTGTTCGTTCGAGACCACAACAGTTGCTTATTTGGGGCACATCATATCCTGGGAAGGGGTTACCATGGACCCTGCAAAAGTTCAAGCGATTGTGGAGTGGCCAAAACCACAGAATGTCACAGCCCTCCACGGGTTCCTTGGACTAGCTAGGTATTACCGAAAATTTATCCGAGATTATGGCCAAATCGCAGGCCCTCTCACTACAATGCTGAAATGAAACTCCTTTACCTGGATGAAAGCAGCAGAGAAGGCATATTCATAGCTACAGGTAGCGCTAGCCACCAGCCCCGTCTTGCAATTACTCGATTTGACACAATCATTCATAGTCGAATGTGATGCTTCTGGCAATGGAATTGGGGCGGTTTTGAAATAGAATCAACACCCCATCGCTTATTTCAGCCGCCAACTCGCCATTAGACATCACAAACTGGCAGTGTACGAGCGGGAACTTATCGGGTTGGCAAAGGAGGTTCAACATTGGCGACCTTATCTATGGGGCCGCAAGTTCATCATCAAGACGGATTACTATAGTCTCAAATACTTGCTTGAGTAGCGCATAACAACTTCCCCACAACAACATTGGATAAGTAAACTCATGGGATTCAATTTCGACATCGAATACTGATCGGGGCTTTCCAACAACGCAGCCAATGCACTATCTCGCTGCCACCAGGATACTTTAGAGCTGAACGCCATTAGCCAACCTCGCTTGGATCTTTGGGACTAGATAAAAGCTGCAATGGCTAGTGACACCAACATCCAGCAACTCCGTCACTGGTTGCAACAAGGAGCACTGTCAGGACCTTGGACCGAGTAGGAAGGAGTCCTCTGGTACAAGGGCCGGATTCACCTTTTTGAATTTTCACCTCTAATCCCAACAATCCTCTCAGGCGTTCATGATAGCACACATGAGGGTACGCAAAAGACACTCGAATGACTTCGCCAAGATTTCCATTGGGAAGGAATGAAAGGTACGGTCACTGAGTATGTGGCCCGCTGCCCCGTTTTTCAACAAAACAAGACTTCTTGCTTGCGTCTAGCCGAGCTACTACAACCCCTTGAGCTGCCAACTCAAATATGGGCCGACATATCAATGGATTTCGTAGATGGGCTACCCAAATCTTGGGGCAAATCTGTGCTCTTGGTGGTCATTGATCGCTTTTCCAAATACAGCCACTTCATCGCAATGGCACATCCTTACACAGCTAAACGTGTGGCATAACTTTTTCATGGACCACATCGTCCGCCTCCATGGCTTCCCCAAGTCTATAGTCTTCGACAGAGATGCAACTTTCACTAGCAAATTTTGGAAGGAATTATTCCGTCTTAGCGGCACCAAGTTAGCCTTCTCATCGGCATATCACCCACAATTAGATGGGCAGATGGAGGTTGTCAATAGAACGATTGAAATGTACCTCCGTTGCTTTGCAGGGAACAACCCCAAGAATTAGGTTGACTGGTTACCATGGGCGGAATATTGTTACAACATCTCTTACCACATAGCCCTACAGGATACACCATTTAAAGTAGTTTATGGAAGAGACCCCCCGCGTCTCACAGCTTATACACCAAGAGCAACCAAGGTCGAAGTAGTGGAGGATGCCCTCACAGCTCGTGATAAAATGTTGGGTGAGATCTGCTCACAGCTGCAAGCTGCACAACATCGCATGAAGACCCAGTACGACAAAATTCGTAGAGAAGTCGAATTTGACATCAACGACTGGGTTTGGCTTCATCTACATCCCCACCGACAACTATCTTTGGACGGGAGGCAACGCCACAAACTCCAACCCAAGTTTTACGGGCCATTTCAGATCAATAAGCGGATTGGTTCAGTGGCTTACCAATTACGTTTGCCCGACAATGCCAAATTACATGATGTCTTTCATGTCTCTTTACTTAAACCACACATAGGTGATCCACCGCTATAGTAAGCACCATTACCTTTGGTTTTAGAAGGTCGGGTTATCCCGACACCAGCAGCAATTTTGCGTTCCCGCTTGAATAGGGGCCATTGGGAGCTACTTGTTCAGTGGGCTAGAACGGAGACAACTGACGCAACTTGGGAAACGTTGGACACTTTCCAGGAGGCTTACCCTGATTTCAAGCTCGAGGACAAGCTCGTTCCGCAGGAGGGGAGTGATGTTAGGGATGCATTCTTGGGACAAAAATATGAAAGACGCAAAAACAAAAGGCTAATGCCTAATAAGGAATCCTAGATGGTTTAATTTTTGTTAGTTCTGAAAATCACATATTTTCTTTTTTTTGTTACTTTCCAATTTTGTTATTTCCTTATTTATGGTAGTAGGAGTTTATTTAGGCAAATAAGACTATTGAGAAATATTAATCTTTGTTAGTTTATAATCTTTATTATTGTAAGAAAATTTCCCTATAAATAGGGGATTATTGAGTAATAAAATTATCAAGTAATATTTACACAAAAATTATTTGAGATCGGATTTTCTCTCTTGACAAGATCTCTGTAACGAGTTGATCTTCACCTCCCTTCGTCTTCATCGTAGGGAGGAAGAAGAATGACAACAAGGGGAAGTCTTCTCGCCACAATATCGATTTTCCGGTGAATCGCCTTGTGACTCGAGCTTGGGCCAAAGCCAATAACAAAAAAACGATCCTTTCCACTGGCTGGGAAGTTCTGACTCCTTGAGGTCTCTGGAATTGTGCCTCTCAAATATCAAATCATTACCAAGTATTCCTTATTTTTTGAGAAAATTAAGCTTACGCTGCATTAAGGCTGGAGCATATCCCGCCCATTCATTCTTGCTTGGTAAGTTTATCTATTCAAGATTGTACATCGCTGAAGAAGATGCCGTGTACCAAGAATGCAGCACTACTGGAGGAGATGGAAATCCTGCGCTGCCCAGGAATAAAGAAAATAGAGGATCTGGAAGATCTGGAAAGATTGCATGTCCTGACTATATCCAGCAGCGGGATAGCATCGCTCGATGGGCTTGACAAACTAACGTCTCTAATGAGACTGACTCCATCCGGCTGCCCAGAAATTAAAAATATAGAGGGTCTTGAAAAACTACAAGCACTGGAAGTCCTCACTATATCGAGCAGCAGGATAATATCACTCACTGGACTTGACAGGTTGACATCTCTAAAGAGTCTGACTTTGTCCGGCTGCCCAGAACTTAAGCAAATCGAGGGTCTGGCAAAATTACAAGAATTGGAAATCCTGACTTTATCAAGCAGCGGGATAGAATCACTCACTGGACTTGACAGATTGGCATCTCTAAAGAAACTGACACTATTCGACTGTGGTTCCTTAAGTGATTTTCCAGATCTATCTATATTGGAAGGTGTCGTCATCGCGGAAAATTCTTATGAAAGACTCTGGGAAACAAGCAGATAGATGTGCAATAAAATCAATGGGTTTTTTTCATAAATCTTTTGTGTATCTTATATGTATTTATTATGTATCTAATCTGCATTAATTTAAATTTTAACATTTAAAAAATTATCTGATTTATGTTTGAATTGTTTCTAATTCAAACTTGAATAAATTATCTTTTTTTAAATTTAATTTTATTATAATTATCATAAATATGGTAATTGAGGAATAACTATTGAGATGAAATTTAACATGATTTTAAGGGAAAAGGCTTTAAAGAATAATATTTTTTGTTCATTAGAAAGCTTTATTTGTTTTATATTCTTTTCTTTTTCTTTTCTTTTGTTAAAATTAAATAAAATAATATTATAGGAATTTGTTGGGTACTTAATTTTATAATAGGGGCAAAAATAGATACTTCTATCTTTTGGTGTCTCAATTTGGCAAATGCATGTTTAAAAACAATGCCAAGAACAATACTAAAAACTCTCATAGCCTATTTACTTGAGAAAAATAGTTATTCTGTTTTCCATTTTATTCATCATGAAAGACTTATTAATTTTAATTTTATTTTAAATACATAATAGCAATTTTATGATGAGTTTCTATACTTAAAATGATGAATAACAATTTATTGAGGAGACTCATATTCATTAATAAAACTACTATCGTTTTTCCAAAAATACCTTTATTGAAATTAGCATTTTACAACCATACCCTCTTATAACAAAACATACTGGTCCGCATTCATATATTTTGCTTGAGTGCATCAATGTCTACATTTGTGCATTTATAGCATAATGTAGTTATATATGTTTTGTAGTTGTGTGTATATATATATCTATTATGTATATATATTGTTCTATACATTTTGTATATTATAATATAATATATTGCTATATGTATACTAAATAATTTAGGTATATACATGCAAGATATAACATATAATAATGTCATATGATGTATAATAAATACTATTATAATACATAATAAATATATGATACAAGAGAGTGTTTATGTGTGCATGTGTATGCGTGTGTATGTACATAACTCTGTGTGTGTGCACATGTATACATGTATAAATGTGTGCATGTGTGTATGTCTTTGTATCTTTTATATTATATAATAATATAATATTAGGACCAGCAATTTGTGGTAAGGGTGGTCCAGTTCAATTTGGTACAACTCATCCCTCGAACTGAATTGAATTATATGTTACAGTTTAGTTTTTGTTTTCCCTAAATTAAACCTAATTATATGATTCGATTTATATTTTTTTTAACCTAACCAAAAATTGGTTTGATTTGTTCACGGTTTGACTTGTTTTTGCACACGTTATCAATTTTTTTCATATAAAAGTCAATAAGTTAAGGAAAATTGTACTTGATATAAAAAGATTTAATTTATTATCATTTTTTCTAATATTATTCACCATCTTCAATACTCAATCAATAAAAAAATGTAAAATAAAAAGTAGTAAATTACTTGATAAAAACCAAATAAGAGGATGGATAGAATAAGTAACATGGAATCTCTTTTTTTACTTATACATTATCTAAATTTCCATAGCCATTTTCTTTTTTCTTTTTTCATTTTAACTTTTCATGGTTCGGTTTTGTTTGAAATGGTTTAGTTTGATTCGTTATTTTTTTGAACATAAAAAAGGTTTAAACCTAAGTTACGGCTTGTTTTAGTCTAGTTTGTGGTATGGTTGTTCCAACGCCACCCCCCCCCCCCCCCCCCCCCCCCCCCACCCAAGCCCTAATTTGTGTTAACAAGTTGTATTTTCTTTGTATGTGTGAGCACACATCACAGTTTGTGATGTTGGAGTAGATGTGAGGGATCAACTTAGGCTTAATGTGTTGTGAGTAGCATCAGTAAGGCAACTTTTTTTTAGAGTAAGGGTACTCTGAAGGTGGGTTTAACTACCTATGAGCAAACTAGTTGAGAGTTAAAGTTACTTTCCTAATGATGGCTATGATAAGTTAAAATTAGTTGAGAATATTGGTTCTCTCAAATGTAAGGAAGACCATGGTAAAGCCGGTGAAGGCACCCCTGATGAAGGAATGGGTTTGGAATAGTCTTAAATAAATAGGAAGTGAATGATGACTCACTATCCAAAAATGGATAAAAAGGTATGAAGTAAAAGGGTGGTTAAGTGCTACATGGGTACTTCGAAAGGAAAGAACCTCCCATTCTATGACAAGTGGTATTAAAGCAAAGTTCCTAGCCCAATGAGCCACCTAAATACTACATAATGTAATAAATGAGTAGGTAGTTCTTGTTGACAAATAAGCTCATGTGGGTTAAGCTTAGAACAACCATTAGAGGGAGAAAATTGTTGCTAGAGGAGATAGTTGTGTTGTGAGTTAGAGGACTCGTGTAGGTTAAGTTCAAGAGGAGGAGTTGCCACTAAAGGGAGGATATCGTTGTAAGAAAGAGGTAGTTATGTTGTAAGTCAAATTTGTAAGAAGATCTACCCAAATTATTATCAAAAGTGCTACATTAAGCTGCCTTACTATTGGACAACTCAACAAGAGGAAGAAGAGGGGTGAGGGCAAGGGGGTACTTGTGGAAGCCTACGGTCTTCATGAATATAATCTTAGGTGGAGTTTGATGACAGGTGAAAGAGGGTGACAATCTATTGGGGAAGTGTAGTGGCAAGAGATTGGCCTTGTGATGACTTTGTAACAAAAGTGTCACAAAAAATGTCACGATCCATGACGTTAGAGTGTATATGAGGGATCAAATTAGGCTTATTGTGTTGTGAGTGGGACTTTTTGTGTAGTTTGTTTTAGGAGTGGGGGTAATTTGAAGGCAAGTTTAGCCACCTGTAAGCAAACAAGTCAAAGTTGATCCGACTCTCCTAATGATAGCTATGGCAGGCTAATACTGGTTGATAATGTTGGTCCTCTCAAATATAAGAGGAACTATAGCAAAGGTGGTAGTGACATTCCTAATGAAGGAATGGACTCGAAATTGTCCTAGGTAAATATGAAGAGAAGGTTAGCTCGCTATTCGAAAAGGAGTAAAAAGTGGTCAAGTGTTGCATGGGAGCTCCAAAAGAGGAGAATCTCTTATCTTGTTACACGTGTGTATGTGCAAGTCTGTTTGTACATGTTTGTGTGTACATGTGTGTGTGTGTGTTTGTATATGTATTTTTTCTTTGTGATATTGTAATATAATACTAAGGATAACAATTTGTGTTAACGAGTCATAGATCCTATCTAAATCTAAATGGATTCATGCTTATAAATCTCAATTTGCAACACAAGCTATTTAGTTATTGTGTTTAAAAACCTAAACCAATAAACCAACTCATTTAATAATTTTTTTTTGTGTTAAGATTAAATCTGCTTATTGATTAAAAAAAAATTCAAAATAGATATATCATAACTATAAAGTCGTGATTTAAAAACATATTCCAATATCATTTTTAGTTTGCTTAATGCTTATAATGAAAATCATGTTGAAATATATACTAATGCATGGAAAGATATATTCATATTTATACTCTAAATATATGAATAAATTTGATGAAACATAATATGCTAAGAATCCTTTTACTTTGGTTTTGATAAGATATATGACTAAATGGATGTGTATAAAAAGTGACATTTGAAATGTATTATATTATGAAATAAAAGAAAATGTTGGAAATTGGAATATAGAAGAAAATAAAATGTTAAGACTCTTACTTGTATGGAATTATAGTTAAAGTGAATGGAGACAATAGTACGAGAGAGTGAGGGCAACTAATGAGATCGATGATGTACTAGAGTGGATGGCAAGAGAGTGAGATGTGTATATGCATAAGCTAGATAAGATGTTAGAGTAAGAAGATAATGGAGTATAAAAATAAACTACAAATATTAAAAAAAATTAATTTTAAATGGGTTCGTAAGTTAAACCTAGGCAAGCATAGGGGACTTATTTATTAAATGGGTTTGTTTTGAATGCTAAAATTGCACCTACATAGATTAATAAACAACTCTTCTATCAAATTTTATTTATACAAATCCATTTATAATCATATAGTGTCGTGCTTGAAATTGTAGGTTGAGTAACAAATTGCCAACCTTATAAATATAGATATATATATATATATATATATTTATATTATTGTATATGTTTTCTTGTGTTGTAATTATATAATATACTATTATGTATATATATATATATATATGCATTTATGTATTGTAGATGAAGGATTCCAATTGGGGTGGTCACATGCGTGATACAGGCAAGTCTTGCGCTACATGTGACTTTATAGTAGTGATGTGGAGATGGCACACAATGGAATGACTTAGAAGAGAGAGTGATATGGATGAGGAATAGGTAGTCTCAATGTCTCAAATGTACAAGTGACATATAAAAAAGCCCAAGGGAACATTAGGCATCAACCTTGCAACTTATGTAATTAAATCTGTGATTACATGAGTGGCTCTCTTAATCTATGAGAGTAGAGATAATGCACTAGAATATCGTTTCTTTGATCTCTTCAAAAGTATCAAATAAGGAGGAGTGGTTGAGTATTTGTAAGCTTATTAGTTTTATAATATTTGCTAAATCATCTTGATGATTGATGAATGAGAAAGAGTTTGCTCATTTCATAGTTATCCAGAATGAGCTTATTAATCGGGCTAATATTTATCCTCATGAGTGCATGAGCTTGTTCAAGAAATGTTGAATGTGGATAGATTAGTCCCACCGTCCTTATTCTAAGCTTACTAAATTGAATCTCCTTAAGTCATCCCAAGTTTGAATTGGACTCCCTAAGCCTTGTTACCTAACCCAAGGAGTCAACCCCAAGTCTACAGTGAGTCTAGCCTATTATTTCAATATGATAGATTGATCCATCTACATATATTATATGTACATACTATATACTTGTGTCTCTTTTGTTCTGCTAAAATGTAATATGACATTGTTGATAGGCCTTTTAGCCATGGATCTTAAAGCTCAACTTGGCATGCCCATCATAGGAGTTACACAAGCCTTAGTGGGAATTTTTTATCCAAATTAGGTAAGCCTATTAAATCTCTAAGATACACTCCATTACATTTTTTATGTGAGGTATGGATATCTCACGAGAAGATATACTTGTCAATTTTGGCATCTATCTTTTACACCTATAAATACATGATTGGCACTTCAATGTAAGGGATTGAGACCCTAATACGTTATTTATATTAATAATGTTATTGTTGAAAGCATTGGAATCCATATGCTAGAGATATCTCTGATACCCTTTGATAGCTTAAGTTTTCTGTCTCGTAGGAGTATTTCTTCCTTAATTTATTGCCGGACTTGGCCCAAGCCATCTATTGAAGAAGAACAATAACTGACATCACATTTAAAATTTTACATTATAATATAGCAAATGCACACCATGTAGTAGATAGCATTGCATATATGTGTTGTTATATACGCGTTGTTATATTATATGTATATATTGTATATATCAATACGTGTATATTGTTCTATATATTTTGTTATGTATAATATAATATATGACTTAGGCACTTACAAGTAATATATAACATAATAATATCGTATGTGTTCAAATATATATAATATGTGCAATTATAACATATGGTAATTATATGATATATGACATTGTATAAAAGAAAAGGAAAAAATATATATATGCCATTGTATATGTTGTATCATATGACATGCCTTGTGCATGGGATGTGACTGCTTCGCAATATAATATATGATTGTAATATAAATTACTATATATGTTTTGAGCTTAAATTTTAAGATGACTAATTTACCCCCTTTTTGATTGTCTATCCGGAACCTACAACACAATATATATTATTATATATGTTCTGTTTTATATGTCTAATTTTTTCTTTATTATGATATTATATATAGATTTTATAGTACTTTCTAAAGTTATTCAATGCTTATTTCCGAGTCCATCATGCCAACTAACTAGACATAGTTTTAGCAATTCCTTTTCAATCATCTCAACAATATAATAACCATTCAAAACTTATTTTAATTCTACTCAAATTCTCAGTAATAGATATTGTATTACAGTTTTATCGGCAGTTATCTTTCTTCCCATATTGGCGAGTGACGTAGACGAATGCAACAATGTATCATCATCTGGTGAAAATTCTTCGGCAGACCCTCAAATAGCACCAATCATCTGTGGCTGCTAGTTTTAGGACTCCCGATTACTAATAGAAGGACGGTACGGCGTTACTTTCCGGTAGAATATAAACCAGTCACACGGAGGTAAGGAGACGGCCAGGGGAAAGTATGGTAACATTGGCAGCTTATCTGCCATGCGCCTCATTATGTTTGCTCCGCAACTGTATTGTTGAGATAACAAGTATGTATGTACTGGGCGCAGTCCGAATTGTTTCGGATTTTTTCTGAACTAACCAAATAATAAAATACAATTTAATTTTTTTCTCGCTATCAGCCAACCGAACGGCTCAGTTTAAAAAATTTTAAACCAGAAAAATTTATCTTTACGAATTGAATCATAATATATAATCCAAGAAAAATCAGATACATTATATGTAAACTCATATTTCATGTTCTAATTTCTTAAAATAATAATATGCATGGGCACTATAAAAAGTTGATAAAGTTAAGAAATTTTAAAGACATCCTCACAAGTATTTTATTCATAAAATAAGCATATGATAAAAAATTTTAAGCTAACCTATATACAATAACTAATAACTTATTGATGTGCATGGGAGGAACATCATTAGGTCAGCTCAAACAATAGAGCAATCCAAACATAAGTTTAGGGAAACAACCACTTGACTCCAATGAATAAATGAATAAATTTTATAGTTATTATAAATATTATAAAGACAACAGGGAAAATAAAAGAAAATTTAATTTATTTGATATGACTCATTAATAGATCAAACTGCTTTTTTCACTATGGGCCTAAGTTTAGGTTTATAGCCTGTACGGACCATCTAACTAGTTCAGTCTATTACTTCCATTTAGAATAATGTCCATTATCACTAGAGTGACCCAGATGACAAATTGTCTCCGGATTGCTCGGGCCGCATCAACCACACCAACAATGCCGATATTGATCATCACTTTTGCAAGCTAAATGGTTAGCACTAGTTAGGATTTAGTTCGGTATGTCCCATATGCCATCTATGCAAATATTCACATAAAAAACTTATCTACAATAAAATTTCTATATTGGTATTGCAATATAGAGGATATCAATGTTTACAAGTGAAGATATCAATGTATGGGATTAAGTTCAAATAGAGAATTGAATTTTTAAATAGTTAAAATAGATGATTAATATTATATCAAGTAATTAAAATAGATTATCAAACTTTTATATGGTTAAAATAAATGATTAATATTATACTAAGTAGTTCAACTAGAGGATCCGTTACTATCCCTATACATATTAATTGGTTTAAAAAGAGAATTCGTTATTATCCATAATAGCATATAATGGGATCCCTTGTTTGAATTATTTAGTATAACATTAATCTCCTATTTTAATCATTTGAAAGTTCAAACCTTTATTTGAGCTTGATTTCAAATGTTGATCTTATTGCTTATAATTTTTCCTTTTTAATCATAATTAAAAAGTACATTTTTAGTCCTTAATATTTCACGGTTTTTCTATTTCAATTATAAACTTTTTTTTTCTATTTGAGTCCTTAATATTTATAAATGAATTTTTTTTAACACTATCAACTTTTCTGTTAATTGTATGACACATGGTGGCCTCTAATTAGTCTAAAAAATTTATTTAATTAAATTAAATAATTACTTAATAAAAAATCACAAAATAAAAATTGAAGAAAATTAAAAAAAAAAAAACTCGTTTCAACAACACCAACCCCCCACCCCCCACCATTAAGGTTGCGAATGGGTTAAGCTACTCATGAGTTACTTGAGCTTGACTTGAGCTTAATTAGTAAACGAGCTAAGTTTGAACTCAAAATAAAACTCCTTTATTTAAAAGAACCTAACTCGAGCTTCTTTTTAGGCTCACAAGCGGACTTGAGAGCAGGCGCATTTATATTATTGACGAGTTGACTCATGAACTTACTATGAGCATGTTTGTTTATATTGTTAACAAACTGACTTATAAATAATTTCATGAATAAGCTTGCGAGTAAGCTAATAAGCTAACTTTCATTTATATTATTAACAAGTCAATTTGTTAATAGGCTTATGAGTAGACTTTTATTTATATTGTTAGCAAATCAACTCACAAATATACTTCTAACTAAACTCTCATTTATATTGTTAGTAAGTGAGTTCACTAACAGACTCATTAGTAGGCTTGTTTATTTAGATGAATTCTAGCTCAGGCTCATTCATTTAAATGAGCTTGAGTTTAGGCTTGTTTAGGTAAATGAGCTTAGGCTTGTTGATCTAAATAAGCCAAGCTAAAGCTTCAAATTTCCTTACAAGCTCAAGCTTGAGCTTGTAATTTTTAGGTTCAGTAAAAGCTTAACTTAACTCGAGCTTAATAAATTTTCTAATGAGTTGAGCCTAAATCTTAAAAAACTCAACCTTAGCTCATTTGCAGCCTTACTCGTGACATGACTCATTTATTAATTATGTAAAATAATCTAAACACGTAACCCAATTCATTTAATAAACATGTCTCATAATTGGGTTAAACTTGTTTATCAATTAAAAAAGTTATAAACAGGTCTACTAAATACTTGTATACACAAAGTATAAAGGGTGAGAGTAAAATTAAGAGGAAAGTACATTTTAGTTCTCAACGTTTACCTATTATATATTTTAGTTCATAGCTTTTTTTCCTTCGATTTGAGTCATCAACTTTTTAAAAACTTATAAAAAAAGACTTTTGTCAAATCTATTAAGTTTTCATCCATGTGTGATAAATATTAACTTCAAATCAGTTCATAATAATTAAAATAATAAAATAATAGTATTAAATATATTTATTTACATAATATAATAAACAAAAATAGTAAATATATATAATGATATAACATAAAAATAATAATAAAAGTTACAAAAATAATAATTAAAATAAAGAAAGTGAGCTAGAAAAATTTGTCTATACTCTAATCAACTTTACCAACTAGCTCAAGGTTAATTGGAAGTTAATGTGTACTCAAAATGAACAAAAAAATGTGACTTATTTAATGGAAGTTTATTTATTTATTTTTATTTTTTAAGTTTTTAAAACTTTGAGGATTAAAATAAAAGAAAAAAAAATTGATGACTTAAACAAAGAAGTAGGTAAACGTTGGGAACTAAAAGTATAATTTTCCTTAAATTAACTTCTATAAAGACTAATGACATAAAACCTTAAAAGTTAATATGAAATTACAATCTAAATAACAATTTTAGTGAAGTTTCATCAAATATAACAAATATAAAAGCTTACCAATTTCATAACATAATTGAATTTAACTCAAACTCGTGACTTAATATTTTCCGTCAAATTTTCAAGAAAGACAATTAAAGAATCTACATAAAAAAATGATAGCAATGAAAATATAAAAAATTAAAAATTTTATAAAAATAGTTTAATTTATTACCTACATTTCTATAGAGCCAATCTTTTGTGCATAAAAGAGCTTTTGTAACTTTTGGCTTCAATAAGCTACGATATTCATCAAGGATTCAACCTTCGGTATTAAATGCAAATTTTAAATTTATCGTAGATATTGATATGCTTAAGATGCCACATGCCATTTTTGTAACTTGAAGACATTAGAATTAATTAGTTGTTCAATTACTCAATACATCTAATTCAACCAATATATATCACTCATTTGTTTGAATCAATTAATATAATATTAATTCTCTATTTTAACTACTTGAAAAATTAATTATCTATTTTAATTGCTTAATATAATATTTTTAATTTATTTTAATTACTTAAAAATTCGATTTTTTATTTAAATTTAATTTTAAATATTGATCTCTGGCTTGTAGTTTTCTCTTTAAGGCGTGTTCCATTTGTGACCTCCAAAAACACCAAATCTAGGATATCAATGCCTTCTTCCTTCTTCATTATTCGATTGGCTTATGTAGGAATCCATTTTACCAAGGTGATACTGAAAAGTGCACCAAAAAATGAACAGGATGGGATGAGATGGACACGAATATAGACTCAAAGAAAAAGAGAGTACATGACTAAAGACACCTCACACAGAAAAAAAAACAAAGGTAAAGAAACAAATAAATTAGGATAAGAGAAAAAGAACTGATAAAGAAAATTACGATTTGAGGCAGATTTAACTAAAGATGATTAAAAATAGAAACAACTAAAATCAATCGATAAGATTCGATTTAACCAGAAAGCACCACGCAGGTGTGATCATGCCCATAAGGGTAGAGAGGCTCTCTACGAAGAGAGAGGAAACAACAAAAAAAGGCGGCTTTGCAACTTTGATTAAAGATTCAAAATGAGTTTAAAATTAGTAAAATAACCCCCAAAGTAATGTTAAGTGAAAGGGATTAAAAAAAAATTATATACATATTTTTCATTTCTATTTAATTTGTGGTTTTCTTCCTTCTTTGTCACTTGCTGCTAAAACCATTGATAATGCAACATCTTAAAACTACTCGATTTATATTTGAGAATTCTAAAGTTTTTATCATAATTGTGAAAAATTCGGGAAGTAATTTCTATTAAACAAACCCACTCGGCTGAAAACGATCAGACTTCAGAAATCGGAGAGTGATTGTAATAACTTTTATCACGACTTTATCTTATACTCCGCATCCTTATAATGCGTGTATGTGAGAATATGGTTTGTTTTGGGTTTTCCGGTCACCCATGTGCATCTTGCATGATTAAAACAATAGAAAGCGACACGTTTTCACATTGGAGAATAACGTATGTTATTTTGCCCACATTCCTTAGACATTTTCCCTGATGGTATCTCATCACCACCAGCCAACGGCTACCACCTTTACTTTTCATCATCACTTCTAACTAAAGACCACTCGTAACTGTGATTTTTTAAAATTAATATGAAATTTGACTACTCTAACACTTAGATTATAAAGAATATAGAAAAAATTCTGAGAAACGTTTTCTGTGTAAGTGTAACAAATACATCCAACAGTGGTTTTTGCTCCTAATAAGTTCTACTATATTGTTTTTACAGAATGCAGAGAAACTGAAAGTCATACTTCTTGTTCAGTGCAATCATTTGAATGAATTTCCTGCCTTCCCACATCACAGAAAATTTAAAAGACTAAATTTTGAAGGTTGCTCGCGACTGGGGGATATCAACATACCTTGTCGTACAATAAGCACTTTAGTTTACTTGAACCTCAAGTGTTGCAGGAGTCTTATTGATTTGCCTAAAGGCTTGAGTTACATGGTGGCTTTGAGAAAGCTAATTATTGATGGAACTTCCATTAAACAATTTAATGCTGGAAGCAAATTGGAGAGCCTTCAAATTCTTAGTGCTTGTGGCTGCAAATCTTTAGAAATAATAGACAACTCCATCGGGGAGTTGAAGTCTTACATCTCTAGCATTAGATGATACTGCCATAGCGGAACTCCCAGATTCCATTTGCTCACTCACAAAACTTCAAACCTTGTCGTTGAGGAATTGTACAAAAGTCAATGAGCTTCCAAGTTGTGTTGGAGATCTCACCCTAGTCAAAATGGACCTGTCATTTACATCTCTCACTGCATTACCTCTCTCAGTTGAACGTTTGAAGAGCTTGCAAGTTCTGCTGATGGAGGGAACTTCTTTAGGAGAATTTCCCATTGCTGTTGCAAATTTGAAAAATTTGCAAAAGATTAATTTCTCACTCTGCCGACGTTTGAAAGGGGGGATCTCCGATGAAATCAACAGTCTGTCCTCTCTAAAAACTTTGATGTTGTTAGCAACAAAAGTTTCCAGCCTTCCAACCAACATTTCTGGGCTTTCTCAACTTCAAGAGCTAAACTTATGTATGTGCGAGAATCTCCAAGATTTAGCAACTCTACCTAACAGTTCAAAATCTCTAAGTATGGAATCTGGCAGCATGTGCAACATTCCTAATCTGTCAAATGTGATAAATTTGATGGAGTTGTATTTAGCTGGTAATTCTGATGAACACCCTGAACTTCTGAGTGATGGAAGAACCCTAGAGCCATGGTCAACTAGTAGCTTTCAGTGGATCGAAAAGTTATCCAAATTGGTGGCCTTGCAGCTCCACATCTCAAAATTCCTTTAATCTACCTGATGTTTTTAGCGGCCTTAAGAAATTGAGAAAACTTGTTTTATCCTGTCAGCACTTGAAATGCCTCCCCCAGCTTCCACCAAGCTTGGCAACATTGTGTCTACGATATTGCAAGTCATTAAGTACTGATGTGGATCTTTCCCACCTAACATCCCTATCAAAGTTAGAACTTGTCCATTGTGCGGTCTAATCAATTAATTTGACAAATTTATGTGAACCGCTGCATTTGAAGATATCTGATTGTTGTCTAGAGATGGTAGCTGGAATTGAAGGACTGCCATGTCTTGAAGAGTTTGATATGTCAAACTGCCGGCAATTTCCAAGTGATGCTTTAAAGATATTGAAAGATAAGAGAGTGAAAGTTCTACTTGAAGGACTTTGAGATTCTTGCAAGTATATGGTGGATGTAAAATCATTGGAGTCGACTCCACTCACATGCACCGAAAAGTACAATTATCCAATATCAAGAAAACTTGCTGATAGGCGCATCAGTTGTGTGATTATGGCCGCATGTTTTGTTGCAGTTGCTTTGGCGTATATGGACATCCGTGTTCTTTGATATTTCAAAGGCAAGTAATTGAGCCAAGATTTTGGAAGGTCCACTTATTTTTCCATTGGTTTTCAATAATTTCCGTTCTTTTTGTGGCTTTGACTCTTGGTGATGAGTTTGCTGGCATATGTGGTAGCGCAGCTAAAGTGACTGATGTTTGAGCTTGCAAGATATGGACAGCTTACAAAAAATCGTCTGTATATCTGTTTCCTCCCAGGTTAATGTTCTTGTTTTATCTTAATCATCATCAATCCAATGTGCACTCAGTATGCTTAATGTCTGTAAAGTGGATTGTAATCCAAGAAAGAGAATAAGAACAGTAATAACCTTAAAATCACAGAGAGGAATATATCCAGTAAGTGTACCGAGGCCACGAATCTGGAAGATACTTTCAATTGAGTCAAATTTGATTCAATTAAAACATATTAAATATACATATTCATCATCTATTTTTAAAATATGTTATTCAGCTATTTTTTTGCATTTAATTTTTAAAAATTACGTTACTTAAATAGATTCCACACACATCGAAACTGCTGATATCATGAGACCAAGCCACAAGCGGCAACTCAAATCAAAATCAACCCTCATCGCACACGCTTTTGTCTCTTCATTTAAAAACATGTGGGAATATTTAATTGTCGGTAAACTAAGACCGGAGATGATGCATTATAAGACGTAAGCAAAAAAAGAGAAAAAATAAAATAAAATAAAATAAAGAAGTGATAAACCGGTTTAAAATATGGTAAAAGGTTGATTTTGGATTTTTTGAACTGAATCTTGTCATCTGTCCTATTAAGGAAGCAACTTGAAAAAAAAATGATATATTACCTTTGATCTTGTTTACTTAGGATTATAATGAATAGGTTAATAGAAAATATGTAACGTGTCGTGTAGATTTGGCTAAAGGGATGACGAATTTACAACTTTATTTCGAGGGATTTCGACCGGGATTTTTATTTATATTTCTATACATCAATCTTATGGGCTGGGTGTGTGGCGGGTTAGGTGGTATAATAAGCCTGGACTTGAGAATCATGCCGAGTATTCCAGGCGTGCCGTTCAATATGTGCTTTATGTATTTTTTTATTTTTTATTTTTTTCCAATCAGTAGAAATATGTTTTGTTATAAAAGTTTTCTATTCTTGTGTTCCCCCTCCGTTTAATTGTTTGGCTTATGCTGTCTGTTTCAGTAAGTGAGAGCAGTCTTGAAGTTGAAGAGTGTCTTTCAAACGAAAGAAAGTGTAGTAGAGAAGAGAACAAGCCGAAGTCATGAAGAGAAAACCGAGCTCCATTCCTGATGCCTCCGATGAAGAAGAAAACTACATGATTCAGGATTACGACGCCCAGGAGCAGCAGAAGGGAGCAGAAGCCATAAAAGGAAAATCAAGCCCTGCTCTCGCTGGTTCCGAAGGAAAAGATGACATGTTTCCGGTTTCAAATCAGAAGGAAACATTGAGCTCCATGTTGGATATGTTAGAAGAAGAAGTTAAGAGACCAGAACTACATTTAGAAGCCGCCACAAGCGGAAAATCAAGCTCTAATCTCGCTGGTTCCGAAGCAAAAGACATGTTTCCGGTTTCTGGCCAACAAAAGGAGAATGATGCTGGATTTTCTCCTTCTTTTTAGGAAATAATTGCTCGAGATGTGGTCTATGAATCCCATAATTTGTGGAACGTGCAAACAACTTCTCCAACATTTCAAAATACTTCCGATTGTTCAGCAACAACTCACTGATGGATTGAGTTTCAAATCAACATCATTTTTTGGGGGTCCCTAAGCCTATTCATTCTTACAGAAAAAATACATCATCATTTTTTTTTAGAGAGTTAAGGTTTAGAAGTACAAAACGAAACAAAGACCCAACAACTAATCTCCGATGGAGCACCATTTACATTGGCTTTGCAATAGTTGGAGGTATGTAATTGACTACATCGTTTCCACTATTAGTTTGCTTATGTTCATTCGGTCATTTGCTAAATATGATGATGCCTAAGTCTATTTACATTACTTTCATTTGGTATAAGAGCTATACACTGCCTCTGTCTTGCATATCGGTTCGTCTCTGTTTTGGTTTTCGTTCTATGCCTTGTTAATTGATTTTGAACATATCAATGTGTTTAACATGTAATGAAAATCGCTTTGCTTACCTTGGAATGTTTGGAGCTTGTTCATCTACAATTTCAATTTTTCAATTAATTGGGCTTTGATTTTTTTTTTTTTGATGTTTTTTAAACTCTATAAGGTTACAAATTAATAGGAAATCGTTTCCTATGTCTTCTTCTGGTCAGAGCCTCAAGTCAAAACTAAGTCAAAAACGATCTGATTCAAGGTTGAAGACAACAAATAAATAAATAAATTCGGTGACCACTGAAGACAATTGATTGCACACCATTAGCTGTCAAATTAAGCATGCGCAAAATGCACCTACCCTAGATTGAACCCATGATCGCTTATGTACATGCCGTTGAACTCAACCAACTAAGCTAAGCATCTTCATGTGATATTTGAACACTTTATTGTAAATTTAATAAGCTTTAAATCGGGATTCCAACACTTAATAAAAATTAAACTTCTATAATTTTAATGTATCTATATTATTTATTGTTAATTATATAGCTAACTTATAATAAATAATTTTACATATTGAAATTGTTTGTGTTAATTATTAAAGTAAATTAATTCTTATTGACTATTTATGAATTTAATTATCATGATATATGCTTATATTATTATTTGATTGTATGTATGATTTATGATTTGTTATTATACATGTAATGTTAATTAGATGATTTAAGTATGTTAGAGTTAAGTTCATAAGTTATTGCTTATGGGTATTTGCAATAATTGAGCCTAAGGATTTAGTTAATGTTTATGTGATCCATACAATTTCAATTAATTAAAGAGTAGCCACAACATCTTTAATTAATTAAAATTGTATAAATTAAGGATGATAGGATCACATGTGAAAATAAACATTAGTTGAAATTATTAATAATACGCAATAGAATAGATCTTATTTGACAGGAATTTTTATTATGTTGTGTATGATTGATTAAGATAAAATATCAAATTATATTTTCTAATTTACCCACAAGGAATAAGAAAGGGAACATGATTTGATAGTTTTATCGTAACGCTTTAGATAAATCTAATTGAATTAGAACTTTAGCTCACAAGTAAGTTTTATGTCACTAGATTCATGCTTTAGCATGATTTTACATTAGTAAAACATGACATATCTTAATTAGCCTCAAGTAACATGAGCATGTATGTTTGATTATTGCAACAATTCAACTTGTTAATTTTTTTTATATGCGATGTGATATTCCTGAACTTAAAGAGGATAATTATAAGGTTTGGAAGGAGACAGTTCTCCTTCAATTAAGATGGATGGACATTGATTATGCCATAAGGAAAGAGGAACCCCTTGCAGTAACTGAAACTAGCACTTTAGATGCAATAAGTCTTTGTGAAAAATGAGAGTGGTCTAATTGTTTGTAAGTTATGTTCATAAATACTAAAATTTTTGTTGGTATAAGGGGCTCTGTTGAGTAATATGAAAAGGTCCAAGATATGCTTAAGGCCATTGATGAGCAATTTGCTACTTCATATAAGGCAATGGCAAGCACCTTAATTATAGAGCTTTTGACTCCAAGACTCACCAGCATTAACGGTGTATATGATCATATCATGCGCATGAGAGATATTGCAGCCCAACTAAAGGCATTAAAGGTTGAGTTGTCAAAATGCTTCCTGGTTCACTATATCATTTGCACTTTACCTTAGTAATATGACCCATTTAAGATATCCTACAACATACATAAGGATAAATGGTCAATCAATGAATTATTGATCGTGTGTGTTTAAGAGGAGGGTAGATTGCATATGGGGGAAAAGGAAAAGGAAAAGGTGAACTTAACTACTCATGGGAAGAGAAAAAGGAAGGATCAGGCCAAAGACAAAGGGAAAGGGAAAATCCCTCCCGTAACGGACATTAAGAAGGATGCCGTGTGCTTCTTTTGTAAAAAAAAAGGGGGCACATGAATAAGCAATGCTCCAAGTTCATGCAGTGGCTTGATAAAAAAGATACTCAACTTTCACTTATTTATTATGAATCCAATATGATTAATGTTAGTCATAAGACGTGGTAGATTGATTCTGGTTCCATAATCCATGTGATCAATTCATTACGAATTTAATAGACCTACGGAAGCCATTGAGAAGTGAGCGTAGCATCTATTCAGGCAATAACACGTCCTCACATGTGGAAGTTGTTGGAATGTGCAGCATAGTCATAAGTAGTGGTTATATATTAAACTTGAAAAAGACATTTTATATCCCTAGTTATTCTAAGAATTTAATTTCAATTTCTAGACTTGTATCAAATGGTTATTCTTAATTTTTCTGATTCTAGATTTAATTTGTTTTATAAATATGATTTTATTAGATTTGGTACTTTGTTTGATGGGCTTTTTCTTCTTAATTTACGAGATGATGATAACCACACTATTATGCACGTTCATGAGAAGGTTGGCACTAAACGATATGTTGTGAATGAAGAATCCTCTATGTTGTGGCATTGGAGATTAGGACATATCTCAATTGATAGAATTAAAAGGTTGGTGAATGATGTGATACTTAGTGCTTTAGATTTTACCCATTTTGAGACTTGTGTAAGCTGTATTAAGGGAAAATGGACTAATAAGTCAAAGAAGGGTGCCAAGAGTAGTTGTGAATTATTGGAAATCATACATACGGACATCTGTAGTCCATACATGGATGCGTATCGTAATAAGTACTTTATGTCTTTCATAGATGATTACTTACGATATATGCATCTCTACTTACCTAACAATAAGAATGAAGTACTAGATGCTTTTAAGGTGTGTAAAGATGAAGTAGAGAAATGATGTGGAAAGCAAATTAAGATCGTGACATCTAATAGAGGTGGAGAGTACTATGGGAAATATACAGAAAGTGGATAAGTAATTGGTCCATTTGCAAAGTTTCTTTAAGAGAATGGGATTGTTGCCTAATACAATTTACCTAGTTCTCTAGACCAAAATGGAGTAGCTAAAAGGAGAAACCGAATATTAATGGACATGGTATAGAGCATGCTTGCAAGCTCCAAGCTTCTTGACTTCTTGTAGACCGAAGCTTTTAAAACGGCTACATATATATTGAATTAGGTTCCAACCAAGGCTATCTAAAAGATGCCATTTGAGTTATTCAAGGGGTAGAAACCGAGTTTGTGACATGTACGCATTTGTGGATGTCCATCTAAATTAAGAGTCTACAATCCACACGAGAAGAAGTTAGACCAAAGGAATATTAGTGGATATTTCATTGAATATGTCGAAAGGTCTAAGGGATATAGATTCTATTGTCCATCTCATAGCACTAGGTTTGTGGAATCAAAAAATGTAAAATTTCTTGAGAATGACTTGATTAGTAGGAGTGATCAATCTCAGAGCGTTGGTTTTAGGAAAGATCATTTAAATTCTTAGTATGCCACTTTAAGTAGTGGACTGATTGTTGTTGTTAACAACAAGCCTCTAGCATAAATGCGTGTTGAAGAATCGGTCTTAGAGGTACCGCAAGCTATTGATCCTGATTCTGTAGATGTTGCAGATCAATAGATGCTTGAAGCTATTGAACAATCGGTTGAACAATATGATCTTGCTCTTCAGGAGAATGTTGATACAGCATTGAGAAGATCTATTAGAGTAAGAAAATTAGCAATTCCTAGTGACTATGTTATATATTTACAAGAGTCTAACTACAATATTGGAGTTGAAAATGATCTTGAGACGTTTACACAAGTCATGAGTTCTAAGGATTCGAACTTGTGGCATAATGCCATGAAAGAAGAGATGGATTCAATGGCATCTAATAGAGTCTGAAATCTCTTCAAGTTACCTGATGGTGTAGAAACCATTGGATGCAATTGGATCTTCAAGACAAAGAAGGACTTATAAGGCAACATTGAGAGACATAAAGCAAGACTCATTGTTAAAGGATTCACTCAAAGGGAAGGAATCAACTATACGAAGACATTTTCTCTTGTATCCAAGAAAGATTCCCTTCGTGTAATTATGACATCGGTCGCACATTTTGATTTAGAGTTGCACCAAATGGATGTGAAAATGACCTTCCTTAATGGTGATCTAAAGGAAGACGTTTATATGAAATAACCCGATAGATTCTCTACTAGTGAAGATGAGCATTTGGTATGCAGACCTAATAAATCCATATATGGATTAAAACAAGCCTCCCATAAGTGATGTTTAAAATTCCATGATGTCATCACTTCACTTGGTTTTGAAGAGAACATTATGGATCGGTGTATATACCAGAAGGTTAGTGGGAGTAAAATTTGTTTTCTTATGCTATATGTAGATGATATTTTGCTTGAAACCAATGATAAGGGTTTGTTATATGAGGTGAAACAATTCCTCTTGAAGAACTTTGATATGAAGGATATGGATGAGGCATCTTATGTCATTGGCATTAAGATCCATAGGGATAGATCTTGAGACATTTTAGGTTTGTTTCAAGAAACTTATATCAACAAAGTTTTAGAGAGATATTGGATGAAGGATTAGTCACTAAGTGTGGAACCTATTGTGAAGGGTGATAGATTTAGCTTAAGCCAAGGCCCCAAAAGTGAGCTCGAGTGGGAACAAATGAAAAACATCCCATATGCTTCAGCTGTTGGAAGTTTACTGTATACTCAAGTCTGTATTAGACCTAACATTGCATTTGTTGTTAGTATGCTAGGGAGATATTAGAGTAACTCAAGTGTTGACCACTAGAGAACTGCAAGGAAGGTAATGTGATACCTTCAAGCGACAAAGGATTACATGCTCATGTATAAACAGATTAAGAATCTAGAAGTCATTGGATATTTTGATGCAGACTTTGCTAGCTATGTTGATTCACGTAAATCAACATCTAGTTACATTTTCATGCTTGCTAGTGGAGCCGTGTCTTGGAGGAGTGTAAAGTAGACCATAATTGCTACTTTCACTATAGAGGTGGAGTTTGTATCTTGTTTTGAGGCTACTTCACATGGTATATGGTTGAAGAGTTTCATGTCTAGACTTAGAATTATTGATTCTATTTCTAAGCCATTGAGATTGTACTACGATAAATCAGTTGTTGTATTTATGGCTAAAAACAATAAAAGCGGTAATTGAAGTAAACATATCGACATAAAGTACTTAGCCATAAGAGAACGTGTTAAGGGAAAAAAAAGTGGTTATTGAGCACCTTAGCATGGAGTTAATGATAGTTGATCTTTTGACTAAAGGCATGCCACTAAAGAATTTTCAGGATCATATAGTAAGAATGGGACTTAGTTTCATGATGTAATTTTTCATTGTACATGCATTTGATGTTTCAATGAAACTTTTATTCAGTTGGTGTTTTCTCATTTGGCTTTGTGTACACATTTTGTCTATTCATTTATTTTGAGAAATATTATTAAGTTTGGACCTCAAATAAACATTGGGTTTATTCATCAAGTTTTATGGGCTTAAGAGGCACAATGCATTATAGTACATGAGAGATAATACTTGTGATTAGAGGACCTATCACCATGATTCGTGTATTTTGTTTCTCATTAAGATGAATTATGAAATACATGGACCAAGTGGGGGAAGGTTGAATTTTTTTCCTTCTTTTTAGGAAATAACTGTTGGAGATGTGGTCCATGAATCCTATAATTTGTAGAACGTGCAAACAACTTCTCTAACGTTCCAAAATGCTTCTGATTTTTTAGCAACAACTCACTGATAGATTGAGTTTCAGATCAACATCATTTTTCGGGGGTCCCTAAGCATACTCACTCCTACAGAAAAATACACCATCGTTTTTTTTTTTTAGAGAGTTAAGGTTTAGAAGCACAAAACCAAAATAAAGACCCAGCAACCAATCTCTGGTAGAACACCATTTACGTTAGCTTTGAAATAGCTAGAGTTATGTAATCGACTCTTTCATTTCTAAGTCTAAGTAAGTAAAACCGAAGCCCACCTGAGGACCGATTCTGGTTAGAATCCTATGTATATTGCCTCCTCATATCTAAAGTGTGGCACTAGTGTAATAGTTTTGCAGCAATCAATTGATCCTATTGTATTTGTTAAGCAATCTTCACATATCTAGCTTTATCATAGCCTTCTCATAAATTCTATGTGGTGTTTTAATGTTTGTTTGGTGTTTAGTGTGTGCTAGCGCTAGTTTTATATATTTTATATCTAGTAGACTAAATGAAATTTATAGCCATGTAAAGCATGTTAAATAGTTTTGCACAAGCTAAAATTGAGTCGATTAGGTTTAGGCAGTCAATTAGTAGGAATGAATCATCATGTGTAATGCATAATGGATTTGCTGATGTTGGGAAAAAAAATTAATTATTTGAGCTTTCATTAATTGTCTACATTTAAGGTTAAATAATTATCGTTTGTGGAGAATCATTTGATTGGAAAAAAAAAAATTATTTGATCTTTTTATGTGTTAAGCCTATTTTTACTTTATTTAAAAATATAGTTGGATGGCGTAAACATCCGACCAGTTTAGAATCGGCCCGAAAACAACCTAAAATCGTTGAGTCAAGGGCCTTGGGGAGGGGGCACCGGAATTGACCCAAGGGGAGGAAAGGTAGGCTTATTCCCTTGATCGGATGGTTCACGAGCTGGTTTCAACCTTGAACCCACCCTTAGAGTGTTTTTTTTTTTTTTGAATAATTCATTTTTAATCCCTGTTTTTTTCGCAAATAATTTATTTGATATTTATCCATGTGTATTTTTTTTAGTTGGTTTGGTTTTTTCCCTTAAATTTATAAACTTCGACATTTAATTAATAACTTCTTGGGGAAATATACAATTTTTTGGAATTAATTGGTGGCAATACCCTATACACGGGGGGGGGGGGGGGGGGGGGGGGGGGGAGGAGATGCCTGTCCCGAATTTCATTGATTGAATAAAATTGTTACAAAAAAAGAGGGAGATATTTGGCCTTATCTCTTGGACACGATAATAATACAATGTAAGCAAATAACAAAAATAAATAAGGGAGTACTACCCCTCTTACAAAATATGTCTAACTTTAATCTAACCTAGTACTAAAAATAAATAAGGTAGTACTATTATCCTTACAAAATTATTTAGTTTACCCAATATTAGGATTCGAACCAGCAGAGCTTCTACCCAATGGGACATAGTCGCTAAAGTATTCATCTTCTTCACTAGACATCCCGTATGACTCTTGTATGTAACTCCTTGCCTTCGACCAATCCTCTACACAAGCTAGTGCCTCAATGTTGATGGGTGACAATCGCGATCGCCACTAGGACAAGATAAGGCCTGCTGTACTGAAAGCCTGTTCAACAATTATCATTGATGCGGGAGCAGCCAAAACCTAGCAAACCTTGTGAAAGAGTATGAGATACATCTTCTTATGCCTCCTCTACTAGTCGAAGATGTTGAAATCCATGCTACTGCTGTTACCAAATTCAAAGTGTGTATTGAAATAATCGTCAAGTTCAATGTACTCGGTTAACTAGGAATGGTGCTACTTCAACTTTTGCAACATTATTCGTTGTGCAATGAGGTTGGGATCATGGGTGATACCATGTGAGCTGAGGGACAATGAGGGAGTTTGGGACAATTGACCATCGAATGCCATGCAAAAGTTAGAATATAATTCTTTCATTACCTGGACTACTCGGTGTAGTTCTTACGTGGCAGTAACGGCATAAGTGTCTTTCGTGTCATAGAATGCATCAATAATGGAATAATACAAATTAAGATATTCTAATAACATGTATTTTTTTATACCATGGATCTAAAATAGAAGCAACTAGATAAATTACTGGAATTTTTCTATAATATTGCAAACATTTTATAGCCATATCATTTATAGCCACCTATAGAAAGGTGTCGGATTGGGAATCGAGCAGCACCGACAGTATATTAACTGCATTCATAAGGAAAAGATGAACACTAGCTTAGTAAATTTGCAAAAATGTTAGAGTATAGTCAAGAAAAACTTTTAAAACATTTAATATTCTTCTGCATATATCCCAATCGTTGGGGTATAGTGGAATACCTGGAACATTTATAGTAGCAAAAAGAACATAATGCATTTTTATAAGCAAGTGTACTTTCTAAAATTCGATAGGTGTAATTTCACTTATGCTTAACATTTTTTCTAAATTTTTTAGGCCGCATTTTAATTTCAATACAAAATCTCTGTCATGCCTTATTTCCGAAAGGATGGTCTATTAAAAAACATTTTAGTTGTCTTATTAGAAACATTTTAAAATCTAAACAGTTTATACCATCCTTAATGTAAAGATTGAAAATATTGCAGGCACATCGAATGTGAAAAAATGTCCTACTTAACTTGGGTTGACATATTGCAGGCACATCAAATGTGGCTCCATGACAGGTTACACTTTGCTAAGTATTATGCAAGTAGAACTTGTTGTCTATTAGCAGAATACCAAAATAAGCCTCCTCTTTGTGATCCTGTTGACTGCGAAATTTGTTGCTACGATTTATCTATGCCAAACTCCATAGGGTGCTTCGCTCACATATGCCTGTTAAGGGTGCTATACTCCTCTTCCTTTTTCCACGCATAGCTTGATTGGCAGTAGTTGTAATAAGCATGGCTACTATCATATTTTCCTATAATTTTACGAAAATGCCTAGTAAAAATTTCTGATTTAAGTGGTGCTGGTGGCTTACCCATGGAGCCAGATAGGCCATGTAAGTGCCATAAAATTTCTTCCTCCAGCACTTCTTGCACATCATCTTGCCCTTCTCTTTCTGCCTCCTCCTCATTGCTCTGTCGTGGCAGCAATTTGCTTTGTCCACCAAAAGGCCTTTCATGAAAGCTTATGGGTGGCATCATCAAGTCTTTTAGGCGTTCATTGATAAAGTCATGGATATCAAAATCATCCACTTCAAAATATTGTTGAGGTGTCTCTTATATAGATTTCCCTTAATCACCTTTTCCAAAACGATCCCTCTTAAAAAGACTTGAACTGCCAAAATAACTTGCCATTTTTTAATATTAGGATGGTTATAAAATACTGATATGGGCAAATAAGATGACATAATTTATTTAACAATTGGTAAGAAATATAGGTGATATTATTCGTAAGGTATCGATAGAGTAGAAGATGCGAGCACAACAAATAGAAAATGAGAGCACACAAAATAGAAGATGAGAATATAGAAATTTAAAGATGAGAGCAGAAGAGAAGAGTAAGTGCATTTTTTTTTATATTGATAATTTTGCTCTTTAAACTGCACTATCAATTTATACAACATCCAACAACACACTTATTTTCTTCTGTTCATTTGCAACATTCAAATTTCAAATTTTCAACACTTGCATGTTACACCTACACCAACAGCTAATACCTATTCCTCACTATCTGCAATCTTATAAATCTACGCATGATTTTTTTTTCTTCAAAATGGGCTCCATGGTTTCAAATTTTCTAAGTGCAAATGTCACTATTTTTATCTTGCATCCTCCTTTTGCATTTCTCTCCGATCGTCTTCTTTTTTTCTTTGTTTTTCTTCCCCAATGATGTAGAGTTGCAAGCAAATTTTATTCACTCTATTCTTGCTTCTTTGACAATTGTTTTCCCTTCTTTTTCAAATGTTGCAAAGGTGCTTCTTTCACAATTTCTTCACTCTAACAGTAAGGCACTATTTTCAATGTTGTAATGTTTTTGAAAATTTCTTCACTCTAGCACTTTGGCTTGCAAAGTTTTTGAATTTTTACGTTTTGTCGATTCAAGTTAATCGTGAACCGATGGGCCAAACCGGTGGGTTCACGGTTGGTTTCAAACTTGCCAGCCCGACAGTTCCTACTCATCGAGCTAATCCCTCCAATGGGCCAGTTCAAGGGCCTCAACCGGCTGAGCCGATCACGGTCGGTTCACGGGCCTGAACCAGCCCTCTCCCATGTCTAGGATGGCTTAGTATAGGCTGTGAGGACCTAAAGTTAAGCAATAATGTTAAAATTAAAATAGCATATATATATATGTGTGTGTGTGTGTGTGTGTGTGTGTGTAAGGTAAAATGAATGTATATATATATGTATACATAAGTTATATGCTAAAAATAAAATAAATATATATATAAAATAATAATATAAATTATATGGGCATATATATACATGTAAAAAAATGTACACATTATATTATATTATATTAT
This sequence comes from Laguncularia racemosa, assembly GCA_037954665.1. Taxonomy (NCBI): domain Eukaryota; kingdom Viridiplantae; phylum Streptophyta; class Magnoliopsida; order Myrtales; family Combretaceae; genus Laguncularia; species Laguncularia racemosa. Next base: position 2,905,528 of record JBBMOL010000029.1, on the reverse strand, counting down.
ATTATAGCTAGGAAAAAAAAAGAGGAAGAAAAAAAAACATGCACAACAACACCGTCACTCAATGTCAGCAAAATTAAGTAATATATATATATATATATATAGACATTAGAATAGAGAGAGAAGAAAAAACAAATCCTCAAAAATTAGAAAAAAAAAAAAAAGAAACCAAAACTCTCTCCATTTCATTAAAATTTTCTAGGCAAATTGAAATTGAAATTTCCAACATGCAATCATCGGGATAAGAAGAAGAACAAGATTGAAGTAGGATGCAATAAGAATTTGAAGAAATTGAAGAAAAAAATCAAATTAAATAGGGGAGGATTTGATCTATTCGTTCGAAGGGGTTAGGGTGAAGCTACTGCTAGGCTAAGATAGGGTTAAGGTTTTTAGTGGGGGAAGATTTTGGCCAACATAGTGGTTTCTGGCGTTGGTGTCCGGAGGTCGGTGAACAAAGCAGTCCCTAGTAATGCCCGAAACTTCCTATTTTTGTTAAAAACTATCAAATGTTGATGAAAAATTATGATTTTTGGTATTCCAGCATAATTTTTCATTTATATTAATTTGATAATTTTATTTTTCTGAAATTTGATTCACAAATATGTGGTCCTTAAGAAATGTTCTATTCTGGTTGTAAATTAAATTGGAAAATGAATAGGGAAAATGATGTATTTTTGATGTAATGTTTAGTATATAAGATCCTTATATGATGTACTAGATCACTAAATCAATAATTGTTCAAATTGGAGTCATTTTCTATTTTTAGTGAATTTTTTTAGTTAATTACCCTGTTTTGGCCAAATTAAATCCTTAGCAAAATTAGGGAATTTGATTTGATTAGTTGAGTTTGATGTTCAGTTGAGGTTCATTGAAGTATAATATGATGTTAAGAAGCTTGGGTTAGTTATGAAACAAAAAGGGGAGTGTTCGGTGCAAAATCGTGATAATTTGGAACCATACGATTCAATATAAAATCAAATCGAAATTTAATTACATTAATATATAATAGAGCGTAGTATACCCATATGTATATGCATTAGAAATTGTAGGAAAATGGTGGATTATATGAGGTTATGATGGAATTTAGGGGTTTGGAATACTAAATTAGCAATTTAAGGTTCGGTAGAGTTGATGGGCTAACATTGATTGGTATACTAATGATTTGGGTATTTCTGTTGAGTAAGGAGGATAAAGGAATTTGGTTGGTGCGACTGTTTGGATTAGCATATATTGTTTCTGGTGAGTACCTCTTTAACTCCTCTCTTGGGTACAAGTGAATGATAATGTAAACTACTTGTTGTTGGCTGAAATTACCCTATACGATCATTTACTGTGATCAATGCAGGAGGATTGTTGAATTACATTGGTTTACTGATGGCTGGTTGTATGTCATGATATGGTTGGATTATGAGAAAAAGGAAATATTATAGAAAATCGTAGAATGAGAGTTGGGTGTAGGATTTGATTGTACTGTTTCTGATTGTATGTGATGTAATGAACTTAAATTATTGAATGCTTCATGATTGTGATGTAATCTGGGTTATTTTTAGCTTATTGGATGGGGTTTATATGACTGGCTGAGTTCATACTATTATTGTCTCAGTAACGATGAAATATCTAAATGGATAATAAAATGGGGTTTAGGATATAAATACCTATTAACCCAAAATACTTAATGTAAGAAAAGTTTTGTTTCCTGCTTAGTAAGTTTGTGGTACAACCTTTGAGTCGACCCGGATGGGTTTGAGGCACGGTTGACGAACCAACCCGGTTTAGTGACCTATGGGGATCTGGTCACCCCTTTTGTTCGAGACAGGTGAAAGGCGAGCTAAATGTTTTTAACAAAAAAGAATATGTAAGGATGTCTTAATTGGTTGAGAAAACATTAAGTTTTGAAAAGTACATGAAGGTAGTTTATTTACTAGTTGACAGGCTCTGCCTGGGTTAACTGAAAAATATTTGTAACCTATGAGTAAATAGGAGTGTTTGAAATGGTTTCCAATGAAAAGTTTATGAGTTTAGTAAAATGGAATTACAGGGAAAATATCATTAAATAAGATCATGGTGATGTTAAAATGTAATAAATTGAAAACTTGCTTGCGAGTATAGCTTTGAGTTGAAAACTTGCTTGCTTCAGTAATCACTTTCGAGGTATTTGATAATATTGTTGATTAGTATTATGTGATTTTGTTGTTTGTTTTTGCTGGGTTGCTTGATTTTGTACTCACTTTGCTTCTTAAGAAGCTGAGGGGTTAGTGTTTTTGCTAACCTCAAGTATAAGTACTGAAAAATAAGTTATTGGAGACTTGGGTTTTTGGAGAACGTCAATAGAGGCCAAAAGGCCCTTAGTTTCCATTTTGAAACCTCTGTTATTTGTAGTAAGATTGTCCTGTACATGATGTTGTACTGCTTGTAAATAAGATCTACAAGTGTTAATTTTCATATTATAATGTAAATATTTGTGTGTATCAGGTTGGATTTGTAATCTTTTGAGCCACTTAAGGCTACATGATTAATCATGGGCTATGCCTACTTACCGGGAATGTAGATCCCAATGGTATCTATATATATATATATATATATATGATGTATGATGTGACAGGAGATTTTAAGTACATGTGTTTAGATATGATGTAGATTTGAAATGATAGCGCTGTTAGCACCATTTTATAGGACGTTTATAAAATTACATATAGGTTGGAGTTACAGATTCAAGATTGGCAAAATTTGCCTTATCTCTAATTCAGAGATGGCATAGCAACCCACCTATAGGTACCAAGGATAGTTATAGGAATTTTGGAATAGGTTCAAGAATTGGACCTAGTAGGTGGGTCGCTACATAGGCCTTAAGTCTAATAGTCAACCCATGATGGGAGGGCCCTATTGGATTATTATAAAAAGGCTAAGTCCCCTATTTAAAACCTTAATTGACTAATCTCATTCAAAGCCATCAATTGAGAAGGAGAATAAAAGGAAGATCTAGTCATATACAATAAAATCTATCATGGTTACGATTAACACAGGTATGCATTACATAATTATTCATATATGGTGTTTTAAATTTATCTATGAGATTTAAAGAAATCTTACATATGGTATCGATGCTTAACATTTATGAATTTAAAACCCTAATTATTTTAATTGAATATGCTTTTGCAATGAATTGCTTGCACATTTGTTATAGTTATGCCATAATTTTTTTTTTCCTTTCCTTATGTGGAGAACGAACGAAGGATATCATACTTTTCCCATGTTCTTTTTTCATTCTATTTAGAAACTCCATATTTTATATATTTACCTTTTCCATCTTCTCATATAAAGATAACATAACATCAAAGATTCATTTATTTTATTTCTTTCTCTACCTTCATTATGAAAATGTATAGTACATTAAAAGTGAAAATATTATTCTTCTAGGTTTATTTTAGGCATCATCTTATTTTATTTTAGTACTATAATACATAATGTAAATAACAACAAGTGAATTAAAGGATTATTGTGTGGATTTTGGTAAAGGTTCTATTTTAGGTGCTTTTTTACTATATTAGTTTACATAATAGAATTATTTGCTTACAAATATGGATTAAATATTAATATCAATTTTGGTTTGCTTTATGATTTTGTAAATATGTGTATTTTATGTGAAAATCCTAAATTGTGATAAGAATGCAGTTAAATTTTAAAGGTGCATGTGTGTATAAAAGCATGGTGTGTTATTATGTTTCAAGTGCATATATGCGATTAAATGCACTATGGTGATTTGGGCAAAGTTTGTTTTATAGATAATTTTATGGGTTGATATGAATAGTTGCCACCAAAGTGGTCTATTTATTTATACTTACACAATGTTTTTATCTTGAAATTATTATATATAATTACTTAGCCAAAGGGGGTATTTATGTATTTTTAATTTTAAGTAGAATGGAGCATTATGTAAAAATACATGAGCCTAGAAAATTTACTCTCAAAGGATAAAGTTTTTAAAGTTTGTGTATTTTCATTTGTTCACTTCACATAAAGAAATCCTAATGCATGTTACATTCCTACCCAAAAGGGGTTAGTAAGTGATGCATTGGACTCTCAAGATAATTAAAGTCATTTGAGTTTATTTTAAAGAAAAACAATTAATTGCCTAACTTATTAACTTGTTGTGGTTTATAGTTAATTTTGGTGTAAACAACAATACTGCTACTATGGAGATTTAGAATGGTGTTAAATAGAATAAGTGGAACACAAGACATTAGGTTTGCTTTGGGCATTGTAGATATTAACGTAGCCTTACGTGAAGATGAGCCTCCTAAACCCACAGGTGAGAGTTTTGTTGAACAAAAAGAGTTATATACTAGGTCGGAGAGATCTAACAAATTGAGTCCTATGTTTATGAAACAATCTATATCTGAGCACCTCCTTAGTGGTTTACTTGAGACCAACAACATTAAAGAGTTTTTTATTGGTGTAGACAATATGTACTAAACCTCTAATATTGCTGAGGCAAGAAATCTATTAAGTGAACTAACAACTATGAAAAATGAAAAGGTGGGAGGGGTTAGAGAGTTTATCCTTAAAATGGTTCATATTTAGTTGAAACCAAAAAAAATTTAAAATTCCCTTCCTGATAAGGTCATAGTTAGTCATGCCCTCATTTCTTTATCATCGAACTTTAGTTAAATCAAAACTACTTATAATACTCTTAATTCCACTTGGAGTATCAATGGCCTTATTTCTAATTGTGTTGTTGAGGAAGAGAAACTAAAGAAAGAAAAGAGTGACAGTGTCTTTATTGTATCTTAATCTAAACTAAATTTTCATAAGGGATAAGGTAGCCATACTCCTAAAAAATTTCAAGAATCAAGAAGAAAAATAGTGGCGAAACTACTTATGTGGGAGGTCATAAAGCTACCATTAAGAAAGATGTTCGATGTTTCTTTTGCAAGAAAAAGGGCCATAAGATGAGCGAATGCTCCAAATTTACATCTTAATTAGAAAAGAAGAGCAAAGAGAGTGGTAACTCACTAGCCTTTTTTTTTTTATTTTGAATCTAATTTAATTAATGTCCCAAGTAATTCTTAGTGGCTTGACAATGGGTCTACCATTCATGTTGCTATTAACTTACAAGGGTTCATAAAGCAAAAGAAAACCAAGTAAACGTGAAGCCAAACTAAGAGTAGGAAATAACATTGAAATTGATACTGAGTTTATAGGAACCATTTACTCAAATTTAGAGATTAGTTTTCAACTTGATTTAGAAAACACTTTTTATGTATTGATTTTTAGATGAAATTTAATTTCTATTTCATTGTTTCATAAAATAAGATATTATTTTAATTTTAGTAATGAAAATTTTGAATTGTCTTTAAATTCTCAAATTATTGGTCAAGTTGCTTTGAATGATGGATTATACGCAATGTGTCTAGCCAATAATAATGAATATGCCTCTTTGAAAATCAAGAATATCGTCTTTAAAAGGCCTTTGATCAAGGAAAGATCTTCAATGCTGTGGCATAAACGATTAGGTCACATCTTTAAGGAAAGAATAGAAAAATTAATTAAAGAAGGAATTCTACTTTTTCTTGATTTTAATGACATGAAAACTTGTGTTGATTGCATTAAGGGTAAACTAACCAAGATTAAAAAACAAGATGCAACTTGTAATTTATATTTTTTAAAGATAATTCACATTGACATTAGTGGACCTTATTCTTCCACATTGTGTGGTAATAAATATTTTATTACTTCTATTGATGATTTCTCCCATTATGTTTATATTTATTTGACAAATGAAAAGTTTGATATCTTGAAAATTTAAAAAAAAATTAGCTTGAGGTTGAAAAACAATTAGGGAAAGTCATTAAAACTGTGAGATCTAATTGTGGTGATTGTGAGATTTGACTGTGGTAGTGAATATTATGGCAAACATAGTGAAATAGGGCAGTATATGGGCCTGTTTGCCAAATATTTACAAGAGTTGGGATTTTTGCCCAATGTACTATGCCAAGGTGTCTTGAACAAAATGGTATGGCTAAGAGACATAATTGCACTCTTAAAGATATGACAAAGAGTATGATGAGTTGTTCCAATTTGCCTATTTTTCTTTTGGGTGAGGCTATTAAAACACCTTTGTGTATTCTTAACCGTGATCTTAGCAAATATGTTCTAAAAACACCTTTTGAATTATAGACCAATAGGAAACCTAGTTTGAATCATTTTCGTGTTTAAGGTTATCCATGTGAGGTGAGGATTTATAACCTATTTGAGAAAATCACCAATTATAGTTCTACTCGTTGTTACTTTGTTTACTATCCTTTACATTCTAAGAGGTATAGGTTCTACTGTCCCACATGTGACACTAGGACTGTTGAGTCTATAATAGCTATATTTTTAGAGTTTGATATTACTAATATTGCATGTGGTGACCCTTCTAATATGGAGCAAAGTGTAATGAATCTTCCACTACTTGCCTTTTTTGAACCTGTTTTGCATTTGTCTACTAATGTAAATGGCTCACAAAGTATTAATATTGTACCCACCAATGAAATAGACTAGCCTCAAGAGCATGCACCAGAATTGCCACTTAGAAGATCGGAGAGACAAAGGCATCCTGTTATCACATATGATTATGTTAAGTATTTAGGTGAGAATAATGATGTTATTGATGTCATTATTGAGTTGTTAACATATAATGAAGCTGTAAGCTGTCCATAATTCATTATGTGGTTAGATGCTATAAGAGATGCAATCTATAGTTAACAATGAAGTGTGGGAGCTTGTTGAGCTTCATAAGTGCTGTAAACCTATTGCATGCATATGGGTCTTTAAAATAAAGAAAGAATCAAATGAAAAGATTAAGCGTTTGAAAACAAGATTAGTAGCTAAGGGGTTTACACAAAAGGAATGTGTTGACTATTGTGAGAAATTATTCCTTGTTTCAAGCAAGAATTCTTTTAGAATTATTATGGCTTTGGTTGCTCATTGTAGCTTAGATTTACATCGATTGGATGTAAGGACAACTTTTTTAAATGGTGATCTAATTAAGGGGGTGCATATAACATAACCTTTAGGTTCTGTTGAGAGAGGTAAAGAACATCTTGTTTGTCATTTTAAAAAATCAATTTATGGTCTCAAACAAGCATCATACCAGTGGTACTTGAAATTTGATGAGGTTATTACTTCTCTTGGTTTTGTTGAGAACAAAATCGATCAATCCATTTATCTAAAAGTCTAAGGGAGCAAATTTATTTTTCTTATTTTGTATGTTGATGATATATTGTTGGCTAGTAGTGATTTTAACTTATTGCATGAGACTAAAATACTATTATTGAAAAATTTTGATGTAAAGGATCTTGGGGAAGCTTCTTTTGCTTTAGGTATTGAGATACATTGTGAGAGATCATATGCTAAGTAGGTTTAACATGCAAACTTTTCATTCAAGAGATGTACCATGTTCTAGCCTTGTGGGTAGTTTGATGTATGCTTAATTTTTCACAAGACTAAACATTGCTTTTGCTATGAGTGTTCTCGGTAGATTTCTCTCTAATCTTGAGTAAGATCACTGGGTTGTAGCTAAGAAGGTCTTGAGATACTTATAGATTACAAAGAATTATATGTTAGTGTATAAAAGAGTTAAGCAACTTGAAGTCATTAAATAAATAATAAAAATAAAATAAAATAGAATAATACACCAATAATAGAAAGTAAAGGTAAAAATAACAACAAAAGATATTTAGGAATTTTTATTAAATTTTAGAATTTCAAAATAATATAAAATTGACAAATATTGCCGTGCTTATATACAATTTGCGTGCAAAAAAAAAAAAAAAGGTGAGAATTGGGCCTACTTAGCTAGCTCGTGCATGCACTTGGAACACGTGTGGGAAGAGTGAGGTCGCGAGTTCGAATCCAGGCAAAGGCACTTTGTGCCATTTTGATTTTTTTTCCCCGAGCTGCTACGTGTCAATAGCTTATTGGAAGACTTGAAGGCACGCGCTTGGCGCGTGTTCATCTTTAACCTCCGATCGAGATCGATGGTGACGCGGGGAGAGCAAAATCCAGCCATTTCAAATCTGATTTTAATGAATCTTTAACCAAAAACAAAAGATAAATATCAAATTAGTACGAATCAAAACAAAAACAAAAAAAACAAAAAGATTTTTTCAAGTATGAGAAAAAAAAAAAAAAAAGAGAAAAAGATAGGGATAGGTTTCAACCGGCTCCAATCCGAGGTTATTAAAATGGGTTTTTGCGAGTCTATAAATAGGACTCGACTTGTGGAAGAATGGGGGAAGGGATCATAAGAAAAAAAAGGGAAAAGGGGAAAGGAAAACACTCGTCGAAGCTCTCTCTCTCTCTCTAGATCTTGCCGCCGTAGCCATTGAACCACCACTTAGGGTGGTTTTCAACAAAAACTAACACTACCAAGTGATTCTCCACCTCTAGAAGGCTCATAAACACCCACCAATAGATGAAAATGACTATCGGAAAGCCATTGTCGAAGAGGTACAGTTGTTATGTGTGACCCAATCTAACCCAACCCGCGAACTGGACTTGACCTGACCTGACCCAAATTGTGACCCGCGTCCAGGTTAGTCAAATTTCTTCATTTTTTATTTATTATTATTAGTTTTTAATACTAAATAAAATAAAAATATATATGGAAAAATAAAATAAAAAATAAAAAATAAAGATGTATGTCTTTTAGGAATATGTTAATGGAACTAGGTTTAGAATTTTCTGAAAAAATATATGTCTATTATAATTAATAAAAAATTAAATAAAAAAATAAATATTTTATCACTTAGAAAAATTTTTTTCATAAAATAAATGAATGAAAATAATTGACATTTTTCAAAATTAGAAGTTTTAGTTTTTTTTTTAAAATTAAGAAATAAAGCTTAGGCTTAGAAATTTCTTTAAATAAATTTAAATGGTAATAAACATAAACTTGGCATGTTTTCGTAATTAAAATTAACTAATCCACTAAAGTTTTATGAAAAAGCGAACTACAACCTGTTTGATCCCGAATAGCGGGTACATAGGCACCCTTATGGGGCAACTCTAAGAAATTAAAAAAAAAAAAATTCAAATCATTATTAGTATAAGAGTTGTATCATTTTTCTAATATTTTCTTTTACGCTAAAAAAAAAAAGATATCATAACATAATTCAGATTTTAGAAGGACAAGGTGGTAACTTTAGGGTTTTAATAGGATAGCTCCTAAGTCGAGAATCTCTGCTTTTTCTTTCTTTCTTTCTTTCTTTCTTTTTAAAAAAGAGAGATTTTGTCAACTAGTCATTTAGATTAGAATTAATCTGTTCAATTAATTCTAATTCAATAATTTTTCCTAACTTCAATTGGGTAGCGACTCCAAATAAATAATAAAATTCCTAGTTCAAGCCGAGGATTGATATTGGATGAGTATAAGATCTAATATGAATCGAATTAGGGAGATAATATAAAAATTTTAAATTAGACTCGATAAGATGGCGACTCTACTAGGGACGCATTGTGGGCTAACCACCTAAATCTTTTGAAATCATCATTTCTAGATATCTTTAATTAGTTCTCATTTTGTAAAATATCATTTACACTAATGTTTGTATCTGCTCTTGATCCAGGGATTTAATAAAGTTTAGTTTTTTATTTTTATTATTATTGAGTTTTTATACATGCAATTGTGTGATTAGATATGGTCAGACCTAAGCCGTCTTAGGACCCTAGGATGGGGAGCCATTGTGTAAGTTCCAAGCGAAGTGAAATATTCACCGCTCGGGGCTAATTGGGCTACCCTACCTAATGCTTCGATATGGCGAAAGATCTATTTCTTCAAGAATGTGGGAGGCCATAAAGCTTATGAACCTTTAGAACCCACCTCTTTACATACATGAAATCATGAACTAGCAAATGATTAACGATGTAATTTCTTTCTTTGGAGTTCAGATGCAATCGCTTGTAAAAGAATTTTTATTGTGTTTTGTAAGATATTTGTTTGTAATTAGAATTTTTTATTTATTGTAATCCTACTAGATAGCTAGCATTGTAATTGACTGCCTCCTTTGCAAAGAAATCCAGGTTTGTAAACCTTTGGATCCTAAACTAGTACTGGACCATTGGTTCACCTTATATAGCTTTGAAGAGTAGACCTTCATCCAAAGCAAAATAGGGCTCATTCTCTTGCTGATAAAAATGGATGTCAACTTACCTTTAATTCGGACTATATTACACTTTTGGGAAATTGAACCCGTAGCTTTTTTTATTAGGCCACACGAGATCACACCAACCATAGAGGAATATACTCAGCTTCTCCAGGCCCCTCCACTTACCAATGAGGTGTATATGCCAGATCTAGAAGCTGGGCCAACATGTGTTTTCAGCAGACTTATGAGAGTTCGCAAGGTAGTGATTAACTGAGCATTAGAAAGAAGCAATGGGTATTGCCTTCGAATTGATGAATTGGAGGCTTAGTTTGTGGCTCGATGTGATGATGGGAGCAAGAAGGACATCTTATGCAGAGATCCCAAAAGTTATAGACAAAAACGGGTTTATGTTTTCATCTTAACAGTATTTGCAACTATCCTCTTTCCTATTAAGATCGTCCACATTCATTATAGAGTCGTAGAATTGGTATTCCAATTCCTGGAAGGGAAATCTTACATCCCGGCCCTATTAGCTAAACAGATTCAAAATCTAAATTTCATGAAGAAGAAGGGTCATGGAATTCTCCGCTCAAACATCAACCTCATCCTAATTTGGTTCGTAAGCCATCTCAAGTGTTTTGGGTTAAACATGATTAAGAGATCATTAGCCCAACAAGTAGATCTCATAGATTCTTGCATAGAAAGGATGAAGCTGCCAAACGATCTTTCCAGCCACAATTGGATGAAAGTGCTCTAGGGTTTCAATGCTAATGATATTTTGTGAACCGTTAGGTGGAGCTGCTGCAATAAGGTTATCCTAATGTGCAAGAACTTTCAAGTTGTTCTATTAATCGGGCTTAATGAGTGCATGGGCTATCATCTAAATTCAATAGTCCGTCAGTTCAGCACTATTCATGACATAATTTACAGACCATCATTAAAAGGAATCACGTTCAAATATCAAGACTTGAACATGTTAGTGGCTAAGAAAATCACCAAGTTAGCAGAGGTCAAAGTCCTATGGGAAGGCCAGATTGAGAGTCCTAATGTAGACCTCGGAGATTTGGATGAGGAAGTAGGCAAACACCGAGCTACTAGAGATTTTGTGATTAACCAGCTATTCCAGACAGGAGAGAGGATGTACTAAATTCCAGATGTCACTCAGCCTGCGCCAATCAACCCAAGCCTAAAAATAAAACCTACATGGAACAGGTAAAGGCTCGGATGGAGGTCCATTTTGAGACCACAGACAATAAGAAGAATGTGTGGACGAGTAGATTCAAGGAATATAATTAGAGAAACAAAGCACTAAAAGCCTAGTTAGAGAAGACTCAAGCAAGGGTTAGAGCACTAGAAGCCGTCGTTAGTGGAGAGTCAACACCTACGCAACCAAAGAAGAAGAAGCTTAGAAATTAGGAAGTTAGATTATAGCATTCTTTTCTTATGTTTTCAATAAAAGCACTGAACCCCAAGTTTGTAATATTAATAAAATTTCAGTATTATTACATCATTAATTAAATACTGGTTCTTTTGCATCCGTGTGAGCATCTTGTCTGCATGTTTACTAAAAAATAATAACAATAAAGAAAAGAACAAAGCCAAGAAAATTGAAGAGTTACTGACAATAAGAGATCCTTTCAAAGTCCTAAAAGTTGCTTTTGAATAGTTAACTTAACCTAAGGCTCACAATCACTTACTCTGAACATAAAGCCAAATACCTCTATAACCTGCTCTCAATTTGAAAGACCACATTCACTTCAAAAGGTCTCCTCATATATTGATTCAGCCTCGACACACAAAACCTTCCAACTCTCTCCAATCCTAAGGGTTACACTTGAACTTTCTCTCCATTAGGAGTTATATAAAATAGACACAAAGAAAATTAATTTTAGGGCACATAACTCCTAAAGACATCATGAGACATGGTGAATATGGGCAAATCTAGTAAAATGGAAGGATATCTCATTTGTTCGAGTGGTTTAGGATGATAAGAGGCAAACCACATCCCAAACATTATAAACACTTGAGAGATAAGTGTTATTAATGTGAGGTTTTTGACTCATTCCTTAAAAGAGGTCTATCTTGAATTTGATATGTTAATCAAAATAATGTTAGGCATTCATTTTTGCCATCCTAAACATAATAATCCTTTGCCAATCCCATTTGAGCTTATATAAAAAGAGTTTCAAAATTTAACCATGTCGAGAACTACCCCACAATGGGATGATTAAGAAGATAAGGAAATCAATCAAGAAAAAAGGAATTAACTAAATAGTGCTTGCCCTAGTTGCAACAATTCAAAGATAATTTTTACTGTGGATAATTGATGAGAGCCATGATGGGAGCTAAGCCAGAAGATGGAATGTGGATCCTTTTGAAGTGCCACTTGGACCGATCATAAGAACTCGAGCGAAACGATTAAAGGAAGCACTTAACGGGTTGATAAAGGATGTCCATGAAGTCGGAAAGGAATGGAGCAATCATGAAGTTAGAAAGGATTGGAGCAATCATGAAGTTGGAAAGGATTGGAACAACCATGGGAATGCCCTTGCTCTTGTACAAGTCATAACGGATACGGGTTGAAGAGGGCGTGTCTTTACAAGGCACGACCGTGTAGGAGTCTGGAGGTTACACAGAATCATACACGGTCGTATACACGGTTCAAAGGCACGGCCGTGTATAGTGTCAAGAATTTCCACAGAAAGATACACGACTAGAAGTACACAGTCGTGTATAAGCTCTACGCTAGCTCAAAGCCGCCGGCCTTCATTTCAACGCCGCCAGCCTTCACTCATACGACGCCGGCCTTTACGTCCCTATTTTGTTATTTTACGCAACTTATTGAAGCTATGTCGTTTTGGGGCATCATTGTTACGAATTGTAAACCCTAATATAAAGCTCCTAGGGTTTAGATACAACATAGAATATAGAATATACAACATACAAGTTTGAAAACACTTTGGAGAGAATTCCTCTCTTGGTTCTTTAAAGAACTAATCTAGAACTTATCGGATTTTTATTCCGTGGCGTTCATCCCGACTTATCAATCGGTCTTTCATCCCGATTGTGGCGTCTACATGTTATACCAAGGTTCTTGCCTCACTTATAGGCAACGGGTCGCGGTTCCCACTTAAGTGTGTTTGGCATCTTGGGTAGCAAATTCCGAACGTATTGGTATTGGGTTTCGTCACATGTTGGCGGGGTTCATATCAGTTTGGTATCAGAGCAAACCGATTTCGTATCAGTTTGGTATCAGAGCCTAGGTTTGTTAAACCATCAATTCGGTTTGAGGAAGGTAACATCAAAACCCTAACTCCAATCGTTCATATCAATTGTTCGTATTCAATTTCATAGTGTTAATTGTCTATTGAAAGTGTAGTACCTACTATTCAATTTTGTTACAAAAAAAAAAAGGAAGAATCACGACAAAAAAAAAAGAAGGAACGTGATCAAGAGCAACAAGCAAAGGCAACAAAAAAAAAATCTGAAAGAAAAAGAGGAAAATTTCGATCCCTAGAGTTGTATTCTCTAGTTGAATTCTACGGAAGGGAATTGGTATAGTTTGAGTTAGTTCCAAGAGAATTGAGAAGTGGAATTGGCGAATTGATATCATTATTGCTTGTGAGAATACACGAGTGACTGTGTGATATCATCATTTGAGTGAAACACGTAAGGGAGTGTATCGTGAGGCTTAATCATATATATATTTGTGTTCGTACTAACCTTTTTTTTGTAGGAACTATGTCAAGGCAACATTCTCCTGAAAGTGAGAGGGGAAGGTTTGATGCTAGGTTAGTGATTGAGGCGTTGAGGGGTGAGATGAAGAGGATGTTTCAGGAAGGCATGGAATAAATTCATGAGACGGTGGAACAAAGACTAGAGCAATCTAAAAACGTCTTCCAAGGGCATAAGAGGGAGAGTTGTTCTAGGAGAGTACAAAGGAGTGGAGATGAAATGTCGGATGATGAGTTTGATGAACCTTCTGTCGGGAGTTATAGAGGATATAGTGGTAGGAATAGAGGAACTAGGGATTGGGAAGATAGAGGAGATAGGAATAGAGAGGATAATCAACTAAGTAGTATAAAGATGAAGATTCCTCCTTTCCAAAGGAAGAATGATCTCGAGGCGTACTTAAAGTGGGAGAAGAAGGTAGAGATGGTGTTTGATTGTCACAACTATAGTGGGAGAAAAAAAGTGAAACTTGCTGCCATTGAATATTCGGATTATGCCATAGTGTGGTGGGATCAACTAATGTTGAATCGAAGAAGGAATGGCGAACCACCTATTGAGTCGTAGGAAGAGATGAAGAGGGTAATGAAGAAGTGGTTTGTGCCTGCATATTACTATCGTGAATTACACAACAAATTACAAAATCTTAGGCAGGGAAGCCGAAGTGTGGATGAGTATTTCAAGGAGATGGAAGTTACTATGATTAAGGCGAATGTAGAAGAGGATAGAGAGGCTACCATGGCTAGGTTTCTTGCTGGATTGAATAGAGAAATTCAAAATGTCGTGGAATTGCAGCATTATGTAGAATTGGAAGATACGGTTCATATGGCTATAAAGGTTGAGAACCAACATGAGGAAAGGTAGTAGTACTGCATGGTTTCAACAGGGTACTGGTTCATCCGCCTAGAAGACTAACCAATGGAAGAAAGAAGAAAAGCCTTTACCCACCAAACCAAAAAGAGAGCAGAGGCAAGCGGGTTCTACTCCTGGTGATCAAGGTAAACCTGACTCTTCTACTCCTAGAAATCGTGACATTAGATGTTTTAAATGCCAAGGTAGAGGTCATATTGCTAGTCAATGTCCGAATAGGCGTGTGATGATTCTGCATGATGATGGTGAGTATGAGACTGAGGGGGATAGTGAAGAGGATGATATGCCTCCATTAGAGGACGTTAGTGATGATGAGGAGCCTGCAGTAGGGAGGTTAGTGGCAGTAGTGAAGAGAGCTTTGAATGTGCAGGTGAAGGAAGAAGGGGAGGTGCAACGAGAGAATATCTTTCATACTAGATGTTATCTAGGTGATCATATTTGCAGTTTGATCATTGATGGAGGAAGTTGCACTAATGTGATGAGTAATTTTATTATCGAGAGGCTAGGACTCAAGACTACTAGACACCCTAGTCCATATAAATTGCAATAGTTGAATGATAGTGGCGAGACTAAGGTGAGTAAGCAAGCGTTGATTACTTTTCGCATCGGTAGGTATGAGGATGAGGTGTTATGCGATGTAGTGCCAATGCAAGCGTGTCATGCGTTGTTGGGGAGGCCATGGCAGTTAGATAGGAAGGTTGTTCATGATGGCTTTTCTAACAAGTATACGCTTGTTCACCAAGGGAAAAGCTTTAATCTTAAACCTTTAACACCTAAACAGGTGTATGAGGATCAGTTGCAGCTACAACAGTCTTTTGCAAAATATAAGGTGAGTGAAAAACAAAGGGAGAGTGAGAGAGCAAAAGACAACGAGAAAGAAAAGGAACATAAAAGTCGATATCAAAAGGAAAAAGAGAGGAAGGCTGGAAAGAGTGTGAGAGACCAAGTTGAAGGGGGGTCAACTTTGGTGGTGAGTGAAAAGAAGAGTGCAGCCTTGCAAAAGGAGAGTTGTGTGGCAAGAGCGAGTGTAGTGAGGAGAGTGTTAGTGATGAAGCAACCTATGTTGTTGCTGGTTTTTAAGGAAACTTGTTTGAATACTAACGAACTATTTAACTCTTTGGCTAGTGTGGTTGTGTCTATTGTGCAAGACTTTGAAGATGTCTTCCCTGAGGAGACAAAAGAACTCCAAAGGCAGGTCGATGAATTAATGGAGAAGGGGTACGTGAGAGAAAGCATGAGTCCATGTGCAGTGCCTGTGATTTTGGTGCCTAAGAAGGATGGGTCATGGAGAATGTGTGTTAACTGCCACGCCATCAACAACATCACGGTAAAGTATCGTCATCCCATTCCTCGCTTAGATGACATGTTAAATGAGTTACATGGGTCTAGTGTCTTTTCCAAAATTGATTTGAAAAGCGGATATCACCAAATTAGAATGAATGAAGATGATGCTTGCAATATTGCTAATTTGTTCTTTAGGGAAGTTGTGAGATTACATGGTATGCATAAAATAATCGTATCGGATAGAGATGCTAAGTTCTTAAGCTACTTCTGGAAGACCTTGTGGGCTAAGTTAGGAACTAAGTTATTGTTTTCTACTACTTGTCATCCACAGACTGATGGTCAAACTGAGGTAGTAAATCGAACTTTATCTACTTTGTTGAGGGTTGTCATTAAAAAGAACATTAAAAGTTGGGATGATTGTTTGCCACATGTTGAATTTGCCTATAATCGCACAATGCATTCTGCTACTAAGTTTACTCCTTTTGAAATTGTGTATGGTTTTAATCCACTAACTCCTTTGGATTTATCACCTCTGCCTATTTCTGAGTATGTTAATCTAGATGGCAAGAAGAAAACGAAATTTGTTAAACAGATCCATGAGAAGGCAAGGCTAAACATTGAGCGAAGAACAGAGCAGTATATGAAACAAGCTAACAAGGGTCGTCGACAAGCTGTCTTTGAACCTGGCGACTGGGTTTGGGTTCACATGCGCAAAGAGCGGTTTCCTGTGCAGTGTCGATCTAAACTACTTCCTAGAGGCGATGGACCATTTCAAATTCTTGAGCGTATCAATGATAATGCATACAAGATAGATTTACTAGGTGAGTATCAAGTAAGTGCTACATTTAATGTTACTAATTTGAGTCCTTTTGATGCAGGCGATGATTTGAGGACAAATCCTTTCCAAGAGGAGGGGAATGATGAGAGCCATGATGGGAGCCAAGCCAGAAGATGGAATGTGAATCCTTTTGAAGTGCCACCTGGACCGATCACAAGAACTCGAGCGAAACGATTAAAGGAAGCACTTAACGGGTTGATAAAGGATGTCCATGAAGTCGGAAAAGATTGGAGCAATCATAAAGTTGGAAAGGATTGGAACAACCATGGGAATGCCCTTGCTCTTGTACAAGTCATAATGGATACGGGTTGAAGAGGGCGTGTCTTTACAAGGCACGGCCGTGTAGGAGTCTGGAGGTTACATAGAATCATACACGGTCGTAAACACGGTTCAAAAGCACAACCGTGTATGGTGTCAAGAATTTCCACAGAAAGATACACGACTAGAAGTACACGGTCGTGTATAAGCTCTACGTCGGCTCAAAGCCGCCGGCCTTTACGTCCCTGTTTTGTTATTTTACGCAACTTATTGAAGCTATGTCGTTTTGGGGCATCATTGTTACGAATTGTAAACCCTAATATAAAGCTCCTAGGGTTTAGATACAACATAGAATATAGAATATACAACATACAAGTTTGAAAACACTTTGGAGAGAATTCCTCTCTTGGTTCTTTAAAGAACTAATCTAGAACTTATCGAATTTTTATTTCGTGGCGTTCATCCCGACTTATCAATCGGTCTTTTATCCCGATTGTGGCGTCTATATATTATACCAAGGTTCTTGCCTCACTTATAGGCAACGGGTCGCGGTTTCCACTTGAGTGTGTTTGGCATCTTAGGTAACAAATTCCGAACGTATTGGTATTGGGTTTCGTCACACGTGGGCGAGGTTCATATCAATAATTTATTTCTTTTGATGAAGAAAAGCTTACATTTTGAAAAAACACACATGACCCATAAGAGATAATCACCATTGGGCCTAAAAGAAATGGGAAAAAAAAGATGGAAAAAGAAAATGAATGAAAGAAAAAAGAAAAAGAAAGAAAAGAAAAGAAATGAGAAAAGCCCAAGAATATAGTTAAACCTATACACAACAAAAAAAAAAAAACCAACAATACTTAAAAATACTAAGACCAAATACAAGAACCCAAACATTACAGCTAAAAAATATATCAACCTTCTTTGAAGACTTCTTCAAATCATTGAAAATAATTTATCTTAAGCAAAAATTGCTAGAGCAAGTACTATTTTAGTTTTCTTGACTTGTAAACTCAGGTTGAAATGATAATTCTTTCAAAATAAGACCTTAACATTGGTACTTTTTTTGAAACCAAAAGCCTATTGCATTACAAGTCCCAAAAAGGCCTAACAGATTGATCAAAGCGTATTACCTACAAGAGAGATTATAATTTTTAGAATAAAAGTTAAGAGTGACATTTAAACCGAGAGATTGTAAGGAAGTCCTCTTAGATTAATTCTATTGAGAATGAGATATCTATTTCCAAATAGAATGAGGGAATTTAAAGTCATTCCTCATTGGCGCTGTTTGGCCCAAATTTTTAATATTGATGCCCACCAAGAAGAAGATATGAGTCTTAATTGCAAGAAACCCCTCAAAAGGTAATTGATTAAGCCAAGGCACCACTTTTTCAAGATTAAACCAAATCCTCCAAGTAAAATGAGGCAAAAGAGTAAGTGATTATTGAGTAGTAGGGAAGGCTTACCCTTTATTTGTATTTTTGGGAATCCTATCAAACTCTTTACTTGCTAGCAATGTTTAAAAAATAAATAAACAATAAAAAATAAACTTAAACCTAGCATGTTTTCGTAATTAAAATTAACTAATCGACTAAAGTTTTATAAAAAAAGCGAACTATCATTTATTTGATTTTAAATAGCGAGTACGTAGGCACCTTTATAAAGCAACTCTAAAAAATATAAAAAATATTTTCAAATCATTATTAGTATAATAACTGTATCATTTTTCTAATATTTTCTTTTATACTAAAAAAAAGATATCATAATATAATTCAGATTTTAGAAGGATAAGGTGGTAACTTTAGGGTTTTAATAGGATAGCTCTCGAGTCGAGAATCTCTGGTTTTTCTTTCTTTTGTTTTTTAAAGAGAGATTTCGTTGACTAGTCATTTAGATTAGAATTAATTCGCTTAATTAATTCTAATTTAATAATTTTTTCCAAGTTCAATTGGGTAGCGACTCTAAATAAATAATAAAATTCCTAGTTTAAGTCGAAAATTTATATTAGATGAGCATAGGATCTAATATGAATCGAATTAGGGAGATAATATAAAATTTTTAAATTAGACTCGACAATTTGAAATTTACTTTAGGTTATATTTTCATACTAGCTAGAGGAGCGATTTCATGGAAGAGTGTTAAGCAAGGTTTGATAGCTTCATCCACTTGTAGCATGTTATAAAGTAGTGACACAAGCCATTTGATTAAAGAATTTAATTTCTAAGCTAATGGTTATTGAGTCAATTTTGAGATCATTGTTAATATATTATGATAACAGTGCAGCAATGTTTTTTGCAAAGAACAACAAAAATTTAAGTGGATCAAAACGTATCGAGATCAAATATCTCACTATTAGAGACTTAGTGAAGAAAGGTGATATTATGGTTGAACATATCGATACTAAAGCTATGCTTACTAATCAATTAACCATAGGTTTGAAACCTATTATATTCTAAAGACATGTCAAGAACATGTGTGGAGAACTAGCAAGTAATAGCATAATTTTGGATCATTTGTGATGTTATTACTTGCTACACTACTGCATTTTAATCAATGTCAACATTGGTCCTAATATTTG
The DNA here is from genome assembly GCA_037954665.1 of Laguncularia racemosa. Taxonomy (NCBI): domain Eukaryota; kingdom Viridiplantae; phylum Streptophyta; class Magnoliopsida; order Myrtales; family Combretaceae; genus Laguncularia; species Laguncularia racemosa. Next base: position 2,885,844 of record JBBMOL010000029.1, on the reverse strand, counting down.
TAATCATGGAAGGTCTTGTGACAATAAGAGCATAATGACCACTATAGTTCAATATTTGTGATTCTTGTTGGACCGGATTGTATTTAATGTGTACTCTCAAACTATACTAGAGGTTAGATTTGTGTTTGTTGTTCAACCTATTTGTGATTAAAATTAACGTCGCTCAAGTGGGAGCATGTTGGAAAATTTTCCAATTGTTTGGTCTTCCATTAATTGTCTGAATTTAAGATTGGATAATTATAGTCTGATGAGAACTATTTGATGGGAAAAAAAATTATTTGATCCTTTTATGTGTTAAGCCCATTTGTTCCCTATTTAAAGATGCAGTTGGACAGTTTAGTATAAGCCTTAAATCCAATCATTAGCTTGTGATGGGAGGGCCCTATTTGGAGTATTATAAATAGTTTAGGTCCTCTCTTCACTCCTTATAGTGTGAAAAACCCCTAATTAGCTGGTTTCATTGAAAGCTGTCAATTGAGAATGAGAAAGAGAGGAAGATCTAGTCATATGAGAATGAGAAGGAGAGGAGTATCTAATCATATACAATAAAATTATTTATCATGACTTTGATCAATATAGGTATACATTACATAATTATTTATATATGATATTTTAAATTCATATGTGAGATTTAAATTCATATATAAGATTTAGAGAAATCTTACAGCTGAATCTTGAAACTAATGTACAGATCATCGCCATTTTGGGGGAAGATGGTTCTGGCAAGACAACTCTTGCTAGAACTATGTACGATAAGCTATCATCTAGCTTTGAAGGTTGCAGCTTCCTTGTAGATATAAGTGAAACGACTGAATATTCTGATGATATTGATGTTTATAAGCTAAGTTAGCGTGTGTCCTTCTATGGAGAAAATGTGAGGTCTTACTAACAGTCGATGAAGGGACTAATCTATTTCGAGAAAGATTTTGCCATATGAAGGTTCTTATTGTCCTCGGTGATACTGCAAAGAGTTATCATCTGGAGGCTCTTGCAGGGCAGCTCAACTAGTTTGGTCCTGGATGTTGGATAATTATCACAACAGAACACGGTGGTTTTATTCCTTTGGCTCATCATATTTATAAGATTTCATATCCTGAGAAGCTGACCGAATATGATGGCAAAGCGTTTCAAATTCTTAGTAAGCATGCATTTAGAATGGACCACCCCGGCAGGATTTTAGAAAATTATGGGCAGAAATCTTAGAAGTACTTGGGAGTTACAATCCTTTGGCGATCAAGATCCTGGGGTCGACATTTTATGGAAGGCTAGAGACGGAATAGGAAAATATATTAATAAATTTTAGAGAGAAAACACCCCTTTGCTCTTAACCCTACAGCAGATTCTGAGGACGAGTTACGATAGCTTAAATGAAAAGCAAAAAGTGATGTTTCTAGACATCTCTTCTTTTCCCAGTGGCGTGGACAAACGAACCGCATTACTTTTGTGGTATGACTCCCTGCATTCTTCATCCTTCCATGATTTTGAGGTCCTCAGTAGCTTGTGTTTGGCGAAAGTTGACTCAAACAATGGAATCTGGATGCACCGCTTTGTTAGAGATTTTGGACCAAAGACCGAATATCTCTGCCAATGGAGAGAATAGGTGATATTTTTTCTCTGGTTGGTGTCTCGATAGTAAATACGGACAATATTTTTTTGTATCAATTTTGATATTTTTCCACCAATTAGTGGCAAATATACTTTTTTATAGATCTTTCGGTATTGAAGCTTTGAATTTAACCTAATGAGTTGAAGCGGATAGAAAAATAAACTACAAGTTATTAATATTATAGCTATGAGACGCCCAACTATTAGCTTCATCATCTCCGAACGTCATAAGCAAAGACCTTCATAATTGATACGATGTCCCGCTACCAGTACATGGGTGAATCACTCTAGCCTTGATACGATGTCCCACCACAAACACTACCAAAAACCCACTGAACAAAACCCAAAAATAAACTGAAAATCACAGCTTCACAAGAACCCTAGAAGCCAAATCACATTTGGCCGGTGCTAGCTTATAAGAAGTGCAGATGGGAGAAGAGGACGAACGAGAAGACAAGAAGTAATTTGATGTTTTTGTTGCTTTACCCCACAGCTGCTCTAAATCGAGAATTGATGAGTTCAACTTACTGAAATCATCATTATCGTTCTTATGTGTTTGATATGGAGGGCGGTGTAAGATTTATTTTGTAACTAAATTGTAAGGAGTTATATGTGTTGATAATAATAATCATTATGTAATAAAGTTATTAAATTATATAAAGTCTAAATAAAGTAATCTAATAAGATTACGAATTTTAATGCATTGAGTATTGAGTATAGAATATTGCATGTAGAAACTAAATATATTGTTTCCTATTTTATGATGGGAAAAATTGGAAATAATAAAAGTTAATAAGCAATTACCATATATCATGAAAAAAAAATATTTATTAGTTGATATATGTCACGTGTTATATATATATGGTGTATAAATAACAATATGATTTTAACACATATGATAATAAAATAGATAATTTTCAAAATAATTACCTATTATAATTTACACCATATATGCATATCAAAATATTATTAGTATTTATATACCACTGTATATAACACGTGACATATATCAACTATTGAGTTTTTTCTCCCATATCATGGTCTCCGAGTCGATGTTATTTTATTCTCTTTGACACTCATTATTAGAAATGATAGGAGATAAGAAATCTTTAAAGAACATTTTATAGACTTGAAAAGTTGCAACATTACATCAAATAAAGTATCTCACAAGTCACAAATTCACTTATGCTTTCATTCATTACTTTTATATTTTGTACCCTAATCCGAACAAATGGTATCAAAGTCATTCATGTGTGAGATTAGAGCCTATATTCAATAAAAACTTATTATTTTACATGAATCTTGTATGAGGGCCATGTTTTTTGTGATTAGGATTGATGAGAAATTACATGTAATATGAATGTTTGATTGAAAATATAGTCATTATATAGATATGTAGTACAATTATAATCACAATTTAGCCTTCAATAAAGATTAAATTAAAACTAAAAAGGAATTAAGGTTTTATAAAATGCAAAATCAAGAAGGGTACAATTCATATACAATATAAGCCTAAGTACATGATCATGTTTTGGACCATATATGTTGAGAAATAATGGTGTGACAAGAACATGAGTAGGGTACATGGCATGTTCATACTTGTGTACCTCACAGATGGAATTGTTATCAAAAAGAGGATCGAAAGTTACAAAATTAGAAACACAACCATATTCATTATTATATACTCTATCTATTTAAGTATGTGTGAAGTACATGAGCAAAAACATTCCCATATTCATGCCCATGTAGCCTAAGAATGAAGAATTTGGTCGATAACATAGTCATATTTTACTCGTGAGCCCTCTAGTTTAATAAAAAGAAAAAGAAGTGATTGTTTTGTAGTTTAATTCAAATCATGACAAACTATTATATATTTTTTACTTAAAATGAATGATTTAAATTGTATGTTGTCAAAATAATCTTTATTACGGGAGTTATTTATTTTGAATAAATTGAAAGTAATGCATGTATATTAATTATTGGTCGGTCCAAATGAGGATTATATTTGTATGAGTATTATTCGGAGTGTCTCAATATTTTGTTTAGACCGCATGTCTATTATGTTTCTTCCTATCACTTGTACATGCATCATCGTTGAATTTCCAATGTTTTATGCTCATCGTTGGGGCGACACTATCGATTGAGGGAATTTTCTTTTTTTTTTTCTCCCCTTGCCAGCCTATTGAGGAAAAGTTAAGAAGAGAGAAATCCAAGGAATATTTACAAGTAAATTCCGTTAGCAATGATATTAAAACATCTGTTAAGGCCTATTAAGAAAAACTTATTCTTATAAAAGTAATTATATATATTTTAAAAATATATAACTATTTAACATCTTAATAAATATTGTGTACATCCGTTAATTTTACGGCCGTTATCCCTCGTGCATGTCTCTATACGGAAAAAAAAAAGGGTTCCGAATATATAGAATATTCAATCATTTGATAGGATGGAGCTGAAATGCTAGTTCATAAAATTCCTTGTATTTTGTAAAGAAGAAAAAAAAAAAAAATCGATGAAAGCGCAGTTACCGGTTGGAAAAGCACGTTAGAAGTTGCTTAGTTATCTTATGAGTCGTTGACTTTGGAAAGCCCCAAAGGACCTCTCTCTCTTCTTCCTCCTTCACTTCATAAACCTACCCCTCCTCCTCCAGCTTCCTTTTGTTTTCTTTTCTTTTCTTTTCTTTTCTTTTTTTCCCCATATTGGTAACGCATAATGGAAGAAAAATGGAGTGAAAGGGGAAAGGAGGATATCCCGTCTTCCTATCCTTCCCGTCCTATCTCTACTGCAGAAAGATTCGAGTATGACGTTTTCTTGACTTCTGAAGGAAGATATGGCGGCTGGGCCTTTTCCTTTGCAAGTGTCCTCTACTGGATACTTAAGGATGCTGGACTCCGGGTCTATCCAGACGCCAAGGATATCGGTGATTCAGAAGGTATCCATCAAAGACTCATGGAAGCTATCGAAAAGTCCAGGATATGCATACCTATTTTTTCCTATTTTTATGCCTTCAGTAAAAGTTTTCTCCATGAGGTGGCTAAGATGTTCGAGTGTGGGAGAACAAGAGGACAAGTCATCCTGCCCATCTTCTATTACATTGGCAAATCTGATGTTCAAAACAGACGCCCATGTGAGGAACTTTTCCTCCAATATCAAGAGGAGGGAGTTGATTCCCATGTTATTAACAAGTGGAATGAGGCTCTCAGCGAGATTGGGTCTTCGGAAGGATATATACTTACTGATACCAACTCTGAGTATGTCTCTGATTTTAGATTTGTGATTTGTTTCAAATATGTGTACAAATATACTGGATTGCTACTTTATTCTGTCAGATTGGATATCCTCCTTATCTTACCCTTCTTTTTCTTTGGCAGAGATCATAAAATGATTCTAAAGAGAATCGTCGCACAAGTTAAGAAGCTGTTAAAGAAGGTTCCTGTTGATGACAATATAGTGGGAATGGAGCAACAAGTACAGGCAATAGTTGAAATGCTTAAAGTTTCTTCTAATGATGTGCGGATAGTTGGAATCTGTGGCATGCCTGGCATTGGCAAGACAACTCTTACAAAAGTTGTGTACAACAAGCTCTGTCTTACCTTTCAGGGTTGCAGCTTTATAGCAAGTATTCGAGAAACATCTGAAAAAAAGGGACTTGATTCCTTGCAAATTAAGCTCATCAAAGAACTCCTTAACATGAACTATAAAGATTTCAGATCATTTGAGGACAATCTTAAGTTTGTCAAGCATAGACTCCGTCGTATGAGAGTTTTGGTGGTATTGGATGACGTGGAGTGTCTTGATCACATCAAAGCATTTGGTGTGGATTTTCAATGTTTTGGCCCCGGAAGCAGGATCATTCTAACAACACGAAAGCCAGAACTTCTTATCGAGGCTAAAGTTCCTCATAGGTATTTCGTTGAAGAATTGGATGAGCTGCATGCTCTCAAACTCTTTTATAGTCATGTGTTTGGAAAAGACATTCCAGTGGGAGAATATAGTCATCTGTCTGCTGAAATTGCTTCAAGCACTGGAGGGGTTCCTTTAGTGATTAAGTTGGTAGGTTCTGATTTGTCCAATTACAGAAACAAGGAAAAAAAAAGATGGGAAGAGGTTTTGCAGAAGTTACAAATTTGTCAATATAAGCCAGTGCAAGAGCTGCGGATGCTGAGTCATGATGATTTATTCAAAGGTCGATGGCATTTTTATCATGACAAAGCATGTTTTCCAATGGGAGAAAGTAATGACATCTCTCATTATGACGTGATATTGAGCTTCGATGCACGAGATAGAGTGAAGAATTTGGTGGAAAGTCTACATAAAAGATTGGAAAGTTTTGGAATTGGCATTTTTGCACTAAATGGAGACTCTGTGCAGGTCAATGATACTGGCAAAATCTTCATTCCAGTTTTCTCAAAAAGCTATGCTTCAAATTCACCATGCCTTGACATGTTGGTGCATATGGTGGATTGCAGAAGGTGCTCTGCCACCAACCATATTTTACCCATTTTTTGTGCAATCAAACCCTCCAATATTAGGCTTGAGATTCCATTGTCTCAAAGATGCCTATCTGAAGATGATAAGATTGTGAATCAGTGGAAGGAGGCTCTAATTGAGGTTGCAAATATCAGCGGATGGTCACTTGCAAGGACCTTCACGTAATTCCTTTACCTTTTCTTAACTCTTTGAAACCATAACATTATTTCCTCCCTTAGTTGTGTTGAAAAGTTAATTTAATTATTTGAGACGAACTTGTGTTACTTAATTCATCTGAATTTCCAAATGAATACTAGTTAGCAAGTCAAAATGGCAAACTTTGAAGATACAGTTTTGCAAGCCACAAAGCTTGTTAACTGCATGATAGTATCTATTTATTTCTTTGTGGCCTGCTTTATATTGTTATCCTGGCCATATTGTTTATTGTGCTTTAATGCTACTTCCATCTAAACATTGTGCAGAGAAGAAGAAATTCACGACCTATTGGATTCAGTTTGTCAAATGGTTTTGCACAAACTAAAGCTGAACCAGTTAAGTATGGGACATCACTTAGTGGGAATTAATAATCACGTGGAAAGAATTCTGGAGTTGTTGAATCTTGAGGTTAATGATGTACGGCTTATTGCAATTTCGGGTGAAGATGGGGCTGGCAAGACAACTCTTGCCGAGGTTGTATACCATCAGCTATCCTCTAATTTTGAAGGTTGTAGCTTCCTCGCAAAGATAGACGAAAGGACTTGGCATGATGATGGTATTAAGTATTTGCAAGCCCAGATGGCATCTGACCTTCTCAATAAAGAGTGTCATAGTCATGTCTTCCAATCGGTGATTCAAGGGATTAATCTAATCAAAGAAAGGTTTCAGAGTATGAAGGTTCTGATTGTTCTTGATGATGTCACTGAAAGCTCTCATATGGAGGCTCTTGTGGGACAGCTCAACTGGTTTGGTCCTGGAAGCAGGATAATAATTGCATCAAAATTTGCTCCTACTGTTCATCTACCTCATATCTGCTATGAAATTCTGCCTAACTGGGGAGGTGCATTTGATAAAAGTTATGAACTCTTTTGCAAGCACGCGTTTAGAAAGGATGATTCACTCCCTAGTTTTAAATCATTATCAGAGGAAATTGTGCATCTACTTTCGGGTTTTGCTTACCCTCTTATATCCATTGAGATAGTGGGGTCACTACTTTATGGAAAGTGTGAGGCTGAATGGGAATGTTTGTTACAAAATTTGCAGCATATGAAAGATCATGAACAGATTTTAAGGATGAGTTATGACAGGTTAAATGAAAAGCAAAAGCAGGTTTTTCTTGACATCTCATGCTTCCCCAGTGGTATAGACAAACGGATTGCATCTTTCCTGTGGAACAACTCCCTGAATTCTCCAGCTTTCTATGACATTGAAGTACCCATCCTCTTGTCGCTGGTGAAAATTGATGCTAATAATGAAATCTGGATGCACCATGTAATTAGGGAATTCGGTAGAGGAATTGTGGATCAAGAGAGCAAACAAAGGAAGAGAAAACGTAATCCTATATTTTGTCCTTTTACTTATCTTCTTAGATTTTCTGAATACTATATTTGAAGTGCAGTTTCAAATGCGGAAAATCTAAAGTTATTATTCCTTGTTTGTTTTATCCCATAGTTTTTATGTAGACTTAGCCAGTTACTTCTTTTTTTTTTTTTTGGTGGGGGGTCCAGTGGCTTAGCTAGTTCAATGATGCTAACAAGAATAGACTTAAAAATTTCCCATAAATATGAATTACTGTAAATTTGTGTGCATTTAACGTTTTTTCATTTGACGAGATCAATTGAAGAAACCAAACTGAAAGATAGGAGACATTATGAGATTATCTACGCATGTAGCTTCCTCAGAAATTCAGAAAAGTTTTCCATGACATTGTCATATTATCTTGAAGGGATAAGTGTGAAAATAGTCCTCCTTCTACTACTATGCTGTTTAAGTGATTCACTTTTAACTTTTCTATTTGAATCTTAAACATTTTAATTTTTCTAATCAATTCTCCATCATTTTAAATCAACTAAAAAAATGCTCTATAATATTTGCTAAATAGAAAAGTAGTTAAAGGGAGAAAACTATTTGGGTACTTTTCCCTTTCCTAGATGTTGATAGAAGACATGTTATTTGGTGCTCCGTTGAGGGCAGAGCAATAGGCATCTTCTTCTTTACTTAGTTTGTCATTTAGCGAAATACTTTTACTTAACAATCTCTTGCCTTATGTGATCTACTATAACAGGAGAAAATGAACTTGGTTTAGAGCTGCCAGCTCCAGGATTTGAGAGAATGGCTAATGTAAAGTTTTTCAAGCTGGACTATCTAATCACCAATGGAAGTGTTGATTTTGTGAGGCTAAGAGATCTTATTTGGCAACGGTGTCTTCCAGATTTGCTAGCAACTCTTCGTTCACAACATTTAAGAATTCTTGATATGTCATGGAGCAAGATAACAGAGAGCTGGGAAGGTTGGCATCACATTGAGGTAATTTCATATAGATATGCTTCTCCATGCATTACATTGACTTAGGAACCAGTTAGAGAATTTGGTTGTGATATTAAATTGATTAATTAACGGGAATTAACGCTGCCTCTTTCTTCTCTTGTTGAAGGTGCCGCAACTGCAAGTTCTAAACCTTACGGGCTGTTCTGACCTAATGCTAACTCCCGCTTTCTCCTTTTGCCCAAATTTAGAGATGTTAATCCTCGAACATTGTTCACGATTGGTTAAGATAGATCCTTCCATTGGTAAATTATACTGCCTAACTACCTTAAATTTGAGGTATTGCCTTGAACTTAGTGTGCTACCAAAAGAAGTGGGTTGCTTGACAGCTCTAAGAGAGCTTTCTCTTGATGGAACTTCTTTGAGAGAAATTCCCGTCTCAGTTGGCCATCTTAAAAACCTTCATTCTCTTACTGCCATTAATTGTTTCTCACTGAGTCATTTGCCCAAATCAGCTTGTGCCCTGGGCTCTATCACAGAAGTCAGACTTGATTGTACCAAGATTACTGAACTTCCTTATTGCATTGGGAGAATGAAACTTCAACGTCTATCATTAAGGGGCTGTCGGGGTTTAAAGAGAATAGCATCCCTAGTTGGTGAAGTGGAGGGCTCACTGGTAGAGTTGGATGTGTCAAAGACAAGCATTTCCGAACTACATAAATCAATTATAAAATTGAAAGCACTGAAAGTGCTAAAGGTGGACTTCTGCTTCATATCAAAGTTTCCCCCCGGTTTTGGAGAGTTGAAAAAATTGGAAGAAATACATGCATCTTGGTGTAGGAACTTGGAAAATCTTCCTTATGACATTGGGAAACTTGAATCTCTAAGGATCTTAAAAGTAGGACAGTCTTGTATTTCTGATCTGCCAAAGCTTCCCTCCAGCTTAAGTCATTTGCATGTTGAATCAACGGAATTGAAGGGATTGCCTGATTTTGCTAATTTGGAAATGCTTAAAGAATTTTCCCTGGTAAATGGTGACATCCCAGATGTTTCAATGGCAGTAAGTGCTGGGAAAGATGATCCTTTCCACTGGCTTGAGAGGTCCACCTACCTAAGGACCCTAGAATTGTGCCTTTCGAATATTAAGACATTACCATGCATTCCTTATTTTCTCAGAAAATTAAGCTTGCGCTGCAAAAATCTGGAGCGCATCCCATCCCTTCCTTCAGGATTGGTAATTTTATCTATTCAAGATTGTAGGTCACTGAAGGAAATGCCATGTATTACAGACGAAAACAAACTGGAGGAGATTGAAATCCTGCATTGCCCAGAAATTAAGAAGATAGAGGGTCTTGAAAAATTGCAAGCATTGGTGATCCTGAATATATCAAGCAGCGGGATAGTATCACTCACTGGACTTGATGGATTGACCTCTCTTAAGAAATTGACTCTGTTGGATTGTGGTTCCTTATGTGAGTTTCCTAATCTATCTGCATTAAAGGATGTCGATGTCAAACATAGTCCCTAAGGATATTCATATGGAAGATTCTGTAGTACATTTAGTTCCATGGAAGAGAAACAAGCAGGCGACTTTTACTGTGATTTTAGGTGTGTGTATTTTGTGGAAAACATTTTCTTACTTTACGCCCTATAGGCAACGTGTTGCAATAGCTTTAGAGGTGGCATTAATTCGCCTATAATCTTAAATCTTTTGGGGCATATCGTACCGCCCTTACAATCATGTCAAAGGACAGATATATGTGCCTAATAAGGCTTGTCACACAGAAGCTATTGAGGCGAAAGTATCTAAAATTAAAAGACTTTTAAAAGGAAACAAATCTATGTAACAATTGCCAATTGGATGCCTCCTAGAGTAATGACATAATTTAATCTAGGAATATTATACCAATAGATGATTCGATAACAATGCAAGATATAAGTGATGCAGCAATTTAGCATGAACAAATCAGATCAATCGACGATTGATCTCAAAAAGAGTACAAGATGGTGATAAAGCCTCACTTTCAAACAAGTTTCATTTGCAATATGTGATAAGATATGATATAATGAAATAAAAACAAAAAGAATATTATAAATATCCTAAAACTTGGATCAACACGGTCTTCAATACAGGCATATAGTAGCTCATATATCATGTTGTGGACATTTTTCTCCGTCTTTTACACATTTGCGAGTACGCCCACCAACATGCCCACCAACACAAGTATGTTAGAACCTATGTTAAACTGCACACCCCTCAATGCACCTACATGCCTACTTGCACAGGCGTACATCTTCTTGGGTTGTTCTGCTCTACATTATTCTCTCTCATCTAAAAAGAACTCAATCTCGAGTTTTCTGCTAAATACAATAATGCATCATTAGGATTAAAAAGGAAATATATTAGCCACATCACGTATTTTTGAGATGCCTATACTATTAGGCAATCTAACCACATAAGCATTGTTAATAATCTTTTACATAATCCGGTATGGGCCATACTTATTGTTTTGCAGCTTATTGTACTTTCCTATTGAAAACCTTTCTCTTTGCAAGAACACTATCACTTAATCACCTACTGAGAACAATTTCTTTTTACAATGTTTATTTATTATTGCTTTATCCTAGATATATGTTTGCCTTATCTTTCCTCTCACCCTTGCTGTTAGTACTTGCCTCACACTCGACATATATATAGTTTTGGACTCTTATTGTATCATCCATCTCCTCTTTTGACTGCTTAATTGTGAGGAATGAATGTCCCTCCACCTTAGAAGGTTTAGAATCATTCACTAACTTCAAAGGCAAAATTGTAAACTTCACCCTATCTTTTTTCAACCTGTACACATTCTCCATACCCACATGCTAAGTGTTAACATCATACTGTCAAGGTCTATCAAACAGTAAGTGATAGGTATCCCTATCCACTATATCACAATATACTTTATCTCGGTATTTACTAATGGAAAAAGGTCCTTTACAGTGTTCTTTAATCTCGCCCAAAATTTCATCCATGCTTTGACGTCTTTAGGATGGTCTTCGGGACTAGAGATTTTCCAGCTAGCAATGGGGCTGGTAATGGAGTTCGGCGACCCTTTCGGCAACTTATTATTCAGGAACTTCTAGGGCATGGAATAACACAGCTCAAGAGCAGGTAAAGTATTACAAAGTTCTGGACTCTTTAAGCTCATCCAAATCTTCATCCGTTAAACTCTTTGCTTTCCCTAGATGATCAGCCTCATCGATTGCTTCTACGTACCCTTCAAGCAAAACCTGGCTCCTCTTCTTCTTCTTCTTCTTCGGTTGAATGGTATCTCTATGTTTCATCTTCTTCATGTTCTTTTGGGTGGATATGCTGGTGTTAGGCAGAGGAATTGAAACCCATGAACCGGATATACGTGCAATTCTCTCCATTGCAATCTCTTTGCACTCTATCTTATCTCTTTCTTAATGTGAAAAGATGGAATGTCTCCCAGAAATAGAACCGAAGAGGGCACGAGGGAATTTCAATATATATATATATGGTGAGAGTGGAATTGCGGACAGCAGTCGTTAGACGACCTCGCCTACCACTATTTGGTTGACAACTGATTAGTCTAACCTGTGGATCACTGGTGGTTCTTCTGGAAGTGATGGAGGTCAAGTTTCCATCCAGCCAATGCCATCATCGGTAGCATCCATTGACTCTATTCTACCTTCTATGACAAACCTTCATCAATTGTCGTATACATCAACACCATCCTCAAATTTATTATTCTTCAAAAGAAATTGCTTCACGCAGACAAGAACAAGATCCAACTCTACAAATCTTTCAAGGATTTCGTCAAGTATAATGACTATATAATCAAGTGCACACAAGTCCTTACCTCGCATTTCATCTAGCTAAACCTTCGGAGTTTACACGCCGATCGAAGATGAACTTCATTTTTAATTCTCACTCTCTCCTTGCTTTTGTCCAGCAGTCCCCACCACGAACGTTGATGATCGAAGGTAACGAGAAACCATTCAAACGCGAACAGCACTCCAGTGGAGAAACCGACGAAGACCTCATCGAGATCGGCTACGGAGACTACGGTGACTTAATCTAACCAGCTACTGCGACATTGATGGCAGCCGAGCTTACCTCGTTTTTGGCGTCGTAATTAAGGGTAGCCGAGGAGGAGCGAAGGGATGTGAGGTGTGGAAGAGGAAGAAGAGGTTACTGCTGCTGCTAGGAAGAGCTTCGACAATTGCTCTGTTTTCGTGTTGAAAAACAGGGGCGAGAAAGAAAAGAAAAACGGGAAAGGAAAGAGGGCAGGAGCAGGGGAGAAGATGAGGATGTAGATTCTTGAGTCGTTGATAGCTCCCAACAGCTCTCCTTCAATCTTCACTCTTCCGTATCTCTTCATCGTTGTTGTTGATGCCGTTGTTTGTTTCCTGGTCATTACCTTGTCTTCATCGGCGGAAGCGTGGCCATGCTCACCGGTCTTCAAAGTTGAAACTTTAATAACTTGAATAGTCGAATCCACCACCCAAACAACAACCAGTCATTAAAAGTTACTTGATATTACTTGATTCACTTGATCTTTGAAGCCTTGGTCAGAAACACGGTGGTGGACTCCACCACTCTTCGACCACCGGCGATGCTCCTAAGACTGTCGACTGGCCTCCTCTTGGGCTCAAACTTCAATCCCTCAAGCAGCTTTGCAGCAAACCACTCCTAACTCCCCAAACCTCACTTGCTCGGTTTATCCCATCATTTCTCATTTCCTCTGGTCCAACTTTCCAACCTCAATCTTCAATTATAGTAAACGAAATGGGATCCCAAATGGCGTTGAGTTGTCGAACACGAGCAAGAAGAAGTGGAAATGGAAATGGAAGTGGAAGTGCGGAGAGGTCGACGGGAGAGAGAGAGGGTTCCTTCAACAACCAGAGAGAGGATGAGAAAAAAGAAAGGAAGGGAAAGGAAGGAAAAGAAAGAAAGAAGGAAAAGAAAAAAGACGATGGGACAGTGTGTGGCTGATGTGACAAAGATCAAGAGAAAGAGAAAGAAGACCATGAGAAAAAAAAATAAAAATTCAAATAAGGATAAGGAGTTATCATTTTTTTTTTATTTATTTAGTATGCCTATTAGTATTTTATTAATTATTTAATTTATAATATTTTATATAAAAAATTATATTTATATTAAATAAAATATTTTTAATATAATTATTTACATAAAATTTTCATGTAACTATCATAAATCCAAAACTTTAATTCTTACTTTTATTGATTATAACTACTTAATAAATCATGTTCTTTTCTTACTTTTATATTTAAAGTATATTATTACTTATTATAAAATTTTTATCATATGTAAATTGTTAAAATAGTATTAATATATTATAATAATTTAATTTCTCATTGTTAGTATTTTTACAAATTTTTGAAACGTTTTATTCTTCCCTCCTTCAAGAAGTTTTGTCCTCGAAACTTTACAACAATCGTCTCTTCGCTTTTGTCACTTTCATTGGATTTTCAATTTTTATGTTTGGAATTTAATGTCATCGTTTCGTACACAAACTCACATACCTAAACAAGTTTGCTAAATTTTGGAGTTTGTATGCTTAAGGAATTTAATTCTATTTCTCAAATAATATTGCTATAGTGATAAATAGTATAAACTTATTATCGTAAGCATTTAATTCTTTTATTTATTACTTTTACTTATTTACTCATTTCTATGAATAGTCAATTCTTCTAACTAGGCTCATTTTTACAAGAATTCGATTCTTCTAGTATATATATATTTTAGGGAAGACATATCTCAAAATTGTAAGGCTTTGAATTTAAAATTTAAGGTGTTAGGAATATCATTTAAATTTGATAAGCGTTAATCATTTTATCTATGTTTGTATGCTTTATTAAATTCTTAAACCCCTCTTAGTGAGTTTCATCTTTCAACTTCTTATGTTCTAAGACGAGCAATCAACCTCTTATCTTGAGGATTCTGTTGTGATCCAGCTCAAAGTTTGTATTGGCCCCCTATCTCACCTTGTTTTAAATATCCATTAAGTCACTAAGTTGTATCTCCCGTATTTTATCTAGAAGAGTAGGTCATATTTCCAAATTGGCTAATTATGCTTCCTTTACATGCCATATAAATTTGATCCAAGCACCTGTGGGTTGTGGACCCACACTGATAACATTTACCTTTTAAGTTTGGACCCTCTCGAGGGTAGTGTTGTCTTCGAAACCTGATGCTTATGAATTATTGATCTTCATATTTTGTGATATCTTTTAACTTTGTTTTTCAAAATCTCCATTTGTGGTTTCGAATGGGGATGTAAGGTTCTAAGAGTTAGGATGCTTTAAGTAGAATATTGATAGAAGCTAATCCTACAGTAATAAATATATATATTTATATGTATAGACTATCGTCTAAGTCTTTTATTATTTTATTTCTAAAATTCTACCAAGGTTCTACCCCATTTTGACAGTTTGGTAGGTTGGTCCTATCTTTAACAACCTAAAGCTCTAATATCATTCTTGTCATGCCCTAAAAGGGGTTTAGGAGTTTCCACTAAAAGTCATCACATCACGTATCACATCACGTATGCACCCGTAATATGATAACCGTCTTGCAAGTCAAAGGTCATAAGACTCTAAATAATTATTTAAACAATTATAACTAATTATAATACATGTAATCATATAATAAGGATATAACTATGGATTCACATATTTCACAGTGGACCAAAATCGTAGAGAATTAGAATCCTTTACCAAAACAATAAAATATAGTCTCATAATTTAAATTTCCACATCAAGTACCTAAGAATAATATTATATCTAAATAATCTATCAATCACAAACCTTACTTTATCGTTCGTGATTCTTAAAGCTCTTGTCATAACATATCCTATCCCACTTTTGTGTTGTTTTCTACAAGATAGTCTTTGGAGGGGTGAGCACACTACGGCTCAATGAGATGGAAGTGCAAAACTCTTAATACTGCACACACACACATACACACAATTTCAAACAAGTTTTAAAATCATATGATATGCATGGGTAACCATATGCAATGCAACATTGTACGCGGTCTTCTGGTAACCAGCGTAAAGTTTAGGGTTTACGTCCCCTTTGACCTTAGGTTAGAGATTCGGATCATACCATTAGTGCTCAGGTCTCAAACTCAATTAATTACTTTTATCCCTTTATTAGAATTGTTTCTTAATCTCAGTGTCATAAGCTTAAGTGTTACTCACACACCAAGCCAACTCAAGTGTTACTCACACACCAAGCAATAAACACCCTCAAGGACAGACCAAACTCGAAACCGTTAAGTCACGATAATCCCCCAATCACTTAATTCGCACTTAGTAGAATAGTAATCATCCGATTACTTCCGATGCACCCTGCAGCAGTGATGGCCTTCAATTTTATGCAATGCATGTCCAATTTTAGTTAAGTCTAATCCTCTAATTAATTGGTTCGAGGTGATCAACCAATATATGGTTACAAGCCAATTCCACAAGAAAAAACAATCTACACTTTACATTTATGTTCACCATAGCAAGAAGCATCAAGCATTACACGTCATAGTTATAGCAAGGAAGACTAGAACCAGATAAAATAAAATTAACGAGACAACAAAATCACAAATAAATAAATTTTAAAAATAAATCAACATATGAGGCCAGATCAATAATAGCACAATATAACCCAAAGTCATCAATTACTTCACCACTCAAGCCATCAGACATTAAGTTTCTATTTTCGTGTCAAAATGGAAACAAATCAAATATTATTCCACTTTGAGAAATTCTCGGTTCATCACAATCCAATTAACCAGGATTGAAATATCATTCTTATTCTTTAACAACAACTAGATCATTCCATTACTCAATCCTCAACATTCGAAAATTTGTAAAAATAAGACCACTGATATACATCACATAATTACTTATCATAGATACTAAACCTACATCATTACAATCCACACTCCCATTCATGACTTCATTGTCTTAATCTAACAGTTTCCCTACTGTTATTAATTTATAACAATCAATAATATATAAATAATAATTTCACAATCGTAAATATATATACATATGAAAATATATGTATTTATTATCTAACCCTATTTATATATACCTATATTTTCAATTTAGCTAGAGAGGCAAGTTCGTAAAACATATTCCCTTACAATTGTGCAAAGAGTGAAAGAAAATATTTATTAGCTTGAAAAGATGAAAATTTATACTTGTGACTATATATAATTATACGTATAAATGTAAGTGTACATATGGAGTGAAAATAATTTTATTCAATCATCATCATATATATATATATGTATATAGATCCCCATTTGTGTGTAAAATGATATAATTTGTCTCATAATATGTACACATATGCATTAATTTATATAAGGGAAAAGTTAGGTTTATATATTAATTTAGTTTAAAGAAAATAAAGTTAAAATCGCGACATCAAGTCAATAGTGATAATATTAGTGTAACGGTGCTAAGTGCCAACATCAAAATAGTGACATCTAAATTTTAAAACCCTTTTGTTTCCCTTACCATTAGGATAGTATTTTTGTGTTGTCAAAATAGTATTCATTGGTATCATCCAACTTCTAATCTCTTTACAAAATTACATTCCCAACCCATTTTACTCTACTTCTAACTTCAAAATAATAACAATCACAACAACTATAGCAGCAACCAAGCAAGAAAATACACATATACATAACATATCAGAAGTAAACATAACATTGTAGTATATCGTAGAGTTTTTCAGTCACCTATCTATAATCATCATTGGTCATAACATTCATCAAGCGATTCCAATGTGTGATCACTTTACCTCAGCATAAGCAAAGGCCTAATGGAACCTATGAAAGCTCTACATCATGGAGGTTCTCACCATTATAGCACTTTGCTTCCTTCTCAACATTCCTCAAAGACGACCATTGAGTTTGTATGTGTTGATTGAGAGGTGAATTGCTAGCTAAAGAGTTGAAAAAGGTTCCGATCTTGCAAAAGTCTCTTGAGAGCCATGACAACCAAGAACACTTAGCTCAAATAGTAGAAGAAAATGTTCATCCATTTCCTTCCACCAACAACCTAGAAGAACTAAAATAATTTTTGTTTAGCTAAAGAGTCTAATAGTACATGCCACAGCCTGCTCCTAAAATTTCAACCATGCTTTGACGTCTTTAGGATGGTCTCTGGGACTAGAGATTTTCTAGCTAGCAATGGGGCTGGTAATGGAGTTCAGCGACCCTTCCAACGACTTATTTTCAAGGAACTTCTAGGACATGAAATAACACAGCTCAAGAGCAGGTAAAGTATTACGAAGCTCTAGAATTTTGTCATAATTGAAACCAAAACCAAGATCCAAACACCCTTTAAGCTCATCCAAATCTTCATCTATTAAACTCTTTGCTTTCCTTAGATGATCAGCCCCATCAATTGCTTCCATGTACCCTTCAAGCATGATCAGCCTCATCGATTGCTTCCACGTACCCTTCAAGCAAAACCTAGCTCCTCTTCTTCTTCTTCTTTGGTTGAATGGTATCTCCATGTTTCATCTTCTTCATGTTGTTTTGGGTGGATATGCTGGTGTTGGGCAGAGGAAATTGAATCCCATGAATCGGATTCACGTGCAATTCTCTCCATTGCAATCTCTTTGTACTCTTTGTCTTATCTCTTTCTCAATGTGAAAAGATAGAATGTCTCCCAAAAATAGAACCGAAGAAGGCACGAGGGGAATTTCAATAGATATATACCATGAGAGTGGAATTGCAGACAGTAGTCATTAAATGACCTTGCTTGCCACTATTCAGTTGACAACTGATTTGTCTAACCTGTAGATCACTAGTGACTCTTCTAGGAGTGATGGAGGTCAAGTTTCCGTCCAACTAATGCCATCATCGGTAGTGTCCATTAACTCCATTCTACCTTCTATGACAAACCTTCATCAACTATTGCATACATCAACACTACCTTCAAATTTATTATTCTTCAAAAGAAATTGCTTCACGTAGATAAGAACAAGATCCAACTCTACAAATCTTTCAAGGATTTCGTCAAGTATAATGACTATATAATCAAGTGCACACAAGTCCTTAACTCGCATTTCATCTAGCTAAACCTTTGGAGTTTACACGTTGATTGAAGATGAACTTCATTTTTAATTCTCACTTTCTCTTTGTTTCTATCCAACAGTCCCCACCACAAACGTTGATGATCGAAGGTAACGAGAAACCTTCCAAACACGAATAGCACTCTAGTGGAGAAAACTGGCGATGACCTCAGCGAGATCAGCCATGAAGACTACGGTGACTCAATCTAACCAGTTATTGCAACATCAACGACAGCCAAGCATACCCTGTTTTGGCGTCGTAATTAAAGGTAGCTGAAGAGGAGAGAAGGGATGTAAGGTGTGGAAGAGGAAGAAGAGGTTGGTGCTATTGCTAGGAAGAGCTACGATAACTGCTCTGTTTTCATGTTGAAAAACAGGGAAGGAAAGAGGGTAAGAGTAGGGAAGAAGATGAGGATGTAAATTCTTGAGTCGGTGATAGCTCCCAATAGCTCTCCTTCAATCACTTCACTTTTCCATATCTCTTCATCGTTATTGTTGATGTCGTCATTTGTTTCTTGGTCATTACCTTGTCTTCATCAGTGGAAGCGCGACCATGCTCACCGATCTTCAAAGTTGAAACTTTAATAACTTAAAGAGTCGAATCCACCACCCAAACAACAATCGGTCATTAAAAGTTACTTGATATTACTTGAGTCACCTGATTTTTGGAGACTTGGTCGGAAACATGGTGGTGGATATTAAACAAATCAACATCAGATTGTAGTTGCCTGTTATTAAGTCTTTATCCATTTAGTTGTTGGTTTATTTTTAGAATCTTTAGTAGTCTACAAGGGAGATAATGATGAATTAGATTTGTTGCTTAAAAGGTGGAAAACATATAATCTCTGATTTGTTTTATGTTTTAAGCCTATAAATAGGCTGACTTTTAATCAAATAAAATGGGGAGTTTTTTTTTTTTTAATCTTCTGCTATATCTTATGTAACAATCTGGTATCAAAGCAGGTTTAGTCTTTGGGAGATCATAGTTGTAGTTGTGTTTGATTTTTTCTGTCGACATCATGACGGACCTACAAGCTATCAGCAGAATGAAAAGGCTCAACAACAATAATTACAACACATGGTCAACCTGCATGATGTCGTATATGCAAGGGCAAGATCTATGGGAGGTTGTCAACGGCAGCGAGGTGACACCACCGGAAGTCGAAGATGCAAATGGCATGCTGCGAAAGTGGAAGATCAAAGCAGGCAAGGCAATGTTTGTCTTAAAGACGACGGTTGAAGAGGATGTGCTAGAACACATTCAAGATGCCAAAACCCCAAAGTAGGCATGGGATACGTTTGCTAACCTGTTTTCAAAGAAAAATGACACGAGGCTTCAACTATTAGAGAGTGAATTACTCTCGATAGCATAGCGCGACATGACGGTCGCACAATATTTCCATAAAGTGAAGATGTTATGTCGAGAAATCTTAGAGTTAGATCCACAAGCCCCGATCGGAGAGACAAGGATGAAGTGGGTTATCATCTATGGTCTGAGGTCTGAATATAGAGGCTTTGTTGCTGCTGTACAAGGATGGCAAACTCAGCCATCGCTTGTAGAATTCGAGAATTTGCTAGCTGGTCAAGAAGCCTTAGCCAAGCAAATGGGAGGAGTTTCACTAAAGAGTCAAGAGGAAGCACTCTATGCCAATAAAGGCAGATGGAATTCGAAGCAGCATGGGTTTGGTGGATATAAAAGGAATGATGGTGAGACAAGAGGTCATCAAAGCGAAGGAAGTGCTCGTGGAAGGGAAGGCTCAAGGAGTCGAAGTCGTGGCAAAAAGTTTGAAGGATAGTGTTTTAATTGTAAGAAGAAGGGACATATGGCAAGAGACCGCAGGTTGAGGAAAAGTTCGTAGAAAGTAATGTTGTTACTTCTAACGTCGAGGAGGAGTGGGATGCTGAAGCACTCTTTGCTGCAGAAGAAGAAGACTTTGCCTTTACAGTTATAACATCCAATCAAATCAATTACGAAAACGATTGGATTATTGACTCAGGTTGCTCCAATCACATGACAGGTGATGTTGGAAAGCTGTAGAATTTATCAGATTACAAGGGAAGTCGTGTTGTGGTGACAGCAAACAACTCAAAGTTACAAATAGCTCATATTAGGAGTACAACTGTCGCTCCTCAATCCAGTGATAATGGGGTGTCACTTCAAAATGTCTATCATGTCCCAAGTATGAAGAAAAATCTCCTCTTGGTAGCACAATTAACGGCTTCTGGTCATTTTGTCCTGTTTGGACCGCGAGATGTGAAGGTATATCATGACCTTGAGATCATAGAACAGCCAGTGATGAAGGGACGAAGGTTAGAGTCGGTCTATGTGTTGTCAGTAGAGACTGCCTATGTAGACAAAACAAAAAGGAATGAAACTGCTGATTTATGGCATATGCGACTAGGCCATGTTAGCTACTCCAGGTTAGATGTGATGATGAAGAAGTTAATGCTGAAGGGACTTCCACAAATTGAAGTTAGAATAGACACAATGTGTGCAGGTTGTTAGTATGGAAAAGCACACCAGTTGCCATTTGAAGAGTCTAAATTTAAAGCAAAGGAACCATTCTCTAATGTGTTTGGGCCAGTTAAGTAAGCTTCGATTGGTGGAATGAAGTACATGGTGACTTTCATTAATGACTTCTCAAGGTATGTGTGGGTTTACTTTATGAAAGAAAAATCTGAAACTATTTCAAAGTTTAGGGAGTTCAAGAAGGAAGCAAAAGCAAAGGTTGATGGAAAGGTTTGTTGTCTATGCACTGACAACGGAGGAGAATTCACCTCAAATGAGTTCTCAAATTTCCTTCAGGAGTGTAGAATACGTCATCAATTCACATGTCCTAACACACCGTAGCAAAATGGCACAGTAGAAAGGAAGAACTGGCACCTGGCTAAAATATGTCGAAGTATGCTTCATGCTAAAAATGTTCCTGGACGTTTTTGGGTAGAAGCAATGAGGACAGCTGCATATGTGATAAATAGGCTTCCTCAATGAAGGTTAGGTTTCCTTTCACCCTTTGAAAAGTTATGGAGTACGAAGCCTACTGTAAGTCATTTCAAAGATTTTGGTTCTATATGCTATGTATTTTTACCTGATCATTTACGTAGCAAGATGGACAAGAAGGCTGTTAGGTGTATCTTTGTAGGATATGACAGTTATAGGAAAGGATGGTGGTGTTGTAATCCAATAAATGGGAAGTGCTACACATCCCGAAATGTGGTGTTTGATGAAGCTTCATCATGGTGGTCTTTGGATAAGGAAGTATTGTCAGACTCAGATGCTTTTAAGGAGGCATTGGAACATCCTCAAATCCACCTAAGTCTGGATGAAGCTGAAGGTATTAACGATGAAGGTAATGCCAAGGAAAACAGTGCTCACAATCCTTGGCAAACTGGTGTATATCAACATTCAAGCGAAGAACGTGAGTCTAGTGCAGTGTCAGCACCAATTCCGCTCAGAAGGTCAACAAGAGCCAAAAAGCTAAATCCCAACTATGCCAATGCCGCCATTATAGAAGAAGTAGAAGAGAAAGAACCAGCGACATATGAGGAAGCATCTCAAGATCCAAAGTGGATTAAAGCAATGGAGGAGGAAATCACAGCTTTAGAACGGAATCAAACTTGGGAGATTGTACCAAAACCAAAAGATGTCAAACCTATTTCTTGCAAATGGGTTTATAAGGTAAAGCACTGCACAGATGGATCAGTTAAGAGGCACAAGGCTCGTCTGGTAGCTCAGGGGTTTTCTCAACAGTATGGACTAGACTATGATGAAACGTTTAGTCCAATAGCAAAGCTTACAACCGTTCGAGTCCTTTTAGCACTTACAGCTAACAAAGTTTGGAACCTTTGGCAGATGGATGTAAAGAATGCATTTTTGCATGGAGAATTGGATCGGGAAATCTACATGTATCAACCGGTGGGCTTCCAAAGTCGAGAACATCCAGAGTATGTGTGTAAGCTTCGGAAGGCGCTTTATGGACTAAAACAGGCACCAAGGGCTTGGTATGGTAAGATTGCTGAATTCTTTACTCATAGTGGCTACTTGGTGCACCGGCAGACTCTAGTTTGTTTGTCAAATCTATTGGAAGCAAACTAGCTATTGTGCTAGTGTATGTGGATGATCTGATTCTTACAGGAGATTGTGAGGAAGAAATTCTCCGAACAAAAGAGAATTTGTCAATCCGGTTCCAAATGAAAAAACTTGGACAACTTAACCACTTCCTTGGTTTAGAGGCTGATCATAGAAAAGATAGGATCCTGCTCCATCAACAAAAGTATTCCATAGATCTGTTGAAGAAGTTTGGAATGCTCAACCGCAAGCCAATATCAACACCGATGGAGCCAAATGTCAAAATGTGTGCTCATGAAGGAAAGGACTTGGAAGACGCGACTATGTTTCGCCAATTGGTGGGTAGTTTGATCTATTTAACTCTGACAAGACCCGACATCTCCTATGTTGTTGGTGTGATGAGCCGATACATGCAAAATCCGAAGAAGTCTCACTTGGAAGCAGTTCGAAGGATCTTGAGATATGTTAAGGGTACACTTGGGTATGGCATTATGTACAAAAGAGGTAGAGGCTGCAAGCTAGTTGGCTATTGTGATGCAGACTATGCAGGTGATCATGATACCCGACGTTCTACTACAGGGTACGTGTTTATGCTTGGATCTGGAGCAGTTTCTTGGTGCAGCAAGAGGCAGCCAACTGTCTCTTTATTGTCAACTGAAGCGGAGTATCGGGCAGCAGCTATGGTAGCTCAAGAGAGCACTTGGCTTATGCAGCTGTGGAGGGATTTACATCAGCCAGTAGAGTATGCAATTCCGCTATATTGTGACAATCAATTGGCTATACGCTTAGCAGAGAATCCAGTGTTTCATGCAAGGACTAAGCATGTGGAAGTACATTATCACTTCATCAAGGGAAAAGTCCTTGAAGAAGAAGTGGAGTTAAGGAAAATCAAGACAGATGATCAAGCTGCAGATGTGTTCACAAAAGGCTTGAGCGGCAACAAGCTTAAAGGTCTTTGTCATCAGCTTGGCATGGTGAACAGAGTGGAAGCTGATGTTGAGGGGGAGTATTAAACAAATCAACATCAGATTTTAGTTGTCTATTATTAAGTCTTTATCCATTTAGTTGTTGGTTTGTTTTTAGAATCTTTAGTAGTCTATAAGGGAGATAATGATGAATTAGATTTGTTGCTTAAAAGGTGGAAAACATATAATCTCTGATTTATTTTATGTTTTAAGCCTATAAATAGGCTGACTTTTGATCAAATAAAATGGGGAGTTTTTTTTTTAATCTTCTGCTATATTCTGTGCAACAGTGGACTCCTCCACTCTCCAACCACTAGTGGTGCTCCTAAGGCTGTCGACTAGCCTCCTCTTGGGCTCAAACTTCAACCCCTCAAGCAACTTTGCAGCAAACCATTCCTAACTTCCCAAACCTCACTTGCTCAGTTTATCCCCATAATTTCTCATTTCCTCTGGTTTGACTTTCCAACCTCAATCTTCAATTATAGTAAATGAAATGGGATCCTAAATGGCCTTGAGCTATCAAACATGAGCAAAAAGAATTGGAAATGGAAGTGGAAGTAGAAGTGGAAGTGCGAAGAGGTCAATGGGAGAGAGAGAGGGTTCCTTTAGCAACCAGAGAGAGAGGATGAGAAAAGAGAAAGGACGATGGGACATTGTGTAGTTGATGTGATGAAGATCAAGAGAAAGAAGACCTTGAGAAAAAAAAATCAAATAAGGATAAGGAGGAGTTATCTATTTACAGGTTTATTTAGTACGCGTATTAGTATTTTATTAAATTATCTACTTTATGATATTTTATACAAAAATTTATGTTTATACTAAATAAAATATTTTTAGTATAATTATTTACATAAAATTTCTATTTAACTATCATAAATCTAAAGCTTTAATTCTTACTTTTGTATTGGTTATAACTACCTAATAAATGATAAGTGCATATTTTACTCAAATATTATTGTACGAATCATGTTAAATTCTGATTGATTTTATGTGAATTTTAAGGAAATGGTACTTAATTAGATTTACTATGCTATTTCAGAGTTGTTAAAGCTTAGAGTGCAAACATGAGTAAACTGGTTTTTATGATTGGATTGCAATAGCCTAAGCCACCAGCCTTAGTAACCTAAGTCGCTACTGTAAGCTACCTGCCTTGAAGTGTAAGCCGCTGGCCTTGAAGTGTAAGTCGCCAGCCTTGAAGTGAAAGTCACCGACTTTAATGCTGGCTTTGAGAGGAAACCAAAAGTCATTCCTAATGTGTGGATTAAAACACGAAAGGGGAAGAAAGAGGAAGAGATTTTTTTTTCCTTTTAGAGAGTAGAAACCCTAGAGAGAGAATGAGGAAAACTGTTTTTGTTGTACTAAAAAATTATTGTTTTTTTTTTTATCAATCGAGGAGATTGGAATCATCAAGGAAGGACTTCTTCAATAAAGAATTAGAGGATTATTATATTGGAATTGTCTATTGAATTGGTGATCTTTGAACTAATACTCTTCTATTCAATTCATAGACTGAATTGTTCCTTTCAATTATGAATTATATTACAGTAATTTATTTTATTATTGTTTATGTTTGCAATTCCATAATGTTCTAAGCTTAATTGTAGGAAATCAATGAAACCCTAGAATAATTAAGATGATGATTATAGTTATATTATAAGATTATTAGTTATGTGGAAGATCCGTATTGTAATTTCTATACTATAAATTCATATTTCATTTCTAAATTAAAATTTTAGAAATTTTAATAACTCAAAAGGGGTATTAGGGTTCAATAGGAATTCTTAAGTTAGGTTAAATAAGAACTATGGAAATGGGATTATTTTAATCTAATTAGAAATTATTTGAGAGCTTAATGCAATATTCCCGATTAGTTTCTTACTAAGGAATTAGGAACAATTAGGATAGGATATTAGTAAACTATATAATTGGGAGATTTGTAGTTGAATATAGAATCCTTATTAATTTGTTTAGTGAAAGCTAATAAATTAATTTTGGGGTTTTAAGTTTTAATTATCCGGAAAAGAAACAAAGATTTTCATAATTTCATATGAATATCCGCATAGCTAAGAATTATTATAATATAATGATAATCTGATTAATGAAATTAGGGTGGATTCGGTTTTCCTCTTTTCAGTTGATACATTTTCATAACAATTTCCTTCATGTTCGTAGTAAAAATCTAGGTGTAATAGTTTAGTTAGTATTTGAGTAATTGATTCTCTCAATTCAATTACCTAAATAATAATATAATTTGATATCAGTTTAGTACTTATTTAATCCTCCTGGAATCAACACTCAACTCTTCACTATATTACTTGATCCGACTCAATGCACTTGTTAGTAGAATTCGCTTGTAAAAATTTTTATATTTACAATGGATCAATAAATCATGTTCTTTTCTTACTTTTATATTTTAAGGTATATTATTATTTGTTGTAAGATTTTCATCATATGTAAATTGTTAAAATAGTATTAATATATTATAGTAATTTAATTTCTCATTGTTAGTATTTTTACAAATTTTTGAAGCATTTCATATCAATTCAAGAATTCTTCCATCAATTGTGCATTAGTACGAAACAATTGATGCCACTAAGTCTTATCTTCTCGCTTTAATGTCAGCATCAACTTCCTGATTATATAGGTCTACTCATCATATTCATCTTCATCCTCATAATACTCATTACCCCCATTAAGCTCACAACGAATTCCATCCTCTTCATCTCTCTCTATTAAGTTAACCCCTTTTCTGTTAAGACATTCATTAGACCGGTGTCTTAGTTGATTACAGTAGTAGCGCTTTCCTAATATAAGCTTCGCATAAGGGTTGTTTTGCCTTTGTGTATTCGTCATCTCAGCTGGTTTCTTGCTTGTTGTTTTCTCTTCTTTAGTATCACTAACTCCTCCTTATATTTCCAAGGTAGTCTTGCTCTTCTCAACCATAGACTTATTCAAACTTTCAATCCTAAATCTACTACTATTGACATCAAATCAACTAACCTTTTCATATAACATCAATTCTACCCTAGGAGCCATATTTTTAGCCTCATTCAAAGTCCATAGAACATGTAACCCAATTTTGTCCCTAATATGCAGTTTCAAGCCATCTAAATATCTGGCCACTTGCTGACCCTTACCTTCCCTTAGGTTATTCCTCTCTGCTAACTGCATGAATTTTACAGTATGTTCATGTACAGTTCTTTGTCCCTAGTGACACCTTTGATATTGTTGAAAAAGAATTTGCTCATAATTAAGAGGTAGGAAATCCCGTTGGAGCAATTGTTTCATTTTATACCACATTCTCACCAGTTGTTTAACCTCACAGTACCTCCTACTCTGAAGCCTCTTCTACC
The DNA here is from genome assembly GCA_037954665.1 of Laguncularia racemosa. Lineage (NCBI taxonomy): Eukaryota > Viridiplantae > Streptophyta > Magnoliopsida > Myrtales > Combretaceae > Laguncularia > Laguncularia racemosa. The sequence goes on along the minus strand of JBBMOL010000029.1, from coordinate 2,858,782 downwards.
AGGTTGAAGCACCCCCTTTCAGTCTACACGTTATTAATTTCACTATTTTTCCCTCAGATATTTCCATATATTCAAATAATCTATTTGTTTCAACAATCCAATCAATAAAATCTTCAATATTTAAATTACCGTTAAAGCTAAAAATGTCGACCTTCAGCTTGAATTCCCTGCTATCTCTAAAGTCGCACCTACCTTCATATCTCATATATCTGCTAACATCATTACATCTCTTGCAAGGCCGTTCTTCCCTAAACAACACCTGGTCTTCCTTCTCTAAGTCATCCTCATACATTTGTAATCCATGATTTGCAGCTACAAGTCTGACAACAAGATTGTCGTGTACATGCTCTGCCTTAGTTCTCATCCTATCACCATTCCTATCATTGTTGGCATCAAATCCCATCACATTGAAATGCTCGACCATGTCATTAAAGCGATGTTCTAAATGCTGGAATCTTTTATCCATGTTATTTAATACCGCCCTTTGATCCTGTAATTCAGTTCGCAGGGCTTCCACATCTCAAGCAATGTCCGGAACATGACTACTTACTAAACTGCCATCTGACATCGTGGCAAGAATTTCCAGCTCAAATACCAACTAACGTAATGAGTTAGCATAAATAAACCCAATCAATCGATAATTGATATTAGAAAAAGTATAAGAAAGTGATAGAGTCTCGCTCTCAAACAAGTTTCAATTTATAATATGTGATAAGATATGATATGATGAACTAAAAAAAAAATACTATAAAAACCCTAAAACGTGAATCAACACAATTTTGAACATGGGTGTGTAGAAGCCCGTGCATCATTTTGTGGACATTTTCCTTTGTCTTGTACACATTTGTGAGCACGCCCACCAACATGGGCATGTTAGAACCTATGCTAAGCTACACATCCCTCAACACGAGCATGTTTTGGCCCTTGTTGCCTTACACAAGTGTCTTCTTGTGCTGTCTTGGATTGTTTTGCACCACATCAATAAAAATAGATTATAAAGTCACATTTGCATAATAGAAACGATTATCTAGTATACTATATATATCATATTATATTTCATAAAAAAAAAAGCGAAAAGATACAAACTATTGACAATGTATTAAAAACTCCTCCAAATCAAGTAAAAAACTTTAATTTCTTCATTCTACGTCTCCTCAATTCTCACGCATGATTCTCATAAACCACTCTATTATTTTGCATTCCGTTTGACTTCAAAGCTATTACCTTGGAAATAAAATGTAAATAAAACTTTTCTGAGTAAAAAAAAAGTTTGGTGCAACTAGTTAAGAAAAATAAAATATTGTTTTTAAATAGAAATTTAAAGGCAAACATTGCGCCCGTAAGTATTATTTGCAAGTTTGCAACTAACAGACCTACCTACTACATGCCATCTTTCCCATCCACTTCACTTGTAAGTAAGCTGGGAAATGAAGATCGTATAAAAGCATCAATACACTTTTTTAGAAGGAATTCTCTTGTCAACCGCCAAAGATCCATAACGTATTAGCGTGATTAGCTTCGCCAATCTAAAACTTCATCAAAATTAATCAACTTGTAATCCTTTAAGAGCTAATAATTTAAAGGATGATAAAGCATTAAAATAAGAAATGCATTTCAATTGAAAAGAGTAGTGATAAATGGAAAGAAAAAGTTATTGAAAATTTGAAATGAGTCAATAATATCTTTAAAATTTTATTATTCAAATAACCTAAAGATAAATGGTCTAATTTTTATTAAATACAAAATTCTCAACAACTTTTCTTATTATTTATTATTTATTATTTTTCATTTCAAATATTGATAAATATCTTCTCAAAATGCCGAACAAGTCAGAATGAATAGCTTAACTGAATCCACAATTTTTCTATTGAAAAGGTAAATCAACTAGATGAGGGTTAAGATTATACAAATAAGTACGGACTAAACTTATATAGATCAATTTTAAGCTCTTAAACCAAAATAAATTATACTTGATCTTGAACCAAACCAAACCGAGATTCAAACTCCGAAGCTGATCTAGTTTCTACCAAAATAACAACAAGCCTAACATTCCCTCCCCTTTTAACGACAACAAAACATCCTTTTTAAAAGTATTTGAAAAAATTGATAAGTTCAGTGCAGTATAAGTGCTATGTTTTTAACTTGATCAAGCAAGCAACAAACTCTGTAAGACTTTTCAGCTAAAGTACGGAAACCAATTTGATATCTGTTTGCTAAGAACTTATTTTAAAAGCTTAGCTAGCACATTATTATCTTGTATTATTTGCCAGCAATAATAATAATAATAAACAAACAAAGCAAGTTGAAATCTTTATTATTAATTTGCAGAAACATCCAATAAAACATTTTATTACCATGCTTCACATATTTTTTAAATATTACTCTTTATCAGCAAATAATCTCATTGATATTCACTCCCCTTGAAATACTTAGAAAGATAAAAATTGCAATGAATAAAATGATGGCAGTGGCCTTCATGAAATTACTCCATCAAGAATAGCAAACGCATAGTCTACAGAAACATAAAAGTACAACTGAAAATAGAGATAGATGAGTCAGAGTACTGCTCTGATTTTGCAACCTCACATGAAAGAAAGAAGCATAGCAGAAATGAAAACAAGCTAAGAATGTATTACTTCGGTGGCCTAACAAAGAATTTCTTTACGGCTTATTTTGAAATCCACCAGAATAACTTGTGGTTTGACCACAATGGGTAGGTCTTGAGATGAAGTGGGTGGTTAAACAAGATTTGATGAAGGGTTTAGAAGTGTGCGACTGCTGAAGTAGTAGCTCCTTTTACAGTTGTGGTGTCCATGGATGCTGCCGTGGTAATAATTGCTGCTGCTGTTGTGATGGTCTTGCAAAAGTCCTGATATCCCTGATCATTTATTCTTGTTGAAGACCAGTTAACGAAAGTATAGATTTTACTTGTTGAAAACCCAACCTCGTCAATCTCAATTCAGAATCCAGATTTGATCCTTTTTCTGATGGTCTTAACTTAATCCCAAAACCCTGAAAATGGCTTAATGAAGCTTCAATGATGTTGCTCAAATTGACAATTTTAACGTCAATCTGCTCGTCTAAGACTTCATTCATAGCTTCAAAATCCAACCTAGTTCGGTTCTCATTGTGCCTTGTGAGCTTTGTAAGGGTTTAATTTCTCATCAATTTCTTTCGGAATTTGGTCCTTGAGCTTTTGATCATCACCACCATCTTTAAACTCCTCTTTACCAATATCAATGTCAGGTACAGATTCATCAAGCTTGGGTACCATAGGTTCAAAAATTAAGTATGCCATAACTTGCAAGGGATCCTATTTGTGACAATTTGCTACAATTATTTAACCTCGATTAGGCAACTACGAAACGTCTAAACCAACCATCCAAACAATACTTATATATGTACATATGTAGGTATTCGTATATTTATGTATATAAATGTAGCTTATCCAACCAAATATATATGTATACTGACTCATGTGGAAAAAGAGTTGGTTTATAATTTAATTTAGTTTATGAAAATAAGGATGTGCATAGGTATGTTTACCAAGTTGTAAGCTTGCCTACATTTTATTCCTAGTATATTTACGTACTTGGTTATGTTTTTTAAAATAGATCCACATATGTGGAAAAACATAAACACACACACATATATATAGGATGTATAAATAGAGATTTAAGTATGTTTACATTATTTGGTATAAGTGATGCACCTCAATCAAAAGGAAAAGAAAGCATATGCACCATTAGCCGGATGGCCTTAGGAGAACTTGTTGGCCAATCTAAAATGGGGTGTCAAGCTAGTCTTTGCCAAATTTTTCGACCCTTTTGCTCTAGTAACCATCAGGACAGTGTTTTTTTTTGCATTGTCTTGATGGTATTCAAACTCCACTTCATCTTCCTTCTGTACAAAACAAATATTGTCATCCTAAATTCATTTTACGCCACTTCCATTCTCCAAAACAACAACAATCACAACACAGCAACAACCAAGCAACCAAAAATATTCATGTACACATTATATTACAAGCAAAATACAAATATATCATGAAGTTTTCCATTCATTTTTGCTTCATGTATTCTAAGGCTCAAAATAATCCTTAAGTAGTTGTGAAAAATCAAAATCTTAACCTATAATTCAAGAACAAAGATTTCACTAGAGATTACACTACACTACAATTATTAAACTTGTTTAATCTCAAGTTTTCAAGTATAGTTACAAGTAGAGCCGGGAAAACAGGTCAAATGGACCGGTCCATCCCGACCCGCATCGACCCTTGGGTCACAGCGGGCTAGCCCGCACATGTTGTGGGTCGAAAAGTAGACTTGCCCCGTCCCGTGGCCCAACGCAAGCTAACGAAGGGCGGCCTGCCCTGCACATAGAATTTTTTTTTTTTAAATTACAAAATTAATGTGGAGAGGACTCACCAGTCACCACTACGCGTTGCTTGACAAATGACGATGATGACGGTGACAATGAGGAGACAATGGATCGGCGACTAAGGTTTGAGACGATGATGAAGACACCGTGGTCCGTGACGTCTGACGTGACTAACCCAAGAGCCGAGACTGAGTCGTGCCATGAGTCCGTGACCGCGGTTCGACTCCGTGAGCTATAGGACGACGTCGACTCAAAGACGTGAACAAAGAAGAAGAAGGACTCGACATCGATGGGTGAGTTTTTCTTTCTTTTTTTCCCAACTGAGTCGACAGTGGAGGTGGACACTGAGTGAGTTTTTCGTTTTTTTTTTTCCACAACTTACTTCGTTGGCCAAGAAGAGTAGAAGAAAGAAGACTGATTCGGGACAGGTGGGGAAAGGAAAGATCGGAAGAGAGAGATGAATGCCGGACGGGACGGTTTCAAGGAGAGAGATAAGAGATTAACCTGCTGAGTGGAGTGCTGAACTAAAAATGAACTCCTATCCCGTGACCGTCTCCTAGCCCCAGGTCCCAATCCCAGCCCAGTTTCCTACTCTTAATCCTAGCTTAGACGACAACGACCGACGAGATACATCTATGACTGTGGCTGCACTGCATGTCTGCACCCCTGCCCTTACCCTATCTGGCTGTCCCTGACTCCCTGTTTAGTTTTTTTTTTTTTTTTTTTCAAAGTACGGGCTATGCGAGCCAACTCTTGCTCACACAATGTCGCCTGCCCCATCCCATGGCCACGCGAGGCATGTCAAAATAATCCATACTAGTTGCGAGCCAAATTTCCTTGACCCAATCCGTAAAATTTTGTAGGTTACGTGGGCCAGCCCACACAGTCTATCCTGCATTCTTAACTCTAATAATAAGCTTAAAATATCCCATTATTACACTATTCTTTACTTGACTTGAAATTTGAGTTTGAGATTTACCCAACAAAAGTAGTCTAGTTGCGTAAAGCTCTTCTCAAAGGTTGTGATAGTGTTTTTGGATATTTACTTAAAGCTTATATGAAAAAGTTGCAAGTTTTTGAGGGGTTTGGTTTATGTAGGAAGAAAGAAAGGAAATTAGAAGGAAGGAAGAAGAAGGTGAGGGAAAAGAGAGAACGGGTGATGAATAAAAAAGGTTGGTGATATTTGAATTTCCTAAGTTTGTTTAATAAATGTACTAATAATCTTAGTAAGTAATCCTAATTATGATATTTTTATGTGAAAATTTACAGTTAAGTTAAATTAAATGTTTTGAGTTTAAATATTTACTCGAAATTTCTATTTAATTATCCTAAATATATAATTTGAATTTTTTTTATCATTTGTCTCATTATTCACTTAATTATCTCATTAAATAACTATTTTTTAATTTAAAATGATAGGGGTTTAGATTAAGGCTTTTAGGTTAATTATTAGACTAATTTAGTGTTAATTATTATTCCAATTGCAAGGTTTCACAAGGTAACTCACTTCTTAATCCTATACCTTCTACTTCCTCTCTAGAGCATCTACTTTTTTCGAGATGTGCTTTTCCAATGCTAAGACTCCATTTCTACAACTAAACTAAACAAATCAAGTCTAGTAGGAACTCTTATCTCAAACTTTCTGTACACCATTACATCTTTTCCTTTTGTCTTTCTCTCGACCAATTCCCTTTTAGTCTCTTATTCAATAACTTTCTCCTCTTTCCCAACATTCTCTTCTTCCTCCCCCTCAACAAGTTCATCAACTGATTTAGATTTCTCAACCTCCACATCAAAATTATTAGTTTTATTACTCATGTGCACATAATGCACACCATCATTAGCAAACCAAACACACTTTCTTAGATGAATACCCATATGCTTAAAAGCATTCAAACCTATTCTTTATAGAGTTTGAGGAGCTCTCGAATTTTCAAAAACTTTTATCCCTTTAAACTTCAAAATTTTCACTATGGAGTTTCCTTATGGCTTTTAATTCATGTTTCTCAAAGCACTTTTAATTGATTGTTTTAGAGTCATTGTAATGGTTTTACTTTAGAGATTTCCCTTGTATGAATTGTGTCAAAAGCATGATTTTTATTTTTCATTTAGCTTGTGAATTATATCTGGCTTCTGACTCATGTCTATGGTTTAAGCTTCTGCTTCTAACTGCGATAGAAATTCAGTATAAAGAATTTGAATAAAATGGATGATACTTAGTGTGAAAGGTGTAGAGATGTAGTGGGGATGAAGTGATAAATTATGAGTTTAGTTTGTGTGACGAACTACACTAGAATAATGTTGCAAATTCTTACGTTAGAATTTGCTAATAAAAATTGGAATGGCTAAGAAATGAATCCAAAGTTATGCCAATTGGTTTTATAAAGTTGTAATTTAGTAAGTTTATCACATTTGATCAACTAATGTATACTTAAAATTATAACTTACTAAATGTAAAAACAAAGTAGTTTTATGGAAACCCTAATAAAATAAGTTACATTAATTGGGTGTATAAGTACTATAAGTTAAAATAGGATAAAATATAGTAAATATTTCTTAATTGATAAATTTTTTATTTGAATCAATTAGTTTGATGAAATCTCCCTATCTGAACATAGGAATGGTGCAACTTCTAGTAAAAGCTTAAGGGTTTAAATCCATTTGAAAAATATTGACATATGAGCTTTTGTTTAAAAGAAACAAACTCCGATTAAAAGCTGACATAACTGCTTTTCATGGCATATATAAAAGAATAAGACTGATGGAACTAGGCAAAACGAATCTTTATGAGCAACTCTAATAACGGATTCTTTAATATGGTAGCTAATATATTAAAATATTCTCCGATTAAGAAATTTTCTATTTTATTAATAGGTTTTTATAATTTTTATGAATCCTATTTACATAAGTAAAATTAAAAAATAAAAAAAAATTGCTTTTAAAAGTTGCTTGGCAGAACAGTTGAACCCACGTATCGAGCTGTTTATTTATAGATTGAAGTTGCTTGAGTTAGCCTTTTACCTTGGATTTCCGTGAGAAGCGTCTCCTAACGAAGAGAAGCTAAAACTTAGAATCACATCTCTAGCCTCTGGGGCACATGCATGTTGAAGGAAAGCCATGCATATATTATTTTTAATATATATATATATATTGTGTGTGTGTGTGTGTGTGTATTAACGCTGTATTTGGATCGGTAGAAACATGCGGAAATGGATATAATATTAATTGTCAGAACCAGTAAGAGAAAGAGAGATTAGTGACACCGTGGACATCGAAATCGCGTTTGAAGATAAAAAGAAAAAAAAAAAAAAAGCACCGACGACTCGGAAGAGTCAAAGTCTTCTCTTTCCTCTCTGGTTTATGAGATGCTCGCTTGTGTTGTGCCTCATCCGAACTACAACTCCTCCTCATTCACACCCATTTTACCAAAAACAGCTTTCTTTTCTGCATGGAGACATTCGTTTCATCCTCTATTGAGTCTTATGGCGGCAGGAATAAACGAAAAAGCATTGAAATTGGGGGCAACGATAATTTGTTTTCCGATTCATCCCGTCGGAAACCTGCGCCACAAGGAGATAGGTATGACGTTTTCTTGAGTTTTAGAGGGACAGAGACTCGCCATACCTTCGTAAGCTTCCTCTACCAGGGACTTAAGGGGGCAGGAGTCCACGTCTTTCTCGACAGCGAAGAACTTCGAGGTGGAGAAAATATACATCCCGGACTCGTGGAAGCTATTGAGAAGTCGAGGGTGTCCATACCTATCTTTTCCCCAGATTACTCTTCCAGTAAGACTTGTCTCCAAGAAGTGGCTAAGATATTTGAGTGTCGGAGAATAAGAGGACAAATTGTTGTGCCTGTCTTCTATTTTATCGAACCATCCCAAGTTCGAAACCAGACTGGCCCATTCGCGAAGTCCTGTCTTCAACACCAGAAAGAGGCTCTGCAAGAGATTGGGTTTCTGAAGGGATATACAGTAGTAAAGTAAGTTTCTTGTTTTGGCCTTTTTATTTTTTTTCAAATATAAACTCAGATTTCCTCTATTTTTTACTGTCATTATTGATGAGTGTTTGATTGTTTCAGTTTAGTATGGAAATTTCTTCATATCTGGAATCGTAAGATTCCAATTTATAAAAGAAAATGTCCCTTTCAATTCGTTTACTTAATTGTTTGCTTTTTGAAAATTAGATTTAACGTCCTCTTCAAACACCAACTATGCTAAATATTAAAATTAACATATTATATTGCTATAATTAGATTAATCTTAAGTACTTGCATTAACGTCTAATTGTGTTCCCGTATGCAAAGTGTAGAAAACCAGAAGGTAAAAGAATACAAAAATATAGGCATATGTTTTGTAATTAATCCTATCTCTATTTTGACACAAATCAATTAAACCTCCTTTTGCTTCTTCTGAGAACCATCTTTTATTTCCTTTGTAGGCCTGGTTCACATGGCAAGCTCTTTGGGACTGAGATTGATTTTTGAGCATTATAACTTGGCTTTATTTAGTTGAATTCTCGATAAATTTTGCCTTTTTTTCCTTTTATTTCGAATTTGTTAAGTAATGAATATAATAGTTTACACCATGTTTATAAGCTTGCTAAGTAACAAATATATAACTAATACCATATCCATAAGTTCAAGCTTTTAATCAGATAATTGTGGTGCTAACAATAACGTGATATCAGAATAAAAGGTCTTAGATTCAAATCTTGCATTGTTATCAACCCCTATTTAATTAAGTTGTCCACTTATTGGGCCTTGGTCAAAGTCTAACCACAAATAAGGGGGAGTATTATGTAACAAATATAATGATTCATACTATATCTTAAGCTTAAGCTTTTGGATCAGATTGTTGTAGTGCTAGTTATAACAAAACTAAATCCATATGTAAGAATAGCGGATGTAAAGACTGTAAAAATTGCATTTATCAATTATTAACCTCGTTATGTTACCCCTTTTTACCTTGGGCAGAGATCAAGATCAAGGAAAACTTGTAGAGAAAATCGTTTTAGAAGTAATGGAGTGGTTGAGGACCTCTGAAGTTCCTGTTGATGGTAATTTAGTTGGAATGGAACAACGTGTGGAGGAAGTTGTTGAAATGCTTCAAGTTTCTTCCAGCGATGTGAGGATAGTTGGAATCTGTGGCATGCCTGGAATTGGAAAGACGGCTCTTGTGCAGTCTCTATACAACAAACTCCATCCATGTTTTGAGGGTTGCAGTTTTATATCGAGAATTCGCGATGGTGAACTTCGTTCTCTGCAAAATCTGTTGATTGAACAACTCCTAAAGCGGAAATTTGAAAGGGTCGATTCCTATGAGGCCAATATAAAGTTTATTAGTAATATATTTACGAACATGAGAGTTTTGATTGTCTTAGACGACGTGGAGGATTTGGATCACCTCAAAGCATTTGGTGTGAATCTTCAATGTTTTGGCTCAGGAAGCAGGATTATCCTAACAACGCAAAGGCCAGAACTTCTTGATGAGGCCAAAGTTGAAAAGAGGTACATAGTCAATGCCCTGAGTGAACCCCATGCTCTCAGGCTGTTTCTTAGGCATGCTTTTCAGAAAGACTCTCCTGAGGGAGAATACTGTTATCTGTCTGCTGAAATTGCTTCTAAGACTGGAGGAATCCCTTTACTAATTCAGTTGGTAGGTTCTCGTTTGTCCAACTACAAAAACAGAGAGAAGAAAAGATGGAATGAGGTTTTGCAGCAATTAGAAAATTGTGATGCTCAGCCAATGCGCAAGTTGTTGAAAACAATTTATGACAATTTGACTGTACAGCAACAACAAATATATCTTGATATAGCATGTTTTCTTAGGGGTGAAAGCAATACCATTGCCTCTTACATGTGGGATGATTGCAAATTCTATCCAATCGATGCAAGAGATAAACTTGTTGGGATGTCTTTGTTAACAATTGGGGAAAACGATGAGATGCAGATGAATCACCCTGTCATCGAGTATGGTAGAAATCTTGTTTTAGGAGAAGATACTAATCCCAAAATGCGTAGTAGGCTATGGATTCACAAAGAAGCTTTAAACGTTCTTGAAGGAAAAAAGGTAATTTCCTAAATCATTGCTCTTCACCTTTTTTTTTTTTCCTTTTTTTTTTTTTATTTGAAGACTTAGGTCTATAAATGAAAATATAGGAAACATAGATCCTGAAAGGCGAAAATATATATATATATATATATAAGTAGAAGATAATTAAGATAACATCAAATCGTCCAATTATCAGTCTGAAAAAAATTAAGAAGTGGAAAATCTTAAAACAAATTAATGGGTGTTAGATTATAATACAATTTAAAATTAAGAAATTATTAGGAATGATAACCAAGCTATAAGGAAAATAAGGTTTTAGTAATTTCTATCAAGAATTGTGGACAAATGATATTGAATTTCAATACATAACGCGGGGTATAGCTATGAGTAGACAAATTTGGTGTAGGGGGAAGGTTGATCATCAGCATAGAATGATTGATAAAGCAAGATAGTAAGAAAGAGTAGGGGAACAGCATAGAACCGTTAATAAGAAGCAATTGACCAAATTTAGATGTTGTGTTGTTTCGATCACATTTTATGTAGAAGGTCTACTTTTTCAGTGTAATCGTCGTTTTTCCACTTAACCCATTTCACCGATCCTTAATTTCTTTTATCCATAACCATTCCTTGATTATTTATCAAATCATGATTTAATTTTTACAATTCTTGATGAGAATATCTAGAACCCTAGTCTCTTTACCGTTTGTATCTTCGATTGTTTTGGTTGCCATGCTTAACAATAAATTATTCGTAATCTATACTATAATATTCTTGATTATTTTGTTATTCAAAACCATATTTGAAATGACATCGAATTAGAGTAAATAGGACTCGTTAATACTAAAAAAAAATATTATATCATATATCAATTTTGAATGATCCTACCATAGATTCCTCCCTTAAAATCTCCCCTCAAATCAAAATTTATTTTTTGTTTTAAAACCTATGTTTTCAAAAAAAAAAAAGAATCAAAATAGGATGTCACATTAACATATCCTAAGGGTGTTTGTAATAGAGAGGCCATGGAGGCTCTATTTTAAGTTCGTTTTTAAGCTCAAGTCCTGAAATGGAAAATTAAAACATGAGTCCTAGAAAAAATAAAAAAAAGAAGAAAAAGGAATTTTTTTTGTCCATCTACTGTATTTTCAGGAACAATGTTGAAATAATTATTTGAAATTTGGGTACTTTTCGATTTATACTGAAGTCTAAAGTTGCTAAATGCTATACTCATTTGCATTTTTGCTTGTCAAATTTATTATCTCACCTCTCATCTTGTACTCATCGACCTAAGAGTGTTTCTTAAAGTCATCTTGTTAGTGGATCTTGTAGAGGACCTAGTTACTATGGGTTGGGTGTTTAGGTTGGCTTCAATTCCCTTTGTGCGGGAATCTCTTTCTTGTTTACCTATGGTTGTGTGGTTGCAAGGGCTCGTTTAGAGAGAACCCCAGATCTCTTAAACAAAGATGTTTCGAATGAATTCAAGTCTGCCCTCTTCATTTCCTTTTTTCACGTTTTAATTACAAGCTTGCCAAGGCATGGGAGGGGCTGTTTGCTCTCCTCAACTGCCCCCTATTTTTCCTCCTCCCACTACCTCTTACATCATGCCACATCTAACAACCTTCCCTATCTGGTATGACGCGATAACTACCCTATTTCTTACACTCTTACTACCTAGCTGTCAGATCTACACGTCCTACATTACTTGTCACACTTCCAGCTTGGACTAGTTGTGGGAAGAAGTCCTTCTATGTCTATGGGTATAAACTTTCAATGGGGTTGTTGAAGGTTGGCCGCCAACACATCTTTATGAAGATAACAAAGGTGCTAAATAAAAAATTGATTAGATATGATATTTAATAATTTTGTTTGTATAAATATTGATATTACAAATAATGGTTTCAAACTTTGAGATATAAATTTGAAAAAACATTATAAGCTTTTTTTCCCCTTACTTAATATTCATCAGTTTACCTGAAAAGGAATTATGAATTACATAGCTAAGCTATGTTATTCAGGCAGCGGGCTCTCTATAGATATGTAAAGATGGAGAGAGAAGTGAAAATAATAGCTTATGTGGTTGTTGTGCTAATACTACTGTGATATGAGCGGTTCTTTCGTGCTGTTCATTTACATATTTATATTGTTTTCTTTTTCGTTCTTATATAACCTGAATTTAGTCTATAAAGAAATGTTGTACTGCCATTAAAATGATGCGCATGGACAAAAACCTTTAAAATCATCATCTTTCTCTGTTTCTCTTCAGTAAAAAACCTAAATCATCACTGTTTTCTTTTTTTTTTTCCCCCTATAAAAAGATGCACTAATTATGGAGTGGGACCATATGTTCTCGTTAGGGTTTAGAATGAAGAGGAATGAGAGAAAGATGATTGAGGTGGTGGTTTGGCTGGCATGCTCACTTCATGTGTGAATTTTCATTCACAGTGTGAAACATCTTCATATCAAAGTTGAACTTAGCTTATGAAAAAACATGGCAACTCTTTTTCAATTGCACACTTACACTCCTTTAACATATATGGAACTTCAGGGAATTTATTAGCAGAGATGCCGAGGAGACTAATTTATTTAGAGGTATTTATGTATTTATAAAACTTATTAGAAGAGCATTGCCATATGATATGATGTGTAAATGTATAATTAGGGAAAGAAAAAAAAAATTGGGTACGTCGAACTAATTTCAAAAACTTCATTTACCTAAAACAGAAAGTGTGAGCCACCGTACGGTAATTGTTGGAATTTCAATTTTGCCGGAAAATTTTCACTCTTTTGCTTGAATTGGCAGGGTACAAAAAAAATTGAAGCTATGTGTCTCCATTTTGATGACAGCAACTTACCAAATGAAAAAGTGCTCGATGATGGGTTGGACAAGTGTCTCACAATCATGGCTAAAAATTTTACCAGATTAACCAAACTTAGGTTCCTTAGATTGGATAGGGCCAAAATCAGTGGAGATTTTAAAAATTATCTACCTGAGTTGAGGTGGTTGGATTGGAAAAATTGCCTGGAGATCTCGGAAGAAGTACAGAATTTGTCATTGGAGAATTTGGTGATCCTGGACATGTCATGCAGCAATGTGACAGAAGAATGGAGTGGTTGGAATCTAATCACGAAGGTATGGAATCCATTTACCACTGAAATCTCACTTAAGAGAATGATATTCTGCCGATTAATAATTTTTACTGTGTTGTTTTTGCAGAAAGCGACAAAGTTGAAAGTCTTACTTCTTGCCCGTTGTAAAGATTTGTGTAAATTTCCTAAATTCCAAAATTGCAGTTTGGAAATACTAAATTTTGAGTATTGCCCTAAGTTGTCGAGTATCAGCGTTTCTGGTACACTAAAAAATTTAGTGTGCTTAAATATGAGGGGTTGCAACAATCTCACTAGATTGCCTAAAGATTTAAGCTCCTTGGAGGCTTTGGAAAAGCTTATTGTTGATGAAACTGCCATTAGGGAAATTAATGTCGGAAGCAAAATGGTGAAACTTCAACTTCTTAGTGCTTCCAGCTGTAGAGACTTGCAAATAATAGACGAGTCATTTGGTAACTTAAAGTCTCTTTCACATCTGGCTTTAGGTGACACTCCCATAGCAGAACTCCCTGATTCCATTGGAAACCTCACCTCCCTTGTCACAATGGACTTGTCACATACATCAGTTGCTGCATTACCACCCTCATTTGAATGTTTGAAGAGCTTGCAAGTTCTACTGATGAAGGGAACTTTTTTAAAAGTATTTCCGGAAGCTGTGGTAAAATTAGTAAGTTTGCAACATATTGATTTCTCGCTCTGTGGATCGATGAAAGGGAAAATCCCTGATGGTATTAATCGTCTCTCCTGTTTGAAAACTTTAATGCTGTCAGCAACAAAAGTTACCAGCCTTCCAACCAACATTTCTGGGCTTTCTCAGCTTCAAGTCCTTGACTTACATATGTGTGAGAATCTTCAGGATTTGCCATGTCTCCCCAGCAGTTTGACTTCTTTAAATATGGGAACTTGCAATACGATCAACATTCCTGATTTATCATACATGACAAATTTGATAGAATTGCATTTAGCTGATAATTCTGATGAACAGCCGGAGCTTGAGATTGATGGAACAACCATCGAGTTATGGCCAGCTGGTAGTTTTCAATGGATCACAAATTTATCCAAATTGGAGGCCTTGGAGCTCCACATCTCGAAAATCTTTGATTTACCTTATGGTTTTCCTAGCCTTAAGAGACTGAGAAAACTTGTTTTATCTTGTCAGCACTTGAAATGCCTCCCCTACCTTCCATCAAGCATAACAACATTGCATCTGCAATATTACAAGTCATTAAGTAACAAGGAGGACCTTTCTTATTTGACATGCCTATCCAAGTTAGAAATTGTCCACTGCACAGTCAAATCAATTGATTTGACAGATTTAAGTGAACTGCTGCATTTGAAGATATCTGATAGTTGTCTGGAGCGGATAATTGGAATTGAAGGATTATCATGTCTTGAAAAGTTTGATATGTTAAACTGTCCACAATTTCCAAGAGATGATTTAAAGATATTGAAGGATCAACGAGTAGAAGTTCTGCTTGAAGGACTTGAATTTCCTGCAAATACATGATGGATGTAAAATCATTTGTGATAGTTCTATTTACATGTACTGGAGGGGCAACTATCCATGATCAGGAAAGTCTTAATTTAATTTTTACAGGTAAACATCTGCAACCATCAACCCTAGTATCCTGTATTTATATCAATAGGTTTCCTCATAGTACATAACTTTTGTAATTCTGGCTGTGTTTTTTTGCAATAGCAGAGGCATCTGTGCTCATCCATATTTTTTCCTATCTCAAAGTAGCTAATTGAGCCGTAGATTTCTGATGTTGTTCAAGCTTGCAAAATATATACAGTTTACAAAGTGTTCTCTGTATATTATGTTTCCTAGTATCCATCAACCCTTATATCCTGTATTTATATCAATAGGTTTCCTCATAGTACATAACTTTTGTAATTCTGGTTGTGTTTCGTTGCAATAGCAGAGGCATCTGTGCTCATCCATATTTTTTCCTATCTCGAAGTAGCTAATTGAGCCATAAATTTCTAATGTTGTTTGAGCTTGCAAAATATATACAAAGTCTTCTCTGTATATTATGTTTCCTCCAGGTTGATGCTCTTGTGCTATCTGCCTTTATCATTCTGAAAGTGTATAATTTTCATATATTTAGCTTCTTGAAGTTCTTCTCTGTGGTTTAAAAAGTATGCTAGTTGCTTGTGCGCTTTGTCAGATTAATATCCACAGTGCAGTATAAAGAGAATTTGCAATTGTTAAACAGAAATAATGCATGGTTTATGATATGCAAATTACAAGACCAACAGTGAAATGATCCTGTTCCACATTTGAGAAAACAAGTGCAGTGGCAGGCTCATCATTGAGGAATAGGCAGATGCTTTTCCACAAAGGTACATGAGGAGCTTCCAACAGCTTCATCTGTGGTGTATAGTCCTTTCTCTCCGCTTTGGAACAGAAAAATGTGCTTGGATTGATTGTAACAATATTCAGATTCCAACTTTTATGTTTTGAGTGAATTATTGTGGAGCACCCTTTTCTGACTTGCAGTGATCTGTGTTTTAATACTGTTAGTCTTGCTGTGTCCATGCATTTAGGCATTGGGTTAAAATACTGCTCTATTTGACACCAACAAGAAGAGAGCTTCTTATCAAAAGAAGTTACAAGAACCAGCGGTACACGATCTACCACTTGTTCTAGCTCCAATAATTATTGGTTCAATAAAATGTACCAATCATCTGCAGGATCAGCCAAACAGCATGCACTGGATCAACGAGGATGAGGCTGAGCACGCTCCTTAAAAAGGATTGGAGTGATTTTCACAGCCTCTTCCGCTGCGCCAGTCGGTGCTGGGTCCACCTTGATTCTGGGCCAGCCGAAGCATAAGTATTTTAAGTAGGATTGACCAAGAGCTGTTGTTACATTTGGTTGTCGGGCTACGGAAATCCACAATCTGAATTTTGATCTAGTGACAAAATGACTGCTGAAGCGACGTACTCTGCATGCTCACACCAGATTTGTGGTTGAATTATTGAGATAATAATTGTAAAACGCAGATTATATTATACATATAGCTGATCCAATGAGTTTGTAATTGAGGAATCCACCTTTCTTCCGGGCCAACGGGCAAGGGATGTCATTAACGACCGAGCTGATTGTAAAAATTTTTGAAAGGTTTTGCCGCAATATTTAAAATATGTCTGGTGAGACGAATCTATGTACCTATAGCACTGTTGGATAATTGTTCTGAACGAGGATTTATCCTCGTATTTTCAAATTGAAAGTGTGCTCCAATATGTAGGGGTGAGGATAAAAATATTGCATATTTGATGGATAATACCTAAATTAAGTAACATGCAAAAGTATTACTAACAATATATAATATGAAAATATTGCTAACGAGAAAATAGAAGCAGAATCGTCATCATCTAGGTCATCCGTTTTCTTCTTTGATGACTTCTGCTTGCTGTCAATTGTCGTGTCGCCAGCTTCTTGCCATATTGTTCTATAATTATCTTCTCCATCAGAGTCTAATTCATCGCTTTCAGCCTTCCCTTGGCTTTCACCATCATCACTTAAGACGGCACCGATGAGAAAATTTCTTGCCAAATGGGAATGCACAAAATCATGTCTTTCAAGACAGATTTCGATCCATTTTGAAACACCTACTTGAAGTCGGGGTTTCGTCTATTTCTGAAATTTTTGTCGGGTTGCAGCTGTATTTTAGAGAAAATTTTTCAAGGAGCATATTTTCATCCTTTTTCCCCCGATGTGTCTTATTATTATTATTATTATTATCTGGCTTTTCTTATGCACCTGCGATACTAGGGTGTTTTCCACTAGGGTAGTCCAATTTCTGTGCTGCTTCTATTTATTTTCTTGGCCTACTAAAATTATGGCTTTATATATTAATTTGTTGGACACCATAGCTTTGTATATTAATTATTTGGACACCAAATATTAAAGTACTTTTGCTTGTCACTAGTTTATGGCACATATACATAGTAAAGAGAATCAGAAAGTCCAACTAAGAAAACTTCCATGTCTATGATCCTAAAAGAGAACGTGCCTTAGGGTGTAGATTATCATTGATGGGGTTGTATAAATTTCTGTCATTTTCTTAAAAATTGAACTCTATATTGGAAATTTTGAGCGGACCTTTTAAGTTCTCAAGAGGACCAAATGAAAAATCTTGGCTTTGGATTATTATTTATTTCTTCCATCCAAGGGTTTCCCTGAAGAGGACGTTGCAAGTTTTTCGTAGTTTGATTTAAGGAAATATGTGCATATTGTGGTCTTTCTTCTTGAAGAAGAATACTTGGCCCAAAATGGGGATAAGATTAATGGTGCGGAGATGATTGCTTGTGGCTTGGCCACACTCTTACCTTCTGAGTGCAGTTTGTGCTCAATGAATTTTTTTTTTTTTTATTCCGTCATGCTTCAAAAGGCCTTAGAAGTTTTCAATAAAAGTTATTATGTCATATATACACACGTTATATGATAACCACCTTGCAAGTCAAAGGTCACAAGATTTTAATTAAATATTAAATCGGTTACAACTACATATGATCATATAATAAAAATATAACTACGGATTTCTGATGTGCTTGAATCTAACCGATCATTAAAGTTTTAAATTTATAACCAATAAAATCTACTATTAAGTTAGGCAGTATATCTATCGATTATAGTATAAATTTAATAGGCACCGTTCTCCTGTGATCTAGAAAATAACTACTAATATTACCTTTTTTTACTATCTAGTCTAATTTATGATGTGTAACCCTAGAATTGAATGATATTGTCTTAAAAAAAACGTATTCAATCACAAAATATACCCCTCATCTTATTCCACCTTAACCCTTAAATTCTCAAAATAAGATATCGATTAACGAATCAATTTACACTTTGCACTGCAGGAATTCTCAAGTAAAATCAACTACTCCATCGAGTTAATCAATTCTTAATCATACATAAGATAATAGAAACCTTTCCCTCACTACCGTTATGCAAGATCTCATTAAGTTCACAAATTCCAATAAATTACAGAAAATCAATATTTTCTTACCTCTAGATAAAATATGTAATCTTTCTATTAATGAAGATCTGATTTACTAGATAAAACCTCTTTCAATCTAATAAAAATCAGACATGCAATTAATTTGCGCGCATAAATCAATCATAAGAATAATGGAAACACGTAAATAGATGCAAACATATAAATAATTCCTTAATCAATCAATGGTTCAACACATGAGTTAAGGTTTCACAAGATGAAAGATATAAAGAATTACTCATTCATGGAGTTTTCAATAAAAACAGAGAATCTAGAGAAATAATCCCTTGTTTGTTTTGTGATCTCCAATGATGCTCGGATAATTCTCCTCTTGAAGTTCGTAATAAAGCTCCCTTAGGGTTTTCAAAACGAAACTAGAAGGAAAAAAATCTTTTTAAAAATAAAACAAGGCATTTATTTATAGTTCTGCGAAAACAGGGTTCAACATGGGCGTCAGTATGACCGTGCTGACTTTAAAACACATTATTTTTCACTGCCCAGTTTAGCACGGCCTCCAGCATGGTTGTGCTTAGGGCAAAACTAAAAAGAATCAGCTATTGGTCATTTTTTTCATCAAGCATTGGTGTTTTGACGCAGCGCGGAAAGCGAAAACGAAACAAATTCGATTATGGATTGGTTTCACACAACAAAGAAACACTCTTTGATGCAAACTTTGGTTGCGCACAACCCAGAAAAATGGAGAAATTCTCTCACGAAATGTATTTGAAAATAATAATAAGACGTAACCCTAACATGACTAATAAAAGGGTTTATATACTCTCCCTTAAAATAATAAAAGAAAAGGCGAATCTACACGTACACGGTCGAAGGCACGACCGTGCTTCAAACCGTGTTGTACTCTGTGAGGATTTGCTGTTCGATACCCCTGCTCGAGACACGGCCGTGCTTCAGGCCGTGTTGGACTCTGTGAGGATTTGCTGTTTGATACCCTTGCTCGAGACACGGCCGTGCTTCAGGCCGTGTTGGACTCTGTGAGTTCCTTCCAATCACTACACGGCCGTGTGACAAGCCGTGTGTCAGCCCGTGTCTCTTGTATCTCCATCATTCTCTCCCACCAATGGAGAACTCGACCCCGAGTTCTCGTCAGGATATAAAGACGTATCATCGGAGTAAAAAGGTGATAAGTCCGCAACATTAAAAGTACAAGAAATATTCATATCTTCCGGAAGTTGTATGACATATGCGTTGTCATTTATCTTGTGCACAACTTCATAAGGTTCGTACTTCTTGGGTTGGAGTTTCCCATACTTACCTACAGGAAAGTGCTCTCTTCAGAGGTAAACCATTACATGATCGCCCACGGTAAAGAGTTTCTTCCGTCTATGCTTATCTGCAGCCCCTTTGTATCGGGTATTGGATTCCTCAATCTTTCGTTTAACTTCCTCGGCAGTGGCTTGGTGTTGTTTCGCCATATGTTTAGCAGTCACATCACCCACCATATCCTTGGGTAATTTGATCAAGTCCAGCGCATGTCATGGTATTTTGGTATATACCACCGAGAACGGTGACCTCCCAATAGTTCGGTGGACGGAACTATTGTAAGCAAATTCAGCCTGAGCCAATGCTTGATCCCACTGTCCCGGCTTCTCACAGCAGATACTTCTGATGAGGTTTCCGAGGGTCCTGTTAGTCACCTCGGTTTGACTGTCGGTTTGAGGATGAGCGGTACTGCTGTAATTAAGGGACGAATCAAAAATATACCAGAGAGTCTTCCAAAAGTGACTAAGGAATTTGCTATCCCTGTCGGAAGTAATGGACTTTGGGACTCCATGCAACCGCACCACTTCCTTGAAGAACAACCGCGCAATAGCCCGTGCATCGGCGGTCTTCCTGTAGGGAAGAAAGTGAGCCATCTTGGAAAACCTGTCAACCACAACAAACACAGAGTCAGCACCTCGTTGGGTACGAGGCAAACCAAGTATAAAGTCCATCGACAAGTCCTCCCAAATGTTTGCTGGCACAGGAAGAGGAGTATATAGGCCAGTGTTTTGGGATTGCCCCTTAGACACCTGGCAAATGTAGCACCTTTCCACAATCCGATACACATCCCTCCTTAACCGAGGCCAAAAGTATCTTTCAGTGACTGCGGCTAGGGTCTTATCTCTACCCATATGTCCCGCCAGTCCTCCACCATGCAGATCTCGGATAAGCTTCTCCTGTAAGGAAGATTCAAGAATGCACAGCTGATTCCCTTTCATCAAGTACCCTTCATGGATATGATAGTCGTCACACGGTTCTCTGTTGGCACACCGGATCCAAATGTCCTTAAAGTCGCTATCATTTTCATATAGTTCCTTTAACTTCTCAAACCCGATAATGTCCGCACTTAAAGTAAGTAGGACATTCGCTCTTCTACTCAGGGCGTCTGCGACCTTATTTTGCACACCCGACTTGTGCATTAGCCTGAAAGGAAACCTCTGCAAGAACTCAATCCATCTGGCGTGCATGTCCTTACTAATCCGGGTTTGACCACTCAAGTGTTTAAGAGCCCCGCAGTCTGAGTACAAAATGAACTCCTTCCCAATCAAGTAGTGCTCCCATATTTTAAGGGCCCTCACCACAACGTAGAACTCCTTGTCATACGTAGACCAAGTCCTCCTTGCTTCGCACAACTTTTCACTGTAAAATGCTATTGGTCTTCTTTCCTGTGATAGTACTGCACCAACCCCAACCCCACAGGCGTCGCAATCCACCTCGAATAACTTCTCAAAGTCTGGTAGTGCTAGTACAGGAGCGCTACACAATCTTTGTTTCAAGTTCATGAAACTCAAGTCAGATTCTTTGCCCCATTGGAACTTTCCCTTCTTCAAGCATTCAGTCAAGGGGGCAGCAACGGTACTAAAATGTCTAATGAATCTTCTGTAGAAACTAGCTAAGCCAAGGAAACTTCTCAACTCTGTAACAGTTCTCGAAACAGGCCATTCTCTAATAGCCTTCACCTTCTCGTCATCCACCATGACCCCTTCACTACTGACCACAAACCCAAGGAACAACAGTCGCCTTGACATAAATGTGCACTTTTTAAGATTAGCGAACAGTTTGTTCGCCTTTAGTACAGATAACACACACTTTAGATGTTCTAAATGTTCTTTTTCAGATTTACTAAACACTAAAATATCGTCAAAGTACACAACAAGGAAACGACCATTGAAAGGTTTCAATACCTGGTTCATTACTCTCATGAAGGTGCTCGGCGCGTTACTCAATCCGAATGGCATCACTAGCCATTCGTACAGCCCCTCATTGGTCTTAAACGCCGTCTTCCATTCGTCTCCGGGACGAATCCGAATTTGGTGGTACCCACTCCGCAAGTCTATCTTAGAGAAGATAGTAACGCTACTCAACCGATCTAACATATCCTCGATGCGTGGTATAGGGAATTTATACCCTATGGTAATCTTATTGATAGCTCGGCTATCAACACACATCCGCCAGCTCCCATCTTTCTTGGGGGTTAGCAAGGCTGGAACCGCACAAGGACTTAAACTGTCTCGGATAAATCCTTTGTCCAAAAGCTCTTGGACCTTCTCTTGTAGAATCCCGGCTTCCTTGGGACTCATCCTGTAGTGCGGGAGGTTTGGGAGACTAGCTCCGGGCACCAGGTCTATCCGGTGTTGAATGTCTCGCAGAGGGGGTAGCCCCTCGGGTAAATCGTCTGGAACCACCTCCTTAAACTCCTCAAGTAGATCCTTCACTGCCCCTGGCACCTCTCCATAAACCTCCTCCTCTCCTTCAGTCACACCTTTCACGATGAGGGCGTGTACCACCCGCGACTCCCTCAAGTCTTCCATCACTTCCTTCCCAGATTGAGTGACGGTTAGGAACGAACGACTCTCAACCTTCTTTCCCCTAGCGCATCCTTCCCTCTTCAACGGTAACAAGTTGTATCTCGCACCCTCCTTCTCCAATTTATAGACATTCTCCTTGCCCGCATGTTGCGCGTCCACATCAAATTGCCATGGCCTCCTGAACAAAATGTGGCAAGCATCCATGTCTACAATGTCGCAATATGCTTCGTCGCGGTACTTCCCTATTGAGAAAGGTACCCTGCATCTCTCCTTGACTTCAATCTTTTCGGCTGCCTTAATCCAACCAATGGTGTACGGATTCGGATGCTTCTCGATGGGCAACTGCAGTTGTTTCACAACCTCCCTTCCTATGATGTTTTCGCAACTGCCGCTGTCTACTATTAGCTCAAACAACTTCCCCATGATAGTACATCGTGTGCGAAACAACTGGTGCCTTTGCGTGATCTCTTCTTGCTTTGGGGTTAGCATCATGCGCAGAATTACATACGTGGGTTTTGCTACTTCTTCTTCTTCCTCATAATACTCTCCCTCTCCGTCAGGCTCACAGCAAATCTCCTCATCATCTTCTCTATCAAGGATGTTTACGCTTTTCCTCGCAGGACATTCGTTGGACCTATGACTCGGTTGATTGCATCGGAAACATTTGCCCAATATAGGTTTGGCATAGGGGTTATTCTGTTTCTGAGTTCCCCTCTGCTCCATCGGCTTCTTCCCTTCACTCTTCTCTTCCTTCCTGGTCATGTCCTCAGTTGACTTGTATGGTGTGGTTTTATTTTTCTCAAACGCTGACCTACTACCACTACCCATAGCTTCTCTTACATGTCCCTTCCGTCCTCCTCCATATCTACTCCCTTGTTCCTGCAATACTAATTCAGCTCGGAGAGCCAAGTTCTTTGCTTCTACTAAGGTTCTCACCATCGTAACCCCAATTTTGTCTTTAATTTGGAGCTTCAATCCTTCGACATATCTTGCAACTTGCTGACCTTCACTTTCTCTCAAATCATTCCGTTCAGCCAACCTTATGAACTCTGCCGTATACTATGCACGGAACGTTGGCCCTGGCGGCACCGCTGATATTGTTGAAACAATATCTGCTCGTAGTCTGGCGGGAGGAAATCATGTTGCAGCAACTGCTTCATGCGATACCATGATCTCACCGGGTGTTTTCCCTCCCTTTGCCGCCTACTTTGTAGCCTCTCCCACCATGCCGAGGCGCCACTCTTCAACCTGCATGCTACCAGCCTTACACGACGGTCTTCAGGGATTTCCATATAATCGAAGAACCGGTCTACTTCCGCAATCCAATCGAGGAAGCCTTCGATGTTGAGGCTGCCATCGAACCATGGGATGTCGACCTTCAGATGGTAGTCTCCGCCATCCCCTTGATCATAGCCTCTACGGTTCCTCCTATAATCACCTTCTCTAGGGTGGTTTCCATGATGAGCCATCCGATAACCACCACCTCTTCCACCGCGCCCTCGCTGTGGCTTACTCCAGTACGTATCATCACTCTCTTCGTTGGATTCCTCACTCTCCACACGTCCCCACCTGTTCTCAACGACAGGTCGGATTACGCGTCCCCCGAATTCCTCCACCGCACGTGGTGGATTCCGGCTAATGCCCCCAGCCCTATTGGGGTCTACCACTAGAGCATCAATACGCTCGATCAGTTCATCAAGGCGCCGTTCCATACGCCCGACCTTCTAATGCATTGCGTCAAACTCTGCCCTTGGAACCCATTGATGGTTCCTTTGTAACCTCGCATCTTGAACACCGTCAAGAACACGACCGCTATCATCGCCTTGATGAGTTGACATCTCCACAGGAATTAACCTTGCTCTGATACCAACTGACACAGTGCGGAAAGCGAAAACGAAACAAATCCGATTATGGATTGTTTCACACAACAAAGAAACACTATTTGATGCAAACTTTGGTTGCGCACAACCCGGAAAAATGGAGAAATTCTCTTACGAAATGTATTTGAAAATAATAATAAGACGTAACCCTAACATGACTAACAAAAGGGTTTATATACTCTCCCTTAAAATAATAAAAGAAAAGGCGAATCTACGCGTACACGGTCGAAGGCACGGCCGTGCTTCAAACCGTGTTGTACTCTGTGAGGATTTGCTGTTCGATACCCCTGCTCGAGACACGGCCGTGCTTCAGGCCGTGTTGGACTCTGTGAGGATTTGCTGTTTGATACCTTTGCTCGAGACACGACCGTGCTTCAGGTCGTGTTGGACTCTGTGAGTTCCTTCCAATCACTATACGGCCGTGTGACAAGCCGTGTGTCAGCCCGTGTCTCTTGTATCTCCATCATGTTTGTATGGGTTGGGCTGAACTGAAAATCAATTTTCTTCATTTTTCGTCAAATTTCACATCGCCTTTGCTCATATCATCCTTAAACCTTTCTTTGTTTTCATTGATGCCTGAAATTAAAATTTAATCATATAAATACCATTTTCTTCACAAATTACATAAAATCCATATAAAATTATAACTAATAAGCACTAGAATTAAGGGTCTTCTAACACTTATCAATTTCCATATTCCACGGTCAACCACGATCTCGAAGAATCGAAATCCCCTACCTAAATAGTTAAATGGAAAAACGTATATAAGTTTTATAAATTTCATTCCTAAGAATAAAATTTCATCTAGGTAATATAATAATACACCTCTTAACAAGATCAATTGACTTGTTCAAGTATGATAATTTACAAAATTGAATGCCTCTCACATTCCAACATTTCATTCAATCTATTCCACATTCATCAGAATAAATCACAACAATATCTCATGGGTAGGCTTCGTCCCAGTCTCACTATAATATAGATTGAAAGTCTCATATAATTAGATTTAAAATAATTAAAAAATCTGACCATTGAAACTTACATTAATCTATAAAAGCAAGTTATTCTAACTCTTGCTCTTGCATCTTATCCCATCCCAAGATTTGAAAATTTCTTGCAAAATAGTTTATAAAAGGGTAAGCACACTACGATTTAGTGAGATGGGAGTGGAATACTCTCAATAATGTGCACGTACAAGTAATTTCAAACAAGTTTTCAAATCATATGCTATGCATAGGTGTCGAGTCTAATTTTTGAATTCCCATTCCTAATCTGATCTAGACTAGACCCTATGCTCATCTAATATAGATCCTCGACTTGAGTTAGGAATTTCGTTTGATTTTTGGAGTCGCCACCCAGCTGTTGTTGGGAAATATTGAATTAAGACTAAAGGAGCGGATTAGTCTTAATTTGGACCACTAGTCGACGTTATTTCCTCTTCTCGTTTTTGTGAAAAGAGGAAAAGGAAAAACCAGGGTTTCTAAGTCCGGAGGCTAACCTATTAAAACCTTTACGGTTACCACCTAATCTCCTGAAATTGATCTTATTTAGAAATGTGTTTCATTGTGTTTCTGTTACTTTTTATTATGTTTTTGAGTTATTTCAAGAAAATGATTTTTCATTCATTTTTATGGGTTGACCCGAATTGGTGCCTACGTACCTGCTACTTAGGATCAAACAAGCCGTAGTTCGCTTTTCTGAAAACTTTAAGTTTGTTTGTGAATTTTAATTTTAAAATCTCTTTCGATTTATGTTTTTTTATCATTTTTGGGATTTTTCTAAAAAAATTCTAAGCCTAAGCTTTAATTTGATTTTTAAAAATGATTTTTAGGGAAAAACATCAATTTTGGATTTATTTTAAGAAAAATTATTTTTCTAAGTGCTAAAACTCATTTTTTATGATTCTTTTATAATTTTATAATTTTTTATGATTTTCTATAGATTTTTATGATTTTTTATGATTTTTTATGATTTTTGTGATTTTTGTGAAAATTTTTATCTTAAGTTAATATCTATCCTATTTTGAAATCTAAAATTCTATTGTTATTTTTCCTAATATTTTTCATTATTTTTCTACATTTTATTTTATTATTATTATTTTTTTTTATCTATCTATTTATTATTATTTTTCTACATTATTAAATTCTAGAAAAATCTAATTTCTACATTTTCCTATTTATTACAAATAAATAAATAAATAAATAACTAAATAACAAATAATAAATAAATTAATTAATTCGGAATAAATAAATAAACAAAATTAATTAAATAAAATAATAAAAATTCGAAAAATCCGACTTACCTGGATCCGGGTTGGTACGCGGGTCGGGTCGGTCGGGTCGAATCAATCGGACACGGTGGCGGAGGAGGCTCGTTCACGGCATTCCGGTGGCCTTTTGCAGCTGGTGAGGTGTCGAATCCTAGCTTCTCGAGGGTGCTGAATCCAATGGTGACGGTGGTTCACTCCCAGATCGCCACCTGGTGGTGGTTTAGCTCCGGTCGGTGCTCGCGGTTTTGGATCCTTCTCCGATGCTCTCCGATTTGCACTCTTTCCTCACTTTCTCTCAATTGTGATTCGTGTTCTGGCTTCCTCCCCTCCTCCTCTATTTATAGGCGTCCGGAAACCCTCTTGGATAAGCTCAAATCGGCCGATTTGGATAAATCCGAATTTCTTCCATTTTTAGATTTGATTTTATCCCGGTGATTTGATGTTGATCTATTGTTTTTCTTTGATTTATCTTATGGATTCGGCTTTATCTTGACAATAATCTAGAAGATTTGAAAAAAAATGATCGATTCCACCTTCGTCGGACTTGCTCCGGCTTCTCCTCGCGTCTGTCCGGGTGAGGAAGACGATCACGCGCAACACGCGTGATTTTCTTCTGCCAATCACACGCTGCCACGTGGCAACTCCAGGCGAAAGGAAAGAAAAAAATTTTTCCAAGCGCACGCGGGGGGGATTCGAACTCGCGACCTCCAGCCTTCACACGTTCCCTATACGCACGCACGAGCCAGCTGAGCTAGCCCAATTTCTCGATTTTCTTTATATCGCAAATTGCATATATGCAATGCGATTTTTTTCATTTTTTATATTTTTTGAAATTTCAAAAATTTATAAAAATTATTCATCCCTTATTATTACTATTTCTGAAATCATTTTTCAAAATTGATGTGTTTTCCTATTTATTTTTATTTATTTGAATATTTTCCATTATTTTTGCTAAATTAGAAAAATTGGGAAAAATTGAAAATCGATTATTATTGATTATTACTCATTCCTAGGGCAAAAATGAGGTGTTTACAGCTATCCCTCTTTCTAGTAAAGTTTGAAAAACTTAACTACAAAGACAAAAAAGAAGATGCCATTTTTGGCCTTTTAAAGAGGTTTTTGGTAGGAAAATGCTCCATGAGCTAATAATCCCATGATTTAAGATGGAACTAACAATTTAGAATGATGTTCCTTCCCAAAAAGTGCTTTATGGGCTGACTAATTGGCGACATGACACATCTCAAGCATTGTGTAGGAATGTATGAGAAATAATGATAGGAAGCGTCTTATCAAACTTGCAACCTTGGAAAGAAAATTTACTCAGGAAGCACCCTTATGAGCTGGCTACCTGTCAACAGAAGCGTCTTGTTAGACTAGCAACTGTTTGGAAGAGTATTTTCGAAAAGTGCCCCAAGAGCTGACTAATCGGGAGAGTTTAGGAAAGTGCCCCTCATGGGCTGACTAACCTTGAATTGAATGCCTCAAAAAGTGCCCCCTATGGGCTAACCTTGAGGTAAATTTTTAGGAAAGTGCCCCCTATGGGCTGACCATGAGAACAAATTTTTAGGAAAGTGCCCCCTATGAGCTGACTAACCTGGAGTTGAATTGTCTCAAAAAGTGCCCCCTATGAGCTGACCATGAGAACAAAGTTTTAGGAAAGTGCCCCCCTATGGGCTGACTAATCTGGAATTGAATTGTCTCAAAAAGTGCCCCCCATGGGCTGACCATGAGAACAAGGTTTTAGGAAAGTGCCCCCTATGGGCTGACTAACCTGGAGTTGAATTGTCTCAAAAAGTGCCCCCTATGGGCTAACCATGAGAACAAAGTTTTAGGAAAGTGCTCCCTATGAGCTGACTAACCTGGAGTTGAATTGTCTCAAAAAGTGCCCCCTATGGGCTGACCATGAGAACAAGGTTTTAGGAAAGTGCCCCCTATGGGCTGACTAACCTGGAGTTGAATTGTCTCAAAAAGTGCCCCCTATGGGCTGACCATGAGAACAAGGTTTTAGGAAAGTGCCCCCTATGGACTGACTAACCTGGAGTTAAATTGTCTCAAAAAGTGCCCCCTATGGGCTGACCATGAGAACAAGGTTTTAGGAAAGTGCCCCCTATGGGCTGACTAACCTGGAATTGAATTTGTCTCAAAAAGTGCCCCCTATGGGCTGACCATGAGAACAAGGTTTTAGGAAAGTGCCCCTTATGGGCTGACTAACCTAATGTAAAAATGATATCTAGAAAGGTGCCTTTATAGACTGACCTTGGAAGAGATCTAGGGAAGTGCCCCTTTTTGGGCTGACTACCCTATTAAGGGGAATGTTTAGACAAATGCCCCACTATGGGCTGACTCATTTTGTGCTTTTGAATATGCTTTCTACAGCCTGAACTAAGTGATGTGATGATATGATAGTTATTTATTTTAATATGCTTGCCAGTATATCGTGGATAGCAACCAAACAACCGAACCTTCGTGCTGGTTTGCTTCTGCTTCATCTCTTCTTATCTTGACACGGGGTTGAAAATTTTGATGTGCTCCCTTTCTTTTTGCGCAAGGCTCTTTTGACGGTAATGTTATCCTAATGATGCGCTTAGTTCTAATGTTCAAAAATAGATAGGATTATATTACCAAATACATTGAGATTCATTATCATTTTAGTGTTTATCTTTCATTGGCGAAGTGGTGGGTAATGTGTTTAGGAGTATTTGTTATGGTGCGAATTGATTTGGATTATTGACCATTTAGGGATATTAACTTTGCTTGTAAAAAGTAAAAACTTGATTCAACGAAATTTGTACCGAACATTGGCTTTCATAAACATTGGCAAAATTTCAATTCCCTTGCCTAAGGATATTACATCTTTACAGCATCTGTGTTAATGGGGTCTCTCAATTCTGGACCATCCATTTGAGTTAATATCAGAGCCCCTCCTGATAAAACCTTTTTCACCACATAAGGGCCTTCATAGTTTGGGGTGAATTTTCCTCTGGAGTCTTGGGCATTCGGGAGAACCTTCCTTAACACCAGATCCCCCTCTTTAAAGTACCGAGGTCTCATCTTCTTGTTAAATGCTCGGGCCATTCTTTGTTGGTAACACTGGCCATGACATAATGCGGTAAGTCTTCTTTCATCAATCAGATTCAGCTGATCAAGCCTCTTCTTTACCCAGTCTGACTCAGTTAACTGAGTTTCTGCCAGGATTCTGAATGATGGTATCTCAACTTCAACTGGTAGCACTGCTTCTGTACCATATACCAATGAGTATGGGGTAACTCCAGTAGATGTTCTTATTGAAGTCCTATAAGCCATGAGAGCAAACGGTAACATTTCATGCCAATCTTTGTAAGTTGTTGTCATCTTCTCGATGATCTTTTTGATATTTTTGTTAGCTGCTTCTACTGCCCTGTTCATTTGAGGTCGGTAGGGAGTTGAATTTCTGTGGTTTATGTGGAATTGTTGACATAAACCTGTCATCGATTTATTGTTAAGATTGGTACCGTTGTCGGTGATGATAGACTCAGGAACTCCGTATCGGGCTATTATGTCCCTTTTTAAGAAGCGGACTATTACCCCTTTTGTGACATTGGCATATGATGAAGCTTCTACCCGCTTGGTGAAGTAATCAATCGCTACCAGTATGAATCTATGGCCGTTGGATGCTATTGGAGTGATAGGGCCTATTATGTCGATTCCCCATATGGAGAATGGCCATGGTGCTGATAACAAGTGTAGCTCGTTGGGCGGAGCATTTATCCGGTTTGTGTAGACTTGACACAGATGACAGTGCTTGACATATTTTATGCAATCTGATTCCATGGTTAACCAATAATATCCTAACCTCATGATTTTTCGGGCCAACATATAGCCATTCATATGAGGTCCACATACTCCTTCATGTACTTCTTTCATTAGTTCGCATGCTTCATCTTTGTCCACACATCTCAACAGGGTGGTATCGGATGATCTCTTGTAAAGTATGGACCCACTTAATAGGAAATGGCTTGCTAACCTTCTGAGTGTTCTTTGGTCATTCTTGCTAGCCATTTCAGGGCATTTACCTTCTTGGAGAAAGGTCTTGATGTCGTGATACCAGGGTTTGTTATCTTGTATCTTTTCCATTGTTAAATAGTAGGCGGGCCGACTTTCGATATCTATTTTCATCGGTTGAACTTCGGCTCCTCCTGTTATCTGGATCATAGATGCTAGTGTGGCTAGTGCATCTGCGAACTGATTCTGAGTTCTCGGGATGTATGTGAAAGTGATTGCCTTGAATTCCTCAATTAGCTCTGTCAAGTGTTGATGATATGGTACCAGTTTGGGGTCTTTAGTCTTGTATTCCCCTCTTGTCTGTAGTATGATGAGCGACGAATCCCCATATACCTCTAATTCGCGGATTCCCATTTGGCAGGCCATTTTGAGGCCAAGAATACATGCTTCATATTCTGCAATATTATTGGTATAGGGAAATGTAAGTCTCGTCGCTGCAGGGAATTGAATGCCGTCCGGGGATATCAATACTGACCCAACCCCACAACCGAATACATTGGCAGCTCCATCGAAAAACAATTTCCATTTCAGGTTCTGCTCTATCCCAAAGTCTTCTACTGGCATATTTTCCACTATCAATATATTCTCATCCGGAAATTGGGCCTGTAGTTCTTGGGAATCTGTCTCGACAGGGTGTTCCGCCAACTGGTCTGCTAAGGCTTGCCCTTTCATCGAGTTCTGATTTACGTATGTGATGTCGAACTTGGATAGGAGCATTTGCCACTTAGAGATTCTCCCTATCAAGGCTGGTTTCTCTGCCAAGTATTTCAAGGGATCATGTCTTGTCAGCAGTTCAATATGGTAGTAAAGGGTGTATTGCCTTAGTCGATGCATGACCCAGATTAAAGCACAACACGTCTTCTCCACCTCTGAGTACCTCTGTTCCCCATCTGTGAACTTCTTGCTCAGATAATATATGGAACGCTCTCTTCCCTCGTCATCTTTCTGCCCCAGCACACATCCTACGGATTCAGGGAGTATAGTGAGGTATAAGAATAAGGGCTTTCCTTGTTTCGGGACTATCAAGACCGGAGGTTTTGTAAGATAGTCTTTGATTGTTTCGAATGCCTCTTCGCATTTGTCGTCCCATTCTATTGTGGTGTTCTTCTTCAACAGACGGAATAATGACCGACATTTGTCGGTGAGTTGTGAGATAAAACGAGCTATGTAATTTAATCTTCCCAATAAGCTTCTTACTTCTTTAATGGAGAGTGGGGAAGGTAATTCTAATATGGACTTTACCTTGTCAGGGTCGATTTTAATGCCCTCCTGGCTTATGACAAACCCTAACAATTTCCCCGTTGTGACCCCGAAAGTACATTTTTCTGGGTTTAACTTGAGCTGGAATTTTCTCAGTCGTTTAAACAATTTCCTCAGGATATCTATATGGCTTTCTCCTTCTTTGGATTTGGCTATCATGTCGTCGACATATACTTTAACCTCTCGATGCATCATATCGTGAAGTATAGTGACCAAGGCTCTCTGATACGTTGCCCCGGCGTTTTTCAAACCGAAGGGCATGACTTTGTAACAGAAAGTCCCCCATGTTGTGATGAAGGTCGTTTTGGTTTTATCTTCCTCAGCCATTTTTATTTGATTATATCCTGAGAAACCGTCCATGAATGAGAAGAGATGGTTTCCCGCAGTGTTGTCTACTAGAACATCAATGTGAGGTAGGGGGAAGTTATCCTTTGGCGTGGCTTGGTTCAAGTCCCGAAAGTCTACGCATACATGTACTTTTCCGTTCTTTTTCATGATAGGGACTATATTTGCTACCCACTCTGGGTAGTCGGATACTTCAATGAACCATACTTCTAGCAGTTTCTTGACTTCTTCTTTGATTTTCAGTAAGATGTCAGGCCTAAATCTTCTCAGTTTTTGTTTTTTAGGTTTGACATCTTCCCTTGTGGGAAGCCCGTGAACTACTATTGACTGGTCCAGCCCTGGCATGTCACCATACGACCAGGCAAACACATCTGCATATTCCGTTAATAGCTCGGTTATCTCATGTTTTTGCTCGACACTCAAATTGGTCCCGATTTTGAGGTTCTTAGGGTTTTCCATGCTTCCTAGATTTACTGTCTCCATAGGCTCGTCGATCGAGATTCTGCTTTGTTCATGTTTTAGCCAATTTTCTTGTATTATTTCGTGGTCTAAGATATCGCCTTCAACAACTGACCCAGCAGCGTTGGAAACGATATCAGCGTTTTTACTTTCTACTTGCGCGAAATATCCCTGATGTTCGATGGTAGGAGATCTGAGTAAAATGAAAGCATATAAGAAGAAAAAAAACAAACTGTAATTGAACTTGATAAAGAGTCTCAATAAATTTTGTTTAATAATTTTTCTCTATTTTTGAGCTAACCTAGCGCTACTGATAGGATAACAAAACCAATTGTTTAGAGTCGGATGCTAGTTGGATGTGCGGGGGGTTGATTTCCCTTTGCTGTCGTCCTCTTCATTTATCCGAAGCTCTTGAATGACGTTTGCCTTTCGGAAAGATTGTTGGAGAGGTGGGATGCACATCTGGGTGTCGGTCAGCTTCTCCCTTATTCTGCCTTTGACACCTTTTGTTTGCGCTTCTTCTGCGGCCGTAGGAATGTACCCTAGTCCAAACGTCCCATGCTGCCCCTCTTTAAACTGATGGCCCTCCTTGTTGGTTACCATGTTCACTTCATTGAAGATCTGCAGCCCCAGGTCTTCTGAACCCTCTTCCCCAATGTAAGGTATGGCAGTCTCCTTATATATGGCGTAATCCTGCTCGCCTAGTACAGTGACTATCTGCCCGTTTGCGATGAATTTGACCTTTTAGTGGAGACTAGAGGGGATGGCTCCAGCAGCATGTATCCAGGGTCGTCCCAAAAGCAGGTTGAAAGACCTTGGGATGTCAAGGACCTGGAAGGAGATGTGGAATATTTGTGGATCGATTTCCACCGGTAGGCCCACCTCCCCTACTATGTCTCTTTTGGACCCGTCGAAGGCTCTGACCACCGTGGAGCTGGGTTTTATGTTGCTTGGATCGACCCCCAATAGGTCGAGCGTTGCCAATGGGCAAACGTTGAGAGATGATCCATTATCGACAAGTACCCGGGAGACAATGGTGTCATTGCACCTGACCACTATGAACAGTGGTTTGGTATGTTGGTCTCCTTCTTCCCCTAGCTCTTCCGGAGAGAAGGATATTTGGTCCATTGCAAAGATGGAGTCCGCCACGTGACCCAATTTGTCTGTAGCGATACCTTCTGGGACCTGAATCTTTTTCAGCACTTTAAAGAGTGCCTCCCTGTGGGGTTCGGACGTTGTGAGAAGGCCCATGAGTGATATCTGTGCTGAAACTTTATTTAATTGTTCCATGATCTTGTATTCGCTGGCCTTAACCATCTTCGTAAATGCAGCGAGACCCTCTTCCTCTTCTTCCCCTTTTTCCACGTTGGGTTCTTCAGTCGGGCCTTTATACTTTGGATCATATAATCTCCCAGAGCGGGTGATGCCTCCCACCATAAGAGGCAGCTCTTGTTCGAGGGCCCGATAGTCGAACGGTGCAACCTTGTAATTCTCTGCCGGTATCGGGACATTGAATACATATCTTTTTTCTTGGGATTTGTACCTCAGTTGATTGTCCCTCATAGCACTGTATAACCCTGGGCTTCTGATGAGAGTTGATCATGTGGACAGTCTTCCCCTCTTCTTTTGCCGGGTTGTCGTCCTTCTCAAACTCCAGTCCCCATTCACTAGGTGGCCTTTGCTCAGTCGGGGTATAAGAATAGTTCACCAAATACTGAAATCTCCCGTGTGATTCTCCCAAAGTGCCAACCATTGGGTCTCCGGCTAACCATCTTCTCTTAATGTGTGCTTTTGGAGTTTCTTCTAGAGCTTGGTGGGATTGCTTCTTCTGTTGCTCAGTTGGATTCTTTTTAGGGGCTTCTTTGGGAGCCGACTCCTCTGATGTGATCATGTTGATGGTGGGCTTGTGATTGGGCAATGGGTTAGTGTTGACATTGGGTGCTGGGGCATTCACGAAATCCAATTGTATGATTCCTGCATCAATTAAGTCTTGGATTTTGTGCCGGAGCCTCCAGCACCTATCTGTGGAATGCCCCTCCTGACCCATGTGGTAGTCACACTTGAGGTTTGAGTCAAAGTTCTTGGGCTTGTACCGGTCGTTGGGTATCTCGAAACTAATCAAGTTGTCTACCCTCAGCCGAGCGAAGACCTGACTAAGCGGTATAGGGATTGGAGTGAACTGCCTTGGGATCCTGGCGGCCTGATTATAACCCGTCGTGGGTTGTTGGACTGGGGTACTCGGGGTTTGGAATGTCACACGAGTCCCGGCTTTTTCTGCCTTACCAGAATGTACCGTGCTGATAGTGGGCTCCTTAGCTCTGTTTCCTCCTAAGGGCCTTTGTGTTGGTGTGACCCTAGGAGGCTCCATTGTTTGGAGTCTACCGGTGGTGATGGCATTCTCAATCCTACATCCCGCAGCCACTACCTTTGCAAAACTGGATGAGGTCTGGCCCACTAGGTGTGAAAAGTAAGTCTTATCCAGGTTATTGACAAATATGGATGTCAATTCCTTCTCAGATATCGGGATGGCTACCCTGGCGGCCTGGGCCCTCCAGCGCTGAGCATACTCCTTGAACGGCTCAGCATGTCTTTTTCGGAGACTCCCCAGGTCGATTACAGATGGGGCGACTTCAATATTGAACTTATATTGATCATAAAACGCCTGGGCTAGCTTCTCCCAAGTGTTGATAATGTTGAAATCCAAGTGGGCATACCAGACCAGTGCAGGGCTTGAGAGGCTGTCTTAGAATGTCTGGAGCATAAGCTGGTCGTATTGAGCATACTTGCTCATTTTCCGGGAATATAGCCTGGTATGCATTTTGGGGCAGCCGGTCCCATCATACTTTTTGAAATCTGGGGTCTTGAACTTCTCAGGGTATACCTCCTCCCTGTATGCTGGGAGGTTGGTGATTCCGGCCTGTTCAAATCCATCGGGGCCTTCAATGGTTTTCATCTTGTCATGGAGCTACTGGAAGAGTCGCTTCTCCATCTCCTTCTGCCTCTCTTCCATTTCCCTCTTCAGGTCGTCAGAGGTCGGCCCCTGGTTGACTTTTGGCTTATATTCAAAAGCCGGGTTAAGGTGGGAATTGATCTCCTCATATTCCGGAGGCTGTCCCTCCACTGCTTTTCCCTTTCTGGCCCCTGAATACTCTTCCTGGGTTGGCTGAGTGTTGCGCAGGAGGCCGATGCTTTCAGTTAAGAGGTGAACCTGGGCAGCCAGTTGTTGGACTGTTTGTTCTAGGGACATGATCCTAGAGTCTGAGGCAGCTTCAGCATTGGTGTTGTTGCGGTTGTCACTACTGTTGGCCATTTTTGTTCTTGAGCGCGTGAGAACTGTGCTTCTAGGAGGGTTCGATTGTTTGGAAGCTATTTTGATACCTGGATTCGCATTTTGTTTTGCTTTTAGTGTAATGAATGCACGAATGATATGCATGTGTCACGCGGATGCTAAAAGTAAAAGGGTTGACAACTGATTGACAATGTAATATTGAAACTTTACTTTTATTAATATTGAGAATTCTGGAGTTCAAAATGAAATATTACAAATAAAGATCTACTTCCTAGTTCTTTTAGTCTTCTGTTGTGGAGGCTCAGACTTCCCACTGATGACGGCTTCCAATTCCTTGACTTTGGCTTGGCATTTCTCCAATTGTGCTTCTAAGGCCTTGTTCCTTTGGTCGGATTCTTTGAAACGTCCCTTCCAGATGTCTTTCTTATGATCCGCAACTTCAAAGTATACCTCCGTTCGGGCCCTGACCTGCTCCAGGTATACTTCTGTCTCTGGATTGATCTTGTCTGGTCTTGGTTGGGTGACGTCTAGAACCCGATATGCTCTTTCCCCTGTCTGGTATAGCTGGCGGATTACAAACTCTCTGGTGGCTCGGTGCTTTCCCACTTCGCCATCTAATTCCCCGAGGTCCACATTCGGGCTTTCAATTCTGGCTTCCCAAAGTGCTTTGACCTCTGCCAGCTTCACAAACTTCTCAGCTACTAACAGGTTCGGATGTTGATACTCAAAGGTAACTGCTTGTACCGAGGGCTGATAAACTATGTCTTGGATAGTGCCGAACTGGCGGACCACTGAGTTTGGGTGATATTCGATACATCCGCTGATTCCGATTAAAGGCACTGCTTGGAAGTGTCTGCAGGTCAAGATGATTTTGTTACAGCAACTCCACCTGGCTGTCCATAGAATATCTTCGGCACTGAAGCTCCTAAGAAGCTCTACCCAACTGTGGCTGGTAAGGTCGTCGGGTAGCTTTACCTTTTCTATACATGAATCCACCAGATCCACCTGTTGGGCTAAGGTTTTCCTGACCATGTTCAGCCCGAAGCATTTGAGGTGGCTTACAAACCATATTAGCATAAGGTTGAGGCTGGAGCGAAGGATCCCATGGCCTTTTTTCTTGAGGAAGTTTAAATTCCGGATCTGTTCAGCCAGTAGAGCCGGGATGTAGGATCTTCCCTCTAGGAATTGGGTCACCAGCTCTGCAACCCTGTAGTGAATATAGAAGGTCCCGGTGGGGAACAGTATGGTGGCGAAGGCTGTCAAGATGAAAGCGTTCACCCTTCTCTGTCTGTAAGTCTTGGGGTCCCCATACAAGATGTCCTTTCTATCCCCATTGTCCTCTCGGGCGATAAACCAGGCTTCTAAATCATCCATTCGTATGCAATAACCATTACAGTCTGCTAGGGCTTTGTTGACTGCTGTTTTACGGATGCCTAATAATCTGCTGAAGGTACCGGCTGGCCCGGCCTCAAGGTCTGGCGTATAGATTTGATCAGTCAGTGCTGGAGCCTGTAGTAACTAGGTGTACTCTTCCAGGGTAGGGGTGATCTCATGCGGCCCGATAAAGAAAGCAGCGGGCTCGATTTCCCATAATTGGAGCATGGCCTGGACTAAAGGCAAATTTGCCTCTATCCTTGTCAGTGAGAGGACGGGGCCGATCTTTTGCTGGATGAAGGCCTGCTCCTCTAGGTTGTACAAGGTGAACCAATGGTCCATTACCAATTTTGGGTCCAAAGGTTTGTACACCCGAATTTCTTTACGGAGGAGACGGTCGACTGCACTGCTAGCCATCTATTATAATAAGAAACAACCTAATTACAAACAGAACTATGAAAATGTTACAGGGAAATAGTCCTGAACTCCAAGGACAAAATAACAAACCATTACATTGTCATCCAATTGTCAACCCCTTATGATGTTATGTATACAAGTAGGTTGGTTCTAACTGGTTCCCGAGCTCTATGGCCTCCCGCATTCTCGGAGAAATGGATCTCAGGCCATATCGAAGCATAGGGTGGGGTAGCCTAATCGGTCCCGAACGGTGAATCAACTCACTTCACCCGAAACCTACATAATGGCTCCCCGTCTCAAGTTTCTAGGACGGCCCAGGTTCGACCGCATCTAATCACACACACATATGCATGCAAACCCCTACAGTAAAGAAAAACTGAAAATCTAACTAATCCCTGAAAGGTTAGCAACAGAGTAAAAAGAATGAAACACATTTCTTAAAGATAACAAATTGAAGAGATTCAGGTGGCTAGCCTACTGGCATGGGTCCCCAGTGGAGTCGCCATCCTGTCGAGTCTAATTTTTGAATTCCCATTCCTAATCTGATCTAGACTAGGCCATATGCTCATCTAATATAGATCATCGACTTGAGTTAGGAATTTCGTTTGATTTTTGGAGTTGCCACCCAACTGTTGTTAGGAAATATTGAATTAAGATTAAAGGAGCAGATTAGTATTAATTTGGACAACTAGTCGACGTTATTTCCTCTTCTCGTTTTTATGAAAAGAGGAAAAGGGAAAACCAGGGTTTCTAAGTCCGGAGGCTAACCTATTAAAACCTTTACGGTTACCACCTAATCTCCTGAAATTGATCTTATTTAGAAATGTGTTTCTGTTACTTTTTATTATGTTTTTGAGTTATTTAAAGAAAATGATTTTTCATTCATTTTTATGGGTTGACCCGAATGGGTGCCTACGTACTTGCTACTCAGGATCAAGCAAGCCGTAGTTCGCTTGTCTAAAAACTTTAAGTTTGTTTGTGAATTTTAATTTTAAAATCTCTTTCGATTTATGTTTTTTATCATTTTTGGGATTTTTCTAAAAAAATTCTAAGCCTAAGCTTTAATCTGATTTTTTAAATTGATTTTTAGGGAAAAACATCAATTTTGGATTTATTTTGAGAAAAATTATTTTTCTAAGTGCTAAAACTCATTTTTTATGATTCTTTTATAATTTTTATTATTTTTTATGATTTTCTATAGATTTTTATGATTTTTTATGATTTTTGTGAAAATTTTTATCTTAAATTAATATCTATCCTATTTTGAAATCTAAAATTTTATTGTTATTTTTCCTAATATTTTTCATTATTTTTCTACATTTTATTATTTATTATTATTATTATTTTTTATCTATCTATTTATTATTATTTTTCTTATTTATTATTTTTCTACATTATTAAATTCTAGAAAAATCTAATTTCTACATTTTCCTATTTATTACAAATAAATAAATAAATAACTAACTAAATAACAAATAATAAATAAATTAATTAATTCGGAATAAATAAATAAACAAAATTAATTAAATAAAATAATAAAAATCCAGAAAATCCAACTTACCTAGATCTGGGTTGATACGCGGGTCGGGTCGGTCGGGTCGAATCGGTCGGATACGGCGGCGGAGGAGGCTCGTTTATGGCGTTCCGGCGGCCTTTTGCAGCGGGTGAGGTGTCGAATCCTAGCTTCTCGAGGGTGCTGAATCCAATGGTGGCGGTGGTTCACTCCCAGATCGCCTCCTGGTGGTGGTTTAGCTTTGGTCGGTGCTCGCGGTTTTGGATCCTTCTCCGATGCTCTCCGATTTGCACTCTTTCCTCACTTTCTCTCAATTGTGATTCGTGTTCTGGCTTCCTCCCCTCCTCCTCTATTTATAGGCGTCCGGAAACCCTCTTGGATAAGCTCAAATTGGCCGATTTGGATAAATCCGAATTTCTTCCGTTTTTAGATTTGATTTTATCCCGGCGATTTGATGTTGATCTATTGTTTTTCTTTGATTTATTTTATGGATTCGGCTTTATCTTGACAATAATCTAGAAGATTTGAAAAAAAATGATCGATTCCACCTTCGTCGGACTTGCTCCGGCTTCTCCTCGCGTCTGTCCGGGTGAGGAAGATGATCACGCGCAACACGCGTGATTTTCTTCGGCCAATCACACGCTGCCACGTGGCAACTCCAGGCGAAAGGAAAGAAAAAAATTTTGCCGAGCGCACGCGGGGGGGATTCGAACTCGCGACCTCCAGCCTTCACACGTTCCCTATACGCATGCACGAGCCAGCTGAGCTGGCCCAATTTCTCGATTTTCTTTATATCGCAAATTGCATATATGCAATGCGATTTTTTTCATTTTTTGTATTTTTTGAAATTTCAAAAATTTATAAAAATTATTCATCCCTTATTATTACTATTTCTGAAATCATTTTTCAAAATTGATGTGTTTTCCTATTTATTTTTATTTATTTGAATATTTTCCATTATTTTTGCTAAATTAGAAAAATTGAAAATCGATTATTATTGATTATTACTCATTCCTAGGGCAAAAATGGGGTGTTTACAATAGGCAACCATATAAATGAAACATCGCATGCAGTCTTCCGGTAACCAGCATAAAGTCTAAGGTTTACGCTCTCCTTGACTTTGGGTTAAGGATTTGAATCATACCATCAGTGCCTAAGTCTCAAACTCAATTAATTACTCTTATCTCTTTATTAGAAATTGTTTCTTAATTTTAATATCATAAGCTCTAGTGTGGGTTAAGGATTCGAATCATACCATTAATGCTCGAGTCTCAAACTCAATTAATTACTCTTGTCTCTTTATTAAAAATTGTTTTTTAATTTCAATATCATAAGCTCTAGTGTTACTCACACACTGAGCTAACTCAAGTATTACTTACACACTGAGCAATAAATACCTTTAAAGACAGATCGAACTAGGAACCATCAAGGCATGATAATCCCCTAATCATTTAATTTGTACTTAGCAGAATAGTAATCCTCCGATTACTTTCGATGCGCCTTGTAGCAATGATGGTCTTCAATTATGTAATGTCTCGTGCAATATATGTCAAGTTTTATTTAAGTCAACATAATTAATTTAATATTTCAAAGTGATCATGCATGAATCAAACACATACAGGATTTGGTCACATCAAAGACAGATACGAAACACAATCATTCAATTTAAGTCATAAAACAATAATCACATTATCAAAAAAGATAGATCACTAAATATCGTATTTTATCCAAAGTCAAGTAATCAACATTTGTTCCTTTTCCTTGTCGAGTTCAACTTCATTGTAGGAAATTCAATGGCTCGCTAAACTTTGTCTTGTGCACAACTTAACCACATAACAGTCGCGCATCTTACTTCCTTGCTCGCACACATTCTTCACACGATCTCATGCATGCGTCCTCAATTCATATGACACGTACGGACCAGCGGTAGCCATCCAAGACACCATACATTGATACACACTAGCTACCGAAACAAGCACTCCTATCTACAATGCCACACAATCCAGCACTTATGCACAAGCACATACGCATACACAAGCATACACTCTTGCACATACACACATAGCTAGCATGCTCTATCACGCCCCAAAGGGGGGCCTGAAAGTTTTCACTAAAAATTATCATGGCACGTGTGCACTTGTTATATGATAATTGTCTTACAAGCTAGAGATCGTAAGACTCTAAATAATTAATTATATTTACGACTAAGCATAGTACATAAAGTTACATAATAAAATATAACTATAGATTTCGTATCCTATGGTCAACAATAATCGCAGAGAATTGGTATCCCTTACCAACTAGTAAAATAGGATAAAATTCTAAATATCACAAATTCAATGTTATTTACGTAGGGCTCCTAAGATAACATTTCATCCAAATAATCTATCCTTAGCAATTCTTACTTTATCATCCCTGTCTTCTAAAAACTCTCGACACTTCACATCTTATCCCATCCCGAGCTTTCATAATCTCTACCTTCAAAAGGGTTTGTGGAGGGGTGAGCACACTATAGCTCAGTGAATGGGAAGGTAATACTTTCAATGCTACACACGCATAAGCAATTTCAAATCAAGTTATCAAATCATATGCTATGCATGAACAACCATATGAATGTAGCATCTCATGTGGTCTTCTGGTAATCAACATGAAGTCTAGGGTTTACGCCCCCCTTGACCTTGGGTTGGGGATTTCGAAGTCACCAATAGTGCCTAGGTCTTATGCACAATTTCATTACTCTTATCACTTATTTATACCGTGTCTTAGCTTTAATGATCTAGGCTCAAGTGCCTCATTACACCGAGCATTTACACCTTCAAGAGACAGGCCGGACTTGAAATCGTCAAGGCGTGACAATCCCCTAATCACTTAGTTCACACTTGACGGAACAACGATCCTCTAATCACTTTCGGCACATCCTATAGTAGTGATGGCCTTCAATCTTATACAATGTCTTATGTGAATGCATGTCAAATTTTAATCAAGTCCACTTTTTTAATTAATTAGTTCAGGGTGACCAAACAATATACAGTCGTAACCAATTCCCATTCAAGGCAATAAGGTAAACTACCAAGCATTTAAAGACTACCACTCCAAGAACAATCAATAGGAATCCAGTGAAGTCCCATAAACAAGTCTACTACATCTCATATTCACATTTACACAACAAGAGGAGATTATGCGTTTCACATCACAGATAAAGCAAGAAAACTAGACCAAACGGATAAAAACAATCAAGTTATACACAAGATTTTAGTTAACTTAACACCTCTATGCCATTGACTTAAACATTAAATCAACCACTTAGGATTGATTTACAATATTATTCCTTGACACCTCTGTGTCATCGCACCTCTCAAGTGTTCAGTTATATACACATTCAACGGTCAATAAGGTAGCCGCATATATATCCCTCCCAAGTTCTCAAATACCTACGTATAATTGATAAGTTACAAAATAAAAAGTTACACTTATGATTCACATAGTTATATGCATGAATGTATTCTATAAATATAATAGGAAAGTAATTTTGCCTAAGCATATATACATATTCAGAAGTAGATTCTGCTATGTTTTTATAATGATATATATATATATATATATAAACTATTCTAATTATGCATACCTACTTAGTAGTTACAGAGGGAAAAGTTAGGATTATATATTTTGGTTAAAATTTTTATAATGATATATATATAATCTATTCCAATCATGCATACTTACTCGGTAGCTACAAAAGGAAAAGTTAGAATTATATATTTTGGTTTAGTTTGAAGAAAACAATTTTGATTTGCAGTATTAGGCCTACAATAATAGCACTGGCAAGATGGTGCGAAGTGCTATTGTTAAGATAGTGATATCTAAATCCTCAGTCCATTCTATCCTCTACATCATTAAAACCATATTCATCTATAACTTATCTAACTACCAATTTCTTTGAAACTTCTTTTCTAAACTCCTTTAACCTTACTATATAACTTAATAATAATAATAATAATCACATCCAATTTGCAACTACAACCAAGCAGGTGAATTCACATACATAGCATATCAACATATAACACAACATTGTAGCATATCATTAAGTTTCCTACTCACCTATTTGGGGTTATCATAGTTCTAGCTGGAATCGAGTGATTCCAGTGGGTAGCCCTTTTACTTTCCTCTTGAAATTAGTGTCTTTCTACACTACTTTCTCAACCAAGCCATAGAAAGCAGCATCTCCACTTGACTTTAGTAGTTTCCTAGCACCTGATATGTGTACTCTACTCACTATACGTTTGATGGCAAGGCATGAAATCTCCTCCTTAAGACACTTTGGGCGAACAAAATTCGAAACGTTGAACACTTCTTCAACATGATTCCAATACAGGGTTTCAAAAGGAATGACCTTCCTAGGAATCATTGCTTCCAACACTTCAAGTTGTTGTGATCGACTATCTACTTTCCTTGTGTAGAATTCGAGCAATGGAACATCTTCGACCTGCCAAATCTGGAATTCCTTTTTCCATGTAGGCAAGATACCCTTGTAAAGGACAACTAAATGTCTTGCATTAGGGTATTTGGCCAATGATGATCTTCCTCAACATCCTTTAATCATTCAATTGCGAAATTCATTTCATTCTAAATATTCCCCAAGCCATCATCTTGGACATTGCTCAAATCATTCCCTTCACCATATACACCAACATAAACGCCTCTCCTTTACATGAAGCATTTTTGAACCTTTTGTTTATCAATTTGTCTCTAATATCTTCCAACGAATTACTTGTAGGATAACCTGTAGGATTAGTAGTCACTAAAGGTTTCGTATCACCTTCTTTCTTCTTTCCTTTGTTGACATCTCCACCTATAGGGTTTCCCATCCTTTCTACTGGTTTTCATCCTCACTCACGCTTCCATCACCATACATACACCAATCACTCTTTATATACATACATACCTACCTCCATCGTAATAACTTCATATTCATACGTACACGCAAGTTTCACCTACCTACGTACACAAGATTAATACCCCCTTGCCTTTATTTTTCTAGCTCTTCTTCTCCTTTCCTCACCCTTTTTCAGTCTTCAATTCTCACTTTCACCTTCTTCCAACTTTTCATCTCCCTTTCTCCTTATTCTCTTCTTCCTCTTGGCTCTCTTAACCATAACTTCTCTCCTTGTTTCCTTACTAGACCTTCTTCACCCTTCGGACTTCTCCACTTTCTTACTTCTTTTTCTCATTTCTCTTCACTCTTCTCTAGCCCACATTTATGTGTGTGCATATTTTGAATCCCTCCTTCTCGTTTTCTAGGTTTTTTCTTCTTCTAAGACATCTTCCATTTTCCTTTTCTTCTTCCTTTTCTATTTCATATCTCCTATTCATCGAACCCCACT
The DNA here is from genome assembly GCA_037954665.1 of Laguncularia racemosa. Taxonomy (NCBI): domain Eukaryota; kingdom Viridiplantae; phylum Streptophyta; class Magnoliopsida; order Myrtales; family Combretaceae; genus Laguncularia; species Laguncularia racemosa. Next base: position 2,814,199 of record JBBMOL010000029.1, on the reverse strand, counting down.
TACACACCATATACACACACCACGCGCATACACCAACACATTCTCACCCATACACACATACTCCGCACAGACCACACACTACCAACACATACATACACATGCTCATGCACACACCACACACACCTACTCATATACGTATATCTTGTTCTTTCTCCCATTTCCCCCTTCTTTCCTCCTCCGGAACGCTGCTGCTACGGTTGTTGACAGTCCTTGTTGCTATTCCCGTTGTGGTTGCTATTGCTGTCTTCGTCGCGGTTGCCGTTGTTGTAGTTGTTGCGGTCGCTGTTACCACCATTGCTATGATTGCTGTTGCCACGGTTGTTGTCCTCCTCCCTTGCACACACATGCACTTACATGGTTATAATAGGGCAGCTCCTCCACCTCACATACATACACAGCTACACTTAGTAACCTTCCCTTCTCCATTGGTCCGTTATTCACGTACACTGGGAACCAGATCACCATGGATGCTTAGACATTGTTGTCATCATTGCGGTCATTGTTGTTGTGGTTGCCCTGGTTGTGGTTTATATCGTCGTTACAATTGTTGTGGTCGTTGTCCTCCTCTTCGGACACACACGCATGCATATAGCTACATCGTTGGAAGCACGTTGCTGCACACACCGACGTTCGAATCCTCCATGTGTAGCTCCTTTTTCTGTTTCTTCCTTCCTAAATTCGGAGTGTATGCGGAAGAGAGGGGTTCGTTGTTCAGATTTGGAGTGGGTGAGAGAGCAAGGGAAAGGGAGTATGGTAGCTGGTCGAAAAGGAAAAGAAGGGAAATAGGAAGGGAAGAGAGAGCAACGGGAGAGTGAACAAAGGGGAGGCATGGAATAGGGGAAGGTAGGAAGGGACATGACTAGGGAAGAAAAAGAAGAAAAAAGAAAAGAAAAAGAAAAGGAAGAGAGAAGGGATAGGGATGGGATGACTCCGGGACTACTGGTGCCTGCTGCTGCTACTGTCATGGGAGAAAGGCTAGACAAGACGCAGATGTGAAAGTTTTTTTTTTTTCTAGTTATGTATATATATTTAGATATTATATTATAATTATTTCGATTTTTAATATTACGCATGCGTATACTGATATATTTAGATTGTATATTTTTAGCATTTTATTATGAAAGTTTACGTCTAAACTAATTTGATTATTCCGGGTGTCAATATTCACTCAAAAATTTCATTTGAATTTCCTAAATCTATAGTTTCAAATAATTTCCTTATTTAACCCAATATCGTTTGAAATTTATGTTTTAAAAAATTTATTCTTTTAATTTAAATTACATGAACTGAAGTTATGACTTACAATTATTTTTATTTCTTTATTTATACGCCTATATACGGATTTTTTTATTACTCCGCTTCCTAAATTTATTTAGTAATATATTTCATAAAATTTAAAATGCTACGTTCATTATCCTTTTTTTTTTTTGCAATGTTTGTTCTTTCTAATTGTTCTATTTTTAAAACCTATTATTATTGCAAATTATTAAAATAATATTTATGTATCGTGATGTTTTAAATTTTCGTCGTAAATTTCTCTAAGTTTTTAATATAGCAAGATTGTCATTCTCGCTATCTCGACCTAAAATATTTTCATTTCGCTTCTTTTCTTTAAATTTTCATATAGTCTTTTCAAATTTTTTAGGACATCACATGCTCTCATGCATATACAAACTTAAACCTGCATACACTCACGCATATACATACAATCCTCTTGCACACACACACACCCATTCACTCACACTAGCACACATGCACACTAGTCCACACACACGAACATACATACACAAACCAGCACATGTTCTCACGCACATACACACTTACACACACATTTAGCACATACACGCACACATGCCAAACCGCATACTCACATACCAATTCAACACGCACACACCTGTCGGGCCACACACTCTTGCACATACATACACAATCTAGCACACACTCTCACAATCATATATCCCCTCCAAGACAGTAGCAACAACACCTACACACAGCAACATTGCTTCATTCATCTTACATCATCACTTTTATTCCCACGCACACACAACTATAGATATAGAACAAAGTGTCCACATATAATCTAGTAAAGCAACATGCAATTTCCATACTCATGTGAAAATTGGCCGCATGATGATAATAAAACATATGTATCTATATATATATACATAAAAACAATATACCACAACACATATTATACTATATCATAGAGTTTTTTACTCACCTGAATTTTTTAGCTTTAAAACTTTAAATAACTCTTGGAAAATTGCATGAATCCAAATCTTTCATCTAGTAATAAACGAATAACAAACTTAAAGCTAATTCTACTAGTTAAATTTACTAAACTTAAAATAAAAATAAAATCTATTTTTTTTTTAAATTCGTATGAAATTTAGCTCAAATTTAGAGTTTGAAATTTACCTAGTAAGTGAGGTTTTGTTGCGAAGTACTCCTTCCAAGGGTCGTAATGGTGCTTACGATTTTTGATTTGGAGTTAGTATGAAAAAGATATGGATTTTTGAAGTTTTGAGGAAAAAAAAAGCAAAGCCGTGTCAAGGAAGACACAGGAGAGAAGAAGAAAAGAAAGAAGGAAGAAAGAAAGAAAGAAAGGAAAGAAATGCAGGTGCTAACTGAGAGAAATGAGAAGAAAGAGAAAATAGAGTAATTTATTGGATGAGTATATAATTATTTAGTGAATTTAGATAGTATGTGTATTAATATTTAATTATAATATTTTTATATAAAAAATTATGTATATGTTAAATAAAATATTATGAGTATAAATATATATTTAAAAATACTATTTAACTATCATAAATTTAAATTTTTAATTTTTATTTATTATATTTATCTAACGGATTTTATTTTTTTATTTTTTATTTTAAATTCTATTAGTATTTTTATAAGATTTCCGTTATACATAAATTATTAAAATAATATTAATATACTATAGCGATGAAAATTTTTATTATTACTTTTCTTAAAATTTTTTAGAATCACAAAACTATTATACTTGCTACCCTAGCTTAAAAATACTTATTGTTCGTTTATTTTTATTTTTTAATTTTAGTATATTTTTTATTTTTTTTTTACTTTTGGGGCATATCAGGTTCTTTGATGTTTCTTTTTGAAATTACTTCCCAAGTTAACAACTTTAATTTGACAATTTTGCTGTTTAGAGGGTTGCTTGGATTGAGGAAAGTCTTGATAAATTGATTACTGATGATCCACCAGAAATAGAAACAATCTCTCAACCAGGATGGTGACCTTGCTTATCCAAACTAGAGGAGCACCAATGACAATATTACACCTCCTAACTTTGCAACTCCTGCTCAAGATAAATTTCTTCCGTCGACAAATCCAAGGTTGAATAATTAAATACATATATAATAGTTCTTTCCCATCTCTTCAATAGATGAATATATATTAGTGAATACAAAGTTTGAAAGATGTGATGTATTTGTCCCTCAACTTTACTTATTATGTAAGGGTAGAGGCCTCCCCAAGCTAAAAAAAAAAATAATTATAATTTTTTTGAAAAATAGAAAATTTATATATGTAATATGTATATTTAAAAAAAATTATTAATAAAATTTAGTGTGTAGCTTGATGATAAATATAGAAGTTTTTTACATTAGATGTTGTAGGTTCAATTCTTATGATGGTCATTTTAATTTCTCTCAAATTGCATTTATTACTTTAATAGTATTATCATTTTACTTCTTCCTTTTTATTTTTTTTCTTTACAATAACTAATAGCATTAAATTTTATTTATTATAAAATTATAATAAACTAACTAAATTATATTAAATTGCTATTTATTTATTAGTAGTATATCATAAATAACAATTGCATTAATATTACAAATATTTCAGCCTTATTCTATAAAATGTTAGTAAATAATAAGCATATCATTTGATATATTTTTCTTATAATTAATATTATGAAAATGATTGTGACTTTTTGAATGATTGATTATGTAATTAATTATATGAAATTGATAATTTTTGTAGTCTTGCTAATAATATAATTTTGTAGAGCTACTATTAAAAAAATCAAAGAATACTTATATTTACATCATGTTACGTTTTTAGCTCCACTTATAATTTTTCATTTAAACATTTTTATGTCATATTTCTATTGATAATAATTCTTATCCAATATTAGAAAGTCTTGTGTCATTTGCAAAATCTCATTATATGTGTTTAAGGGTGGGTGTGTGTGTGTGTAAGATGCATATTTTAATTTCGATTTAAATATGGTAAATATGGGCCATATCCCCTTTTTCATGTTTTTGCATTCGCTCCTATATTATTCTATTGTGTTACTCATTTTCAACAATATAATTAACATACTTATGTATATAGATTAAATATAATATCTATTGCTGTTTGTTTGGTGGAATAGTTTTTCTATAATATTACCATCACTCCTTTATAAAGCTAAAAGAATAGCTATTTTTTTTCTAGTATATTTGTATATTTATCAATGAGATCTTAAAAGAATTATAAAGAATAATTGTTACTTTTCTATTTTGCTTTTAACAATTGCAACTTTATTCTCACCTTATTTCATTTTGTAAACTAAACGTACCATAAAAATCTTCAAGACAAACTTAATTAATTCTATTTCGAGCCCATTCAAGTTTCTCTAAATCAATTGCAAATTAGGTCTAATTTGGATCTTATCACTAATATAAATAATTGGCCTAAATATAATGTAATTAATTTTAAACTTCGCCATAAAATTATGGATATATTATAGCGAGATCCTTTGAAAACTATCAAATTATATAATGATTAGAAATACAATATAATGTGTGAAACCCCATATTTAGAGTAATTTTAATACCAAATTAGCCTAATAATTATCCTAAAAACCTTATTCTTAACCCTTATAATCCTAAATTAAGGGAAACGGTTATTTTGGAAGATACATAAGTAAATTATAAGATAAAGGAAAAAAAAATTAAAACTATAGATTTAGGGTAGTTAAATAAAAATTTTGAGTAAAAATTTAGACTTAGGCCATTTTAATTAGCTTAACCGTAAATTTTCATGTGAAAATGCTATAATTAGAGTTATTACTTAGATTGTTAATATGCATGTCAAATGGACTAGGGAAATTCAAATTTCTCCTGCCTTATAACCCTTACCACCTTTTCTCTCTCTTTCCTATTCCTTTTTCCTTCCTCTAATTGTCTTTCTTCTCTCCTACGTAAAATAAAATCTCCCAAAACATTCAAAATTTGTAACTTTCTCGTTTGAGTTCCAAATCACAATTCGAGATCACCATCATAATCCTTGAGATGAATTATATGAAATTAGACAACCCTTTTAAAGTAAACTTCAAACTCAAACTTCGAGTTAAGTTAAGAGTAGCATAAGTATAAGGTTTTAAGTTTAAGAAAAGAACTTAAAAACTTGAGATTTAGTAAACTTTAATTAAGTTTAGTGTAGTATGGTTCTTAGTAATCTCTTTATTCTAGAAATATAGGTGAATATCTTGACTTATCTTAAGTATCTAAGGATTATTTCAAGCCTTAGAGGATATAAGGCAAAGGTAAGTGGAAAACTTTATGACATGCTAAAATGTTGTGTTTATTTGTGATATATTGTGTACATGTGTATTTTTGTTGGCTACTATTGTTATTGTGTGCTTCCTATTGTTGGATGGGTGTTAGATGTGGTGTAAGTTGGTTTGGGAAGAAATTTTTTGAAGAGAATGGAAGTTGGACGAATTTGCAAGTGAATACTATCAAGTCGGTGCAAAAGTCACCGCCTTAATGGTTAATGAAACAAAAGGGTCAAAAAATTTAGGATTCACTGTCCTACACATATATATATACAAACATATATTTTTATAATTATACAAAATTAATTGCACAAATTTCCACTTTATAAAGCTAATGTACATACATATTCTTTTGCTTCTTATCTAATTAAAATAAACTATATATTTTGCAAAACTCCATCCTTTAGTAAGTTAATATATATATCCATTTTTTACATACTTAATTTAATATACTTTTGGTTAGGGTAAGCTTTATTTATTTATATAATGTATAGACATCTATGTGCATAAATATATATGTATATGTTTAAAGACCTAGGAAGTGCATGTTTGAATAAAGCTATTTTCACCATCATTTCATTATACCTAATTAGAATTAGTTAATATATATATATATATATATATTTGTGTGTGTGTGTATATATGTATGATATGTATGGACATGCTCATGTATTTATGTTATGAATGGTGGGAGTTGTTATGGTTAAATAAGTGGATGAATGGTTGATTTGTGGATGGGAAAAGCGATGAATGAGTTAAGTGTGTGAGGCATGGTTGCTATTGTGGAGTAATGATGTGAACACTTGTGCATTGCTTGTATGAATTTTGTGAATGCTTGGTGATTTGTTTGGCTACTTTGCTTTACTCTTATAGTGTTTGGATTGGATGCATGAAGGATTGAATGCCCTTGGGGATTATCTTATGAATATGTATTGTTTGATCATCTAGAATCAACTAACTAAAGGATTAGACTTAACTAAAACTTAACATGCATTGCATGATACATTACATTGTGTTGAAGGTAATCACCACTATAGAATGTGGAAGAAGTAATCATTTAAGGATTCGTGTTTCGCCATTGGCGAACTAAGTGACTTGGGGGTTATCTTGCCTTTGACGGAACCCATTTTAGGGTCTTATCTATCTTTGAGGGTTTGCATACTCAGTATGAATTTAAGACACTTGGAGCTTAAGATATAAAAGACTTAAGATTATTAACTAAGTGAGGGGATGAGAATTAAGTAAGATGAAGTGCATATGATAGTGTATTGCATATGGTTGTCTATGCATAACATATGGTTGAAAACTTGTTTAAATTGCTTGTGCATATATAGTAATGAGAGTATTGTACTTTTATCTCACTGAACTATGGTTGTTCACTCCCCCCTAAACTTTATGATATAGGTTGCGACTATAGAAACTTTTCTCGTATGATAATCATTAAAGTAACTTTATCAACACATTGGGAGGGGAAATAAATATAGTAAGGAAGGAGAAATTGTTTAGAACTTCTTAATCACTTTTGGAATAAATGTAAAGTGTTTCATAAAGTTTCTTTTGGTTATTCTTATGCATTTGGGTCCATTATGTAAATGAGACCTCGCTAAGGTCAATTTTTATTCTTGTGCATTAAATTAGGTGTATATAAGACCTTGTTAAGGTCGGCTTTTGGCTCATGTTAAGTAAAGATTTTGTAAATGTGACAAAGACTTGGTAATGGTCGATGACTAAATGTTTGTACAAGTAAACCAAATGAGTATAGCACCTTTCCCAAGGCCTCTTTTTGTTTGAGTTGTAATGAGAGGTGTTGTTGAGATGATCTATTTAGATGTTTCACGATTGTTTAGTAGGGGTTAGGCAATTGCAGCATGTGGGTTCCCTATAGAACGAGACATAATGCATACACATTAAAAAATACTAACCCTAAAGAATTTTTCCTCCAAGTTGAAATTTTGTATTACTATGTAGCTGTGATAATTATTCAAGTCGATTTATTATTTGACTTGACCTGTATTGACTAATAAAATATTAACTAGATAAAGAAAAGATAAATAGACTAAGAAAATCAATTACAAAATCATGGAAGGGAAGTACTATTAGAAGCCATTGAAAAGTGAAGCAAATAAGCTGAGAAACTAAATGATTTCTAGTGTTTCCCTCGGAAACTCACACAGTCCCTTAAGATCAAAAAGGCTCTAATACCATTTGTTAGCAAAGAGTAGAACTTTCTAGAAAAAATGAAAGAAGAAGAAAATAATAAGCAATATAGAAAATAAGATGACCACTTTTCATTAGTTGTTTTGGAGTGTTTAACATGAGTTTTGCAAAAGTTTGTTAACCAAACTTCCATGATTTATGGAAGTTTGTCTATCAAATTGAAGCTTGAAATAAGCTCCTCCAAATTTTTTACACCAAACACTAACAACTCTGATATGGAGGGTTTTTTTTAACAAAAAATATAAAAAATATCTTAATACATAACTAAAAACAACAATACTTGCATCATTTATAGAATAGGGACAACGACTTCATATCTTAACACATACTACATCCTTCTTAATCTTTTTGTGTCTAAGATTTATAGCTGTAGGTAAATTGTTATGTTGTATTCTCCAAAGAAGCATGCGGAATTTTAGTGGAAAAGGGTAAGACCATATTCAATTCTTATTCCTGGGTTTTGATAAATTAACATCACAAATGTGTATATATAAATGCCCTATAACTTACTAAGTTTTGCTTTATTAAAGCAAGCTTTTTTATCTACTTCATTTGCTCTCAAGACTATTGGTCCTATATGGTCCTTTAAATTTTTATTAATTTTGAAACCTATTTTTCTCTCTTTCCAATCCTCCACATTTTTCTATACTTGTTCTACAGATAACTACTAAGCATTATGATGAATAGGACCCTAAATTAACTGCCTAACAGTTTTAGTTCCTTCCCACATATCATTCTAGAAATTCACTTTTTTGCCATTTCCTAAAAAGGAAAAACTATTTGAATATTCCCATTCTTATCCTTCCTTTACTTCTTTGAACAGATCAGAGCAGGAACTTGCAATAGACAAGTTGTTCTATAGGCCTACATGATAAGGAAGTTGATGCTAGCACTAAAGCAAGAGGAAAAGACTCGACGACATCAGTTGTTCTACACTAGATGTACAATTAATAGACGAATCTTTAAGTTGATAATAGATAGAGGTAATTGTGAGAACATCATAGGTAGGGAAGTTGTGCAAATGTTGTAATTATCAATAGAAAAGCATCCTAACCCATATACCATTAGGTAGATTAAGGCAGCAGAAATGATTGAGGTTAAAAAATGTTACAAAGTACCCTTCTCCAATAGCAAATATCAGGATGGGGTGTTTTGTGATGTAGTGGATATAGATGTCTATCATTTGTTGTTCGAAAGGCCTTGGCAGTACGATTTCAACGCCTGACATATGGGTAGGGAGAATGAGTACAAATTAGAGAAAGATGGATTAAAGTTTACTCTCTTACCTTTGAAGTTAGCGAGTCATTTTAAACCTTCTAAAGTGGAGGGACATTCCTTCCTCACGATTATACAATCGAAAAAAGAGATGGAGGATACTATAAAGGAGTCCTAAACTATACATGCGTTGATTGTGAAATAGGTGTTGACAATTGATAGGGAGGAAAAGATTGAAGAGGTGCTAAACGGTATCAGGGGGCTATTGGATGAATTCAAGTGTTACCTAATGACTTACCAGATGGTTTGCCTCCTATGACGAACATATAGCATCATATTGATTTAATTTCTGGTGCGAGTTTGCAAAATCTTCCACATTATAGGATAAGCTCGAAGGAGACAAAAGTGTTGTAGGAGAAAGTATAGGAGTTTCTCCATAAGGGATTAATTAGAGAGAGCATGAGTCCATGCATTGTACCTGTATTGTTGACTCTAAATAAAGATGGGAGTTAATGGATATGCATGGACAGTAAGGCCATTAACAAATTACCATTGGGTATAAGTTCTTGATTCCTAGACTAAAGGATATGCTAGACCAATTGAGTGGAGCTGTGATATTCTCGAAGATTGATCTAAAAAGCGGTTATCACCATATTCGGATTAAACTAGGGGACGAGTGAAAGATGGCTTTCAAGACTAAAGAAAGCCTTTAAGAGTGACTAGTCATGCCTTTCGGCCTAAGCAAAGCACCAAGCACTTCATGCATGTCATAAATCAAGTATTGACACCTTTATTGATCATTTTGTTGTAATTTACTTTGATGATATCTTAGTATTCAATAACTTTGAGGAGGAGCATGTTGTACATTTGAGGGAGGTGCTAATAGTTTTGAAAGAGAGTAAGCTTTATGTGAATATGAAGAAGTGCATCTTCTTATCTAAAAAGTTGCTATTTCTAGGCTTTGTAATTAGTAGCAATGGGATTTAAGTAGATGAAGAGAAGATGAAGGCAATTAAAGAATAGTCTATTCCACGAATAGTCATTGAGTTGCAAAGTTTTCTTGAGTTTACAAGCTTTTACAAGAGATTCATTAGGCACTTTAGCGATGTTGCAGCTCCTTTAACTAAGTGCTTGAATAAGAGGAAGTTTTAGTGGAGAGAGGAAGTTGAGAGCAACTTTACTATTTTGAAAGAAAATCTATGTAGTACACCTATCCTAGCATTACCTAACTTTGACAAGTTGTTTGAAGTGAACTGTGATGTGAGTGGAGTTGGCATAAAGGCTATTTTGTCTTAGGAAAAGAAGCCAATTGCATTCTTTATTGAGAAATTATGTGATTCTAGGAGGAATTGGTCTACATATGACAATGAGTTCTATTCAGCTGTGCATGCCCTAAGGATTTAGGAGCATTATTTGGTAGGTAAAGAGTTCGTGCTGTATTCAGATTGTGATGCACTTAAGCATTTGAATAACCAAATCAGGATTAGTAAAGACATGCATGTGAGGTGGATCTGGTTTTTCTAAAAGCTTCCTTTCAAGTTGAAATATAAGTTAAGGGTGTAGAACAAGGTAGCCGATGCTTTGAGTAAGAGGGCCAATCTTTTGGTGACTTTGAATGTTGAGGTTATAAGGTTTAAGCATTTAAAAGAATTGTATGAGGTTGATGCTGATTTTAAAGAGACTTGGGAGAAGTGTGTGACTAAGCAACCTTGTAGTGATTATCATATCCATGATGGATATTTGATGAAGGGAAATCAACTTTATGTGCCTGAGTTTTCTCTGAAAGAGAAATTGATTCGTGACCTACATGGTGGTGGATTGGCTTGTCATTTGGGGAGAGACAAAACGGTTGTTATAGTCAATGATAAATTCTACTGGCCTCATTTGAGAAGGAATGTTAGTAGGATAGTGCAACGTTGTTATGTGTGTTAAATAGCTAAAGGGCAGTCTAAAAACACCAGCTTGTATATGTTATTGCCTATCCCTAAGAATATATGGGAAGACTTATCAATGGACTTTGTACTTGGATTGCCTCATACTTAACAGGGCATGGATTCTATTTTTTGTTGTGGTTAACGGGTTTTCCAAAATGGCACACTTCATCCCGTGTCAGAAAGTAGTAAATGTACAAGCCATTGCCAAGTTGTTTTTCAAAGAGGTTGTTTGCCTCCATGGAGTACCCAAATCCATCACATCAGATAGAGACAGCAAGTTCTTAAGCCATTTCTAGAGAATTTTATAATAGATGTTTGACTCATCCTTGAATTACAATAGCACAGCTCACCCTTAGACGGATGGGTAAACTAAAGCTACAAATAGGACACTTGGTAATCTGATTAGGAGCATTTGTAGGGAGAAGCCAAAGTAGTGAGATGTTGCACTAGCTCAAGCAAAGTTTACTTACGACAATGCGATTCACAAGACAATAGGGAAATCTCCATTCTCTATGGTTTACACAAAGATTCCCCAACATGCTTTAGATTTAATCAAGCTTCTTAGGAATTTTGAGTTTAGTACTGCAACAAAGACTTTTGCAAAGTATTGGTAGAATGTGACAACAGAGGTGCAACGGAAGATAGAGTAAGCTAATGTCAAGTACAAAGCAGCAGCAAATAAACATTATAGGAAGCAATTGTTTTCAGTAGGTGATCAAGTGATGGTGTTCCTGTGAAGAGAAAGGTTTCCAATTGGAAAGTACAACAAGCTGTAGCTTAAGAAGTATGACCTATATTAAATTTTGTGGAAGATTAATAACAATGTCTATGTGGTTAGACTGCTTAATAGTATGGGCATTTCAAAGACATTTAATGTAGCTAATATATTCCCTTTTTATCTAGATGATGCACAGAAGAGAAATTGGGAACGAGTTCTTCTCAGGAGGGAGAGAATGATGTAGAGCAGATTACAGGCCGATTCCTAGATAAATTAGATAAATCCCAAAAGCCTAAGAAGAAATAAACACACAGCCTATCTTCTAAGAGCCATAACTTTTAGCATCCAACTCCATTTTCTTATTATAATATATACATGCAAATTTCTTTTAGAAATCTACAATTTTGTTAATAAAAGATGGTTTTCAAGCTTAAAAACCTTCATTTAGAGCCTTAAAATGAGCTTTTAAGTTTTCAATTTGAATTTTTGTATTTTGGATACTTAAGGTTTTGTTTTTTTTTTTTTTTTTTGAGATGATGTATAATCATCATTTTCTTGTTACAAAACACTTTATCACATAATAATATTCAAACTTCATTAAGTTGAGATTTTTCCTCAATTTCGTTTTGATTTATAAGATTAATCGTTAATTGATTTTTGTCTTTTATGTTACTCGTTGCATCAAAGATACTAGCAACATGAAAGAATAAGACTTAAGTGACTAGCAACATTGCAGGTTTTGAGCATATAATATTGTAGAATAGTGTCACAAGATGGACTTAATGAAGTTACATCTCTTACGAGATTAAATGTATCAGATTCTGTTTCTCTCTATGAAGTTCCAATTTTATCAAATTTGAGGAGTCAAAAGGAGAAATGTGTGCTTTAAGAAATTCCATAATGAAGTCTATTGGAAATTTTGATGATCTCATGAAGTGAACCGGCCTGGTGCACTGGCTACAGAACTAAGGATAAACTTACTTTTGATATGTGCTCTTCACATGTGAATTTGGTGCATACAAGATTTAATTGAGCGATTTTGAGCATGCACACAAAAGAAAAAAAAGTCATGGCAACTTAGACAATGTGTCGACCCACTATCTACTGTTAATTTGTCTCATTGACCGCCCCTTATATTCTTAGAAAGGAAAGTTGCAGCAACTTAAACGATGTATACATGACTCCGAATTTTGAATCATAAGTAACAACTTCACCATCGTTTCAATTCTTTTGCATTAAGTGGTGTCTTTTGGGTATTGTATTTATAATGTGACTTTTCATCTTTTACTAACGTGTATAAATGTGTAAGTACAAACCAAAGCTTACAACTATTTAAGATTCACTATCCTTTTATAGAGTTGTGCATTTTCAACATATATATTTAATATAGAAAAACTTTCAAAATTATATACATAAAAGATTTGAGAATTGCACATATAATGTGCTATTGTCGATAATATAATATGTATTACTAATTTTAACTCTCTCTATCTCTTTCTTTCTTTTATTTTAAATTATGCTCTTTTCAAGTTAAATCTTTTCAATGCATATTATATGTGTACATTCGGCACATAACAATATTCATATAAAAGAATCAATATAAGCGGACATAATTTAAAAATTAAGATTTCTCTAAAAGTTGTATCCATTACATTAAGTTATATCTTTTGATGTATAATTAATGTAATGTCACATCTTGAATCTAATGGACATCATCTTAGTTCACTACATGTACTTGTACCATGTTAAGGGCATGCAAGACTTGAAAAACATTTTTTTTTTCCTTTCTCATTTATTCAACCGCCCTTTATTATCTAAATGTTTCAAAACAAGTCTCATAACAAGTGAGTTATAAAACCCAGCAAGTAAAACTCCCAACACACATAAGCTCAAATGTTACGACATATGTGACCTAAAATTTTTTATTAAAAGCAACAAAATAATCATGTATAGAACACATCCTTAGCTTAATTGTTGTTTAAAATGGGAGATAACGTGGTCAAACAACAAATAATAGTCATCCCTTGTGTCCTTAAGCCAACATCGTGACATCAAGTGATGTCCCAAAATCCATTACTCATATATTCAAAACATCAAATTGACTCATATTATGTTGACCATCTGATATTAGTAATTAGTAGTCTAATCCATTTCATAACTGCATCTCATACCACATTTGTAAATTATTAATAGTTTCTTTTAAGAGTATACATATTAGTTTGAATTCTGCCATATTAATAAAATGCTTATCTATTACTACAATATTATTGACACGACCATATCATTTTAAATATTTGTCCCATAATAGGTTATGAGCATCTTTTTAATAAACCCTTATTTATAAAGGACTATTTGGTAATTACAAGCATTTTTTTTTTTTACAAGAGTAATTGTAAACCTTTAAATTTATAAAAATGGACCTCCCACTAAATTCATTCATTTACTTTCCTTTATTTTGCAAACAATCTTTTCATTTTATTTTCTCTTAATTCTTTACCCTCACTTCCTTTCTTCTCTAATTTATTCCTTCTTTCTAATGATAGTGTAAAGGAGTGAGACCCCATTGACATGGTCTTATATTTCAAATTTTTTTCTTAGATTTTTTATTTCTTTATCGAAATTGGTATAATTTACAATTATACATCTTTATTTTAATTATCTTATGAACATGTGATGCATTGCGATTGATTAAGAAGCTAAATTGGGTGTGTCTTGCATGGTCATATATTATTTTAGAGTTTTTGTTTAATTTTTTTTAGTGACATATCGTGCTCTTATACAGAAGAAAATTATTCAGCAATTATGATGAGGGAAGTCAACCATGGTGATAATTATTATACGATCGATCGGTCCAAGCGCAATATGAAAATAACATGGGCTTAGGCACGAACATTAAAGGAAAAGGAAGGCCAGTCTGATACAGGCCCAAATATGAGAGCAACGGACTCTGAGCGAACCGGATCAAGCCCACCTCTATTAGAGATACCAAAGACGGCACCTATTACTTGACGGAAGTAACGCGTTATTATTTCCTGGCCACATTAACGGATTGGGATCGAATCATGGATTTTAGCTTTCCGTTTCCAACGAGTGACTTGGAATAATCTGATGCCACTATTGACTTTGCCTCCAAATGTACTCAACTTACGATACCAATCAGTCTTCTCGTCAGTTCCGTCCGGACACGAGAAGGAGAAAGCAACACACAAAAATCTTGCATAGTTAATTGACGAAGCCATGGAGGGAAAATCGAGCTCAGAAGTAAAAGATTAGTACGTAGTTACGAGTGTTGACAAATTCCGGTGCAGAGCAGAAGAAATCACGGAACGTAAATCGAGCTTTAGTTCCTCGGAAGAAGATTACGAGTTGGTATTATGTTATGACGATAGTGACAATAACGTGCAAATATTGATCGATGCTCTGGTTGAGCACATGGAAAGCTTCGAAATCGGGATTTGTGAACCGCATCGTGTTTTGCAGGTCAGTGAAACCGGGAAGATATTCATACCGGTTTTTTCGAAAATGTTCTCTTACGATTCGGCTCGTATGAAAATGCTGGGGGACATGGTGCAGTGCCGGAGGAATTCGGCCACCAACCATATTTTGCCCATTTTCTTTAAGATTGAACCCTCCGACTTAAGGATGGAAACTCGGTCGTCCGTAGGACTGAGACCTGAAGAAAGCTTCGAAGATAAGGTCGTGAATCGGTTGAAAGATGCTCTAATTGAGGCTTCTTGTATCAGTGGATGGTCAGTTACAGATGAGTTAACGTAAGTTCTATCATCCTTTTTTCTGAAACCATAACCCTAAACTTACTCCCTTTAATTAATTCGAAAAATTTATTTGATTAGTGTGTTTCTTTCGTGGGGTTTCTAACCTTTAATTGATCAAAGATTTAGAATGATCAAAAGTCTGGGCAAGAAATGATGGTGGAGACAAATGTATTAGCAATGGCCAGTAGTGATCATTCATGACCGAAAATGTCCATGGTCCGTTTTTAGAAGAGGAATTTTTTTTCTTTATTGTTCCTTAATTGTTTTTCGTGTTAATTAATCATCAAAACTTCCATCCTACTCTACCACCGCTTATACTAGACCACTAGTAATATTTGACCGTCGCAAACTTTTAAGGATAATTGTGTGCACCGATGCGCTGATAGATAACTTTCAAAGTATAATTTTACCTCTTAACTTTTCAAAATGTGCATATACACTCCGACGTGTCGTTAAAACATCAAAAGCTTCGCTATAAGGTGAGGATTGACCTCTTAAATGTGATTTCACTTCCCCATAATTTTTTAAATTATGCAAATACATCCAAAGTATCACTAAAGCTCCAAAAGTGCTGCTAAAAGGATTATAAATAGCAACATTTTTTAGGTTTTAGCGATCCAAGGGTATATGTGCACGTTATCAAATGTTATGGGAGTGTGTAAAAATACACTTTGAAAGTTTAGGTATCTATTCATGCCTGATCGATTTTCTAAGGATTATACTTACAATTTGCCCAACTTTTAATCATAGTAAAATATAAATAAAGTTCATAAATGTTTCCTATGAAACAAATTGGTTTTCTGGTTCTTATCATTATAATCTTTTTTTGGTTCCTTAAGCTAGTTGCTTTATGAATTTTGCAGAAATGAGGTAATTGACAACCTCGCCAATTCGGTTTGTCAAATGGTTTTGCACAAGCTAAAACTGAATCAATTAAGTATGGGCAGGCATTTAGTAGGAATTGATTATCATGTGGAACGTGTCTTGGACTTGATGGATCTTGAAGTTAATGATGTACAGATCATTGCTCTTTGGGGGCTGGGTGGGGTTGGGAAGACAACTCTTGCTAAGGCAGTATACCGTAAGTTGTCTCTGAGCTTTGAAGGTTGTAGCTTCCTTGCCAATATAGATGAAAGCGCTCGGCAATCCAATGGTGTTCAGTTTTTGCAAGCTAAGATGGTGGCTGACCTTCTAAATAAAGAGCTTGAGGTATTAGAATCTGTTATGGATGGGATCAATCTGATTAGAGAAAGGTTTAGCCATATGAAGGTTTTGATTGTCCTTGATGATGTTACCAAGGGTTCTCAAGTGGAAGCTCTTGCAGGACACCTAAACTGGTTTGGCACTGGAAGTAGGATTATAATCACATCAAATCACACTGATGTTATTCCTCCAGCTCATCGCATATATGACATTTCGCTGAACTGGCAAATAGATTATGACAAAGTACTACAACTTTTAAGCAAGCACACATCTAGAAAAGATTATCCTCTTAGGCATTTTGACTTTTTATCATGGAATTTTGTAGAAATGCTCCGGTGGTCAGGTAGCTCAGTTCTAGCCATTGAGATTCTCGGGTCATTACTTTATGGAAAGATTGCTGCAGAATGGGAAAATATATTATTGAACTTGGATGAAAAAACTTTTTTGTTATATGTGGATGTCAAAAGGATTTTAAAGATGAGTTATGGCTCATTAAATGACAGACGAAAACAGATGTTTCTCGACATCTCATGCTTTCCCAATGGCATGGACAGACGAATTACATTACTTATGTGGTATGATTCCCTAGATTCTCCATCATTCCATGACTTTGAAGTCCTTGTTTGCTTGTCTTTGGTGAAAGTTGATGCAAATGATGTAATTTGGATGCACCGTGTAATTAAGGATTTCAGTAAAGAGATTGTAAACCGTAAGAGCCTACTTACTGAGAGAAAAGGTAATCTCTTTCTTTTTCTCTCTCATTTTCTTAGTTGGAACTAGTATGCATAATATTATTTGACCGTAAAGCATGTAGTGATATATTTTTTTGTATTTAGTTGCTTTACTTGCTGGTGTCAGGGATGGTATGCAACGGATTTTTCCCTAGAGTGTAATGTTTGCTTTATTTTTCTCTCCCATAGGCTTTGTCTTTTGATCCAGTGTCCTAATCTCTTTGCATAAGGCCCAAGGGTTCTCATAGTCATTATCTGTTATTATCACCTGGACCCATATGCCTCTATGCACACAGATTAATCATCATCATAAATTATCAAAGTAAAACATAAGTTCAACTCAAGCTAAACTCTTGGTCTGGAAAGTAGCTGACCAATAGCATGGTGGGTTAAAAGCACCATCAATAGTGCAAAATAGGTCTAATGAGGCTTCTTTACATGCATCATGTGTTTAGTGGTTCAACGAACTTTATGATTTTCATTAACTGATTTGATTTTAGTTCCTTTTCTTGATTGAGAAGACCTTTGCCTCCACTCTTCCTTATGAACCTGTAAGGCATAGAGGGAAAGGCATCCTCCGACGTATGTGGAGTAAAAAAGTGACCCTCACCAATTTGGTGAGTTCATTCTATAAGATGGATGTTCTTCTTGCTCTTATTGTATAGGGCATGTCACATTGAAATTAGTTGGTTATGTTTGTTCCTCAAATTTACCATATGGCTATAAGACCAATGATGCTTTATGGTTATCAATGTTGGACACTAAATTATGGATACGAATAGAAGACAAGAGTAGCAGTAGTGAGAATGTTAAGATGAATTTGTGGTTATACGAGATTGAATAAGATAAGAAATTACAATAGTTGAGAAAAAGTTGGATTAGAATCTAATGAATAGAAGATGAGGGAAGCATGATTGAGATGGTCACTCCATATATAGAGATATGATTTAGGGATATCTTGATGTTACCCAAATCCAATGGAACCACAATTGGAAGGTGGTTATTGATAGATAAATCAGATTTAGGGGTTTTTTATAATGTTAAAGGAAATATTTTTAGGGTTTTTGTGTTTAGTTTACAGTAAAAGTAAAGGGGTATGGATGATTTGATAGTGGGATACTACTCATCAATGACGATATCAAACTAGGGATTAGCTTCTAAGATTGATATGACTCACGGCCAAAGAAATAATCCCAGAATTTATAGACTACTGATATCACTTATATTAGTCTATAAAATGATGACTTTTCTAGGTACTAATAAAAATATGATGCATGATAGGGTGTAATGGCAAAGCAGAAACCATATAGCTGACCCATATTGTGAGAATTAAGCTTGAGCATTGTTGTTTATGTTTGTACTTGTGATGCTTTTGTTCTTTGGCATAAAAAGTTGAGCCTAATTGTATCCCTTGGTTAGTCTTTTGTTGTTGTTTAATTTTTATCTTTCCTTGAACTTAGCCAGTTCAAAGGTGTTAATTTGTTGGAGTTTTTGACAACATCAGACTTGAAATTTGATATAAATGTGTCTGTAATGTAAAAATGTTTTCCATTTCCCTATAGATTAACAATGAATAAGCTGAACAGAGGAAATCAACTAAGAGAGAATATAATGTGACATTGCATTGCACACAAGTTGTTCAGTAATGTCAAAAGCTTTCACTAAATTTCTCCTGCGTTTCTAATAAAGTTTAATTTTGCTACAGGAGCAAACTGGATGAGCTTTATATCTTTCAACACTTTCATCAGATTTATATTTTATGTTTAACACACATTTGCTCCCTACAACTGTTTTCCCTTTAGGAAAATCTACCACATCCCAGGTGTTATTCCGATATATAAGGCTCTCACCGATTCCAAGCCTTTCTCCATTTTGTCTTTCTCATTGTCTCCTAAATGTTTTTAGGAACTTCCTCCTCATTTGCTCATGCAAGACAGGTCCTGTACTCAGGAGATAATTTTGAGTAAACCACATAATTTGAGATTGGATATTTAACACATGACCTTCTTTCCTTTCTCAAAGCTATAGGCAAGGTCAAATCCTCCTTCATTTGATCTTTAGAGGTACTTTCAATTGTTGGTTGAACCGAAATGTCCAAAACTAGTGATTGGTCATGTGTTGAATTTCTAGGTCTCCTCGTTTATACTTTAATTTCTGGTTTCTCTAGAACATCACCTAGATTTTAAGGACTATCATCAAAATTTGGGTCAGGTTGAGATTTTTCTATTAACACTGGACTTGATGGTATTAATTAAATATCAGGTTGTGACGAACTCATAGACTGAGACAAGTGGGCATCATTAGGAGGATAAGGAGATGACATCTGAGAACCTGAACTTGCTGTTTCCAAAGTGTATGCTGTGTGTTTGGGCTGAAAATTAGTAAACAAGAATA
The DNA here is from genome assembly GCA_037954665.1 of Laguncularia racemosa. NCBI lineage: Eukaryota > Viridiplantae > Streptophyta > Magnoliopsida > Myrtales > Combretaceae > Laguncularia > Laguncularia racemosa. The sequence goes on along the minus strand of JBBMOL010000029.1, from coordinate 2,794,442 downwards.
AACTGTCTTCATGATTAAGAATTTTGGACTCTCCTTGCCTTAAGGCACCATAATATGCTTGATTTTCAAGTAAAACAGCATCAATGGTTACATAAACTTTCTTAATAGTAGGATAAAAGCACTTATATCCCTTTTGTGAACAGGAGTAACCAATGAAGATACACTTAAGGGCTCTAGATTTAAGTTTATGTCTGTTAGGATTATTGTTGATTGCATAAACTGTACAACCAAACACTTTTGGGGGAAGAGAGTTAAGAATGTGAACATGTGGATAAGTGTCAACAAGAACACTTGAAGGAGTATGAAAGATAAGAATTTTTTATGGTACCCTATTAATAAGATTAACATCTGTTAATACAACTTCTCCCCATAGATACTATGAGACAAAGTAGGGTAAACATCATGGACCTAGTAACTTTAAGAAGATGTCTATTCTTGCACTCAGCAACCCTATTTTGCTGAGGCATGTTGGCATAGGAATTTTGGTGTACTATCCCATTATCACTTGGATACTGCCCAAAGTTATTGGAGAATTATTCTCTTTCATTGTCAATTCGGAGAATTTTGATATTCTCTTAGAGCATATTTGAGACCAATTTATAAAATCTCTTAAAGACATGACACACTTTAGATTTCTCTTTAAGGAGGAAGACCCAACAAATGTGGTCATCAATGAAAGTTGTAAACCGCTTTTGCCTTGTATAAGTTGAATTATGAAAGTGTCCTCAAATATCACTATAAATTACATTGAAAGGTTTACATGATTTATAAGGGTGAATATTGGTAAAAACTTTTTGATAATTTTGCCATGATACAAGATTCACAATTGAACTCACTGATTCTTTTATTTTTGAATAAGTTAAGATACAACTGACTCACATAATGAAAAGTAGGATGACCAAGACATTCATTCCACAGCATAACATCAGACTTATCTGAAATGGCAAGTAAAGACTTAGATTCAAACTTATTTTCAGAACTAGAACCTGTTCTAAAGACATAGTAAAGACCGTTGTGTCTCCTAGCATTGCCAATCAAACTCCCTAAAGATCGGTCTTGCAAGACACAATAAGTTGAAGAAAACATAACTTGACAATCTAAATACTTAGTAAGCTTACTAATAAAAGATCATATTGTAGCTCTGGAACAAATGAATTATCTCTTGGTTTCAAAGCAACCACATATTGTTGGCAACAAGCGTGTGTGATCGTGTCCTAGGCCTAGATGACTCCGGGGGGTGCTCTAGTGTTTGCTTGTTAGGCTTTCTACCTAGTTTACCTATGATTACCGAAGGGGTGGGCTTGTTGGAGAGAACCTAAGATCTCATTAGGGGTTTGTTTTTGCTAAATTTTCAATGCCCTTCATTCATTCATTGAATTTCTTAAATACATTAGTAAGGTGGTTACATAGTACTCAACCTCACTTCTCTCCCTACTCTCATTCCTATCTTTCCTTCCTACTTGCCCATGTTTAGCTCCCAGAAGGCCTATCACCCACGTCCAGGTTTCTTGCCGCTTCCTCGATCGTGGTCTCCTTGTTCCCTTGGTTCCTCCCTCCACATCTCTTCCTCGAGTAGACTTGGTCAAACGGCCTTATCCCCCTTCCTTGGCTCATATCATCACTCCCCCCTTCAACAAGGCGCATGACCTCGTGCGCAAAAGATGGGTACCACTGGTAGATCATGGTGACTTCTTCCTAAGTAGCTTCGGGTGGTGAGTAGCCCTTCTAGTGGATGAGGACCTTAGTGAGCTGTTTTCCCTTTTGTACTTCTAAGGCAACTTGAGGTGTAGGTATTGGCAAACCCTAGCTAATCAAGGGAAGCTCTAGTTGTGCTGGAGGTGTGCCATGGAAGGGTTTGAGGAGGGAAATGTGGAAAACCGGGTGGATCTTTACTTCAAGTGGCAAACAAAGACAGTAGGCGACGGATCCTATGCGCTCCTTGATGGGGAAGTGCTCGTAGAACTTAGGTGCCAACTTTTGATGGGATCCCTGACGCAGGGTGGATTGTTGGTAAGGTTTGAGCTTGAGCCATACCAGGTCCCCTTCCTTGAAACTGAGGTTTTGATGTCTGGCGTCGTAGCTGGTCTTCATCCTCTGCTGTGCACGCTCCAACTGAAGTCTGAGTTCGACCTGGACCTCATCTCGATCTAGAAGTGCTCTCTCCATTGCCTCCATCTTGGATGTGTCGATTGTGCATGATAGCAACCGAGGAGGAGTCCGTCCATAGAACACTTGGAAAGGGGTGGTTTTAAGGAAAGAGTGGTAGTCTGTGTTGTAACAATACTCGGCCCATGCTACCCATTCTGCCCACTTTTGGGGTTGAGCTTTGGTAAAACACCTCAAATACATCTCCAAGGTTCGGTTAACCACTTCGGTTTGGCCGTCACTTTGGGGGTGGTACGTTGAGGAGAATGAAAGCTTGGTGCCACGCATTCGGAATAGCTCCTTCCAAAAAGTGTTGGTGAAGGTGGGATCACAATTGCTGACTATAGACTCTAGTGATCCATGGAGCTGAACGATGGTGTCAAAGAAAAGTTTGGCCATGGTTAGAGTGGAATAGGGGTGGCTCATAGCTATAAAGTGGCCATACTTGGAGAATCTATCCACCACCACCATAAGAACTGTCTTGCTGTGGGATTTTGGAAGGCCATCTATGAAATCCATGGAGATGTCAACCCAAACTTGACTTGGAATAGGGAGTGGCTGAAGAAGTCCTACCGGCTGGAGATGCTTTGATTTGTGTCGTTGGCACTGGAGACAAGTCTTGACTAGCTCTTTGATTTGCTAGCACATGCCCTTCCAATAGAAGTCCCTGGTGATGTGATGAAGGGTGCGCTGGTATCCTTCGTGACATTGGTCATAGAGGGCTTGGGCAATGATGGACTAGAGCTCTGAGGAGGGATCTAGGAAGATCTTTTTTTTTGAAGAGGATCAGCCCTCTCTCGAACACCCATTCCGGCCTCATCTCCCGAGCTTGTATCCTAGAGGTTAGCTTGCTCATCTCGGGTGAGGATTGCACCGCTTGCTGCACCCATTCAATCAGTTGTGGTTGGGGTATGGATATGGCGAAGGTTGATGCCATCACTTCCTCCTTCCTAGAGAGAGCATTGGCTACCTTGTTCTCACGGTTGGCCTTGTATTCGACTTCAAAGTCGAATCCCATGAGCTTGCTGAGCTATTGCTATAGAGGGGAGGTGGAAACTCGCTGGTCCAACAAGAACTTAAGACTATAGTAGTTAGTGTGTACCTTGAATTGTCTTCCCCACAGATAAGCCCTCCCATGTCACACTGCCTTGGCTAAGCCTATAAGTTCTTTCTTGTAGGTTGCCAACTGGAGGTGTCTTTAGGCGAAGGGTCAGCTGAAGAAGGCGATTGGCTTGCCATTTTGTTGGAGGATAGCTCCTAGGCTGTGATTGGATGCATCACATTCCACTACAAAAGGCTGTTTGAAATCAGGGAGTGCGAGGACAGGCGCTCATGTCATGGCATTGCACAAGGCAAGGAAAGCTTGCTCTGACTCAGGGCTCCATTGGAATCCATTGCGTCTTAGCATGTAGGTTAAGGGGGCTATAATGACGCCATAGTTTTGTACGAACCATCGGTAATAGCCCGTAAGCCCCAAGAATCCCCTCAAGGCAGTGATGGTTATAGGTTTCGGCCAAGACAGCATGGCTTCTATTTTCTGGGGGTCTGCCTCCACTCCCTTGTGCGAGATGAGGTGTCCCAGATAGGCTACTTGTTGCTGGCCAAACATACATTTTGAGAACTTCAACCGCAAGTGATGCTAGCGGAGCAAGGAGAAGGCTCGGTTGAGATGCTACAGATGTTCCATCCATGATCGGCTGTAGATAAGGATATCGTTAAAGAACACAAGGATGAACTTTCTCAATTGGCCTTTGAGTACTTCATTCATGAGAGCTTGGAAGGTGGAAGGGGCGTTGGTGAGGCCTAACGGCATGACGAGGAACTCGAAGTGTCCATGGTGGGTGTGGAAGGTGGTCTTCTCTATGTCTTTAGACCTCATTCGCACTTGGTGATAGCCCGAGCTTAAATCTGGCTTGGAGAAGTAGCATGCCCCTCCTAGCTCTTTGAGGAGCTTTTCGATAACTGGGATGGGAAACTTGTCCTTAATAGTTTTCTCGTTAAAGGCCCTTTAATCCACACAAAACCGCCAAGTGTTGTCCCCCTTACAAACCAAGAGCACCAGGGAAGAGAAAGGGGATTGGCTGGGTTTGATCAAGCCCTTCTGAAGCATCTCTTCACATTGGCGCTCAATTTCATCCTTTTGGCCATGGGGGTACCGATAGGGTCTTACCACAACGGGGGATGTTCCCGAGTTTAGCCTAATGGCATGATTGCAAGGGCGAGAATTCCAACAGCAACCTCTGTAATTCACTGTTTTCCTTTCTCTCCTTGATGATCGCTGTGGTTCAGGGAGCCTCCCTTTCCCGGATTTCCCCTTGCAATTGTACTCACTCACATCCTTGGAGGAAACTCATCTTCATCACCATGAAGTCCCACAAAATGGGGCCTAGGGACTAAAGCCAATTGACTCCCAACACATCCACCCCGCATAAGGGCAAGGAGTATAGGTTTGTTGTGAAGGACCGGCCACCTAGCTGCAAGGATACTCTTCGGCATACTCCGTCACTACCCACCTTGGCTCCATTGGCTACCACCACCTTCAACCTCTCTTGTGACAACAGAGGTAGGCCAAATTGAGAAACTAGGTTAGCACTTATGAAGCTATGAGTGCTGCTCGAGTCGATCAACACAATGATCGGCCGCCCTCCGATCCTTCCTCTCACTTTCATGGTTTGTGCTTGGGACTATCCGACTGTGGCGTGTAGTGAGATCTCCAACTGTCCTTCCGTTGGTGCTCCCTCCTCTTCATCTCCTTCTTGCTCTTCCTTTGTTTCCCACTCCAACCAAAAGAGCTTTTTGCATCGATGCACCACTGTAAAGGGCTCGTTGCAATTGAAGCATAATCCCTTGCTCCTCCTTTCTTCCAGCTTTGCCTGCTCAATTTCTTGGTATAAGAGGGTTTGTTTGGTGTGGTAGGCGATCGCCTCTTGAACTCAATCTTTTCCTTCGGTGACACTCCCCTTTTTTCATACAGTCGGGCAAGGCTCATCGCTTGCGAAAGGCTAGTAGAGTGGTGTAGCTCTACTTCCACCGCGATGGCTTCCTTTAGGCCACTGATAAAGATTGCGATCTCATGCTTGGGGGCTAAGTCCAACACCTAGGCAAAAAATTGCTCAAATTGTCATTGGTAATGCTCCACGGAGCCCACCTAGCAGAGTTTGGCCAGCTCGCCTACCTTATTGCTATGGATTGGTGGCCCAAAGCACATATCGCATAAGCCCTTGAAGTCTTCCCAGCTCAACTAGGGTTGTTCCCTTTTTAGTTTGAGGAACCATAGCCGGGCGTCCCCTTTCAAGTGGAAGGTTGCCAGCTTCACTCTTTCCTCTACCACGGGTTGGTGCTCGAAAAATTGTTTGCACCTGTTGAACTAGCTAAGAAGGTTTCCATTTCCATCATATCGGGGAAATTCCCATTAGGCTAGATGTGTAGCTGGCATGCTTCTTTCTCCCTTGTTGCTTTCGGCTGACACCTCTCTAATCTCTTCAAGCATGGGGGCTGAGGGCTTCAACGGGATTCCTCCTTGCGTCAGGCTATCTAGTTGGGTGGCTAGGTGATCTTGTCTTGCCTCCATTCGCTCCAGGCACTCTCGATCATCTTGGTGCATGGCTAGCAGCACTTCTAGCTGCTGTTGGACCTTCTTCCAGTTGTCCATGGTGGCCTACTCTGATACCAAGTTGTTGGCAGCAAGCGTGTGTGATCGTGTCCTAGGCCTAGATGACTTGAAGGGGTGCTCTAGTGCTTGCTTGTTAGGCTTTCTACCTAATTTACCTATGATTACCGAAGGGGTGGGCTTATTGGAGAGAACCCGAGATCTCGTTAGGGGTTTGTTTTTGCTAAATTTTCAATGCCCTTCATTCATTCATTGAATTTCTTAAATACATCAGCAAGGTGGTTACATAGTACTCAACCTCACTCCACTCCTTACTCTCGTTCCTATCTTTCCTTCCTACTTGCCCACATTCGGCTCTTGGAAGGCCTGTCACCCAAGTCCAGGTTTCTTGCAGTTTCCTTGATCGTGGTCTCCTTGTTCCCTTGGTTCCTCCCTCCACGTCTCTTCCTCGAGTAGACTTGGTCAAACGGCCTTATCACCCTTCCTCACCATTTCCTTTAGCTACAACATGGTCACCATTGGCCACTGAAGTTTTGCTCAAATTTTCACCAGAGTTAAGAGACTGGTATAACATTGGGAGTTTGCACATATGGTCAGATGCCCCAGTATCAATAATCTAGCTATTGTGGCCAAAGTCTTGAGAAACTATTGAAAAACTACCTGATTGATCAACAGTTGCTAATGATTCCTGACCACTACACTACCTTTACTGTCACTTATTTTCACTTGACTTAATGGCTGTTGAAGCGTAGCAATTTGATAAGCTGCAAGAGAAGTCATTGAGAGAAAAGAATTCTGAGCTCTACAGGAAGAGTCCTTAGGTGTCTAAGATCCAAACTTTAGTTTAGATCCTGGTGACAATATTTCAATTTTTTGAGTGGTGTCACTCATTGTAGGCTAATTTTAATCAAATAAGATTCGATTGAAGCTTTGATACCATGAAGAAATAATAAATATTTATTTTGAATTATACATTTTGAAGCCATAGTCAATTTGTAGACAAGATGACCTATTTATAGATAGTCCCAATATAGTTGGTAGCAACAACCATTTTTACACTAACCTAACTACCTAACAACATTTACTTGACCAACCTACAACAATAAATGCTAAATCCACCAGCAAGAAGAAATAATTAGCAATTCAAATCATAGTTAAATTCCTACAGGAAGTAGAAAGTTAAATCTTGTCCCTGACTACCAATCTCATTGGACTGTACAGCTGCAGGTTTTGAGAGCATGGCTAGGATAAGGTTTTTCAAGCTTGACCGTGCAAATATCAGTGGAAATGTTAACAATAGTTGGCTTATGGAGCAAAGGAATCTCGTTTGGCAATGGTACCCTCTAAATTTGCTGGCAACTAATCTTCACTCAAAATGTTTGAAAGTTCTTGATTTTTCATGGAGCAAAATCACCGAGGACTGGATAGGTTGGCGGCAAATTGAGGTAATTTTAGATACATATCCTTTTGAATGTCATTGCACTTATCTAGGAACTGACTTTCTGCTGTTTCTCTTTTCTATTAAAGGTGCCGCAACTGAGAGCTCTAAACCTTACAGGTTGTGCTGACATGTTGATGACGCCAAATTTCTCTTTTTGCTCAGGTTTAGAAATATTGATTCTTGAACAATGTTCAAGACTGGTTAAGATAGATCCTTCAATTCGTGAATTGCAACATTTGGTTTTCTTAAATTTGAGGTATTGCACTGAGCTTAACACTTTGCCAAAAGAAGTGGGCTGCTTGAGAGCTTTGAAAGAGTTGTTTGTTGATGGGACTTCTCTTCAAGAAATCCCAATATTGATTGGTCATCTGAAAAGCCTTGAAAGTCTTACAGCCATCAATTGCTTCTCATTGAGTCATCTACCAAGTTCAACTTGTGACCTACTATCTGTCACCATACTCAAACTTGATTATGCAAATATTACCAAACTACCTTCTTCCATCTACAAGAGAATGAGACTTAAACACTTGTCATTAAGGGATTGCAGATATATAAAGAGCCTTATTCCGTTTGATGGTGAGGTGGAGAACTCGTTGGTAGAGTTAGATGTGTCTGGAACATGCACTTCTGAACTACCAAGTTCGATTGTAAACCTAAAAAATCTGTGTGTGTTAAAAATGGACTTCTGTTTCATAAGAGAGTTTCCCCCTCATTTCGGAGCGTTGAAGAAACTCAAAGAAATTCATGCATCTTGGTGTAGGAAACTAGAAGAGCTTCCTAACGATATCGGGATGCTAGAATCTCTAAGAATCTTAAAAGTTGGACATTCGTGTATTTCTAGCGTGCCACCGAGCATCAAGTTGCTAGTGCTTCTACAGACACTTGATTTCACTTCTTGCAATAAGCTCCAGCGCCTGCCACAGCTTCCCTCTGGTTTAACATCCTTGCATGTGCAGTCTAGCCAATTGAGGATTTTATCTGATCTATTGAATTTGAAGAAAGTGAAGGAACTTACATTGGGTAATGGTGACATTCGAAAAATGAGACCTCTCTCGACAGTTTTAATGACCATTAAGAGGTCAATTGCAATCAATAACGATCCTCTTCACTGGCTTCCAGAGCTATACTCCCTAACGACCTTGGAATTGTGCCTTCCGCAAGTCAAAACCTTACCAAGATTTCCTGATTCCTTGAGAAAAATAAAGTTATGTTGCACAAAGCTAGAGCATATTTCACTGCTTCCTCCAAAACTGGTGGTTCTATCTATTCATAATTGCACATCCTTGAGGGAATTGCCAGGTTTTGAGAGTTTGCAAAACTTGCTACAGCTGGAAATTTTACATTGCTTCCGAATCAAAAAGATAGCAGGCCTTGAAAGGTTACAACGGTTGCGGATTTTGAGAATATCAGATTGTGGAATAGAATCTCTCGATGGAGGTGACAACTTAACATCTCTAACAAGATTGATTCTTCAGGATTGTAGGTCGATGAGAGAACTGAAAATCGGTGAGGAATTGCAAAACCTGCTGGAGATGGAAGTCCTAGGCTGCGAAGAAATTAAAAAGATAGAAGGCCTTGAGAGACTACAAGCATTGCAAGTTCTGAGTATATCGAATTGCGGGATAGAATCACTTGATGGACTTGGCAGATTAACTACTCTAAGGAGACTGACTTTATCAGATTGTGGTTCTCTACGCGGAGCTCCAGATTTATCGGACTTGACCAGTCTTGAGGTTAAGTGTGTGCTTTACGAAAATCCATATTGATGATTTGGAACCGCTAGCTCTTTCATTGTAAGTGTAACAACCGGTGGGTTTAGTGCGGATTTTCCAGCAAAAACTTACTTTCAGATAGATGTCGCTGGATTATATTTGTAATAAAAGATTAATGGTGCATATTTGTTTCATGGAAAAGATATATTGTATGACATTCCGTTGAACTGATAGTTATCTCGGCGAAGCTTCTAGTTCTAGGTACATTTTGGATCTCCCATGTAAAATTTGGGTAAATATTTGTAGAAGTAACAATTCCATGGAAATTGCTAGGAAGAATGTAAATAAAAGATATGTAGAAAAGCCCTATATGGTACGGAACATATGCGCTTGGAGAGAAAACTTCATTCACTAGTGGGATGATTTTGTTTTAAATCTAACTTCAAAATTCTGATGGATGCAATCATCCAGTAAGAAGTACCCTAACTTTTCAAGAATCTTTAAAAGAAAAGAAAAGAGACTCATGGAAGATAACGTGTAGTTTAAGGATCTAAGCTAAGCAACAATAGCCGTTGTAATTGGGTGAAGTAGCCTACGAAGACTATTAAAGGTAGTTGAGTAGGGGACCATATTATTGTTGGGAACTTTGGGGTATGGCTTGGTAGCATTGGGTAAACAAAAGCTGGAGAAGAGATTGTAGTTGGGAAATCAATCGCCAATCGGTGATGGATTAATTTATATGGGGAGGCAATAACAATAACAATGATGATGATGATCATTAATGGTGAAAAGAGCCTTGTGGGCTGCCTGCATCTATCAGAAAAAAAAGGAGATAAGTGAGAGCATGGATGGGGACTGAGAGCTTTTATTCCACAATATTACTTACTATTATTATTTCGAAAGTTGATAGTGAATGCAATTATTTTTAGGAGCTCCTTGTCTACAAGTTCACCACCTTCGCGCTAAAAAAGTACTTCGATTTCCCAACACCCCCCACCGCACGGAAGATTTTGAAATGCTTGAAGCGAGGTAGACATAACTTGAGAAAACATTATGCGTCACAAATGTAGCCACGCTCTTGAATATGGGTGTATTATGTGCCTCAATGCGACCAACTTTTCTGTAGATCACAAAAAAGAACTTTCATGTCATTACTTTTAATAATTGTTAATTATTTTTTGAGAAATTAAAATTTTTATAATCATTAGTTAAATTTCCAAAAAAAAAAAAAACAATTTTCATCACTATTTATTGAAAATCTAGCAAAATATTAGTTTTCATAATTATTCATTAAATTTCTAGAGAAAATATCTATCGAAAAATTGCATATTTAATATTTCATCAAAAAAATTTAGTTTATCATTTATTAAAAATTCCATATCTAATGCCTCATGATAGATTACTGATCGTTTCAAAAAAAAGTTTTTCAAATTATTTTATTTTTTGGGTTCTTAACTCATTTATTTATTTGTTTGTATGTTTATTTATCATTGTCATCATCATTATTATTTCTATCAAATTTTTCAAGACAATAATTTCCTAAACAGTGAAAAACGAAGTGTTTATAAACATCTTGGTATATTTTGAGCAAATTTTCATCAAATACATTATCTTTTGCTCTATAAAAGATAGAGACAAAGAGAAACCAAATCTAAGTTATTTTAAAGTGTAGAATTACATAGCTTATTATAGGTTTTTTGACCCTAAAAGGATTAAGTTCGATGTTAGGGAATTAAAAGGAGTACTTGGGTTATGTTCAACACTCAAAGGGCTATCGGATTACTAGATTTAGAATCAATGTTATAATCAAAATTAAAGTTGTTTAATTTATTGAAAAAAAATCCAAAGTGAGCTTGCAGTGAAAGAAATACCCACTACTAAAAATCCTTAACAAGAATGAGACGTGAGGGATTCTAGCAAAAGACATAATGAATATGCAATTACATAACCTGGAAGAAGTGTAAGAGATAAGAGGAGTGAGGATTTAGATTCAAGTTTTATAAATTCTCACTTAGTTGAAGTAGAGATTCTGTTGCTTGCGAATAAAGTTCCCATAATACTAACTATTGATAGTGATGAAAAAAAAAAAGTGTGGTGAAGGGATTTCTCCTAGAGATTTAACTTTCTAGGAGGTAGTAAACAATGAAATTGATGCTCTATTATCAAATAATATATATATATTCTAGTTGATTTACCTCAAGGATTTAAGACAATAAGTTACAAGTAAATGTTTAGATTAAAGTACAATATAGATCTTTCAAGCCAAGATTAGTTGCCAAAGGTTCAAGTAACAAGAAGGAATTGATTATCTTGATATGTATGCTCCCTTTCCAATTATGATTTCAATAACAGTTCTAATTTTCCTTGCATCCATTTTGAAGTTGCCTATGTATCAAATGGATGTTAAAACAACCTTCTTAAATGGTCATATTGAAGAAGAATTTTAAATGGAGCAAACGAAAGGTTTTGCTTGATTGGAAATGAAGAAAAAGTTTGCAAGTTGATCAAGTCATTGTATGGAGTTGAGCAAGCTCCTAAGTGGTGGCATGAAATGTTTGATTCAATGATCTTAGCAAATGGTTTCAAGTATAATAATGCTGATAATTGCATATATCAAAGTTCACAAATAAGTATAGTGCAATTATTTGTTTATATGTGGATGATTTATTGATATTTAAAACAAGAAATATCTAACCTAAGTTTAACATGAAAGACATGAATGAGGTAGATAAAATATTAGGTATAGAGGTGTTTAAGTATAATGGGGGCATCATAATAAGTTAGTCTCACAATGTCAAAAGTTCTTGAAAAGTTTAAACACTTTGTAAAGAAAGAATTTACAATTTCATACAACCCCCATTTTAAGTTAGAGAAAACTCAAGTAGAGTTATACAATAGTTAGATTATTCTAGTGTCATGGGGAGCTTAATGTATGCTTTACGCTACATTATACTTAATATTGTTTTTACTATTAAAGCTAAGATATGGGGTTGTTAAATAATTAATGTTTAATAAGAGATGAATTAATAATAATCATTTATATAAAACCTGGCAAGTTAGTAGATCATTTGACAAAAGGATTGTCTAGAGATTTAGCAAGAAGTACTCCAGCTAAAATGAGTCTTAAATTCTTTAGTTAATCATGATGAGAACCCTATTTTAATCTAGCACATCATTGGTTCATGATTTCAATAGTAAAAGTAATTCACAATCGTGTGCATTTAATTGCTAATAGTTAAACGAGGATGAGATTTAATAAATATTTTTTAATGGATGGATTGTGTATCAAGTCAACCTAGTTTGATAGATTCAACTTACATGATCTTAGGTATGTTTGATATGCTTATACATTTATATATTTTTACTCAATTTTTTATTACATTTATGTGTGCGTTTTTATATTTTTGATAAGAAAAAAATATGGGGAAGAATCATATTTTCATCACAAGTGAAGATTTAATAAAGGCCAGCACTCCACATCTCAATTGCCATCAACTTATGTATATAAGTGTGGATTGGATCAGGCCATGATCCAAAACAAATCCATTGCAATTGAAAGTCCATAAGTCCACCATTAGCCAAGCAAATGAAGACAAGGCAACAATTGGAAACTAAAAGCCCATTCTTCAAAAGGTCACCAACGTCGCGTGCAATTGTCCACGTGCCATTGTAGTCTGCTAACGGTGAAAAGTAGCTTTCCCAGTTCACTGCAAGCGGCCCATGTCTATCTCACGTTAGAATGACATAGATTAGGAAGTATTCACTTCGTGACCAGAGAATCAAGACGGCAGCCACGAATTCAAAACGTGGACAAGCGTGAGAACAGATACGAACACGAACGAGGAGAGTGATAATTCATATGGGGATTTCAATTCTTTATCCATTCTGGAGTGATTTCTTATACATTATAACTAGAAATGTTAATTCTTACATTGATTATTTTATGTATTATTTCTTTTATTAGTGCGTTTTCCTGATTTAATTATATGCTAAATTTTTTGTGTAAGAGATTAGTGAATCTTAATTATTAATTTTTTTTGTTAATTTATTATAACATATTTAAATGCTTGAAAATATCATATTATATTATGAATCTTGATACTATAATTGAGTGTTTAGAATTCAAAACATATGATTGTATAATGTTTTATTGAACTAGGAGGAAATTTAGACCTACTCAAGATTCTTATTTTATTAATTTAGTTTAATAGGAATATTTTCTATTTTTAATTGAATTGAATTTTCCTATAGAGTTTAATGTGGTGGCATTGTTAATTTCTGACTAAAGGAATTTATGATAAATTAATTTAAAGCACTAGCAGATTAAGATTTGGAAAATGAGTAATTGAAAATTTAAATTCATGTTAATTCGATTAGAGGAATTTAGGAAATTAATTTGGTTGCTTGGTAATTTAATTATTCGAAAGATGATTCAAATTATTATATCATAAAAAGACTTTAGGACTCAAAAGAAAAATAAAAGACTTTAACAAATTTATAGGAATAGCCACGAAGTTAAATATAATTATAATTTAATTACAATACGACTAGAATATTAGGTGGATTCAATTTTGCCACATCATTATTAATTGAATCAAGAAAGGTTTCTTTTGTTAATTGTTTTAATTTACTTAGTTAGTTTTAGTTAGTACTAGCACATTTATATTTCAATAATTTTTTATATACTTAAATAATAATAGAATTAATATTGGTTTGGTAATTAATTTAATTTTGTGGGAGCAACAACCTCTATTCTTTCTATATTACTTGATTAACTTAATATACTTATTAGTAATCCACACATTTAAAATTTTTACAAATCAATGGTGTTACTCCCAGCAAAAGTTTGTTGGTTTTACTTTTATAAATGTTCCTAAAGTCACTATGAGAACATGGCCAAAAACATACTACCACAAAAAATCTACTTATAAAGATATGAAATTGGTTAGATGTGTGAGTTCTGTCGACATAACTCAAAGCATGAAGGTTTAAGAATTTAACAACCTATCATCCTATTACTTCTTTGAGAATTCTACATGAAGGAGTAGTTTCATATAATGATACTATTTTTAAGCATAACCATAAGATCTTGGTTTATAAGTTTAAATAATCGACAATGTAGTGGGGGAATGTCGAGTAAATTGCTAAATTATATGTTTTGGATATTAGATTGAGTGTTCAAGAAAATAGTGTTAGATCAAAACTTGATCTAATAAAAAGTCATTCAAATCACATGTGTAAGATTTGAACATACTAGGAAGCTAAAAGTGCAACTAAGCACTCTATTTGAATCTCACAATTGAGATGTGAATGAAGAGTGATCCTTGTTTCCCATGTCCTATGAATGATTGAATTTATTCCCTATGTCTTGTGAAGTAAAGACTTCATTTGCATCTCACATTAATGAAATCTATAAGAAGTCACAACTAAAGAGTGCCTATAGAAGAAACTTCTCAAATGAAGGTGACTTCATCCAAGCAAAGTGTCAATCTTTAGAACATTATATCTGCTTGAAACTTGTGACTTCTACTCAAACCAATATGTTACTTTATGCTTTTAAGTTGTGATTCTTTATGATGAATGGCTAGATCATTTAGTAACTGTTCTAAGTATAATGTAATGATAGAAATCAAGTTTTTAAAGATAATGACCCTTGGAAGAGTTACATTACATTTATCTCACGTTTTATCCAAAAACAATTACATTACATGGTAATGCTTGAAAATAGAATTACATACATAACTTGAATAAGAATAATTGTTTTATTGCGAACTTCTCTAAAAATAATTACTTTCTCTCCCTCTCAAAATAAAAAAAAAAAACACTTTGCAAACACTATTGCATTGTAAATTGTTAGTGTGGTTTAGAAATAGGAAAAATTGCCACTCAAGTTTTAAAAATTTAATTGTATCATGGGGGAATATAGCCAAAACCTTTATCCTTTAGCAATGTAGTGTGAGAAGCATCATATTCTTTAAGGATAGCGACCCCGTCATGTCTATAAGTCAAGTTTTTTACCAAGTTTCATTTGTTTTTGACCATCCTAATCCTAACAAGCAAGAGGTTGTGGTTCATTGATGGCAAGGCTCATTTGTGAATTTGTGGTGATTTATAGATGCACGTGTTGGTGTTAGGCTACTAATTCATGTTAATAGGTCATGTCTACATTTTTAAGTTGTGTCTAATTCATGTTAGTGCTAATAATTTATAAAATTAAATAAAAATGATAAACAATTAAATTATAATATAATTGTATTTATTTATATTATAATTGTGCCTTTGTATAGTATGTTATACCATGTTTTGTATCTTCTTTCTTTAATTGTGTTCTTAATCATATTATATCATGTATTGCATTATCATGTCATGTCACTGATTATCAATGAATGGTGGACATCATAGGTCTCGTCGGTGTTGACGGCAGACCATATTCATGGCAATGGTGTAAGGAAAAGGAAGGAAGGAAAAAAAAAAAAAACACTTACTTTTAGGGCTAATAATGCTATACTCGAAATTACGACATGACAATAGCTCAATAGCAATGCTGTATGAGATTGTGCAAATTATGACATTATGAAAGCTCAATATTCATTGATGTGTAATGCTGTAGATTTACAATGTAAATACGTAATCGTAGCTGCAGAATTTACAGGTATGCACTATCTATTATACATGTTAAAAATGGGCTCGTAGATGTTTTTCATCACCACTTCTCACTATAAAACGATTTCACCCAATCCTATTTCATGAAATAAACCAATCGAATTCTTGGTTCGAATTTTATCTTTTCGGTGTCTTTTGGCAGCGATAATGACACCAACTACAAGTACATCCATTACAAAATACAAACAAAGATATCATTGAAAAAAATTAAAATTATTCATCTTCAATTTTCTTTTCAACATTTACAAGGAAAAACTCTTTTTAGAAAAATAGGTAAATCTTCAATGGCAAAAAATAAAAAAGGGGTAAATCTTCATTTATCACTAGCAATCTAGCGAAGAAATTTTGAATGGATTTTATGTTTTTAACATTCGACTAAGTATTAAGGAAAATCTTCTTAAACTAGAATTCCATCCGATAAAAAAGAAAAAATCATTGGAATCTCATACTATCAAGTCAAAAGTGCAGCTAAGCACTTCGTTTGAATCTCATAAATAATACTCGAATGAGCCATAATCCTAGTTTCCCATATTTTGTGAACTAAGGACTTCGTTCAAATTTTAAATGAGCAAGATATGAACGAAGTCAAATCAAAAGCTAGAGAGTAAGGAGACCCTTCATTCGAATGATGTTGGCTTCATACGAACAAAGTGTAAAAAATTAGATGAGAAAAAAAGAAAAAGAAAATGAATGCCTCTTTTAATTTATTGGTTTTGAGTTAGATAAAACGTAGCATGAATCCTCAATTATATTGTCAAGCAAGTATTTATACATTAGAAATCCTAAAACTATTAAGAAAGTTAAATAAACTGTAATAGAAAATTAAATCAATTAAAATAAACATTTTCAATTTAGACAAAAAATCTTTTGACACTCCGACACATAACGAAAATGTACAAATTTAACATTGAAAACAACATCAAACGGTAAAATTGTTTATATAAGCTTAAAGTAAACTTAAATCGGTCTTTATTAATATATTATAAGTTCAGTAATTCTTTATAGGTAAAAGGTTATAAATTGAATTTCCAAAATCAAATCATCTCTTGTGCTGACAACTTCTAATAGCTTTCTTTTATTTTGAAACATAACTTTGATTACTAGCTTTTAAATTGTACTTTTTCTTTCACTATGTTTGATTTAATTCTTTTTTATGATGATATTATTTCATAACTTATCGATGTCAAGATGGGACCATGCAAAATTGTGGAGTTTTCCTAAGCTCATTTGCTAAAATTGTGGAATTTTTCAAAATTAGGGACCATGGATAGTCACGGTTCCTCTTAGCCCATTATGATTTCTCTAGAGGAATCGAATCGAACCACCGAGCGTATAATAAACTAAATTGTAACCAAAATTCCAAACAATTGCACAAGGAAAAAAGATAAAATTATTGTAAATTAAAAAAAAAAAGAATCCCTAAAATACAGTAACTCTAAGAAAATTCCAAAAGTACCTTATATGAAATGATAACTTTATCACATGAATACATTAATCAAAATGCTAAAACAATAAACTAGAAGAAGATTTCAATGGTTTCAAAGGGTTTGGGGGGAAAAAAACTAGGAGGAACTTTGAACTGAGAGGTTGTTGAAGTTTAGGCCAAACATATAGAACATAGCATTTATAATTTACTTGCTTTCTTCTTATATATATAAGTATATGAAACATAGTAGACGAGAAAAAGGAGGCGAGGGAATGCGAGAGAGAGAAACAGCAACCATACTTTGGCTTATTCTGATTGTTGTGTTTCTTTCTTTGATTTTTCCTTTTTTGACAGCTAATATATAACATTGTTAGTCTACTGGCAGGAAATGCTTGTACTTTTAAGAAAAAAAAACGTGTATTCAAGATATGATTCAATGTAAGATAATTCCATCATTTTTTTTTTCAAGTGACATATTTTAGGATTTTGACATTTTATTTATATTTAAAATATTTTTGTACTTTTCCTCCTACCCCACAGCTGGTTTGAGTTATTGGTCTGTTTCTTTTTTATTCTCATAACATAAGATAACTTGAGAAACTAAAAGAGCTATTCGAAATAGAGGAAAGAAAAACATGGATTACTCTATTTGTTGTTTCCAATTGCTCTATTGTATTTTCATTTTCTAATTACAATATATATATATAAATAAGTAGGAGCAAAATACAAGACAAATTGATAGGATATGTAACCAACTAAAACTACCTAACTAAGTTATAATGGCATGGTCTCCCTTACAACTTACAATCAATCAAAAGACTAGTCTAATCTAAACTTGCAAATTAGATTTTATGAGTGTAAAAGAAAAATCTTACTTCATCATTACTCTTTCTTAAGATTTTCTCTTAAAGACTCCTAATTTTGATCTAAAGTACTCAAATCTTCCTTTAGACAATGACTTAGTTAAGATATTTGCAACTTAGATGTTTGAATTGCAATGAACTAACTCCACTTCTTCATTCCGTTTTGCTTCTCACAAGGAATGAAACTTGACATTTATATGTTTGGTCCTTTCATGATAAACTGGATTTTTGGCCATTGATATAGTAGACTTGTTGTCAACATAGATAATGGTTGCTGCAACTTAAGAAAAGTGCAAATCCTTCAACACCTTTCAAATCCCAACAATAGCAGCAGCAACATATTCCGCTTCAGTCGTTGATTTAGCGATTACTTCTTTCTTTTTGGACATCCACAAGAAAACACTTGATCCTAATGAGAAAACATAACTTGTGGTGCTCTTTAGATCATTTGGACATCCTATCTAATTGCTATCAACATATCCAATCAACTTCCCTTCTACACTTTAGTTGAACATGATTCCACAATCATAAGTTCCCTTGATATATCTTAGCACACGCTTTGCTGCTCCCATGTGAACTTGGCCTAGTGATTGCATGGATCGTGAAAGGACACCAGTAGCATACATCAAATTGATTCTAGCTGTAGTTAAATGTAGTAGACTTCCAACAAGACTTCGGAACATTCTTGAATCAACATTGTCTCCCTTCTCATTTCTAGAAAGTTTTCCGTTGCAAACTAGAGGAGTTGAAATAGGTTTGCTCATGCCCATCTTAAATTTCTTGAGCAGTTCCCATGCGCACTTCTTCTAGGAGATGAAAATTCTATCATTACACAAACCGATCTCCATCTCTAAGAAATAAGTAATCTTCCCCAAGTTAGACATTTCAAATTTCCTTTCCATGCCTTCCTTGAATTCCTTGATCATTACTTCATCATTTCCTATCACTAACATATCATCCACAAATATAGAAATTATCAACAACTTGCCATCCTCCTTTCATCTAACATACAAAGTAACTTTGTTTTCACTTTTTGCAAAGCCACATTGAGCTAAATAGCTATCTATTTGGATACTCTTAGGGCTTGCTTAAGCTCATAAAAAGCTTTATGTAGCAAATAACCTTGTCTCCATCATCGTGATCCACGAAGCCTTCTAGTTGTTCTACAAATATCTCCTCCTTAAGCTCGTCATAAAGGAAGGTAGATTTGACATTAAGATGAAAAACACTCCACTTCAATTGAGTAGCCATGGCAAGCAGCAATCTTACGATTTCATGTCTTGCAATTGGTGAAAAGGCATCACCATAATCTACCCCTACAAGTTGAGAGTAGCTTTTAACAACCAATCTAGCCTTGAACTTCTTGATGAAGCTATTTGGATTCAACTTGGTACAGAAAATCCACAATAACATTTTTGTTTGCTAGCTTCGGCACTAAGCTCCATGCTTCATTCTTTTCTATCACCCTCATCTCCTCCTTCATGGCATTTCTCCATTCATCAAACTACATAGCTTCCTCGAAAGTTGCAGATTCCATGATAGCATAATTGCATCTTTCATAAATCTCAGACAAAGATTTTGTTTTGAGAATTGGAGAATATGGTGAGGATTCAGTTGAGCCATCTTCATCTTCATTAGACTTTAGCTGAGATTGAGAGGTCTACAATATTGGAAGTGGGTTTGATCTGTTGCAGACATCATTAAGCTCCATGTACTTCCTCTAC
The DNA here is from genome assembly GCA_037954665.1 of Laguncularia racemosa. Lineage (NCBI taxonomy): Eukaryota > Viridiplantae > Streptophyta > Magnoliopsida > Myrtales > Combretaceae > Laguncularia > Laguncularia racemosa. The sequence goes on along the minus strand of JBBMOL010000029.1, from coordinate 2,774,858 downwards.
CAATTCTAATGTTTACACTCATTTACTATAACATTTCTGCTAATAACCACTTTATTGGTTTGCAAAGGATAAATTCTCTATCCTTCGGCCATCGAAGCATAGCCAAGAAAAATTCCCATCTCAACCTTTTATTCCAATTTTGATCTCTTAACTTCTAGTACATAAACATAGCACACAAAACTAAATATATTCAAGTGCTTGGTCATGGGCTTCACTTCATTCCAAGCTTCAATGGGAGTTTGTCCTTCCAATGCTTTTGTAGGCAAATGATTTAGCAAATACACAAAAGTATTAATTGCTTCTGCCTAAAACTTGAGAGGGAGCTTCTTGTCCATCATCATACTTCTTGCCATTTCGACAACAATTCAATTTTTTTCTCTCCAACACACCATTTTGTCGAGGAGAATAACTAACCGTAAGTTGATGATTTACACCAAAATCTGCAAATAAATCATTGAATACCTTCGAAGTGTATTCCTTGTCGTTGTCTATCCTCAAACACTTTAACTTATGTCCACTTTGAGATTTTACCATTGCCTTAAACCTTTTGAAGACAAAAAACACTTGATCTTTGCTACTAAGAAAGTAGACCTATGCCATCCTCATGAAATCATTGATGAAAAGTGTAAAATACTTGTTTTTCCTCAAGAATTCTGTGTTCATAGGTCCACACACAGCAAAATGGACCAATTCAAGCTTGCCCTTAGTTTTCCAAGTTGACTAAGTTGGGAAGGATAGCTTGTGCATCTTTCCTAGCTTACATGCTCCACATAAATCATCTACGATAGCAATTTCAAGTAAGTCTCTAGTAAAACCTTTAATGGACATGTTTCTAAGCCTAGCAAAGTGGAAATTGCTGCATCTTCTATGCCAAAGTAGTGTCTCATCACTATACAACAAATCTAACATCTTCATATGCCTTATTTAATTCTAAAGGAAAGCTTCCATCTACCATAGGCACACTAACTAGCAATATTCCATTGGAATCAAAGACAGAACAAGTTTTATTCTTGAATGACGTAGAGTAACCTTTGTTCATCATCTGAGCTACACTTAAGAGATTTTGAGATAAACAAGGCACAAAGAAAACATCCAAAATACATTTCATACCTTGCTTAGTGCGTACACAAATTGATCATCTTCCTTCAGCCTACACCAACTTACCATCTCCAAGTCTCACTTTCATCTTCATGGATTTGTCTAAGTTTGAAAACATTAGTTCGTCCTTAGACATATAACTCATACATTCATTATCGATGAACCAAATCTGATTGTTCCACTGCAGATTGGAGTTTGAAGCTATAAATAACCTATTAATGGTGTTTACTTGCTCATCGGCAAAACTAGCATATTGTGGAGGTTGGTTTGTTGTTTGTCTCTTCTTTAATCTATAGGCCCCTTCAACATTTCCCATTTTCTTGCAACATGGACATTGAACAAGTCATTTTCCTTTGTACCAACAATCCTTCTCCAGATGATTAGTTCTTAAACATGTTTTGTAGGTAGGAAATTTTCCTTGTTTACCAGTTTCCTCGAAGTTTCTTACTGGTTTTCCTCTATCATCTTTGTTGATTCCATACTTCTTCCCTTCCTTTGTAGTTCCTCATTCTTTGTTTCTAATTTGGAATGCCAGGAAGGCTCCTTCTGATGGACTCTCTTCCTTCATGCTCAATCTTTATTCTTAGGTTTAAAGTTTGCTTAGAAGTTTTGCTACCGTCAAGTGCTTCAAAAAACACGATTCTTTTATAGTAGAAACTTTTGAATTAAACCTTGCACGTAAACTAATCAACATTTTTTCGACCACTTTCATGTCACTAAAATCTTTCCCTAGTAACTTGATCTTGTTAACTATATCGAAGAGTTTAGAGGAGTATTCTCTGACAGTTTCATACTCCTTCATTTGCAACATCTTGAACTCCCTTTTCAACATCAAGAGCTTAACCATTTTTACTCTTTCATTGCTTTTGAATTCATCATTGAGCTTGTCCCAAACCTGCTTTGGAGTTTTGCACACCATAATTCCTATAAAGATTCAATCTAACAAAATCGAATGCAAGCGGGTAAGTGCCTTTGGTTTCCTTATTAGATCTTCCTCGTGTTTCTTCATTTGGGCAAAAGTCAGATTCGTCCTTAACTTAGGTGGATCAATATCATTCTCCACCACATCCCATAGACTTTGAGCCTTCAAATGCACCTTTATCTTGATTGCCCATATGTGATAGTCTCTCCTGCAAAAATTGGAAGTCCCAAAGATTGCTTGATGCCATTTCCTCTCTCTCCCATGTTTGATTTCACACTCGTCACAAACACTAAAAGAAAAGGACAATCCTCACCGTACATATCCCTCAAGAAAATAGCTTTGATACCATTTGTTGGTTTTAATTCACCATAACATAAGATAACTTGAGGAACTAAAAGGGCTATTTGAAATAGATGAAAGAAAAACGTGGACTACTCTGTTGCTTCCAACTACTCTATTATATTTTTATATTTTTATTATAATATATCTATAAGTAGAAGCAAAACACAAGACAAATTGATAAGACATATAATCAACTAAAACTATCTAATTAATTACAATGGTATGATCTCTCTTGCGGCCTACAATCTATTGTAAACTTACAAATTAGATTTTAAGAGTATAAGAAAAATCTTATTTCATCGTTAGTTGCAACACGGCATTACCACGGCCCGGTAATGAAGTTTTACCAAAGAATAGCAACGTAAAACAGAACCAACAGTTCCATTGCTGGATAATAATATTAATGACAGCCTGGTCACTGTTCCCCGTTTGACTTGGGGAAGTCCAAGTCTTCTATCCTTCAAGGTTAATGTGATGCAGTTCTCTCATCATTGCAATCTAATCTGACCTACACAACACTTCCATCATTGCCCACTGTCATCCACCATACATTAGCTTGCTTTCATTGATGGCGAGCTTTATTTCCAATATCTTTGGAACTTACCGCAATAAGCAAGGAAAAGTAAGGATTAAAGAAGGAAGCAAAGCCAATATCATCAATCCTGCTTCATCCTATCCTGTCTCTTCCTCACAAGTATTCAAATATGACGTGTTCTTGAGCTTTAGAGGAGAAGATACTCGCAAAAACTTTACAGCCTTCCTCTACGATGAGCTTAAAACTGCGGGTATCGACGTCTACATTGACAGCACAGAGCTACGAGCTGGACAAGAAATCAACTCTAGTCTGATGGAAACGATCGAAAGGTCAACGATATCGATACCCATCTTCTCAAGAGATTATGCTTCCAGCCGTAGTTGTCTCCAGGAATTGACAAAGATGCTGGAGTGCTGGAAAACAAAGGGACAAACAGTCCTGCCTATCTTCTTTGATATTGCTCCTTCTGACGTTAGAAACCAGAAGGGTACTTTCGAGGCATCTTTCCGCAGACACCAGAAGAAAGGAGTTAAACCCCAAATTCTTGGCAGCTGGAGGGAGGCACTACGGGAGATTGGATATTTAAAAGGATATACAGTATCCGGGTATGTATGTTGCGTATATCTTGTCAATTTATCCGGAACATAATAAGTGTTATTGTCCAAGAAGTAAAGAAGGAAAATTTATTTAGCATTTACATTGTCTATTGGAAATTGTAAAAAGCATATTAGTTTGTTAGTATGTTCGCTTCTAGTTAGAGAATTAGTCAAGTTTAGATATAAGTAGATTATTAACCAGAAGTATATATGGACTCTTCTAACAAAAATTTACATCCTATGCTTTGCTAATGCATTTGTTTCTTGACAGAGATCAATCAGACCTTGTCCATAAAGTTGTTTCGGAAGTTATGGAACTATTGAAGACTGGTGATATTTATGTACCTGAATATTATTTAGTGGGGATGGACTGCCCTGTGGAGGAAATGCTCGAAGGGATTAAAACTTTTTCTAGCGAGATGCGGATCATTGGGATTTGTGGCATGCCTGGTATTGGCAAGACGACTCTTGCCAAGGTTGTATACAACAAGCTCCATCGCCATTTTCAGGGTTATAGCTTTATATCAAATATTCGAGGAAGATCTGGAGTTGAGGGACTTTGGTCTCTGCAAAAGCAGTTGATTTCACAACTCCTAAAGAAAAGTTTTGAAATGCTGAATTCCTTTGAGGATAATATTAAGTTTATCAGGCATAGATTCTGCAATATGAGAGTTTTGCTCGTATTGGACGATGTGGAGTGTCTAGATCAAATCAGAGCATTTGGTGTGGATCCTAATTGTTTTGGCCCAGGAAGCAGGATCATCCTAACTACTCGAAAACCAGAACTTCTCAACGAAGCAAGAGTTGCACAAAAACACAAGGTCGACACCTTGGATGAGCACCACACTTTGCAACTCTTTTGCAGGCATGCTTTTCAAGCAGAGTTTCCCAAGGGAGAATATTATGAACTATCTACTGAAATTGCTTCTTGTACTGGAGGGATTCCTTTACTGATTGAGTTAGTCGGTTCTTATTTGTCCTATCACAACAATAGAGACAGATGGCAAGAGGCTTTGCAGCAATTAAGGAACTCTGACCATGAGCAACTAGAAAGCTTGTTGAATACATGCTATCACAATTTAAGTAGACAGCAACAAGAGATATTTCTCGACATAGCATGTTGTCTAGCAGGAGAAAGCAGAACTGTTGCCCATTACATGTGGGAGCACTGTGCATTTTACCCCCTACAGGGAGTAGATAAACTCCTTAAAATGTCTTTGTTGAAAATTGGGGAGAATGATAAGTTACTAATGAGTAATACAGTACGTGATTTTGGTAGGAAACTTGTCTTGCGGGAAAATAAAGAGCCTGGAATGCGCAGCAGATTGTGGCTTGATGAAGCACTGAAAGTTATCAAGGAGAAGACGGTAATTACCCCACTTATTCCTACTAATGATTCAACAGAGTCAAACGCATTTTTAGTGCTCCTAGTATTCTCAATTTAGCTGCTTTATGAAATAAAAGAAAGTGCAAGCACCATTTATTGCTGTTAGAATTATAACTTCATTAAATTTCTCCTTATGCTATTGACAGAAAACTGAAAAAATTGAAGCCCTAGATCTCAAGTTTGACAGTGGCTTAAGTGAATGTTTTACAAATGAAGAGTTCGGCAATTTATCAGGACTTAGGTTCCTTCGATTGGATAAGGCTAAAATAGTTGGAGATTTTGGAAGCTTGCTGTACAATTTGAGGTGGCTTGATTGGAAAGGTTGCACCGAGATTTTTGAAGAATTGAGTAACTTGACACTGAAGAAGTTGGTAATCCTGGATTTGTCAAGCAGTAAGGTGAGACAAGATTGGCAAGGTTGGAATTTAGTCACAGAGGTAAGCAATGTATTTACCTTTCAAACTTCTCTGAAGAGAATGATAATCTGTAGAAGAATGCAATATTGATTGTGAAAGAAGAATCAAATCCAACTCACATTATTTGTTTTGTTGTTGTACATATATAGATACAATTTTTCATATTTCCTGTTTGTTATTTGTATTTATCACATGTTGATTACATTGAGTTTCAAATCTATTGTGTTAATCCTGTTGTTGATTTGAGTTGATCCGAATCATGGTTTCGTTGCTGTTGTTGATCTGTATTGCTGTTGCATATGTTGTGATATTGTTGCTGTTGCTGATGTGTGTGTTTGTTGTTGTTGCCGATAATATTGTTTGTATCTTGTTGTTGTATTGTTGCTGCTGTTGTGTGTTGTTGTTGTTGTTGTTGTTGATCTCTATTAATTGTTGTTGAAGATGACTGTGGTATTCTTGTTCCTAGATATCTGGTGTTTGTTGCTGTTGTTGGTTGGTGCTGGTGTTGCGTGTTTGTTGTTGCTGTTAGTTGTCCTCGTTGATCTGTTGTTGTTGATGTTTATCATGCCCCTGCAAGATGGACGATGGTATAGTGAGTCCAATCTTGTTAATGAGTAGTTGATAATGAGAGCGAGGAAGTGGTTTGGTGAGTGCATTAGTGAGTTGGTTGGAAGACGAGATATGAGAGACTCGAAGTAGACCCTGTTGAACCTGTTCCCGGATGAAGTGATAATCAAGTGCTACATGTTTCATTCGTGTGTGGAAGATAGGATTGGAGCATAAGTTCATTGCCTCAACATTGTCACAGTAGATTACCGGAGGTTGTTGAGTAAAATTGCTGAGTTCTTGAAGTAAAGAGCAAATCCATCGTAGTTCAGCTGCTGTAGAGGCAACTGCTCGATATTCAGCTTTAGTAGATGAACGTGCAATGGTGTGTTGTTTCTTGGAGCTCCATGAGCTGGGATTGCGTTCGAGGTAGACAATGTAGGCACTGGTGGATGTATAATCATCTTTGTCGCCAGCCCAGTCAGCATCAGAGAATGCGTGGAGATTCAGAATAGACGATTTGCGAAGAGTGATGCCATGTGTCGATGTGCCGCGAAGATACCGAAGGAGACGTTTTGCTGCTTGCCAGTGTGTAGCAGTGGGTTGATGCATGAACTGAGAGAGTTTGTTGACAGTGTAGGCTATGTTTGGGCGAGTGAGGGATAGATATTAGAGGCTTCCAACCACATGACGAAACTCCTGAGGATCAGTGAGGGGCTAGCCATCATGAAGAACTAAAGGAGGCGAGACTGCAAGTGGTGTGGTAATCGGTTTGGCATCTGTCATATTTGTCCAATGAAGAAGATCCTCAATATATTTCTGTTGATTGAGAAATAGTCCAGTTGTACTCGGTAGGACTTCAACACCAAGGAAGTAGTGGAGGAAGCCCATGTCTTTGATAGAGAAACGAGTGGCAAGTGATTGAATGCACTTGGTGACAACTGATGTGGTGTTACCTGTAATGATGATATCATCAACATAAACAAGAAGGTAAATAGTAGTGTTGTGGGACCTGAGGATGAACAAGGATGAATCTGCCAAGGAGTTGCGAAAATCGGATTGGAGAAAGTGTTGACGAAGTTCATGATACCAGGCACGGGGAGCTTGTTTAAGACCATAAATTACTTTACGAAGTTTGCACACGTGATGAGGATGATCAGGATCAATGAATCCAGGGGGTTGAGCCATATAGACTTCTTCTTGAACAGTTCCTTGGAGAAAGGCATTTTTGACACCAAGTTGATGGAGCGGCCTGCCATTGCTCACTGCCAAGCTGAGGATGAGCTTGACGGTAACCAGCTTGATTACTAGACTGAAGGTTTCAGTGTAGTCCACTTTAGGGCATTGGTGGAACCCTTTGGCAACTAATCGTGCTTTGTACCTGTCAAGAGAGCCATTAGGAAGAAATTTAGTGCGAAAAATCCACTTGCAACCAATGATATTATGATGAGGTTGTGGGGCCGTGAGTTCCCACGTGCCATTGTGAATGAGAGCATTGAATTCATCAGACATGGTAGCCCTCCAGTTGGAATCCTTGAGGGCTTGAGTGATGGTTTGAGGTTCAGGGAATGGATGTGGAGGTGGAACAGTGGCAAGGAGATTGAGTTTTTGGATTGGTTTGCAGATGTTGTGTCTGGAGCGTGTGATGATGGTACGGGGGGGATTAAGCTGGGGGGTGATGACGGTGGACGCATTGGGGTTGGGATTGGTGGGTACAGCAGAAGGTTGAGGTACGGAGTGATGGGGGGGTGGCGGAAGAATGGGGAGGTGAATGGAGCACCATTTCGAGGGTGTCACAGGGTTGTTGGTGACAGTTGGGGATTGGCTAAAGGGGAAGATAGATTCAACAAAACGAACATGGCGAGGAACATAGATGCAACCAGAGGGTGTGTGAAGACAGAGGTAGGCACTTTGAGTAGAGGAGTAGCCGACGAACACACATGGCAACGAGCGAGGTTTAAGTTTATGTTTGGTGTATGGTTGTTGCCAGGGATAGCACAAACAGCCAAAACTTCGAAGCTTGGTATAGTTAGGTGTGGTTGCAAAGAGATGGAAAAACGAGAACAGGTGGTGAAGTGTTGGAGTGGGGAGGCGATTAATGAGGTAGACAGCAGTGAGGAATATATAGGTCCAGTAGGTTGGTGGCATGGATGCATGCGAGAGGAGAGTAAGGTCGGTTTCAACAATGTGACGGTGACGACGTTCCGAGTAGCCGTTATGTTCGGGTGTGTGAGGAGGGGTTGTGAGGTGAGTTATGCCCTGAGTGGCCAAATAAGGCAAGAGGGCCTGAAATTCTCCCCCATTGTCCGAATAAAGTGTCTTAATTTTTTGAGTGAGACGATTTTCAACAAGTGTCTTGAATCGTATGAAGACATGGAGAACATCAGATTTGTGTTTAAGTGGAAAGAGCCAGCTGTATTTTGTGTAATGATCAACAAAGATAACATAATATTTGTAGTTGTTTATAGACGTAATAGGAGATGTCCATACATCAGTGAATATAAGTTCGAGAGGAAAGGAAGAAGTTAAAGTAGAAGCAGCAAAAGGAAGCTTGTGGCTTTTATTACAATGGCAAGAAGTACAAGTAAATGTTGAGTTTGCTAAGCTAGTTGATGCTAAGTTGTTGGAGTGAACAAGGTGCTTGAGGGCTGGTAGGGAGGGGTGGCCGAGTCGATGGTGCCAGATTGGAAGAGATGTGACAATGTTGGAGAAGGCAAGCAGTGGCGGGGTGGTGGGAGGCCAGATGTAGATGCCATCCTTAGTGTGTCCTTAAAGGAGAATTGTTCCTGTTCGGAGATCATTCACATAAAACGAAGAGGGTAAGAATTCAATAGAGGTGTTGTTGGATTTGTAAAATTGAGAGACAGAGATAAGATTACGATACATGGAGGGAACACATAGAACATTATTTAAGGTAAAAGAGTGAGAGGAGGTGGGCAGAGAGTTGGAACCGGTGTGTGTGATGGGGAGCCCTGAGCTGTCGCCAATGAGGATTTCATCCATGCCGTCGTAGGGACCGTGGAGAGCAAGATTGTTGAAGTCGGTAGTGACATGGTGAGTGGCACCACTATCTAGCAACCAAGAGGGAGGGGCTGTGGTGGATACTGCCATGTTGGCCTGTGTCTGCCAAGGAGGAGGGCAAGGGGAAGATGTGGACTGGGTGAAGGGTGCGGGGGGCCGTGCGTGGGGGTGTTGTTGACGAAATAACGGACAATGTGCAACAACATGCCCTTGTTGACAACACCATTGGCAACGGCCAAGGAAAGGCCGAGGGGAGTGAGAGGTGGTATTGGGAAACGATTGGGCAGGGAGTGTGGGTGGAGACGCTAGGGAAGGAGTGTTGGTGAATGGCCGGGTTAGACAATGGCGATGAGGCCAGCGGTTGGAGTGGGCTTGAGAGGTGTGAGCCAAGGCAGGAAGGGTTGAGACAAGGAGGGAGGTGTGATGGAGAGAGAGCTCTTTGTTGATGAGTTTCTCATGTAGTTCGTCGAAGGAAATGGGGGTGTCATGACTGTTAACGGTATCAATGACAGGTTGATAAGATTCATCTAGTCCATCAAGAATTTTTTCGATGAGGTCTTTATGATCTAGAGGTTTACCAGGTGCTGCTACTTCATCAGCACGGGATTTGATGGATTGCATGTAGTCAGTAATAGAGTTGGAGCCTTTGGTGATGTGTTTTAGATTGTCTTTCAGTTGTTTGATGTGGCCATGGGTGGGTTTGGCATAGGTGTTGGCAAGGATTTGCCATGCCTGGAGAGAGGTGTCAGCTTGAGTGATTAGAGGGACGATGTTGGACAATAAGGTGCCAACAAGTGCTCCAAATAGCAGCTTGTCTTGACATCGCCAGGTGAGGTAGGCTGGGTTCGGTGTGATGCTGTCTTCTACTATGACAATGGCTGGTGGGGGTGGATGGGAGCCATTCGATGAATTTGGACAGGTCATATCCTATGAGTATGGCTTCGATTTGGGTTTTCCAGGAGAGGTAGTTGGAGTTGTTGAGCTTGATGGAGTTGTGTATTGTTATCATGATGAGGGGTTGAGTTGGTTCCATGTTATTTTGGATGATGGTTGAGGTATCTTCCAAAGTCATGGTTTCGTGAGGTTGGTTAATGAAGATTTGGTTTAGTTTTTGGTGCTGCGGAGAGGCTCTAATACCATGTAGAAGAATGCAATATTGATTGTGAAAGAAGAATCAAACCAACTCACATTATTTGTTTTGTTGTTGTACATGTATAGATACAATTTTTCATATTTCCTGTTTGTTATTTGTATTTATCACATGTTGATTACATTGAGTTTCAAATCTATTGTGTTAATCCTGTTGTTGATTTGAGTTGATCCGAATCATGGTTTCGTTGCTGTTGTTGATCTGTATTGCTGTTGCATATGTTGTGATATTGTTGCTGTTGCTGATGTGTGTGTTTGTTGTTGTTGCCGATAATATTGTTTGTATCTTGTTGTTGTATTGTTGCTGCTGTTGTGTGTTGTTGTTGTTGTTGTTGTTGATCTCTATTAATTGTTGTTGAAGATGACTGTGGTATTCTTGTTCCTAGATATCTGGTGTTTGTTGCTGTTGTTGGTTGGTGCTGGTGTTGCGTGTTTGTTGTTGCTGTTAGTTGTCCTCGTTGATCTGTTGTTGTTGCTGTTTGTTGTTGATGTTTATCATAATCCACCACTGATTCTTTTTATCCTTCTATTTTGCAGAATGCAGAGAAATTGAAAGTCTTAGTATTATCAAAGTGTGAAGATTTGGAAGGAATTCCTCTCTTCCCGGATCACATTGAATTGGAAAGACTAAATTTAGCACATTGCTCTCGATTGAGGCGAATCAATATATCCTCTGGTACGCTTAAGACTTTAATTAGCTTAAATATCGAATGCTGCCGCAATGTCAATGAATTGCCCCAAGGCCTGCGTTTCATGAAAGCTTTGAAAGAGCTTATTATTGATGGAACTTCCATTACAGAAATTAATGCTGGAACTCTTGCAATGGAGAATCTTGAAACCCTTAGTGCTCGCAGATGTAAAAAATTGAGCAGAATAAACAGTTCAATCGGTAACTTGAAGTCTCTTTCATGTCTTGCATTGGATGAAACGGCTATAGAAGAACTCCCTGATTCCATTGGATCTCTCTTGAAACTTCAGAACCTGTCGTTAAGAAATTGCAGGAAGCTTTGTACTCTTCCAGATTCGGTTGGAAATTTGAGCTCTCTCACCAGAATGGATCTATCATATACTGCAATCAATGAATTACCAATCACGATAGCAGGTTTGAAGAGCTTGAAAGTTCTACTAATGGAGCAAACTTATGTTGGACAGTTTCCCAGAGCTATTGAAAATTTAGAGAACCTAGAAGAGCTTGATTTCTCGCTTTGCCCTTGTATGAGTGGGAAAATCCCTAAAAGTATCACTTGCATGTCCTCTTTAACAACTTTGGTATTATCAACAACAGCAATTTCTAGCCTTCCTGACAGCATTTCTGGGGTTACTCATCTTCGAGTGCTTGACTTACGAGCATGCAAAGAACTGAAGTATTTGCCAAGGCTACCTGCTAGCTTAACTATTTTGCGAGTGGGATCTCCAAAAATGACGATCATTCCCGACTTGTCATACCTGAAAATTTTAACAGAGTTGCATTTTGCTGATAACGACATTGAAGATCCAGAAGTTCCAACTATTGGACTCCATGAGCCATGGCCAGCTAATAGCTTCCAATGGATTCGTTACTTGTCCCAATTGGAGACCTTAGAACTGCACATTTTGAAAATCACGGAGCTACTCGTAGATTTTGGTGGCCTTAACAAGCTTAGAAAACTTGTTTTGTCATGCCTGCGCTTGGAATATCTTCCAAGGCTTCCATCAAGCTTAATGGCATTGCATCTCCTATACTGTAGATCCATAATTGAGTATGGAAGTTTCTCTGGTCTAACATGCTTGTCCCAGTTAGAGCTTGACCATTGCACAGCTGAATTTCTTGATACGGAAAATTTAAGGGAGCTGCGAATTTTGAGAACATCTGACTGTGATCTAAGGGAGCTAAGAGGAATTCAAGGATTGTCATGTCTTAGAAAGTTGACATTGTTAAACTGTCCATATTTTGAAAGATCAGTGCTATCAACATTAGAAGATGGAGGAGTGGAAATTGAAGAATACTAGTTCTGATTTTTTTTTTTTTTGCCAACTAGATTTTTTTTCCCTCTCTTTCTTGTAAAAGCACTAGTTGAGAATAAGAAATTTCTATCTGAGGTCGAATTTCCTGTAATGATACATTGATAACAAATCAAGCTAGACAACACAACACACTGGGCAGTACATTAGTTTAATATCGAGAAAATTTTAGATGTATTCCCAATAATATCTTCCAATGTTGATTCTAGTTTCTTGGCTTTGCTTTGTGTGTACCTCAAGAGTTTTCCTCATAAACACATCATTTGTGCAATTTGTTTGTGTAAACAGAGTCTTCAATTTATGATTGTAAGATTGCACTATTGCAAATTATCCACATGATTTCTTGCAAACCATAAATGCACGATTTTTCAATAATTCTAACTGGGATTTGAAAGCATTTTGAGAAGTCTTCTCGTTTCAATATGCTTAACTTCTTTTATATCCTATGTACGGTTTGAAAATCATTCTTGTTGTCTATTCTACTGGTCAGTAGTCATCCACGATCTGTTGAATTTTGTTACACCTGTGACAAAGCAGGTGCAGAAGCAGCTTCATCATCCCATCTATTAAGCTGTTTGATAGCATCTGGCGGGTGAAATTTACTGGTGGATGCATTAATTATTCGGTCGATTGGGCAGTGCAATAGCACTTGACTGGTGGATGCATTAATTATCGGTTACCTTGGATTTTAAGGCTGGAAATTTGCCTATTCATTACTTGGGAGTCCCTTGCTTTCTTCCAAGACATCTAGATCAGTGTGCTTGAAGTTGGTAAATAAAATCAGTTCATGAATAGGCCATCGGACAAGTAAGTTCTTATCACGAATGGGCTTCGTTTGGCAACAAACAAAGCTAGGCAGCAGTAGTAATATTCAATATTTGGCTTGGAAGGAATACTAGAAGACTCAACAATCCAGCAAGTTCTTCTATAGCGGTTTTCAGTAAAGTTTTGGGCACGTTGAGACCTATAGATCCACGATTTTTGTGCTAGGTTTCTCTTTCAGGGGTCTTCTCTCTTTTGTTTTCTCTTTAGTGTTTAGAGCTTAAGTGGTCCTTCGTTATGTGTTTACATGTAAACGTTAAAACTAGGTAAACGTGAAAACTAGGCTTTTCTTGCCCTCTTTTGTTTTGGGCTTCTCTTTGTACATCCTATCCTTATCCTAATGAACACTTACTGAACTTAGCAAAAAAAAAAAAAACTCATGATGATACAATGGATTAAGATTGTGTAAGAAAACTCTGCAGGTGAGTGCCGGCAGGGCAGTTCTCCAAGATCCAGAAAATGTTATTTGACTTTTTATTTTTGGATGTAATTGTTATTTGACTTCTCATAGGTAAATATTTGCAACTGTGCTCTAAAATCCAATATTTATATCAATATATTTCCTCATGGGCACATCCTTTGTGTGATTATGACTCTGTTTTGCTGCAGTTGCAGCGATATATGTTAAAGGTGGCAAATCGTCTAACGTAAGATTTTGGAAGGTCCACTTATATCCCAGGATTTCAATTATTTCCATACCTTAACTTGGCTTTGAATCTTGGTGATAAATTAGATGGCACATGTGGCAAGACAACATAAGGGAGTTTAAAAGAATTCTCCGTATAGTGTTTCCTTTCAGATTGCTCTTGTGAATTATGTTATCTGTCTTCATCAATCCAAGTGTCTATTTTTCATATATTTAGTTTCTTGAAGTTCCTCTGCGTGGTTTAAAAAGTATTCTTGCTCTTTGTCAGATTCTCATCCACCTTGCATGGCCTTAGAAATCGACTTTCAAGCTAAGCAAAAAGAGAGAGTGCAATTGTTAAAAAAGGAACAACGCATAGTTCATGACATGCAGCTACAAGACGAATAGTCAATTGGATCCTCTTCCATGCGTAAGAAAGCAAGTGCAGTGGCAGGCTCACCATTCAGGAAAAGGCATATACCTCACCATCAATGCATGGAAAGTTTGCTCGGGATGGATAACAACTTTATGTTTGAGTTAATTGTTGTGGATCATCATTTTTTACTTTCAATGATCTGTGTTTTTATACAGTCAAAGAGTGTCGCTATACCTAGTTATTCACGCAAGGCTTTTTTTTTTTTTTTTTTAACAATACTAGCTTTTTGTGGCACGTGCATCTATACGTGCTTTTTTAACTTTTAATTTTCTTATTTATTTTTTAAATATTATTTATAATTTTTTATTAATTAATTGCAACCATATTAATTTTGATCAATATGTTTCTAAAGGCTTTCTTTTATATATAAAAAAGATGATTCCATTGTGCAGCTGAATTTCCTGACAAGGAAAATTCAAGGGTGCGGCAAATTTTCAGAATATCTGGTTGTGATAAGAGGAATTCAAGGATTGTTATGTCTTAGAAAGTTGACTCTCTCAAAATATCTATATCTTTGAAGACTAGTGCTATCGATAGTAGAAGATAGAAGGGTGAAAATTGAAGAATATTGGTTTCTGCTGCCCAACAGTTGAAAACCACCAGTTCAGAATAAGAAGTCTCTATCTGAGGATCTTGAATTTCCTGTATTGATATGTTGATGCCAAATGAAGCTAGACAACTCAGCACACCTGAGAGGAAATTAATCCAATATCAAGAAAATTTTAGGGTGCTTCCCAATAATCTGTCACTGTTAATTCTAGTTTACCCACTGCTCTATTTACATCTATAGTCATCACCTCTGCAATTTGTTCTTATAAACAATATCTTCAGTTTATGATTATAAGATTGCATTATCGTGACATCATCTACGTGCATGCTTGCAAATGATACGTGCACGATCCTTCAATATTTCTAACTGGGGCTTAAAGCATTTTGGTAAGTCTTGTCATTTCTATTAGTATTGAACAGCTTCCAGGCCATCGCAGCTCTTAAGTGATGCCGGTGCTAGAAAATAGAAAACTGCGCATATGCCTTTCATCAACGGATGCAATTGTTTCTGCCATCTTCAATCTGAAAAAGGATGCCCAATTTTCACTATGCTTAATTTCTTGCATATCGTACATGTGGTTTAAAGATTGTTCTTTTTGCCCATCCTACTTGTCATTATCATCCACTGCTCTTAGAAATAGATTTTCAAGTTGGGTAAGGAAGAGTTTGCAAATGTAATAAGAGAAAAATGTTTCATTATCCTATAGTTGAAGGACCAACAATCTGTTGAATCTTGTTCCACATGTAATAAAACGGGTGCAGAAGCAGCTTCATCATCCAGGGAGAGGTGGTGCCTTGCCGTTAGGGAGATTCAAACGAAGGATGTCTGCAAGAAGAATTCTTTCTAATTTAGGAAACAAACTGCATAAAAAATCTGACCTGATTCTTCACTCGTGTCGAGTTGAAGCTATAGAGGCATGGAGTAGTCTCCCATGTTGCAGCCTTGCACGTGTATACAGTGAAATGAACATGGATTATTAATTTGATAGATTAGTCTTATGCAGCTTTGCCCGATGAGGGCATGGGAGCCTTGCCTAGAAAGTAGAAATATTTACTAATTGGTATAATGTCAGAACAAGCAACGCTTGCATTGAAGCATATAAGAGGCTACAAACAAGTAGTCCTAAAATACCTTGATTCCCTGTCCTATCTATCCTCATGAGAGCATACTATGTCAGATGAAAAATTTTACTTCCGATTCAAGGAGGGTTCTACAAGAAAACTTAGAAGTTTGGCAGAGTTTCCAT
Organism: Laguncularia racemosa; assembly: GCA_037954665.1. Taxonomy (NCBI): domain Eukaryota; kingdom Viridiplantae; phylum Streptophyta; class Magnoliopsida; order Myrtales; family Combretaceae; genus Laguncularia; species Laguncularia racemosa. The sequence goes on along the minus strand of JBBMOL010000029.1, from coordinate 2,759,166 downwards.
CGTATTTTAAATAAACTGCAGTCACATGCTGAGACTCTTAAACAGTTAAATCGATGTGTTTTATTAGTTTAATTGAATTTGAATCAATCTTGAATATAAATTGAGTTTTTCAAAAGCTTTCGCTTAATACAGTTTAAAGAAAAAAAATACAATTTTTAAGAATAAGCAAGCTTAATCAACCCGACTGAAGGTTCAAAACATGAGCTTGAATGCTTGATTACACTTGAGATTAACATGATGCCCACTCACTCAACTCGACCCAATTGCACTAATTAATCCAATCTGTCATTACACACAACAGCAGTAGGCAAATATTCAGCTCAGTTATGCCTTAACAAAAGGGCAGCAAGTGTATACGACCTGATAAATCCTATCTCCATTTTGATGTCTTAAATGTCAGCTTCAAATCCTTAGCTAACAATAAAAACCACCCTAAGCATGTCACTTATCGAACCTTTTAGTACCAACTCTATACTGGTCACTGGTATGAGGATTAAGCCCTTGCAAGTTGGACTTCATCACTTCAGGAAATTCAGTTTAGCAATGCACAGACACATTTTTCCCACAGTTCCATACGCTGGATCTTTGGTGCAAAGAATGAACTTCACGCAAAACTAACAAAAGAAAACTCCGTGCTTGTTGCTGCATATCCATGCATGTCTCTCCTATAGAAAACAATGGGTACATGGAAAACAAGCTGAAACCAAAAAAAAACTCCTGGTATCTAGACACTTGATATTGTAAATGACAAGGTTGAGGTCCTGATCATATACATTTGCACTGATGATCTATCCAATGATCCCCATATGAGAAAAATGAAAAGAAGCAATAGAACTCAGAAGAAAGATACATCTATCAACGCAATCTTTTATTACACTTCAAAAGATTCTGTATCTTTTAAAACATGTTTAGTAAACCAAGCGCTTGAAAGGATTCAGTGTTATGTTGCATGACACACCATGAGGGCTCCACAGCATGCTGTGAAATGATTAGAGCAGTGTCCTTCCACCATGAGACCTTTTCTTTCTCATGAAGTTTCTTTTCAGCACATTCAAAGCAGCGTCAAATCATATTCTTTATAATCGGAAAGTGGAAAAACTGATGTTACAAGTGTTCTATAATAAAGAATATTATATTTAAAATTCAATATATATATAAATATATAGAGCATGTACTTACATCTACTAAAATTTCAAAAAGAATATGAAAAGTTACTTACACGTTAACTTTAGGAAATCAAGAACGGAGCACTATGCAACCTACTTCTTCGACGTCAAGGAGCGGTACGGGCCTTCGACTGCAAGGCTCAACTAGACAATTTAAAGCACCGCTGAAGCATCTTCAAGGACTATGTCGGATAAAAAATTTGACTTCTAATTTAATAAGGGTTCCGCAAGAAAAATTAAACTTTGGTTCGGTTGTAATTTGATTCTAAGTAAACTGCATTCAACTCATGCTGAAACTTTTAAACATTTGAATCAACAATTTTTATTGGCCCAGTTAGTTTAAAACAATCTTAAATTTGAATTGAGGTAATATAATTTGAAGAAAAGACAGTTTTTTAGAACAAGCAAAGCTTAATCCAACTGAACGGTCAGGAACGTGAGCTTGAATGCTTGATTATGCTTAAGATTAACCCTATGCCCTCTCACTCAACTCAACCCCATTACAGTATTAATCCAATCCATTATTACACACAACAGCAATTTGGCAAATATTCAGCTCACTTATGCCTTAAAAAAGTGGGCAGCTAACTAGTGTATACAAGTGCCTAAGATCATGACCCCCATAAATCCCATCTCCATTTTATTCTGATAAATGTCGGCCGTAAAATCCTTGGCTCACAATAAAAACCAGCCTTAACATATGTTGGAACCTCCGGCAAGTTCACTTAATGAACCTTTTAGCGCCGACTCTACAGTGTTCTTTGGTTTGAGGATTATTTGCCCTAGAGAGTTGGACTTCATCACTTGAGGAAATTTGGTATAGTGATGCACAGACCATTTTTCCAACAGTTCCATATGCTGGATATTTGGTGCAAGGAGGAATGAAGTCAGTATAAAACTGACGGTGTATTAACACTCCGTGCTTGTTGACCCATACGGATCACCTATAGAAAACAATGGTTACATAGAAAACAAGCTAAAACCAAAAAAATAAAACAAAATTTCTGGTATAAAGATACTTAAAATAATAATGTTAAGGTTACAGTCCTGATAATATACATTTTTCACTGATGATCTATTCAAGGGATCCTATAAGAAAATGAAAAGAAGTAATAGAACACAGAAAAAAGATACATCCATCAATGTAATAAAAAATTATAAGCCAGCCATCTAGAAGGCTAGGTAATTACACTAGCATGGTGAACCTCTACTATGCAGGCCAGTTACATAATTAAGGTGATTCAATCGTCAACACTTAAAAGGAGTCTCTATTATGTAGCATGGCACACCGTGAAGGCTCCACAGCATGCTGTGAAATGATTAGAGCAGTGTCCTTCCACCATGAGACCTCTATTTCTTTCTCATGAAGTTTCTTTTCAGCACATTCCAAAGCAGCTTCAAGCTCTTTGATTCGCTCTTGCTGTCTTGATTCCAAAAGTTCATGCAATCTTCTCTCAAGTACAGCAGGTGAAACTCCACACTGAACTTCAGCAGGTACTTCTCTAGGGTCAATTACTTCCCACACACTCGCACAACTGCTAGAAAGAGCAGTAGCTTCTACCATTGTCTGAAACCATTCAATCGAATATGTAATCAGCTACATCCAAGCAAGATTAAACATAATCCAGTAAACAAGCACTTAATAAGAAGTAACTACTATGCCATGGCAAACAACTTATTTTCTATGACTCAGAGAACTTTCAAGAAATGGCCTCTATTAAACTTAATTGTCCAGTTGATTCATTCTTACACTCTGATGGCACAAGGTTTGTACCAGAAGGAATCAAACCATAAAACCTCCTCATCTAAAGCCCAACTGCCAAGAGGTAAAGAAGTGATGGCTATACTAAAGGAACAATCTGCGCAAGATAATTTTTATGAAATCCCAGCATATATGATGCAACCAGATCCCCTATAAATTGTACAGAAAGATGAATTGTTCTGGTCCCTGTCCATCCTTGATAGTGAATCCTTTTCAATTCACGAAATGATATATCAGAGAAATTGCCAAATTGCAACGAGTATACATTGAAGCAATCACTACAAAGAAAACCTTAGGCAGCATATGCAAATAGTAAACAGAAGCGATTATCTGAAAAAATGAAAAGAAAAGTTTTACAACCCTGATTAATTATAATTGGCCAAAAAAACTTGAGTACTTGAACCAACACACCTCTGCATTATGATGTTGTGAGTATTTTGAAAAGCCTCCACCATCCAGCTGAAGCTGCAACCGTTCTAACTCTGCTTCAAGTTCTGCCTCAAGTTCCTCTATTCCCTCTATACTTTCTTGTTTGGATTTATCATGCTTCACGGACTCACATGCAGTGAGAGTCTCCTGTTCTGAAAAAGGACAAGATTTTAAATGGGATTGCCTTGAATATTGGCTGCTACACCTCGATACTTCTCTGATATAAGTTAAACAAGAAGAAGCCCCATCTTTTGACTTGGATGGCTCATAAAGAGAATCCTTCCTTTGCACAACTGCTATCATTTTCTGAAGAGTCATATCCATTTCTGTGTGCAAGTCCTTCATCTTATTAAGTTCATTCTTACTTGCAGCAATGATATGCAAGAGACTACAAGCAACCCCAAGATTTAACATGGATTCCTTCCTATGATTCCCTGGAAAACCAACATGTGATGAAACTTGAAAAATAAAGATGCTCCCTCTTCACTAACAAGACACATATAGCTTTATGAACAAATCTTAATAACTGCTATTCAAACCTAAATTAGAAGATCCTTAAAATTCATAGGGGCGATAATTTATATTCAATTTGAATTAAACAAGATTTTTCAAGGCAGGCCACATATGTCAAAAAATATATATATTTTATATTTCTCCTCGAAAAGTTATTGGGCCATCTTAAAAGATAGCAACATAATGCACAACAAACTACAATACAATTGAATTGTGGATGTGCAGTAACTTTGCCAAGATTTATCATTCAAACAAGCTTACACAATTTCACCATTTAACTGCTCATTCTATTATAATAAACATATTCAGCCAATTGCATTAAAGAAATAATAAACATATTCAGCCTATTGCATAAAAAAATTTGATGTTGGATATTATACGGAAATTCAAGCAATCAAAGACTTCAATATCATCTAAGCACTATTTAAATTGCCATTGACACTATCATCTCTTTAAAAGACTTCTAGAGAAGATATACATGATTTTAATTTTTTTTTTTCTTTTATTGGTATACAGATCTTTTAAATTTACAAAAATAGCCATTATCATGGGGAAAATGTCACTCTTACTGCCACCATCAAACATGCAAATAGAGAATTTCCCAATTTACTTGCCACTGCACTATATGCTGTGAACATAAAGCAGTTCAAGCCTAGCACTTCATAAATTCACAAAGGATGCATTTAGAATCTCTGGATTTTGGTCATGCACTCAACTTCAAATTCCATACTTTACCAGGAAATCAGATATCGGTTTGGAAATTCAAATGACTTTGGATTTTGAAAAATAACTCCACTAAATTTATGTCATAACAACTTCCTTTTTATAGCACACCATTTGTAGTGATTCCCCTAAACGATGATGACAATTAAACCTAAATCCAGTTCAATCCAATGCAAGCTAATATAGAACCACAAACTTTTCTATTTTAACTACACTATTAGGAGCACCAAAATCTACTTCCAATTAAAGAAGACCTTCAGAAACATCTTGGACTCAATTCACAGTTAAATCCAACATAATTTTATTTGCAAACTTAATGTATATAATCAAAATCCACGAATCTATGAAATCATTATATTTCCATATCCATTTCATTTGAATGAACAGTGGCACAGTTTTGTCATCTTAACAGAAGGAATACTTTCCGAGTCATTTATTTTTCTCATTCAAATTCTAATTCCATATTTCACATTGTAACTCAGACGTGAGTGATATATATATATCATAAAAATGACTAATCATTTACATTACTATTTCATCATACAACTAGAACTATGCCATGAAAATCTCAAATAACAAAAACAGAAAAAAAAGTTGATCGATGGAAATAAAATCTGAATTGCATTTGTTTCACGGAAAACACTTTTCGGACTTCTTTTCGCCTTTGCTATGATGAAAGAGTTACTTAAATCAAATATTATCATATTCATTTCAAGTGGTGGAAAGCCGATATTGCCGGTCATTAGAGGTGATGCTTAACAAATTAGGGGGGAAAATGCAGGAATAATCACCAGACTCGTCCAAATGTGATGGGGCACACGTCTCTCCCGTCTGACGGTCCAAATCCACCACGACACGTTCTCTCTCCACTTTCTCTCCCCACCTCCCAGCCACCTTCTTCTCCACCATCCTTTTCATCCACCGCGAAATCGTCTTTCTTGGTGACGGACATTCGACTTGGGGCTCCAAGAACTCATGTTTGCTCCACCTCAAACAGTTCATATCGGAAGCGTCGCCGTCTAGGTCCCCTTCCTCTTCCTCTGAAGTGAGAACGTCGGCAATACGCAATTTAGGATAAGATATATAGGGTTTTTGAATGGAGGAGGGGTCATTATTAAAGAGTTGCTCCATATGGTATATATTATCAAGTTAATGGAGAATAGTAGGGTATGAATTTAATGTGGCGTTTTAAATGAGTGTTATTGTTGTGGAGTGATTTTGGTGGTCTTTGAGTGAATAAGAGAGAGAGAGAGAGAGAGAGAGAGGGGTGCTGGGAAGAAGGGAGGGAATGTTTCAAAATGGAAAGAAAGACAACAAAGAGAGCGTCAGGAACATTATTTTATTGCCATTAAATTATTTGTTCTTTTTTCCACGTTACATTATTTGTTTAAAAATGAAAATTTTTATTGAAAAATAATGCTCTCTTGCAAATTTTTTTTAATAATAATAAAAAAATATTATTTACACTTGTTAAGAGGTCTAATTTTTTTCTTTTAACATTTCTTGGGTTGATTGTGTACTTTATGCAAAAATATGTGTATGTAAAAGATATATATATATTTTTTAAAATTCTGACTCTTTAGCCTGACATGGAAAGCATAAATAAAAATGTTTATTTCCTACAAGAGAATATTATTCATATCAATGTGACTATAGATGATGCGGACATCGTGACGGACACAGATTGACACACGGGTGGATACACGGTCGTGTATAGCGTCAGATCTTCACAGAAGCTTACACGGGTTCGGGCATGCCAGGGACACGGCCGTGTACTGCGTTCGTCACATGCCCAGAAACATACACGGCCTAGAGGCACGACCGTGTATACGATAGGGAATAGACATGCGTATTATTATTTATTTCCATGTGTACGTTTATATTTTTCCCTTTTAGATATTTTACAGAGAAGTATATATATACCTTTGTCAGAACATTTTAGGGTTACGTTTTATTATATCATTGAAACACATTTCGAGAGACGGTTTTCTCTTAATCTTCAATTGTGCACAATTGAGTTAATTCCCGAATAGACCCTGATTCGTCTTTGTTTATTCTTGAGTTCCAATCCTAGAATTGGTCTCGGTTTTACGCTTTCCTCGCTGCGTCAGTTGGTATTAGAGCAAGGCAATTTCCTGCGGAGATGTCAGCTAACGATGGTGTCGATGGCGGTCGCGTTCTCGACCTTGATCGGGATGCGGAAGTCCAAGGAGTTAATCAATGGGCTCCAAGGGCAGTGGTTGAAACCATGGAGCAGAGGTTAGGGCGTGTAGAACAACACCTGGAGGATCTGGTGGCGCGGTTCGACGCCATGGTGATGGACAACAACGGACATAGGGGCGTTGTTGGGAATCGACCGGGGGTAGCAGTTGCTTGCGGCGGCCCTATCAATGAATTTGTTGTCGGAAATCAATGGAACCAAAGAATTGATGAAAGCTCTTCTGAGGAAGAGGAAGGATTTATGTAGAGGAGGGAACAACCACTAAGAAGGGGTGGTGTTGGTGGTGGTAGATACCGTGGAGTGGATGACCAGAATGATCAGGCGTATGGTGGCGGGTATCGACGAAACCACCAGGGGTTCGACCATGCTGAAGGCGGAGACTTCCGTCTTAAGGTAGATATTCCTTCTTTTAATGGCAATTTCAATATAGAGGAATTTTTGGATTGGCTGGCGGAGGTCGATAGGTTCTTTGATTATATAGAGGTTCCTGAGGATAGAAGGGTAAGAATGGTTGCTTGTAGACTGAAAGGCGGGACGTCTACATGGTGGGATCAGTTGCAGAATCGTAGACAAAGGGAAGGGCGACAACCTATTAGAACATGGTACCGCATGAGAAATCTGTTGCAGAGAGACTTCTTGCCACCCGACTACGAGTAGATTCTTTTCCAACAGTACCAATGGTGCCGACAAGGACAGAGGACGGTGCATGAGTACACCGCTGAATTCATGAGATTAGCAGAGAGGAATGATCTGAGGGAGACTGAGGGTCAACAGGTGGCACGGTTTGTAGACAGGTTGAAGCCTCAGGTTAGAGATAAGATAGGAGTGACGGTGTTCAAAACCGTGAATGAAGCCAAGAACTTGGCCCTCCGGGCTAAAATGATGATACAAGAGCAGAGTGTAAGGTTGGGAGGAGGTAAAAGAAATTACACTTACGATAATCCCGATACCAGTAGTAGGGTGATTGGTGAAAGACCTGGAGGAGCTGTTGAAAAACCAATTGGAAGCATGAAAAGAAAAGAAGACAAGGCTGAAGGAAAGAGACCATTGGAGAGTAAAGAAGTCACAAGGCAAAACAATCCATATGCCAAGCCAATATTGGGAAAATGCTATAGATGTAATCAGTTGGGACATCGATCCAATGAATGCCCGAATCGACGAACTGTAAACATTGTCGAAAGGGAAGAGGAGGAGAAAGTGTGTTGTGAGCCCGACGGTGACGAAGATTACTATGAAGAGGTTGATGATGTGGTGGAGCCTAACTATGTAATTAGAAGGATGATGTTAGCACTGAAACAAGAGGGTAGTTCACAGCGACACCAGTTGTTTCGCACTAGGTGCACGATTGGTGGGAAAGTGTTTGACCTAATTGTCGACAGTGGGAGCTATAAGAACATCATCGGAATGGAGGTCGTGAAGAAACTTCAACTACCGATAGAGAAACATTCGAGTCCTTACACCATCGGATGGATTAAAGCGGCAGAGCGAATAGAGGTGAAAGAGAGATGTTGAGTTCCTTTTTCGATAGGCAAATATCGGGATGAGGTATATTGCGACATCGTCGATATGGACGCGTGTCATTTGTTGTTCGGATGGCCTTGGCAATTTGACGTAGATGCCCAACATGCCGGGAAGGAGAACAAATATAGGTTGGAGAAGGAGGGAGTAAAGTATACACTATTGCCATTAACGGATAAGCGACCCAAAACCCAGAAGGTGGAAGGAAAATCCTTTTTGACGATCACTCAGTCGAAAAGGGAAATGACCGAGGACATTAAGGAGTCCCGCTTGATGCATGCTCTCATAGTGAAGAATGCGGGAAAGGACATGAGTAACGCAGAGACTCCGGAGGAAGTGAAGGGATTACTAGAGGAATTTAAAGAAGTAGTTCCGGAAGACTTACCAGAGGGACTACCTCCATTACGAGACATCCAGCATCACATCGACTTGGTGCCTGGAGCTAGTCTTCCTAACCTCCCTCACTACCGGATGAGTCCCAAAGAAACGGAGGTCTTATAGGAGAAGGTCCAGGACTTACTCAACAAAGGATTCATTCAAGATAGCATGAGTCCATGTGCCGTACCAGCACTACTAACGCCTAAGAAGGATGGGAGTTGGAGGATGTGCGTGGACAGCCGAGCGATCAACAAGATCACAATTGGGTATAAATTCCTAATACCTCGCATTGAGGACATGTTGGATCGGTTGAGTGGGGCAGTAGTATTCTCCAAGGTAGATCTCAGAAGCGGGTATCATCAAATTCGGGTCAAATTTAGGGATGAGTGGAAGACCGCCTTCAAGACGAAAGAGGGGTTGTACGAATGGATGGTTGTGCCATTCGGACTCAGCAATGCACCGAGTACATTCATGCGCGTGATGAATCGGGTACTTAAATCATTTATAGGTCGATTCGTTGTTGTATATTTTAATGATATCCTAATATATAGCAAGACTCGAGAAGAACATCTAGTGCACTTGAAGGATGTTTTGATGGTACTGAAAGAGAATAAGCTCTATGCTAATCTCAAGAAATGTGTATTCATGTCACTGAGGCTGCTGTTCTTAGGATTCATAGTGAGTGGAGAAGGGATCACGGTGGATGAGGATAAGGTGCGAGCCATTAGGGATTGGCCTACACCTAAGACCATCACCGAGTTGAGAAGTTTCCTGGGGTTAGTGGGATTCTACAAGCGTTTCATCCGGCATTTTAATACGGTGGCGGCCCCCTTGACTGAGTGCTTAAAGAAAGGAAAGTTTCATTGGGACGGAGAAGCTGAGTCGGGATTCGCAGTGCTCAAAGAGAGACTATGTAGTGCATCGGTGCTGGCCTTACTGGACTTCGACAAACTATTCGAAGTTGACTGTGATGCCAGTGGTGTAGGTATTGGTGTGGTACTCTCTCAGGAGAAGAGACCTGTAGCTTTCCATAGTGAGAAACTCTGCGAGGCTAGGAGAAAATGGTCCACGTACGATAAAGAATTTTATTCCGTGGTTAGAGCCTTGAGGATGTGGGAGCACTATTTGGTTGGCAAAGAGTTTATCTTATACTCAGATTATGTCGCCTTGAAACACCTGAGCAATTAGACCTGCATTTGCAAAGACATGCGCGCCAGATGGATACAGTTTTTGCAGAAGTTCCCGTTTCGCCTGATGCATAAATCTGGGGTTCAGAACAAGGTAGCCGACGCATTAAGCCCAAGAGCGGATTTGCTAGTAACTATGAGAGCTGAGGTGGTTGGATTTGAGCAGTTGAAGGAACTGTATGAGACGGATGAAGATTTCGGAGTTACTTGGAGAAAATGCACCAATAAGGAACCCAATGACAGTTATTACATTCTGGAGGGTTATTTGATGAGGGGAAACCAACTGTGCATCCCTGAATCCTCCTTGAGAGAGAAGGTGATCAGAGATCTCCACGGAGGGGGATTAGCCGGCCATTTAGGGCGGGAAAAAACACTAGCAGCAGTGGCTGCAAGATACTATTGGCCTCAGTTGAGAAGGGACGTAAGTCGGATAGTGCAACGATGCTACATCTATCAAACATTAAAGGGACACTCTCAGAATACGGGGCTGTACACTCCGTTACCCGTACTTGAGAATATCTGGGAAGATCTATCCATGGATTTTGTGTTAGGTTTGCCTCGTACCCAACGAGGTGCTGACACTGTTTTTGTAGTTGTGGACAGGTTTTCCAAGATGACTCACTTCATCCCATGTAGGAAGACGACGGATGCCTAGAACGTGGTCAAGCTATTCTTTAAGGAGGTGGTTAGATTACATGGAGTTCCCAAGTCCATCACTTCCGATAAGGACACCCGATTCCTTAGCCATTTCTAGAGAACACTTTGATACATGTTCAACTCGTCTCTTAATTTCAGTAGCACAGCCCACCCCCAAACCGATAGGCAAACCGAAGTGACGAACAGGACCCTTGGAAATCTGATAAGAAGCATCTGTGGAGAGAAGCCAAAACAATGGGACCTGGCACTGTCTCAAGCAGAGTTCGCCTACAATAACTCCATCTACAGAACTACCGGAAGGTCACCCTTTTCAGTGGTCTATATCAAGGCGCTTTCTCACGGTTTGGACTTAGTTTTCTTACCCAAAGGTGTGGAGACCAATGTGGTGGCAAAGCACCTAGCGAAACAGTACCACACGGTGGCTTCGAAAGTAAAGGAACAAATTGAGAAAGTAAATGAGCAGTATAAGAAAGCCGCCGACAAACATAGGAGGAAGAAGTTGTTCGAGGTGGGAGACCCAATAATGGTGTTCTTAAGGAAGGAACGCTTTCCTGTAGGAACATATAGCAAGTGGCAGCCGAAGAAATATGGGCCCTACAATATTGTCACCAAGATCAATGATAATGCCTATGTGGTTGGACTCCCGGAAAGCATGAAAATCTCCAATACCTTCAACGTGGCTGATTTGTCCCCATTCTACGCGGATGACGAACTCCTTTATCCAGAAGAGAACTCGGGGTCGAGTTCTTCATTGGTGGGAGAGAATGATGCGGACATCGTGGCGGACACAGGTTGACACACGGGTGGATACACGGTCGTGTATCGCGTCAGATCTTCACAGAAGCTTACACGGGTTCGGGCACGGCCAGGGACACAACCGTGTGTTCTATCAGGATCCTCACAGAAGCATACACGGGTTCAGGCACGGCCAGGGACACGGTCGTGTACTGCACTCGTCACATGCCTAGAAACATACACGGCCTAGAGGCACGGCCGTGTATACGATAGGGAATAGACGTGCGTATTATTATTTATTTCCAGGTGTACGTTTATATTTTCCCCTTTTAGATATTTTACGGGGAAGTATATATATACCTTTGTCAGAACATTTTAGGGTTACGTTTTATTATATCATTGAAACACATTTCGAGAGACGGTTTTCTCTTAATCTTCAATTGTGCGCAATTGAGTTAATTCCTGAATAGACTCTGATTCGTCTTTGTTTATTCTTGAGTTCCAATCCTAGAATTGGTCTCGGTTTTACACTTTCCTCGTTGCGTCAATAGAGCCTTATTAATAAGGATGTTTGTTAATATTTTGCATATTTTGAAAACGGTTTTCCGAAGCAAACATAATTATATAATAATAATAATTAGAGAATAAATTATTATAAATTTCGAGTCCTTTGAATTTTATTCTCTATCTAGTGATTAGTGAAATTTCAAAAAATTTAGAAGTTGTGTAATCAATTTTTTTTTCTTATAATTTCATGCTATTAAGTTCTTAATAAATATAATAGAAGTTCAATTTCATGAAATAAAATTCAAGAAATCTAACTTATACGGTTTTAGTCTATTGTTCAATTTTCCTTTTTTTGTATAGTTTTTCGGTTCGACTATGGATTATCAATCTCATATGCACAACCTCTTTTCTTTATAACTAGCATAGAGATTGTTAATTTTTCATGAAATGGAGTACAATTTTTTTTTTTTTTTAAGAAAAGGGGTAATGTGCATACAAGTAAACACATGATGGGACAATGTGTAAATCAAATAAACACAATACGGTAGTATGCCGCCAACATGTGATTTGTTTAAGGGAATATCAATAGTATCCGCGAAAGGTCACCCGTTGTTAGAAGTCTAGGGGTGTTAACTTATGTTTTGAGTGAAACGGATCAATATCTATACTAAGTAAATATTGAAAGTGAATATTAGGTAAAAGTAAATAAAAAGTAAAATATCTCTCTTTTTTCTTTATTATTTTAATCGTTAATAAGTATCAGATATTTAGACACGTTATTAGATGATTTAAAAAAAAATAAAAAAGAAAAATAAGAATGAGCATACTTGTAAAAAAGAATCCCAACAAAATAATACACTTATTACTTTTTGTGGGCAATTATTTGTAGTTAATGTGATGGCTAGAAACTTGCCTGAAATCCGGCAAAAAAAAAAGATAGTAATATGGTCAGTTTCTGGAAATAATATTTGAGCAGAGATAGAATTAGGTAATGATTAAATGTGCATCCATGTATTGTGATTTTGCATTAATGCACTTTGGTGGACCAAGCCAGATACGTCCTTTTATTGGTGAAAGATTAAGTGGGGGTGGTACGCAATATTTAATTCGCTTGCTTGCATTTGCATATCCATGCATTAAATTGAAAATTTGAAGCTCACTATTAATTGTTTCGATTTTTCTAATGAAAAAGGACCATACAACAACATCAAACAAGGTTGATTGGATTGGATTGAATAGGTAAAACATGAAGGGAAAAAGAGAAAGTACTTGAGATGGAGGAATTTAAGAAAATGGTTTATAGGTATTTTTAAGGGGTATATGTTAAAAAACTAAATAAATAAATTTTTCACATTTTATATACTTATATTTTTATAAAGCGTGTAATTAATATTTGAAAATATAAAGGGGCTTTAAGTCTTAATACATACCTAAAAAGATAAATCGTGCCAACATTAAATAAGTAAAATAAAATGATTAGGATAAATAGTATATATATATATATATATATTAGATATAATTTACTAATACATGGATCTTATAAGAAAACTATTGAGGATTATTAAATCTAAACCAAAGCTTGTAACTTTGATGGAATTCAATATCGACAAACAATTTTGATAAAATAGTTCTTTGGTAAAAGAAACTCAGAAAACATAGAATTAAGTCATAACAATTGAGGCTCTGAACAAAGATATAAACGAGATTGGTCAACAATGAGATTAATGAACAGTTTAATAAGGCTTTAAAATCCATAAAAAGGACATTTAGCACTCCGTTTGAAACCTCAAATATCAGTTTATCCACACAACAGGCAAAAAAAAAATCCGAAAACAGGTCAAAATCGAGTCAAAACTAATCCCTTACTTCGATCCCCGACTTTCATCCTTGATGATTCAAACTAAAACCTCAACAAATAACCTAGGTTAAGATTAAATAATTTTGTTATATATTCAATATTAATAATTTTTTTATTTTATAAATGCATGATTTTAGAAATATTTGTCATGAAAAAAGGATTTTAAGAGTTAAAATCATAGCATTGATTATGTGTGTAAGGTTAATTAATGAACTTAATTTCTTTCTAATTACAAAACATTTATTTTGTTAATTGTTATTGGATTCCACAACCATTTGAGATAGGTAGGTCATGAAATGGATATTCGATCAAATACTTAAGATGAAGTAGTTTATAGATAAACATTAATATTATTTATATGTGAATAAGTAAGTTGTCAATATGATAGATTTACAATTCATATGATTTATTAAATATGAAGTTGTTAATGGGATGTAGTCTTGGTGTTGGATGCAATTGTGCAGGCAGTGAACTGAATTATTGAAATCTAATACAAGCATAGAAGTTAGGGTGAGAGAGACTTTTATTTTAGTATTGGTTTTGATTTTGGTATTGGCATGAGCACTGATATTGACTATGCCACATCCCATTCCCTCCTAAGTACAAAGTAAAATAATAGAGAGTTATGTATAATAGGTGTGTTGTTTGTTGCATTAAACGTTTCTATATTGCAATATGTGTTTTATTTAGTAGTGCTTTATTTTCTCAGTTTCATAGCTCACCCGATGCACTGGACTTATTTTAAAATGTTGCAGGTATAGTATGGATAACGAAGGTTGGTTTATAGTCTCACGTACACTTACCAAATGACATGGACACATGATGAAGCCTAAAGCCATGTTGGTAACTGATGGACTTACTAGTCACACGGTAACATTTGTTACTTTTACTTTTAACCTATAATAATAGAGGGACTGCATAAGCTCGTTTGATGATTTTTAATATATATTCTCAATTTCCGAGTGTAATAGAAACGGCGTGAAAAGGCTCAACGGTTAGTTGTTAGCATCCCATACAATCTAGTTACATAGTGTTTAGGCTATATTTAAAAATACATTGGTAACGGTCTTTAGAATGCTTTTCATTATATACATATATATCGATAGTTTGTGTAAGATTATAGTTAAAAGGTGGCATCGTGAGAGCTTGAGAGACTTTATTAAGATGGCAAGATTGGATGCATGTACCCCCTCCCAACTAGTGGATTAAAACTTATTTACGTATTATTGTTTTCATTGACAACTGAAAATAGAAAATATTAATTAAAAAAAAAAGAAAGAGAAACAATGGAAATATAATTTTTATTTTGAATGAAAATGGAAAGATATGTGTGGAAATGTTTTTTTTTCTTACTTGGTTAATGTGAAATAAACGAAAATAAGAGAAACAAAATATTAGGCAAAAAAAAAAAAAAGGAAACAAAATAATGATTGGATTGTGTTTCCTACTATTTTTAAGAATATTTTTGCAATTTTTTAAAATTTTCATAGATTTTTTTTTCTTTCAAAATTTGAAGAGAAACTTCAAAGGCTAAAGAGTAGCAATAATTTGATGGATTTTCATTCAAATCGTCACATTTTCATTCCTTATTAAAATAACCATACATATAATTTCCACACTATTTTATGATCTCTTAAATTTTGGTTGATATTTATCCATAGTAGCAGTCAATATTCAAATTGTTGTCAATCGTTGCCCAAGTAATATATTCTTTTGCCTCCGTTTGTCCTTGAAAATCTTTTAGGAAAGTAGTAAATATGCCAGTGCCATGATATCCTATAACTCAGTCACACAATCATAGTGTCCGTATTGTTGTAGCTGCAAGAGCACATGCACAATGGTCGGATTCGAAGTTCACGAGAATTCCACTTCCAAAATTAATGTCCACCTTTCAGTATTAAATGTCAATGGTAATGGCTGTTGGGCCATAGAAACATAAATAGACTAGTCGAGTTGGGGGAATGCGACCCAATTCACTTTGATTAATTAGTTGATAAGCATAACCTACCTTTCTACCTAATCTCTCTTTTAATGGTTTTACCTAATCATCGGGCCGGTTCAAAATCGACCATGAACTGGCCTTGATCCGTTGGGTCAAGGGTTGGCATTTGGTGAAACTGAAATTAGCCGAAAGGGTCGAGCCAGCTCCCATGACCAATCTGTTCATTAGTCAGTTCGGTTTAAAAACTGATCCTAAATAATTTTTTTAGATTATTTTTAATCTTTTGGTCATTTTTTATTTTTTATTTGTTAGATCATTCCAAATTATTTATTATTTATCCGTCTATATTTTTTTAGTAGGTTTTTTTTCCTTTAAATTTATTCACATAAAAAATTAATTCATAATTTTCGTGACAACATATGATGTTTGCTTTAATAATTGGTGGCAATACCCCATACAACAGAGGGAATGCCAGCTCCAAATTTTATTGATGATTAAAAATATTACAGAAAAGAGAGAAACATTTGACTTTACTTCTTGTACACGATAATAAAACTCTGTAAATAAATAAAAGAAGTGCTACTATCTTTATAAATTATATTTAACCGAGTGTAAAAAATAAATAAATTAGTACTACTACCCTTACAAAATAATTTGGCTTACCCAATATTAGGATCCGAACCAACAAACCTTCCACTTGACAGGACAAAGTTGTTGAAGTACTCATCTTCTTTACTAGATGTCTCGTAGGACTCTTGTGTTCAATTCCTTAACTTCGATCAATCCTCCACGCAAGTTAGCATCTTAACATTGACGGATGATAGTTTTTATCACAATTAAGATGGTTAAGGCCTATCGTACTGAAAGCTTGTTCAATAGCTACTATTGATACAAGAGTAGCAAGAACTTAGCGAGCTATTCAAGAAAGAATCGTATATGCCTTCTTATGCTTCTTCCACCAGTCCAAGATGTTGAAGTTAGTAATACTACTATCACCAATTCAAAGTTTGTATTGAAGTAGTAGTCAAGTTCCGTGTACTCACTTGACCTAGTATAGTGTCACTTCGACCTTTATGCCATCATTCGTTTTGTGTGTGTGTGTGTGTGGGGGGGGGGGGTGCTTAATAACCATGCTTGGTACCATGTGGGCTAAGGGATAGTGAGGGAGTTGTAGGAACTTGACCACCAAATGTAGTAAAAAAGTTAGAATATAAGTCTTTCGTTATCTAGATCGCCAGTCGTAGTTCTTGTGAGGTGATAACGGCATAGGTATCTTCAGTGTTGCAAAAGGTGTCAACAATTTGATAATACAATTAAGATATTTTAATAACATGTCTATCTTACAACGCAGATCTAAAATAGAAGAAACAAGATAAATTATAGAAATTTATCTATAATATTACAACCATTTTTCAACCATGTCATTAATAGCCACCTGAAGAAATAGGTCGCTTCGGGCTTTAAGCAGCACTAACGGTATGTTCATTCATCAAGAAAAAGTGAATACTAGCATAGTATACCTGAGAAAATGTTATAATATACTTATGAAAATCTCTTAGAATATTCAGCATTCTACTACATACATCCCAATCGCAAAGGTGTAGTAGAATGTTTAAGACATTCATCGTAACAAAAGTATATAATGCATCCTTATAAGAAACCGTACTTTTTAAAAGATGATATATGGAATTCCACCTATGCTTAACGTCTTTTTTTTTTTTTTTTTAATTTTTTAGGTCTCATTTCGTTTTCAATATAAAATCTTCGCCATGCCTTATTTACAAAAAGATAGTCAATTAAAAAGCCAACTAGTTGTCCTATTGAAGATATCTTAAAATCTAAACAGTTCATACAATCTTTAATACAAAGATTTAAAATATGGTAAGTGCATCATATGTGGAAAAAAAAATCCCACCTAGTGTGGGTTGACATAACACTTGAAGTTCATCAATGGATGCCATGTTAGCGGACGCATTGTCAAAACCGATTGAAAATGCATTTTTTTTTCAAACCATATTCACCTAAAATAATATTTATTATATAAAAAATATTTTGCATTTATCACATTTGTTGGAAATCTTAAGTGCTATTAATCTCTTTTGTTCCTGTCATGCATCATTTATTTAGTGACATGTAATTCCCATGTATGAATATTCTTGCCACGGATTGATCTGGATATCAATGCAAATAGAAAGATGAGTCTTAAGAGAATTAAAAAGAGCAGTTAATTCACACTTACTGTTATGATACAGATTCTTGGTGGTTTGTTGTATCATTTTCGGTTCATAACTATGCAAGTTTAGATTTAAAGCTTTCTGCTCGTACTCCAACTAATGCTTAGAAGATGTGTGACTTCATAACAGGTTACATTTCGCTAAGTATTATGTGAGGACAACTCGTACTCTTAGATTCATGGTGGTTTGTTGTATGTGTGTGATGCTGCCGTAATTGTGTGTATGTGTGTGATTATGGCATGTGTGTGTGGCAGTGTGTGTGTGTGTGCAGGTGTGTGTTTTCTTGCAGGTGAGCGAGTGTAACTAGATGTGATGTGTATATAAAAGAATAAAAAATAAAATAAAATAAAATCATATGGGATTTTGTACGTTGTGGTAGTAATTTTCTGATGAATAATCTAACCTTCCTAAAGTTTGTTTTATTGTAAACTCCTATGAATATTTAAGTACATATTGAATAATGTGTGTTGTGATTGACTTGTAAATATTTATTGTTTGATCACCCTAAATCAATGAATTAAGAATAGGACTTAAGTAAAATATGATATGCATTACATGATACATTGCATCTAAATAGAAAGCTATCATTGTTATAGGATACATAAGAAGTAATCTCATAAGGATTATTATTCCGCCAATAGCGAACTACTAACTAAGGGGATTGTTGCGTCTTTAACGAAATTGAGTAGAAGAGTCTTATATGTCCTTAGAGGTGTGTGCTTAGTGTGCTAAATGGACACCTAGAGTTTAAGATTTTGAAAACCTTAAAATAATCAATATAAAGATAAGATGAGAGCTAAGCATATTAGGATACCTAAGCATTGATGAATATGACAATCCTTAACCTAAGGTCAACGGGGTGTTAAACTGATGCGGATACGGGCTGACACACAGGTTGTTACACGGTCGTGTATCATGTCAGGGGAACTTCCAGAAAGACACACGGCTTCATACACGGCCAGAAGGCACGGCCGTGTGAGATACATGGATGATTCCCAGAAACGTACACGGCCTCTTACACGGCCATGAGGTACGGCCGTGTACTCTGTCAGGATTTCTCCCAAAAGCACACACGGTCTCCATACACGGCCAGGAGACACGACCATGTATTACGCCAGACATATTCCCAGAAGCATACACGGCTTCGAGGCACGGCCGTGTATACGACAGAGGACAGACGGGTATACTTATATTTATTTCCACGTGTACATCTATATTTCCTTTTTTATGTATTTTCTAGAGGAGTATATATATAGTTGTCAAGTCATTTTAGGGTTACGTTTTATTGATTATTAAAATAAACTTTTGAGAGACGAGTTTCACTGTTTGTCGGTTGTGCGCAACCAAGATTTCTTCAAAGAATAATTCATCTTTATTCTTTGTTGTTTGCGAGACCAATCCTAGAATCGGATTCGTTTTGTTTACGCTTTCCGCGCTGTGTTAGTTGGTATCAGAGTAAGGTAATTTCCTATGGAGATGTTAACTCATCAAGGTGATGACGGCGGTCGTGTTCTTGACGGTGTTCAAGATGTGAGATCACAAGGAAACCATCAATGGGTTCCAAGGGCAGAGTTTGACGCTATGTACCAGAAGGTCGGGTGTATGGAACGGCACCTTGATGAACTGATCGAGCATTTCAACGCCTTAGCAGTAGACCCCAATAAGGTTGGGGGGTGTTGGGAGGAATCCACCACGGGCAGCTGATGTCTACGGTAGACATATGGTCCGACCTGTCGTTGAGAACAGGTGGGGACAGGTAGAGGATGAGGATTCCAGCGATGAGAGCGATGACCCGTATGGGGGTAGACCACAGCGAGGGCGCAGTGGTAGAGGTGGTGGTTATCGACCGGTTCAGCACGGAAACAATCATAGAGACGGTGATTACCGGAGGAACCGTGGCGAGTATGATCAAGGAGACGGAGGAGATTACCGCCTGAAGGTCGACATTCCGTGGTTTAACGGTAGCCTTAATATCGAAGGCTTCCTGGATTGGATTGCCGAAGTAGATCGGTTCTTCGACTACATGGAAATTCCAAAAGACTGCCGAGTGAGATTGGTGGCGTGCCGACTAAAGAGTGGAGCCTCGACATGGTGGGAGAGGCTGTAGAACAGGAGGCAAAGAGAGGGGAAACATCCGGTGAGAACGTGGTATCGCATGAAGCAGTTGTTGCAATACGATTTTCTCCCGCCGGACTATGAACAGATATTATTCCAACAATATCAACGATGTCGCTAGGGGCAACATTCAGTGCATGAGTATACTGCTGAGTTCATGAGACTGGCCGAAAGGAACGACTTGAGGGAGAGTGAAGGCCAGCAAGTAGCACGATACATAGAAGGCTTGAAGCTCCAAATCAAGGATAAAATTGGAGTTACAATGGTGAGGAACTTGGTGGAAGCGAAGAATTTGGCCCTCCGAGCTGAGTTAATTTTGCAGGAGCAGGGTAGTAGATACGGAGGGGGAAGAAAGGGTTACGTCGGTGAAGTTGTAAGTAGCGGTAGTAAGTCGGGATTTGAGAAAAGTAAAAGTGCTGCATACAAACCTAGTGATGACAGTGCCAAGAAAGAAGAAAAGAGTGAGGGGAAGAAACCGATGGAACCAAAGGGAACCTAGAGGCAGAGTAACCCTTATGCCAAGCCTATTTTGGGTAAGTGTTTCCGATGTAATCAACCGGGTCATAGGTCAAATGAATGTCCTGCTAGGAGAAGTGTAAACATCCTTGATAGGGGGGATGATGAGGAGATTTGCTGTGAACCTGATGGAGAGGAAGAATATTATGAGGAGGAGGAAGAGACAACCGAACCAACTTATGTGATTCGGCGAATGATGCTAACCCCGAAACAAGAAGAGATCACACAACGACACCAGTTGTTTCGCACGAGGTGTACTATTAATGGGAAGTTGTTTGAACTAATAATAGATAGTGGGAGTTGTGAAAACGTCATAGGAAGAGAAGTTGTGAAGCAGCTGCAGCTACCTATCGAAAAGCACCTAAATCCGTACACTATAGGGTGGATCAAGGCTGCCGAGAGAATTGAAGTAAAGGAAAGATGTAGGGTACCATTCTCAATAGGGAAGTATCACGATGAAGCCTTTTGTGATATTGTAGACATGGATGCCTGTCATATCTTATTTGGTAGGCCATGGCAGTTTGATGTGAATGCGCAACACGCAGGAAAGGAGAATGCGTACACACTGGAGAAAGAGGGTGTGAGGTACACATTGTTACCGTTGAAGAAGGAAGGGCGCTCGAAGGAGAAGAGAGCAGAGAGTCGCTCTTTCCTAACCGTCACCCAATCAGAGAAAGACTTGGTGGAAGATCTAAAGGAGTCACGGGTGGTCCATGCTCTTATAGTAAAAGATGTGGCGGTTGGAGAAAATGAAGCTGGTGTTGTAGTACCCGAGACAATAAAGAGTTTACTAGAGGAGTTTAAGGAGGTGGCTCCTGATGACCTACCTGAGGGTCTACCGCCTCTGAGAGACATCTAACATCAGATAGACTTATTTCCTGGAGCAAGTCTCCCAAACTTACCACACTATAGGATGAGTCCTAAGGAAACTGAGATTCTGCAGGATAAGGTCCAAGAGCTTTTGGATAAAGGGTTTATCCGGGACAACTTGAGTCCGTGTGCGGTTCCAGCATTGTTGACTCCCAAGAAAGATGGGAGCTGGAGGATGTATGTTGATAGCAGGGCTATCAATAAGATCACCATAGGATACAAATTTCCTATCCCACGCATCGAGGATATGTTGGATCGGTTGAGCGGAGCCACTATCTTCTCCAAAATAGATATGAGGAGTGGATACCACCGGATTCGGATCCGCCCTAGAGACGAATGGAAGACGACATTCAAAACAAAGGAGGGGTTGTATGAGTGGCTGGTGATGCCGTTTGGTCTTAGTAACGCACCAAGCACCTTCATGAGAGTGATGAACCAGGTATTAAAACCCTTTAATGGTCGTTTTATTGTCGTGTATTTTGATGATATCTTGTTGTTCAGTAAATCTGAGGAAGAACATCTTGAGCATTTGAGATGTGTTTTGTCTGTACTGAAAGAGAATAAACTGTTCGCCAACCTAAAGAAATGCACATTCATGTCAAAACGACTATTGTTCCTTGGGTTCATAGTCAGCAGTGAAGGGGTGATGGTGGATGACGAAAAGGTGAAAGTGATTAGAGAATGGCCTAGTCCAAGAACCGTTACTGAGTTGAGAAGCTTTCTCGGCTCGGCTAGCTTCTATAGGAGGTTTATTAAATACTTTAGTACAGTCGCTGCCCCCTTAACTAAATGTTTGAAGAAAGGTAAATTCTGATGGAGCGAAGAGGCTGAAGCAAGTTTCATAGACTTGAAGAAACGATTGTGTAGCGCCCCTGTATTAGCGCTACCAGATTTTGACAAGTTATTTGAGGTAGATTGCGACGCTAGTGGAGTTGGGGTCATGGTGGTACTGTCACAGGAGAAGAGACCAATAGCATTTTATAGTGAAAAGTTGTGTGAAGCCAGGAGGAATTGGTCTACATATGATAAGGAGTTCTATGTCGTGGTAAGAGCTCTTAAAGTATGGGAACACTATTTGATTAGAAAGGAGTTCATCTTGTATTCGAATTGTGGGGCTCTTAAACACCTAAGCGGCCAAACTCGGATAAGTAAGGACATGCACGCAAGGTGGATTGAGTTCTTACAAAGGTTCCCTTTCAGATTGATGCACAAGTCGGGTGTGCAAAACAAGGTAGCGGACGCCCTGAGTAGAAGAGCTGATGTCCTACTCACTCTGAGTGCGGACATTGTCGGATTTGAAAGACTAAAGGAGCTATATGAAGGGGATGGAGACTTCAAAGAAACGTGGAATAAATGTGCCAACAGGGAACCTTGTGACGACTACCATATTCACGATGGATACTTAATGAAAGGGAATCAGTTGTGCATCCCTTAGTCGTCCTTACGGGAAAAACTTATCCGAGACCTGCACGGTGGTGGATTGGCAGGGCATATGGGCAGAGATAAGACCCTAGCTGCAGTTGCCAAAAGGTATTTTTGGCCTCGGTTAAGGAGGGATGCGTATAGGATTGTGGAAAGGTGTTATATTTGCCAAGTGTTGAAAGGACAATCCCAGAACACTGGCCTATATACTCCTCTCCCCGTGCTGGCGAACATTTGGGAGGACCTGTAGTTAGACTTTGTACTTGGTTTGCCTCATACCCAACGAGGTGCCGACTCTGTTTTTGTTGTAGTTGACAGGTTTTCTAAGATGGCTCACTTTATCCCCTGCAGAAAGACCGCTGATGTACGAGCAATCGCACGGTTATTCTTTAAGGAAGTGGTGCGCCTACATGGGGTCCCAAAGTCCATTACCTCTGACAGAGATAGCAAGTTCCTTAGCCACTTTTGGAGGACTCTCTGGTATATGTTTGATTCATCTCTGAATTACAGCAGCACAGCTCATCCTCAAACCGATGGTCAAACGGAGGTAACCAATCGGACCCTTAGAAACCTCATTAGAAGCATTTGCCGTGAGAAGCTAGGGCAGTGGGATCAAGCGTTGGCTCAAGCTGAATTCGCTTACAATAGTTCCGTCCATCGAACTATTGGAAGGTCACCGTTCTTAGTGGTATACACCAAAACGCCACAACACGCGCTGGACTTGGTCAAATTACCTAAGGACGTGGTGGGTGATGTCGCTGCTAAGCATATGGCGGAACAATGCCAAACCATCACAGCGGAAGTTAGACGGAAGATAGAGGCAGCTAATACCCGATATAAAGGGGCTGCGGATAAGCATAGATGGAAGAAACTGTTTGTCGTAGGCGATCAGGTAATGGTTTACCTTCGGAAAGAGCGTTTCCTTGCGGGCAGATACGGGAAACTCCAAGAAAAAAAATATGGGCCTTATGAAGTAGTGCGCAAGATAAACGACAACGCGTATATTGTATAGCTTCCCGAAGATATGAACATTTCTTGCACTTTTAATGTAGCGGATTTATCTCTCTTCCACCCCGATGACACACTGTTATATCCTGACGAGAACTCGGGGTTGAGTTCTTCATTGGTGGGAGAGAATGATGCGGACACGGGCTGACACACGGGTTGTTACACGGTCGTGTATCATGTCAAGGGAACTTCCAGAAAGACACACGGCTTCATACACGGCCAGAAGGCACGGCCGTGTGAGATACATGGATGATTCCTAGAAACGTACATGGCCTCTTGTACGGCCATGAGGCACGGCCGTGTACTCTGTCAGGATTTCTCCTAGAAGCACACACGGTCTTCATACACGGCCAGGAGACACGACCGTATATTACGCCAGACATATTCCCAGAAGCATACACGGCTTCGAGGCACAGCCATGTATACAACAAAAGGACAAACGTGTATACTTATATTTATTTCCACGTGTACATCTATATTTCTTTTTTTTATGTATTTTCCAAAGGAGTATATATATAGTTGTCAGGTCATTTTAGGGTTACGTTTTATTGATTATTAAAATACACTTTTGAGAGACGAGTTTCTCTGTTTGTCGGTTGTGTGCAACCAAGATTTCTTCAAGGAATAATTCATATTTATTCTTTGTTGTTTGCGAGACCAATCCTAGAATCGGATTCGTTTCATTTACGCTTTCCGCGCTGCGTTATAAACCCTAAACTTCATATTGGTTATTAGAAGATCACATGTGATATCACATTGCATTTGATTGTCCATGCATAATATATGTTTGACAAACTTGATTAACTTGTTTGTGTGCTTGTATATTAAGATATTGCACTCCCATCTCATTAAGTGCTTGTGTTTTGAACGTTGGTGTTTAGATTTTAAGGAAATATGTAATGAGAGCCTTTATAAGGCTTTTTTCTTTTAATGTTAAATTTTGATAGGATAATCTGATAAAATTGTTTATATGCTTAGCGATTATCTAATTAAGGTTAAGTAACCGTAGCGGAATATCACATTTAGGGTTCCCTGCAAAATGTGACAACTTGTTTCAACTATATTTTTTAGAAGCTCGCCAATGAATAAAATAAGTTGAACGTGCAAATTATATTTTCGTATTAGCTACCCTTAATGCATCCAACGATAAAAGAAATGAAATTTTATAAAAGTATTCGTGTACCAACAGAATTTCATGACCAAGAAGTTGCAAAATGTCGCAAATGATTATACACAAATAAAGCTTTGTTCCTAACTCTCCTTAATATGACTTCTACCAATAACATGCATATACATATTTCTGCTCATATACTTGACTAAATGCCCTTCTTTAGGCTATAAAATGACAAACTTAGTTGGAATTGTTCCTTACATTCTTATACTACTAAATACCAACTTCCTTGACCATTCGACATAGTACAAGCATCACAGCTTGTCCCGATTCAACCAAGTCGATTGCCATGAGTGTGGATCCTATCATAACTTAATCTCTAGCAACATTTTCATTAGATATCTTACAACTAGAATCCCTTACTAATCAATAGCGTAAAGTCTTTGTAACTGCTTCTGCTAGAAGAGCTGTGAAATTAGAATCTCTAGCTAAGGAGGATGCCATGTATTCTTGAACAGTTTTGAATTCCCCGAACGGTTTACTATTATTTTCAGACTTGGCAGATCCAGAAAGAGTAAGATCAAGGGTTAAAGAATTGGGGTCGTGTGATGATGATGAGGATGGTGTGGAAGACAATGTTGATGGAGACTTATTCTTGATCATGTGGTGATGATTTGGTGACGGAGATGGATTATCCTGATCTTGTGAAAAAAGTGGGCAATGTTGAATATACGCTTGATGCCCTTGTGTTATGTCATGGTTGTGTTCCCCTTCATACGTTGCCACAAGAAGAGACCTGTCCTCCATGGATCTCTGGACCTAAAATAAGATTAGGCTAGTTATTATTTTTTTGTAACAAGTATATGCTAATAAGTAGTTCTCAGTTGGTTTGATTTTAGCTATTGAAGAGATAAGAGTACATTCACTAGAAAACCTAAATCTGTAGTGGATATATATGGATTTTAGCAATGTATTTTCTAACACCTAGGCCTTCTTTGGTTTAAGAGGAGTCAAATTCCTAACCTTTTGTTACTTAATTATTAGGATTCTGATTCTTTAAATGAATCTTAATTACTGCTCTTACTTATAAATCTAATGATGATTCTAAGCCAATTGAACAATCCATGTGATCAATCAAGACTCTTTATGAAGGCAACTTCATTTTTCGATAATCCACTACAAACGCATTCATTGATTTGGAATGCAATAAATAAATCCCTTAGTACCTATTCAGCTACTGATGGTAAATAATTCTTTTTTGGGCATAAATTTGCAAAATCTAGCTTAGATTTTAGACTAAAAAAAAAAGGAAAAAGAAAAATGAATTCAGTTCAAAGAATATAATCAGGAGGCAATTAGAATGGCCAGATATGTATACTTTTTTCTTGACGGGGCATGTAGGGGCCATAGAACACTTGAAATAAGCTCGAGGGGATGGATTGTCCTTTGTAACCTTCTGTCCATATTTTCTCCATTGATATCCATCTTTAATTACCTATGATTTTCAAACATATATGTACAAATTAAACCTTAAATATGTAATCTAACTTTTGAAATCAAACCATTGTGAGAACAAAAACAAAGCTAACAATTATAGATATAGGTTATAGTAACTATATTACAAACTTTTTTGAATTCTCGTTTTGGTATCATTTTTCTAATATTATTTAAATAACTAAGATATTAAAAAAGATGAAATATAAAATGATAAATACACATAACAAATATAAAGCAATATTCATAAGATGATGAAACAAACATACCCTTATAAGCTATAAATAGATCAGTTACTTACCAAACTTTTGTCATGCAACCCAGTTTTCACAAATATCTGGGATGCAGATGTCCCTATTGATGGAACTTCAATTTTTAATTTCTTGTTTGTGATGATGTGCGAGCTCGTGCTTTGATGGATACTTGGTCTCTCAACTTTTGTTTCCTCCAGATGGGCTTCAATTTTTTTGCATTTATCACCCACGACCTCAAGCATAAAACGTAGTGTATCATTCTCCTTTCTTAAACGTTCTAACTCGGTCCGATATGCTTTCACCTGCAAAACATATATGTATATATAATGTGAATTATTCATATGTAACAAGATATATATGTATTTATAATGTGTGTGTGTATGCTAAAGAAAATAAGTTAAACAACTATTCTTACTAACCTTTTCTGCATCATTATGAGGAAGAGTGTCGATTGTAAAACGTTGAGAGGACATGGGCTTGAGATGATATCTGTAACTATAATTATGGAGTGTAATATATACTAGTAACACAGATACTAATACTTGTATGGATGAAAATGGTAGAGAGATGAAGAAGCCTAATATTTCTAGTATGCAAAATGAATATGTCATAATGTTCTCTCATTCAATGCACGCACTTTGTCCGATTTGGTGCAAGACTTGCTCAGTGTTTTTTGTTGGACTATGAATGTGGAAGAAAAGCAAAGGCGGCTGCGTACAGTTGGTGTAATAAATACTTGAATGATACTCATTATATGAGATGATAAGTAATAAATAAGGGTTAATAAATATTGATATACAGTAATGTTTAATAATTTTTTAGAAATTATTCAATATTATTTATATATACTTAAATATATATCATTAGTATTTATTTATCACATGCCTAACATGTTAATTCTAATGGCTGCCCTTTATTTGGAGCTTTTTAAAAAATCAATTTTAGGAAATTTAGAATTTCATTTAAATAGTTGACAATTTTTATAGTTTTACATTCGCTGTACGTAAAACTAAAATTTGTAATACGCTCTCCCTGGTTGGTCCGTTAGAGGAGAGAGAGACGACCAAGACTAGTCAATAGTCATAGGCTCTTTAATCTATACGCGCGAATATGTTGAAAATCAAACGCATGTGCTGGAAAAATAACATGATCATCGTATTTAAGAATCTATGAATCATCTTTTATTGCGACAAACACACGTAACGTAACTGCAGATTATTACATAGCTGACGAGTACGTAAGCCTGCGAGGTGAGCTTAATCAAGTTCCAGCTTCATGCATCACGCTGGTTATACAGATCCAACGTGATTGAAGGACTAAAGGATAAAGGTTATTCCTATACATGGGTACGGGCTGCGTCTTCCCTGTGACCCGACCGACCCGTTAGGTTGACTCCAAAGCTCGGATCCAGCCGGGGGGGATGAGTCCGAACCCGATAGGCTTTTGGATGAGGCACGGTTCACTCTTGATGACTTGTAAATCCAGCCGATCCTAATGGGTATGTGAACCAAAAAAATAAAGTAAATGAAAAGAAAATAGAGTAAAATAAGGGAAATTATAAAACGAACACGGAACTTGCTAGTTCTAAAAGCGCGAGCTAGCCCCCCAGGACATGGCAAGTCCTTATACCTGTAATCAAACCGCTAGGCAACGAGTTTGTTTCCAGTTGGCCCTTTCCTAAAACAGGACATGGCAGGTCCATTCGAAGAGGATCGCACCTATGATTAGAGCTGAGAAAAAAAAAAACCATCTGAACCTAATCACATCAAATCAAATTGTAAATAAAAAAAAATTATGTTATTTATTCAATTTATTGTTTTATTAATTAATTATTTTTTTATTTTATATTTTTATTTATTGATTGATGTAAAAATCCTGATTATCTCGAAAAAAATAATAAAATCTTTTAAATATATCAAATAAATATTAAAAATAATGAGTAATATCAAAGAAATGATAACAAATTAAATCTTTTTTACATCAAAACATTTAGATAAAGAAAAAACATTTATAACACATGTAAAAACAATTCGATCCATGAACCGAACCCTTTTTTTTTTAGTTTGAAAAAAAATTAAAACTAAACTATATAATTAAGTTCAATTTAATGAAAAAACTAAACATAATATATGGTTTAGTTCTAATCAAAGGATAAACCATACTGAACCAAACAATACCCACCCATACGTATGACTATGTCTACTTATTCCACGAATGTGTTTCCTTTTCTTTTTGTTTTTTTAAATATTTTTGGTCCCATGTACTTCACTTTTTGTGGCTCTTACACCTCGTGCAAAATTTCTCAAATAAGTTCATAAACCTTTTCAATAGATTAACACTTTGTTTGCCATGAAGAAAGGAAATTAAAATGAAAGAATATGAAAGAAAAGAATATGGAAGGAAAAAATTGTGGCTAAGAGCTATGGTGGCAAAGCAAGTTATGTATGCTAGCCTGTTTAACCTACAAAAAAGTGGGTTAGGCTAAAAATTTTAGCCCA
Source organism: Laguncularia racemosa (assembly GCA_037954665.1). Classification (NCBI taxonomy): domain Eukaryota; kingdom Viridiplantae; phylum Streptophyta; class Magnoliopsida; order Myrtales; family Combretaceae; genus Laguncularia; species Laguncularia racemosa. Next base: position 2,730,048 of record JBBMOL010000029.1, on the reverse strand, counting down.
CTTATAAAGTAAACCAAAGTAGATTGACCTACGTTGGGTTAAGGTTAGTTTGTTCGTTTAGCCCTAGAGTTATACAAGTAGGACAATCTAGGTCATTTAACTCACATTTGGCCCATTTAGCCCTAAAGCTACGCAAGCAGGGCAGGTTAACCCATTTAACCTGCAAAAAAAGTAGGTTAGGTCGATAATTTTAGCTGTTTATAAAGTAAGCCAAAGTAGGCTGCCAGGTCAATGCGAATTGAGATAGGTTAGCTTGTTAAATGATTCTTTAATGCCTCTAGAACATATGAATGTATCGTGGCTTGAATTCATCGTGTCCAAGATATTTAAAATATCTGTATGTGTTGTGACTAATTTGTTCAACAACTAAACTATGTATTAGTGGAAGGAATCTAAAAACTAAATTCAAATATTGGTTATACATGATAATATTTTAAGGAGATAATTTTAGGAAAATTTATAAATATAAATTTTAGAAGATCCAAATCTAGTTGTATACATATGTGTGTTAACAAAATGGATTTATGCATACATGCACACAAAAAGTCCACACACCATATATTTTATAACAATAATTGCTACTACTAAGTAAATAAAAAGATTAAGTAAGCAACTAATGAACTTTGGGAAATTGTATTAATTAATGAAAATTAATATGGTTTAGAAGAGGGAATTGAAAAACCTTTAATATGACAGTTACTAAATAGGTATAATAATATTAAAAATCTTTCATAACTTGCACAAAAAATCCATGTGAAATTTTATAAATATAACCTTATAGACTCCTTTACAATTTACTCCAAGAAGAAAGGAAAATGATTGTTGTTGCAAAAATTTATTTTGAATATCAATTCTAACTAAGTTGGTACAATCAGAGCAACTTTTGAAATTCTAAAACAAAAGAATGGTACAAATTTATGACAACTATTTTGGCAACAAATTTTAGGATCAAACTTTTTGGTCTATTGATCATTATTCCAATAAGAAATCACTTGATACCATAAGAGGGAGAAGAATGTGGGGGGCTAAATGCAATTTTGGGCTTTGTTACCAATAATTAAATGAATTTAACTCTTTGCACTAAAATAATAGGGTCTAGAGGGTCAAGTCTATAAAATTGGAATGATCATGTGATATTTGGCATGATAAGCCTAAAATATGGTTTTTTAAATCAACCTATCTAATGCTAATCTTTCTCAATGAGCTCATACACTATAGGAAGTTTTGACTTGCTTAAGTCCATAAGAAGCCCATGAAGAGGCCCATATTTAAAAGGGACTCATCTCGATTGTTAATAGTCATTGTGTTCTAATGGACAATATTCATAGCCTAAACTCTATAAATACCAAAGCCCTTCCTCATTTCACACATGAAAAATTTTAAACAAATGTTGTTATACTACTAGATTTCTATCTTAAAGGATTGAATCAATAATTCCAATAAAGAACACAAGGTAGTTTCATCACACATTGTGGAGTTTGATATTATTGAGCTCCTCTACCAATTACGTGTGCATTTGAATTCATTGGAATTATTTGTTCCTCCTTCCTACCACTTCGTCTCATAATTATCCATTATATACCATTCCTCATCACTTCTTTTCAGCCAAGTGTAGTACGTACACACTTAGCATGCATGTAACCACCCCATTCAAATCCATACACCTACACCCATTTAACAAAGAAGTTTGTAAATGTGTTCCTAGCTAACTTACAGACAAGTTAAAGATTAGGGTTTCCATCAGTTTTGCTTATTATTGTCATTCTCTTTCTATATATCATCCTCTTCTACTTTGACTTTTTTTTTTACTAAGTATATACTCTTTATTTCTTGCTTTACTCTAATTTCCTAACATTTTAAAGAAAAATTATAGTGTAATATAGATAAACTAAAGTACTTTCAAGCTATGCTTCTCTATACAAACTCATATATTAGGTGTATCCTTTTCAATTCCAATCTCATCAAGAATCCCATTTGATATTATCAATAATAGTCAAATTTGGTGTATGGATATGTTCTTGTTTAAGTTGGTCATGCCATGTCCTACATTAACCACATAGAGCAATCATGTATTAAATTTTTATATAAGTTATATATAAGCCCATTGAACAACTATGATCTGCACTAATTCTATGGAGCATCCATGCTATAAATTTGTATTTTAGTTAGTCATAAAGCATTGAAAATTTGAATCAATGATTAGGTTATTGGGTGATTATGTTTCTAGTGACATGTGCGTACATTTATGTCAAAAATAGTTAACAAACTTTAAAAAACATTATTAGAGTTATGATGTAGCTTCCACTATAAAAATTCAGTAAATTGTAGACAACATTAACATTAGTCACATAGAGAGAGAGAGAGAGAGAACAAGAAATATGTCCTTTCTAATTGAGACTTGATAGCTATGCTATTAATCTATTTTATAATTTTTATTGATAAACAGATTTAAGCTAAACACAAATACATTATTATAAGATTTCATAAATGATTAATAAATGCATTGTATTACATGTTTATATTTTCAAAGCCTATCTAAACACATACATGAAATATGGCTTTTTAATACAAATCTTTAACCCTAATTTTAAGGTGGTTATAGAATGTAATCAGGTAAGATTTCATTTTGGAACTTGTAATCAAAAGACAGGCTATACAATATGAGCACACCCCATCTAAGAACCATACTCTACATATTATAAGGTACCTATTGTTGATGATCGTAATCACACAAATTTAAAAATCCCTTTTCTATGACTCTCTGTTACGATCAAATAGGCAAGTGCACCTATCGATTGTAATAGTATAGAACTATGTTCGGGTATCGTATCCTCAGGGATCAGCAAGTAGCAATAATAACTCTAAATCGACCATCTAACCGCACAAATTTGAGAGGTTCTGTTTAAATTTAAAATACTTAACAAAACCTATAGCAATTAAAAATAACACAATAACTTGATTACTAAATCCGATAACTAAGAACATACCCTACCCTTACTACTCCTCTAATTGTCATATAACTTCACCTTTTTTTATAAATCAGATAACGAACAATGGTTAACTCTGAACCGCGGAGTATCTAACACTAAGCCAATGTTCTTCCCAGATTCATTAGCTCCTAATTCTAATCGCATCAATAAAGATTCCTCTTCTATCAAAATCAATTAGAATTGCATTAACACTCTTGAACCCTCAATTAAGTCGAATTATCTAATTCAATCTAATACGGAAAATTTATGTTCTCTATCCCTAGATTACATACAAATTCCTTTATTCATGCATGATCTATTCAAACAAGAGATTTTCCAATCAACTTCTAAGAAATCAATGCAAACTCAATGCTGGCCATACATCAAATTAGCAACACTACATGAACAACATGAATAAATTTAGAGAATTCCACTATTCACTAACTATGCAATCAATCCCATATTACATGACAACTAGAACTCGTAAGGTTCGGGTATGAAATAAACTAGCCACTCATGATTTTCAAGATACAACTCAATAAAGATGAAGAACCCGTGTGCATAAACACTTCACAAGATAAGGATGAATCCGTTGATGTTGCTTTTCCCTTCGGTAAGCTTTCCCCGTCTTCTCCTCCCTTTCTTTCTTTTTCGTTTTTTCTTTCTGTCTGGTTCTATCTGCTTCAGGTGTCTTTTCCTTTTTCTCCACTCTGCCCCCTGACGTTCTCCCTTCCTTCTGTCCAAAGATACCAAAATCTTGGAAGAAACTTGTAAAATGCGGAGTCGCATCAACTACACGACTATCATACATGGCCGTGTATCTTTCTGTGGACAATTCCAACTCAACACACGACCGTGTATTATGGTCGTGTAACCTTCTGTGAGTGTATCAAATATAATACACGGCCGTGCCCCTGTGATACACGCCCGTGTATCTCTCCTGCTGCACTTTTGGACACTTTTCTTCATGTAATCCGCTCCGACTCTTACAAATGTTGATCATTCTTCCTTGATAGGTCCTTTAGTTTCCTGAAACTGAAATAGCTCTCCTTAAAGTACCAAAGTCTTTTAAAACATAATTAACTTACTTCAAAAGCAACTCAAACCCATACAAAATATAAGTGTTAATTTATCCTTATCACCTATAATTTCTCAACAATATATAGGGCACCATGAACTCAACTGATACAATATTGTTAATAAATATAATTTATTTTGACAAATATTATTCAACCAATTGACCTGACTTATAACCAATAGAAAACACTTGATCAAATAATCAAATTTATCTTAAATCTTTAAGTTAAGTTTGTAATGGCGGTTTATGTTTGTTGTATTATGTTACTATTTTGTGTTTCAATTAAATTCATTATATATATATATATATATATATAATGTATGTATATATAAGTAATATTAGCTGATAATTTGAATAAAATTATTGTGACATGAGTGATATAAAATATTTATTTCAAATAAGGGAAAAAAAATTCTTAGGTTCAACTAAATATTATAGAAACTATAGATTTTATAAGATATATGACCTAGGATAATTCTAGAGCATCCTAATGGTGTGAATGAGTCAAATTACTCGCAAGTTACTTGAATTTAACTTTATATTTATTATAGTTCGACTCAAGAAAAGTAATGTCTATCTTAAGTTTTATAATGTTTAGTTTGATTAGTCACAAGCCTAATTGGGTTGAAATAGAGCATAAATATTAGTTGAAATCAAGTTGAGTTTGAATATTAATTTTATTATAAGTAAAAGAAAAAAAAAATTCTTTAAACAACTTGTGTTTAATTAAATTAAATTGAGTTCGAGTTTGTTAAATGCTACTTGTTGAGTCTAATTTTTTTATTTTTCATTCCTAAACCGATTTATACTAGGCCCTATGCTCATCTAATATAGATCCTCGACTTGAATTAGGAATTTCATTTTATTTTTAGAGTCGCCACCCAACTGTGGTTGAGAAAGATTGAATTAAGCCTAATTGAGCAGATTAATCCTAATTTGGACAACTAGTCTGCGAGATTTCCTCTTTTCGTTTTTGTGAATGAGGAATTGAAAAATCAGAGTTTCTAAACTCGAAGGCTAACCTATTAAAACCTTAAAGTTACCACCCTATTATCTTGAAATCTAAACCTTATCCTAATGTCTTTTATTGTTATTCATTTATTATTATTATTTTTTATCATGTTTTCATTTATTGGTTAAAGACAACTTATTCTAGCTATGGAAAATGATTTTTATTCTTTTTAGGGTTGCCTCAAATGGGTGCATACATACCTGCTATTCAGGATCAAACGAGCAGTAGTTCGCTTTTCATAAAAAACTTTAGTAGGTTCGTTGATTTTAATTATGAAATTACTTCAGGTTTACGTTTTTATCATTTTAGTGTTTTTTTCGAAAAATTAAGCCTAAGCTTGATTGTTTTTTTTTTCTTTTTGAAAAATAATAATTTAAGAAAAAACCAATTTTGGATTTATTTAAGAAAAATATTTTTCTAAGTGATAAAAAATTTATTTCTCTATTATTATCCTACCCATAATATTATTATTATTATTATTTTTTTATTTTTTAATTAATTAATTAATATTTTTTATTTTTTATTATTTTATCTACCCTAAACTAAAAATATAAATTCTATCATTTTTCCTAATATATTTTTTTATTTTTATTATTTTATTATTTTATTTTTGTGATTTTTATAATTTTCTATTATTTATCCTAAACTAATATAAAAAAACTAATATAAATTCTAATATTTTTCTAGTATTATTTTTTTAATTATAAATAATAAATGAATAAATAAATAAATCGAAAATATCCGACTTACCTGGATCCAGGTTGGTGCGTGGGTCAGGTTGGATTGGGTCGGTCGATCACGGTGGCTGGAGCTTCTCGACGACGGCATTCCAACGGTCCTTTTTGTCGAATGAGGGGTGTTTCTTAGCTTTTCGAGGGTGGGGAATCCAATTGTAGTGGTGGATTTCTCCAAAAACGCTTCCTAGTGGTGGTTCGAAGCTTGGTCGGCAGTCGCGACTTGAGGAACTCCGGCGAGGCTTCGATTTCTCTCTTTTTCTCGCTTTTGATCCGTGCTCTGGCTTCCTCCCCTCGGTTCCTATTTATAGACGCAAGAAATCGAGCTAGATAAGCTCAGATTTCCTCCGATTGAGGCAAATCGAATTTCGATTAAAAAACCCATCTCCAATTTGTATAAATCCTCCGATTTGTTGCGATTTGATTCCAATTAGATTATGTTTATCCTATTTCAGTTAAAGATTTGTTGGATTTTTGTAAAAAATCGAATCAAAACGGCCGAAATTTGATTTTTTCCCACCAGCAACGATCTCGGACGAAGGTTGAAGATGATCACGCGCCCAACGCGTGCGCTCCCTTCGTCCAATCACAAGCTGACACGTAGTCTAGGCAAAACGCAGAAATGTCTCCTTCGAGTTTCGAACCTTCAACCGAGCCTACCCTCGTGTGCCTTTAGGTCATGGCTCGGACCAGCTGGGCTAGCCCACTTCTCAATTTTTTTTATTTACGCAATTTACATATATGCAATGCAATTTTTTATTATTTTTATATTATTTTGAAATTATAAAAATTTGTAAAAATTATTTAACTCCTTTTATTATTATTTTTACAATTATTTTCCAAAATTGATATATTTTTCCTATTTATTTTATTTTTTGAATATTTTTCCTATTTTTGCTAAATTAGAAGAAAATTTGTAAAAAATAAAAAAATTGAAAATTGATTATTATTGATCATTAGGGGCAAAAATGAGGTGTTTACAGTTGCCTCTCTTTATAGTAAAGTTTGGAAAACTTAACTACAAAGACAAGAAAGATGCCATTTTTAGCCTCTTGCCTGAATGGATAACGCCTTGATTTGACTGGTTATCTAGAATTTGGTCTTTAGTAGGAAAATACTCCATAAGCTAATAATTCCATGAGTACTTTGTGATGATTGGTATTACTTAGGAAATGGTCTTAAACAACCTAACAATCTGAAGTAATGTATCCTCCCGAAAAGTGCTATATAGGCTGACTAATTGGCGAGGAGAAACATCTCAAGTATTGTGTAGGAATGTGTTATTGTGAGCGGAATAGCTAATGATAAGAAGTGTCTTATTGGACTAGCAACCTTAAAGAGAAGATTATCTCAAGAAGCGCTCTTATGAGCTAGTAACCTGTCAATAGAAGCATCTGGCTAGACTAGCAACTGTTTAGAGAGAAATACTTCCGAAGAGTGCTCTTATGAGTTGACTAATCGACAGATTTGTAAAGTACTCCTATGAGCGAACTAATCAACAGATTTGAAAAGTGCTCCTATGAGCTAACTAATCAAATGATTCAAAAAGTGCTCCTATGAGCTAACTAATCGATAGATTCAAAAAGTGCTTTTATGAGCTAACTAATCGATAGCAACAAATTTGAAAAGTGCTCCTATGAGCTAACTAATCAATAGATTCAAAATATGCTCCTCCAAGCTGACTAATCGATAGATTAGAAAAGTGTTCCTCTGAGTTAACTAATCGATAGATTCGAAAAGTGCTCCTCTGAGCTAACTAATCGATAGATTCGAAAAGTGCTCCTCTGAGCTAACTAATCTATAGATTTGAAAAGTGCTCCTATGAACTAACTAATCGATAGATTTGAAAAGTGCTCCTCTGAGCTAACTAATCGATAGATTCGAAAAGTGCTCCTATAAGCTAACTAATCGATAACGGGAAGCGCCTTCTCAGACTTGCAATCCTGAAAAATAGGTATCTCGAAAGGTGCTCCTATGAGCTAACCTTGAGAAAGGGTGTTTAGAAAAATACCCATTTGCAGGCTAACTAACCTATAGCGAGAAGGAATGTCTCGAAAGGTGCCCCTATGGGCTGACCTTGAGAAAGGATGTTTAGGAAAGTGTCCCTCTATGGGCTGACTAACCGTGCCCCATTGTGGGTTGACTAACCTATAGTAGGAAGACACGTCTCGAAAGGTACCCCTACGGGCTGACCCCAAGAGAGGATGTTTAGGAGAGTGCCCCATTGTGGGCTGACTAACCTATAGTAAGAAGAAACGTCTCGATAGGTGCCCCTACGGGCTGACTCCAAGAGAGGATGTTTAGGAGAGTGCCCCATTATAGGCTAACTAACCTATAGTAGGAAGAAATGTCTCGAAAGTTGCCCCTACGGGCTGACTCTAAGAGAGGATGTTTAGGAAAGTACCCCATTGTAGGCTGACTAACCTATACTTTTGAAAACGCTTCTAACGAACAGGTCAAATGACCTGATAAGAGATGTCTTATAATATGTGAATGATGGTTATTTATTCTAAGATGCTTACCAATTTATCACAGATAGCAACCAAACAACTGAACCTTCGTGCTGGTTTGCTTCTCCTTTGCTTACTCTTGCTTCAAAATAGGGCTAAGGGTCTTGATGTGCTTCCTTTCTTATGCGCATGGCTCTTGTGATTGTAGTATTATCCTATTAATGTACCGGGTTTAATGCTCAAAAGTAGGTAGAATTATATCACAAAATTTATTGAGATTCATTGTCATTTCAATGTTCATCATTCATTAGTAAAGTGATGTGTGTAAACACCACATTTTTGCCCTAAAGATCAATAATAATCAATTTCTAATTTTTTTTCAATTTTTCCATATTTTTCCCTAATTTGGAAAAAATAGGAAAAATATTCAAAAAATAAAAATAAATAGGAAAACACATCAATTTTGAAAACTAATTTCAGAAATGGCATAATAAGGATTAAATAATTTTTACAAATTTTTGAAATTTAAAAAAATACAAAAAATAAAAAAATCGCATTGCATATATGCAATTTGCGAAATAAATAAAATCGCGAACATGGGCTAGCTCAGCTGGTCCGAACCACGGTCAGGCATGTGCGCGTGGGTGCGGGGTCAGGGGTTCGAAATGCGAGGGAAGCAGAATCCGCATTTTGCGAATTTTTCCTTTACTTGGGACACATGGCAGCGTCTGATTGGTTGGAGCAAACGCACGCGCCGGGCGCGTGATCGTCTTCAACCTTTGCCCAAGATCGCCGGCGAGGGGAAAAATTCGAATTTCGGCTATTTTGATTTGATTTTTTGCACAAATCCAACAGATCTTCAACAGAATTAAGATAAACATCATCCAATTGGAATCAAATCTCAACAAATCGATGGATTTACACGAATCGGAGTTGGTTTGTTTAACCGCAAATCCAATTTGCTTCGATTGGTGGAAATCCGAGCTTATCTAACTTGGTTTCGAAAGCCTATAAATAGAGGATGAAGTGAGGAAGCTAGAGCACGGATCAAAAGTGAGAGAAAGAGAGAAAAAAGAGAGAATCGAAGCTCGCCGGAGTTGTTCAAGACCGCGACCGCCAATCGAGAGTTGGGCAACCATCAGGAGGCGTTTCTGAAGCAAACGACTGCCACCGTTAGATTCCTCACCCCCAAGAACCTAGGAATCGACACCTCAACCGCTGAAGAAGGCCGTCGGAACGCCGTCAACGAGCACTCCCAGCCGCCGCATCCGATCGACCTAACCCGACCAACTTTGACTTGACCCGACTCGCGCACCGACCCGGATCCAGGTAAGTCGGATTTTTCGATTTTTTTAATATATTTTTGTTTATTTATTTGGTTTATTTTATTTATTCTGAATTAATTAATTAATTTATTTTTTATTTATATTTTAATAAATAAAAAAATGTTAGAAATTAGGCTTATTAGGATTTAATGATATAAAAAATAAAAATATAATTATAATAATAAAAATAAAAATGTAGAAAATTATAAAAATATTAGAAAAATGATAATAAAAATTTAGATTTTAAAATAGGATAGATAAGAATCTAGGAGGAAAATTTTTAATAAAATAAAAAATTATAAAAATTATGAAAAATTAATAAAAACTTATAAAAAATTAAAAATTAATAAAAAAATATAAAAATTTATAATAGTAGAAATAAGTCGAAAAATAGAAAAAAAAAAAGAGTTTTATCACTTAGAAAAATTATTTTCTCAAATAAATCCAAAATTGATGTTTTCCCTTAAAATTATTTTCAAAAATCAAATTAAAGCTTAGGCTTAAATCTTTTTTAGAAAAATCCCAAAATGGTAAAAACATAAATCAAAAGAGATTTCACAATTAAAATTCACAAACACACTTAAAGTTTTCAGGAAAAGCGAATTACGGCTTCTTTGATCTTGAATAGCAGGTACGTAGGCACCCATTTGGAGCAACCCTAAAAAGGAATAAAAAATCATTTTTCTAGAATAATTCACTAAAAAAAATACAATTAAAGGCAACAAAAATAAAATAAAAGACATTTCTAAATGGAGTAAATTTTAGGAGATTATGTGGTAACCTTAGGGTTTTAATAGGTTAGCCTCCGAACTTAGAAACTCTGGTTTTCCCCTTTCCTCTTTTCAACTGATCGAGCCTCTTCTTTACCCAGTCTGATTCATCTAACTACGCCTCTAACAGAATTCTGAAAGATGGTATTTCGACCTCGACTGGTAAGATTGCCTTAGTGCCATATACCAGTGAATATGGGGTAACTCCAGTAGATGTTCGAATTGAAGTTCTGTAAGCCATGAGGGCGAATGGCAACATCTCGTGCCAATATTTATAAGTGATTGTCATCTTTTCGATGATTCTTTTGATATTCTTGTTAGTTGCTTCCACTGTCCCATTCATCTGAGGTCAGTAGAGAATTGAATTTCTATGGTTTATATGGAACTGTTGACACAAATCTGTCATCGACTTCTTGTTGAGATTGGTATTGTTGTCGGTGATGATTGACTCAAGAACTCCGTATCGAGCTATTATGTCCCTCTTTAGGAATCGAACTATTACCCCTTTTGTGACACTGACATATGATGAAGCCTCCACCCACTTGGTGAAGTAATAAATGGCTACCAATATATATCTGTGGCCATTGGATGTTGTTGGAGTGATTGGGCCGATGATGTCAATTCCCCACATGGAGAAAGGCCACGGTGCAGATAATGAATGCAACTCTGTGGGCAAAGCATTTATTCGCTTTGCGTAAACTTGACACAGGTGATAGTGCTTGACATATTTGATACAATCTAATTCCATGGTTAGCCAATAGTAGCCCAATCTCATGATTTTTTGGGCCAACATGTAGCCGTTCATGTGAGGTCCACATTCCCCTTCGTGCACTTCTTTCATCAGTTCATATGCTTCATTTCTATCCACGCATCTTAATAAGGTGGTATCAGGCGATCTTTTGTAAAGCACAAACCTATTTAATAAGAAATGACTTGCTAACCTTCTAAGTGTTCTTTGGTCATTTTTGCTAGCCATTTTAGGATATTTGCTTTCTTGGAGAAAAGTTTTGATGTCATGATACTAGGGCTTATCATCTTGTGCTTTTTCGATTACCAAACATTAGGTGGGTCGATTTTCAATTGTTGAACTTCGACTCCCCCTGTCATCTAAATTATAGATGCTAGTGTGGCGAGTGCATTTGCAAACTGATTCTGAGTTCTCAGGATGTATGTGAAGGTGAATGCCTCAAATTCATCGATTAGCTCCGTTAAATGCTGATGGTATGGTATCAATTTGGGGTCTTTAGTCTTGTATTCCTCTCTCGTCTGTAATATGACGAGTGAAGAATCTCTGTACACTTCTAATTTATGGATTTCCATGTGGCAAGCCATTTTGAGGCCGAGGATGCATGCCTCATATTCCGCGATATTATTAGTATATGAAAATGTGAGTCTTGTTGTTGAAGGGAATTGTATTCCTTCTGGGGATATCAACACTGCCTCGATCCCACAACCAAATACATTGGCAGCTATGTCAAAGAACATCTTCCACTTAGGGTTTTAGTCTGTCCCACAATCTTCTATTGGTGCTGATGGGTGTCGAATCCAACAAAAATAAAACCTACTCCTAGACAATTATATGATTTGCATATAGTGGTGAGTAGGGTCGAATCCACAGGGATTGGTTAAAGATATTTCTATTCAAAGGGCATAAAGATGAAAAGAAAACGAGGGGGGGGGGGGGGGGGGGGGGGCGGTGTTTGTTTATGAATCAAAATAAAGTCGAAACAAAATAATAGAATCGTATATTGATAAAAACCTAGCCAAAGGAATCAAGATAGTTTAATTCAAGGAATTGATCATCGATGCAAATGTTTTCTATTCTTATTCCTAGATAAACTGGTTATGGTTATTAACAAGCTCTAACAACCTATCTCTCCGTACTTCCTCGATAACCAAGAGAAGCTCTTTGATTATTTCTCTTATCGATTAGACAACCCCAGACAAGCGCTTAGGATTTAATCTACCAGTAGCATTAAAAACTAGAGAGACCACCAATTCATGCCAGTAGATTATAAGATAACCTATTTAAACATGATCACACACCTCCATAACATGAATTCGATCATCTATTTTATAACCAAACGTGTTATTGTGTCACTGAGACTAGAACAATCAAATAATTACGGATTTGACGTGCTAGTTGACAATATATTAACTTGCTAATTGAGTAGAAGAGCTCTATTCATACCAATCAACAAAGATAATAATGACAAAACGATCAAAAGATATATGAATATCCGAAAACAACGAATAGATTAAATACAAGTCAATTAGACCTCACAATTCGTGGAGAATTAAACATCTATGACCCTTTGGCTAGCAAAGTAGCTTAGCTACTCATGTTCATCAACAAAACGAAAATAAAAAGTAGAAACATGATGAACCCGGTTGCCTGCTCTGCCTCTAAGATGGTCCAAGGTTCTTCAAGATCCAAAGATTCCAGATTAAAGATTAAAAAGTTGCCCTCACCCTCTAAGGTTGGTTATATTTATATTGTTAGAGGGATGGCATGTGATCTTTTGCTAGCAAGATACGAAAATATCTTTCCTTTTCCAAGTAGATTTCGAGAAGTGAATCTTCGTCTGCCTGGCACGCCCTACCACACAGCTGTGGGTCAAGTTGTGCCTTCCTCTGTGCATAATTCACGTATCATCTTCGGTGTCCAGTGTGTACCACGGCTCCACCCACGGCTAGATTTTCAACCGTGCCTTCCTCTGTGCATGATCTACAAGTCTTCATCCTTGTCCAGTGTGTACCACGGTCTACACCACGGCTAGATCCTAGGTCGTGCCATCCTCTGTCAAAGTTCCACAATTTCTTCTCCTTGGCACGTCTAGCTTCCACCACGGTTCTAAGCACGGTTTCTCCCACGGCTTCCACCACGGCCGTGCCCTAAGCCGTGTCTCTCTTTCTCCTGCAGTGTGTAGCACGGTTTACCACATGGCCAGATCTCAAACCGTGCCTCCTTTTGGACAGATACTTGCTCATGTGCTTTCCTCCGGTGGTGTAACTCCTTGTCTTGATCCAAGTTGTAGATGACTTCTCTAATTTACTTGAATTAGCATCCTTGACTCCATTTAACCTGATTTATCACCATAATAGAATTAAGTACTATTTCCTTATGATTTCTATAAAATCAATAATGAATTAACACGATTTATACTATAAAGATTAAGTATAAAATGGCTCTATCAGGTGCACTTTCCACTATTAATATATTTTCATCAGGGAATTGAGCTTATGATTCTTGGAAATCTCCCTCAACCAGGTATTCTGCCAATTGGTCGGCTAAAGATTGCCCTTTATTGAATTTTGATTTACGTATGTGATATCGAATTTTGATAAAAGCATTTTCCATTTGGAAATTCTCCCTAACAAAATGGGCTTTCTCTACCAAGTACTTCAAAGGATTATGTCTTGTTAGCTACTTAATGTGATAGTAAAGGATGTATTGCCTCAATCAGTGCATGACCCAAATCAGAGCACAGCAAGTCCTCTCCACTTCTGAATACCTCTATTCCCCGTCTGTGAATTTCTTGCTTAGATAATATATGGCATACTCTCTTCCCTCTTCATCTTTCTGTCCCAGCACGCACCCCATGGATTCAGGGAGTATTGTGAGGTATTAGAATAAAGGTTTCCCTTGTTTTGGAACTATTAAGACTGGAGGATTTATGAGATAGTCTTTAATTGTCCTGAATGCTTCTTCACATTCATCGTCCCATTCTACTACAACATTCTTTTTTAGCAGACGGAATAGTAGACGGCATTTGTCTGTGAGTTGTGAGATGAAACGAGCTATGTAATTCAATCTTCCCAGCAAACCTCTTACCTCTTTGATAGTATGTGGAGAGGGTAGCTCCAGTATGGCCTTTACTTTGTCAGGGTCGATTTTAATGCCTTCTCGGCTTATGACAAACCCTAACAACTTGCTTGTTGTGACCCCAAAAGTGCACTTTTCTAGATTTAACTTGAGCTGAAACTTTCTCAATCGCTTGAACAACTTTCTCAAAACAACTGCATGGCTTTCTTCTTCTTTAGACTTGGCTATCATATCGTCGACGTATACTTCAACTTCTCGATGCATCATGTCATGAAATATTATGACCATGGCTCTTTAATACGTTGCCCCGGTGTTTTTCAAACCAAAGTGCATGACTTTGTAACAGAAAGTTCCCCATGTTGTGATAAAAGTAGTCTTAGTTTTATTTTCTTCAGCCATTTTTATTTGATTATATCGTGAGAAACCGTTCATAAATGAGAAAAGATGGTTTCCTGTAGTGTTGTCTACCAGAACATTGATGTGAGGTAAGGGGAAGTTATCTTTTGGCGTGGCTTAGTTTAAGTCTCGGAAGTCTACACATATACGTACTTTTCCATTCTTTTTTAGAACAGGGACTATATTGGCTACCCATTCCGGATAGTTGAACACCTCAATGAACCCCACTTCTAGTAGTTTTTTGACTTTATCTTTAATCTTTAGTAAGATGTTAGGCCTAAATCTTCTCAATTTCTGTTTTTTAGGTTTGACATCTTTCCTTGTGGGAAGCTTGTGAACTACTATTGACTGGTCTAGTCCTGGCATGTCGCCATATGACTAGGCGAATACATCTGCATATTCAGTTAATAGCACGAGATACTCGACTATCTCGCACTTTTGCTCGGCACTCAAATTGGTCCCAATTTTGATGTTTTTAGGTTTCTCAGTGCTTCCTAGATTTATTGTCTCCACTGCCTCGTCTATTGAAATCCCACTTTGTTCATGTTTTTGCCAATTTTCTTATATTATTTCGTAGTCAAGGACATCGCTTCCAATGGTTGACCTAGCAATGTTGGAAACAATATCGGTGTTTTCATTTCCTACCTGCGCGAAATGTCCCTAACGTTCGATGGTAGGGAATCTGGGTGAAGTGAAACGAGAGTACGTATATAAGAAAAAATGAACGAATGAATTGCAATTTATTGAATCTGAAAAGAAACCACAATAAAATTTTGTTTAATAATTGTTCCCTATCCTTGAGCTGACCTAGTGCTATCAATAGGATAACAGAACCAATTGTTGAGAGCTAGATGCTGCTTGGACATGCGAAGGGTCGGGCTCCCATTGTTGACATCAACTTCACTTATCCTTAGCTCTTAAATGGTAGTTTCTTGTTTGAATGATTGTTAGAGGGGTGGAAAACACATCTGAGTATCGCTTGGCTTCTCTTTCCTTCTGCCTCTGATACCTCTGACTTGTGCCTCTTCCTGGGTTGTAAGAACGTACCCTAGTCCAAACATCCCTTGCTGTCCTTCCTTAAACTGATGACCCTCCTTGCTAGTCACCACATTCACCTCATTGAATATTTAGAGACCAAAGTCTTCAGAACCGTCTTCCCCGATGTAGGGTATGGCGGTCTCTTTATAGATGGCACAATCTTGCTCTCCCAACATGGTGATAATCTGTCCATTTGTAATGAACTTGACTTTCTGATGGAGGCTTAAGGGTATGACTCTAGTGGTATGTATCCATGGCTTTCCCAAAAGCAGATTAAAGGACCTTAGAATGTCGAGGACTTGGAAGGAGATGTGGAATATCTATGGGCCAATCTCCACTGGCAAACTTATTTCCCTTATTATGTCTCTCTTCGACCGGTCGAAAGCCTTAAACACCATTGAGCTTGGTTTGATGTTGCTTGGATCGACTCTCAGTAGGTCGAAGGTAGCCAATGGGCACACATTAAGAGAAGATCCATTGTCAATGAGTACTCAGGAGATGATTGTGTCGTTGCATTTTACCATAATGAACAACGGTTTTATATGTTGGTCTTTGTCTTCTCCCAGCTCTTCAGGAGAGAAAGATATCTGGTCCATGGTGAAGATCGAATCTGCCACATGGCTCAATTTGTCTGTTGCGAAGCCCTCTGGTACCTTGATCTGTTTAAGCACTTTGTAGAGTGCTTCCCTATGAGGCTCAAAGGTTGTGAGGAGACCTATAAGCGATATCTGGGTTGAAACCTTATTCAGTTGTTCCATGATCTTATATTCGCTTGCCTTGACCATCTTTGTAAATGCAGAGAGCCCCTCTTCTTCCTCTTTTCTACCTACCTTAGTGTTGGGCTCTCCAGTTGAGGTCTTGTATTCTGGGTCATAGATTCTCCCAGAATGGGTGATTCCGCCTACGATAGGGGGTCTCTCTTGATCAAGAGACCTATAGTCAAATGGTGCTGCCTTATACCTCTCTACGGGTATTAGGACATTGAATACATATCTCTTCTTTGGAATCTGCACCTCGGTAGATTGTCCCTTGTAGCACTTTATGACTATCAACTTTTGGTCCGATTTAATCATGTTCACAGACTTCTCCCCTTCTTTTGGTGGGTTGTCCTCTTTCTTAAACTCGAGCCCCCATCCGCTAGGTGACCCATACTCAGTTAGAGTGAAGGAGTAATTTACCAGATACTCAAATCTCCCATGCGATTCGCTTAAGGTACCGACCGTTGGGTCTCCAACTAACTATCTCTTCTTGATCTATGATTTAGGGGTTTTGTTTGAGGTTTGGCGTGGGTGACTTTCTTGCTGCACTATTGCTTTTTGATGTTTTGGGGACTCTTTGGAATCCGACTCTTCGGATGTGATCATATTGACAGTGGGCTTATGGTTGGGTAGCGGATTAGTGTTGACATTGGGTGCTGGTGTGTTAACAAAGTCCAGTTGCACTATCCCCGCGTCAATCAGATCTTGAATTTTGTTTCAAATCCTCTAGCATCTATATGTAGAATGCCCCTCTTGGCCCATATGATAATCACACTTGAGGCTTGAGTCAAAATTTCTGGGTTTGTACCGGTCACTCGGGATCTCGAAGCTGATCAAATTATCCGCTCGCAGCCGAGTGAAGACCTAGTTGAGCGGGATCAGGATTAAAGTGAACTGTCTTAAGACTCTAGTGGCATGGGTGTAATTCGTCGGGGACTGCTGGATTGGGGCACTTGTGGCCTAGAATGTCAAGCGGGTCCCAACCATGTTTGCTTTACCAAAATTAACTGTGCTGACGATAGACTCCTTGGCTTTGTTACCTCCTAAGGGCCTTTGTGATGATGTGATCCTAGGAGGATCCATTGTTTGGAGTCTACCTGATGTGATGGCATTCTCGATTCGGCACCCTGTTGCCACTACTTCTGCGAAGCTGGATGACGTCTGACCTACCAGATGTGAGAAGTAGGTTTTATCCAGAGTGTTGAAAAAGATGAATGTCAACTCTTTTTCAGAAATTGGGATCGCTACCCTGGTAGCCTGAGCTCTCCAGCGTTAAGCATACTCCTTGAAAGACTCAGTGTGTCTCTTTCGAAGACTTCCCAGGTCGATTACCGAAGGGGTAACTTCAATGTTGAATTTGTATTGGTTATAAAATGCCCAAGCAAGCCTTTCCCAGGTATTAACCTGGTTGAAGTCCAGGTGTGCATACCAGACGAGGGCAAGGCCTGTAAGGCTATCTTGGAAGGTCTGGATCATAAGCTGGTCATATTAGGCATACTTGCTCATCTTTCGTATATACAGCCTTGTATGCATCTTGGGGCATCCAGTACCATCATATTTTTCAAATTCCGGGGTCTTGAACTTCTCTGGGTATACCTCCTCCCCATATATTGGTAAGCTAGTGATCCTTGCCTGTTCAAAACCGTCAGGTCCCTCTATCATCTTCATCTTGTTAGCCAGCTGTTGAAAAAGTCTCCTTTCCATCTCTTTTTACCTGTCCTCCATTTCCCTCTTTATGTCATCAGAGGTTAGACCAAGATTGACTTTCGGTTCATACTCGAAAACCGGGTTGAGGTGGGAATTGATCTCTTCGTATTCTGGAGGTTAACCCTCTACTACTTTCCCCTTTTTGGCCCCTGAGTGTTCTTCTTGAGTCGGTTGGGTGGTGCAAAGGAGGCCAATACTCTCAGTCAGGAGGTGGACTTATGCAACTAATTGCTGGACCGTTTGTTCCAAGGATACGATCTTAGGATCTGAGGCGGCATCAGCACTTGTGTTGTTATGGTTGTCGCTGTTATTGCCACTATTTGCCATTTTGGTCTTTGAGTGGGTGCGGATTGGGCTTCTTGCAAGGTTCGGTTGTTTAGGCGCTATCTTTGATACCTAGTGCTCATTTTTTTCTCAGTATGATGCAGGTATGTAAATATGATGCGTGTATTACACAGATCCTAAAATAAAGGAAGCCAACAATTGATTAATGATATAATACTGAAACTTTATCTTTATTAATATTGGAAACTTGGAGTTTGATACTTGAAAAAAAACAAAAAAGTACGATAGTAATCTATTTCCTAGTTCTCTTGGTCTTCTACTGCGTAGGCGCCAGTTTTCCACTGATGATAGCTTCTAACTCTTTGACTCTAGCTTGGGTCTTCTCCAGTTGGGTTTCCAATGCCTTGTTCCTTTGATCAAACTCTTTGAATCGGCCCTTCTAGATATCTTTTTTATAGTCTGCAACTTTAAAGTATACTTTCATGCGAGCCCTGACTTGTTCCAAATAGGTTCTCAACTTTGGGTCACTTTGGGTCTACCTTGTCTGGCTCAGGTTGGATGATATCTAGGACTCGGTATGCCCTTTCCCCTGTTTGATATAGTTGGTGGATCACGAATTCCCTGGTGGCTCGGTGCTTGCCTACTTTGCCATCCAGTTCTCCGAGGTTAACATTAGGGCTCTCGATTCAGGCCTCCCATAGGGCTTTAACCTTTGCCAGCTTGGCAAACTTCTCGGCTACCAGTAGATTTGGGTCTTGATATTCAAACGTGATTGCTTCTAGTGATGGCCGATAAACTATGTCTTGAATGGTATCGAACTAGCGAACCACTAAGTTTGGGTGATAACCTATACATTCGCTGATACCGATTAAAGGTACGGCCTGAAGGTTTCTATAGGTTAGGATGACTTTGTTGCAGCAACTCTATCTAGCCATCCATAGGATGTCGTCGGCACTGAAACTCTTGAGTAATTCCACCCAATTGTGGCTAGTAAGGTCGTCGGGTAACTTTATCTTTTCTATGCATGAGTCCACAAGGTCCACTTGTTGGGCTAAAGTTTTTCAGACTATGTTCAACAAAAAAACATTTGAGGTGGCTCACAAACCAGATCAGGATGAGGTTGATGTTTGAGCAGAGGATCCCGTAGCCCTTTTTCTTGACAAAGTTCAAGTTCTGGATCTATTCAGCTAGTAAAGCCGGGATGTAAGATTTCCCTTCTAAGAATTGGGCCACCAGTTCTGCAACTCTATAATGGACATAAAAGGTTCCGGTGGGGGAAGATTATGGTGGTGAAAGCTGTCAGGATGAAAGCACTCACCCTCCTCTGTTTGTAGCTCTTGGGGTCAGCACATAATATGTCTTTTCTATCCCCATCATCTTTCCGGGCTATGAACCAGGCTTCTAACTCATCCATCCGTATATAATATCCGTTGCAGTTTGCTAGGGCTTTGTTTCTTCCGAATACCCAGAAGTTTACTGAAGATACCGGCTGGCCTAACCTCAAGATCTAGCACATACACTTCGCCGGTTAGTGATGGAGCCTACAGAAGTTGGGTGTACTCTTCTAGAGTGGGAGTGATCTTATGTGGCCCAATGAAGAAAGCTGCAGGCTCTACTTCCCATAGATGGAGGATGACCCGTATTAAAGGTAAGTTCATTTCCATCTTCTAGAGTGGGAGTGATCTCATGTGGCCCAATGAAGAAAGTTGCGGGGCCCTATCTTCTGTTGAATGAAGGCCTGCTCTTCAGGGTTATACAAAGTAAACCAATGGTCCAGTACCAACTTTAGGTCTAAAGGTTTGCAAACTCGGATCTCTTTGCAGAGGAGGCGATCGACTATAGAACTAGCCATCTATTACATCAGAAATCTCTAATTACAAAAACTTTTTACAAAGTACAAATGATGTTATTACAGGGAAATGTATATGAACTCCAAGAACGGAACAAAAGTATTACATCATTAATCAATTGCCAGCCAATTACTTTATGTATGCAGATAGGTGGGTTCTAATAGGTCCCAAGCTTTATGGCCTCCCGCATTCTTGAAGAAATGGATCTCAGGCCATATCGAAGCATTGGGTAGGGTAGCCTATCAGTCCCGAACGGTAATCATATCACTTCACCCGAAACCTACACAATGGCCCCCCGTCTTAAGGTCCTAAGACGGCCCGGGTTTGATCGTATCTATTCACACAAATACATGCATGCAAACTCAACAGTAAGAGTAAATAACCGAACCCTAAATCTGGTTAAATCCCTGAAAGGTTAGCAACAGTATAACAATCAAAAGACATTTCTTGGAAAAAGCGATTTGAGGAGCTTCAGGTAGCTAGCCTACTAGAGAATAGTCCCCAGTGGAGTCGCCATCCTATTGAGTCTAATTTTTTTATTTTTCATTCCTAATCCGATTTATACTAGATCATATGCTCATCTAATATAGATCATCGACTTGAACTAGGAATTTCATTTTATTTTTGGAGTCGCCACCCAACTGTGGTTGGGAAAGATTGAATTAGGACTAATTGAGTAGATTAATCCTAATTTAGACAACTAGTCAATGAGATTTCCTGTTTTCGTTTTTGTGAAAAAGGAAATGGAAAACCAGAGTTTCTGGACTCGAAGGCTAACCTATTAAAACCTTAAAGTTACCACCCTATTCTCCGGAAATCTAAACCTTATCCTAATATCTTTTCTTGTTATTTATTTTTGTTATTATTATTTTTTATCGTGTTTTTGTTTATTGGTTAAAGATAACTTATTCTAGCTATGGAAAATGATTTTTTATTCTTTTTAGGGTTGCCCCAAATGGGTGCCTACGTACCTACTATTCAGGATCAAACGAGACGTAGTTCGCTTTTCATGAAAAACTTTAGTATGTTCGTTGATTTTAATTATTATCAATCAAGAAGGCCTTAAATTAAGCAGCTTATTGTGTCTGGAAGCTCAGAAACATACACGGCCGGATACACGGTCAGAAGGCACGGCCGTGTATTGTGTCAGATAGCTCCTAGAAACATACACGGCCCGATACACGGTCAAAAGGCACGGCCGTATATTGTGTTAGGTAGCTCCCAGAAACATATACGGCCTGATACACGGTTAGAAGGCACGGTTGTGTAACACAACCGTGAATATTGAGATATTTGTTCCGTGATTTATTTTGTAAATATGGCATGTATATTTTGTATTTTATATTTTGGTAGAGGAAGATTTGTTTTCTTAGTTTGTAGGATATAGTTGCTTGGAAAAGATATTCTCCTGATGTATATATATATTTGAACATGAGGTATGAAAAGGGCATTCAGCTAAATTTTCTCAAAAGTTGTTATGATATCAGAGCCACACAATTGAATATTTTGTTGAATCCGTAGTTTTGTTTCTTTTATTCTTGGAATTGCTGGTTTGTTCTAGGTTTTCTTTGGTTTTAGGCTGATTAATTTCGATCAACAATTTCCTTGATAATCAAGTTGTGAGTGACAATTCTGTTTAGAATGTCTTCTGAGAAAACACATGAAGTCTTAGCTATTAGATTTACGGGAAAGAATTATGCAGCATGGGAATTTCAGTTCAAGATGTTTTTGAAAGGGAAGGAGCTTTGGGGCCATATTGATGGGTCTTCTCCAGCTCCTACAGAGTCGAAAGATCGTAGTCAATGGGAGACAAAGGATGCTCAGATTGTTTCTTGGATTTTGGGATCTATTGAGGTTCATATGGTGAACAATTTACAATCCTTTGACACAGTTAAAGAAACGTGGGAATACTTGAAGCGCGTCTATAATCAAGATAATACTGCAAGACGTTTTCAATTGGAACTTGATATAAGTAATTATAGTCAAGATAATCTCTCAATTGAACAATATTATTCTGGATTTCTTAATTTATGGAGGAAATATTTTGGTATTATCTATGCTAAGGTGTCAAAGGAGAATTTAGTTGGCCTTTAGGTTATTCATGAAGTGAGTCATCGTGATCAGTTTTTGATGAAGCTCAGGCCTGAATTTGAAACTGCTCGGGCTGGGTTGCTGAATAGAGATCCAGTCCCTTGTTTGGATGTATGTTTTGGTGAATTGCTGCGCGAGAAACAAAGATTGGCGACACAAGCTGCTATTGGTGCAACTGGTGGATCATTTGGAATAGTTAATGTTGCATATGCTGCTCAGACCCAAGGAAAGGGAACAATGCAATGTTACAGCTGCAAAGAATTTAGTCATATTGCCCGCCATTGTAGTAAGAAGTTATGTAATTATTGCAAGCAAAACGGACATATTATTAAGGAGTGTCCTACAAGGCCTCAAAATAGAAGGCCACAAGCTCTTCATGCTGCAGTATCCGACTCTCGCAATCTTGGCTCGACATCCACAATTGCTGGCAATAATCAATCTGTTCTCACACCAAATATGGTCCAACAGATGATTCTCTCTGCCTTCTCTACTCTTGGTCTTCAAGGGAAAGGTAAGACTACTAATTCTGTTCCTTGGTTTATTGATTCCGGCGCCACTAATCATATGACTGGCACATCTGATTTATTGCATAATCAACGCCCATATACTGGTACTCAACATATTCGGGTTGCTGATGGAGATAATATTCCAATTACGACAGTTGGTGATAGTAGCTCCTCCTTTCAACATGTCTTGGTTTCTCCTAAATTATCTATTAGCTTACTTTTTGTTGGTCAAATGATGGATAATAACTGTGATGTCCACTTTTCTCGTAATAGTTGTATTGTGCAGGATCAGGTGTCGGGGAAGGTGATAGCGAATTGGCCTAAAGTGGACAGGTTATTTCCATTACAATTTACCGTTCCTCGGACTTCGTCATTAGCTTCTTCAGTTGTTGAAAATAAGGCTGGCATCTGGCATAGACGCTTAGGTCATCCAAATAATGTTGTTTTGACTCATTTGTTGCAAAGTGGTGTTCTCGGTTCCACAGATAAGAGTTTATTAGTTGATTGTTCTCCTTGTAAACTGGGCAAAAGTAAGACATTGCCTTTTCCTGTTTTAGGTAGTCGTGCCAATAAATGTTTTGACATTATTCATAGTGATGTTTAGGGAATTACACCGATTATTTCACATGATCAGTATAAATATTTTGTGACATTTATTGATGATTACAGTCGATTCACATGGATCTATTTTTTGCATTCCAAAGCAGACGTGTTTACTGTGTTTCAAGCCTTTGTGACATATATTGAAACTGAGTTCTCCACTTGTATTAAAGTCTTATGGTCTGATAATGGTGGTGAATATATCTCTCATGAGTTTCAAGCATTTCTTCATAATAAGGGTATTGTTTCACAACGTTTATGTCCTTATACACCTCAGCAGAATGGAGTTACCGAACGAAAAAAATCGACATTTGTTAAATGTGGTGCGCACATTGTTGTTAGAATCTTCTGTTCCAGCTAAGTTTTGGACTAAAGCTTTATCTACTGCAGTTTATCTAACTAATCGCTTACCATCTCAACAATTGAAGTTTGATTCTCCCTATCATTGAATTTTTGGAAAACATCCTAATTATCATATGGTACATACTTTCGGATGTGTTTGTTTTGTTCATTTACCTGCCCATGAATGTCATAAGTTGTCAGCCCAGTCTGTTCGATGTGCCTTTATGGGTTACAGTCCTAATCATAAAGGTTTTGTGTGTTATGATTCGATTAATAATCGCTGGCGTATCTCTCGGGATGTGATTTTCTTTGAACATGAATACTATTTTTAGCAACATCTTTCGACATCTGATACTGTTGTACTTCCTCACTTTGATGATTCTTCTTTTGATAAACAGTTCAAGCTTGGTCCTGCTCCTGAAAATGCTCCAATAATTCTTCGACGATCAACTCGGCACATTCATCCTCCAGATAGATATGGCTATTTTGCAATTTTAACTAATACTACAATTCCTACCTCTTATTCTTAGGCTGCTAAACAAACTTGCTAGATAAAAGCCATGCAAGAGGAACTTCAAGCACTTCAAGACAATCACACTTGGGATATTGTTTCATGTCCTGCTGGTGTTAAACCCATTGGTTGTAAATGGGTTTATTCTCTTAAGCTCCGATCTGATGGTTCCCTTGACGGATATAAGGCAAGATTGGTAGCTCTTGGCAATCGACAGGAATATGGAATTGATTATGAAGAGACCTTTGCACCTGTGGCTAAGATGACAACTGTCCGGTTTGTTCTATCTATTGCTGCATCTAAAGGATGGTTCTTATAACAGATGGATGTTAAGAATGCATTTTTGCATGGGGACCTCAAGGAAGATATCTATATGACTCCTCCTCTAGGCTTGTTTTCTACACCCTCACATGATGTTTGTAAGCTCAAACGGTCTCTATACGGTTTGAAACAGGCTCCACGGGCCTGGTTTGAAAAGTTTCGTAATACTCTTCTTAGCTTCTCTTTTATTCAAACTCAGTATGATTCTTCATTATTCCTTTGCAAGACTGACAAGGGAATTGTTTTGTTGTTAGTCTATGTTGATGATATTGTCATTGTCGAGTCTAATTTTTGAATTTCCCATTCCTAATCCGATCTACACTAGACCCTATGCTCATCTAATATAGATCCTTGACTTGAGTTAGGAATTTCATTTAGTTTTGGAGTCGCCACCCAACTGAGGTTGGGAAAAATTGAATTAAGACTAATGGAGCAGATTAGTCCTAATTTAGACTACTAGTCGCCGTGATTTCCTTTTCTCGTTTTTGTGAAAAGAGGAAAGGGGAAAACCAGAGTTTCCAAGTTCGGAGGCTAACCTATTAAAACCCTAAGGTTACCACCTAATCTCCTAAAATTTACTCCATCTAGAAATGTCTTTTATTTTATTTTTGTTGTCTTTTACTGTGTTTTTGAGTGAACTATGCTAGCAAAATGATTTTTATTCCTTTTTTAGGGTTACCCTAAATGGGTGCCTACGTACCTGCTATTCAGGATCAAACAAGCCGTAGTTTGCTTACTTGAAAAAACTTTAAGTGTGTTTGTGAATTTTAATTGCGAAATTTCTTTTGATTTATGTTTTTTACCATTTTGGGATTTTACTAAAAAGATCTAAGACTAAGCTTTAATTCGATTTTTTTGAAAATAATATTTTAAGGAAAAACATCAATTTTGGATTTATTTAAGAAAATAATTTTCCTAAGTGATAAAACTTTTTTTTTTTCATTTCTCAACTCATTTATACTATTATAAATTTTTATTGATTTTTATCAATTTTTTTTATTTTTTATAATTTTTTATAATTTTTATAATTTTTTATTAGTTTTTATTAATTTTTCATAATTTTTATAATTTTAAAAAAATTTCCTCCTAGATTCTTATCTATCCTATTTTAAAATCTAAATTATTATTATTATTATTTTTCTTTATAAATTTTCTACATTTTTATTTTTATCATAATAATTATATTTTTATTTTTATTTTTATATCATTAAATCCTAATCCTAAAAAAGAAAATCTATTCCCTATCATTTTTCTATTTATTTAAATATAAATGACAAATAAATAAATAAATAAATAAATAAGGTCGAAATAAATATCATAACTAAATAAATAAATAAATAATTTGAAAAATCCGACTTACTTAGATCAGGGTCGGTGCGCGGGCCAGGTCGGTCAGATCGGATCGGGTCGAAGCGGGTCGGGTCGAGTCAATCGGATGCGGCGATTGGGAGTGCTCGTCGACGGCGTTCCAGCGGCCTTTTGCAACGGTTGAGGTGTCGATTCCTAGGTTCTCGGGAGTGAGGAACTCAACTGTGGTGGTGGTTTGCTTCAAAAACGCCTCCTAGTGGTTGCCCAACACTTGATCGGTGGTCACGGGTGAAGAACTTCCGGCAAGGCTTCAATTCCCTCTCTTTTCTCTCTCTTTCTCACTTTTGATCCGTGCTTTAGCTTCCTCCCTTCCTCCTCTATTTATAGCCGCTCACAAACTCCTCCGGATAAGCTCAAATCCTTGATTTGGATAAATCCGAATTTTTCTGTTTTTTTTTATATTTGAGTTCATCCAACATATTTGATGTCGATTCGTTGTGATCTTGTGATTTATCTAGATAATTTGGTTTTAGATTGATTGAAATCCAAAAAGATTTGAAGAAATCCAGCATTTTTGGCCTCATTGGACTTCTGCCGGATTTTTCTCCGTCTGGGCTCTAGGAAGAAGACGATCATGTGCGAGGCATGTGTCTTCTCTCGGCCAATCGCATGCTGCCACGTGGCGGCTCCAAGGGAAATGAAAGAAAAAATTTCCGAGCGCTTGCGGGGGGATTCGAACTCGGGACCTCAAGCTCTCTCACACGTTCTAGGTACACACACGAACCAGCTGAGCTGGCCCAGATCTCGGTTTTTTATTTTATGCAAATTGTATATATGCTATGCAACTTTTTATTATTTTTGTATTTTTGAAATTTAAAAAATTTATAAAAATCACTTAACCCTTATTATTGCCATTTCTGAAATTAGTTTTCAAAATGGATGTGTTTTCCTATTTATTTTTATTTTTTGAATATTTTCCCTATTTTTGCTAAATTAGAGAAAAATATGGAAAATTGGGAAAAATTGGAAATTATTTATTATTGATTATTATTAATCCTTAGGGCAAACATGGGGTATTTACAGCTGCCCCTCTTTGTAGTAAAGTTTGAAAAACTTAACTACAAAGACAAGAAAGACGCCATTTTTGGCCTCTTGATTGAATAGATAACGCCTTGGTTTGGCTAATTATCTGGAATTTGGTCTCTAGTAGGAAGATGCTCCATGAGCTAATAATCCCACGAGTCTTTTGTGATGGTTGGTATTGCTTAGGAAATGGTCTTAACAATCTAGAGTAATGTATCCTCCCAAAAAGTGCTCTATGGGCTGACTAATTGGCGATAGGAAATACTTCAAACATTGTTTAGGAGTGTAGAATAGCTGATGATAGGAAGCGTTTTATCAGACTAGCAACCTTGAAGAGAAGATTATCTTAGGAAGCGCTCTTATGAGCTGGCCACCTGCCAACATAAGCGTCTAACTAGACTAGCGACTGTTTGGAAAAATACCTTCGAAGAATGCTCCTATGAGCTGAGTAATCGGTCATCAAAAGTTTGAAAAAGTGCTCCTATGAGTTGACTAATTGATATATTCGAAAAGTTCTCTTTTGAGCTAACTAATCGATAGATTCGAAAAGTGCTCCTCTGAGCTAACTGATCGATAGATTCGAAAAGTGCTCCTCTGAGCTAACTAATCGATGGATTCGAAAAGTGCTCCTCTGAGCTAACTGATTGATAGATTCGAAAAATGCTCATCTGAGCTAACTAATCGATGAATCCGAAAAGTGTTCCTCTGAGCTAACTTTAAGGGAAGGTGTCTAGGAAAGTGCCCCTTCTTGGGCTGACTATCCTTAGCGGGAAGTGTCTTCTTAGACTCACGACCCTCGGGGAGAAATGTCTAGAAAGGTGCCCCTACAAGCTGACCTTGAGACAAGATATTTAAGAGAGTGCCCCATTGTGGGCTGACTAACCTATAGCATAGAGAAATGTCTCAAAAAGGTGCCTTTGTGAGCTAACCTTAAAAAGGATATCTAGGAAAGTGCCCCTCAATGGGCTAACTAACCTATGGTAGGAATACATGTCTCAGAAAGTGCCCTAATGTGCTGACCCCACGAGATATTTAGGAAAGTGCCCCATTGTGGGTTGACTAACCTATGGCATAGAGAAACGTCTCAGAAAGATGCCCTTGTGGGCTGACCCTAAGAGAGAATACCTAGGAAAGTGCCCCTTTGTGGGCTGACTAATCCATGGTAGGCATGCATGTCTCGAAAGGTGCCCCAATGTGCTGACCCCACGAGAGGATGTTTAGGGAAGTGCCCCAATGTGGGCTGACTAACTTATGACAGGAAGAAATGTCTTGAAAGGTGCCCTTATAGGCTGACCTTAGAAAGAGATATCTAAGAAAGTGCCCTATTACGAGCTGACTAACCTATGATAGGAAGAAATGTCTTGAAAGGTGCCCTTTTAAGTTGACCTTAGGAAGAAATATCCAGGAAAGTGCCCTATTACGAGCTGACTAACCTTTTCAAGAGGATGTTGAAACAAGTGCCCTATTGTGGGCTAATTAATCTTATGCTTTTGAATATGCTTCTACTGACTTGGTTAAATGATTTGATGTTTTTCATGATATGTGGATGATAGTCATTTATTTTAACATGCTTGCCAATTTATCGTGGATAGCAACCAAACAACCGAACCTTCGTGCTGGTTTGTTTCGGCTTCGCTTACTCTTGCTTTGACACGGGTTGAAGATCTTGATGTGCTTCCTTTCTTGTGCGCATGGCTCTTTTGACGGTAGTGTTATCCTACTAATGCACTAGAGTTTAATGCTCAAAAGTAGATAGAATTATATTACAAAATTTATTGAGATTCATCATCATTTTAGTGTTTATCATTCATTGGTGAATTGATGGGTAATGTGTTTAGGAATGTTTGTTGTAATTGGAATTGGTTGGAAATATCGACCATTCAGAGATATCAACTTTGCTTGTAAAAAATAAAAACTAGACTCAACGGAACTTGTATTGAATATTGGCTTTCATAAACATTGGCAAAATTTCAGTTCCCTTACCTAAGGATAGTACATCTTTACAGCATCTGTATTAATGGGGTCTCTCAATTCCGGACCATCCATTTGAGTCAGTATCAAAACACCTCCTGACAGAACCTTTTTCACCACATATGGACCCTCATATTTTGGGGTGAATTTCCCTCTGGAGTCTTGAACATTCGGGAGAACCTTCCTTAGCACCAGATCCCCCTCTTTGAAGTATCGGGGCCTCATCTTCTTATTAAATGCTCGGGCCATCCTTTGTTGGTAACACTGGCCATGACATAGTGCGGTGAGTCTTTTTTCATCAATCAGATTTAGCTGATCAAGCCTCTTCTTTACCCAGTCTGATTCAGTTAGCTGAGTTTCTGATAGAATTCTGAATGATGGTATTTCAACTTCAACTAGTAGCACTGCTTCCGTACTATACCAATGAATATGGGGTAGCTCCAGTAGATGTTCTTATTGAAGTCCTATAAGCCATGAGAGAAAACGGTAACATTTCGTGCCAATCTTTGTAAATAGTTGTCATTTTTTCGATGATCTTTTTGATATTTTTGTTAGCTGCTTCTACTGCCCCGTTCATCTGAGGTTAGTAGGGAGTTGAATTTCTGTGGTTTATGTGGAATTGTTGACATAAACCTGTCATCGACTTGTTATAAAGATTGGTACCGTTGTCGGTGATGATGGACTCAGGAACTCCATATCGAGCTATTATGTCCTTTTTCAAGAAGCGGACTATTACCCCTTTTGTGACATTAGCATATGACGAAGCTTCTACCCATTTGGTGAAGTAATCAATTGCTACCAATATGAACCTGTGGCCATTGGATGCTGTCGGAGTGATTGGGCCAATTATGTCGATTCCCCACATGGAGAAAGGCCATGGTGCTAACAATAAGTGCAACTCGTTGGGCGGAGCATTTATCCAGTTTGCGTACACTTGACACAGATGACAGTGCTTGACATATTTTATGCAATCCGATTCCATGGTTAACTAATAGTATCCCAACCTCATAATTTTTCGGGCCAACATGTAGCCGTTCATATGAGGTCCACATACTCCTTCATGTACCTCTTTCATCAGTTCACAGGCTTCATTTTTGTCCACACATCTTAACAAGGTGGTATCAAATGATCTTTTGTAAAGTACAGACCCACTTAATAAGAAATGGCTTGCTAACCTTCTGAGTGCTCTTTGGTCATTATTGCTAGCCATTTCAAGGTATTTACCTTATTGGAGAAAGGTCATGATGTCGTGATACCAGGGCTTGTCATCCTGTGCTTTTTCAATTATTAAACAGTAGGCGGGCCGATTTTCGATGTCTATTTTCATTGGTTGGACTTCGGCTCCCCCTGTTATCTGG
Source organism: Laguncularia racemosa (assembly GCA_037954665.1). NCBI lineage: Eukaryota > Viridiplantae > Streptophyta > Magnoliopsida > Myrtales > Combretaceae > Laguncularia > Laguncularia racemosa. The sequence continues at coordinate 2,699,759 of JBBMOL010000029.1, read as the reverse complement.
ATCATAGATGCTAGTGTGGCGAGTGCATCTGCAAACTAATTCTGAGTTCTCGAGATATATGTGAAAGTAATTGCCTTGAATTCTTCGATTAACTCTGTCAAATGTTGATGATATGGTACCAGTTTAAGATCTTTAGTCTTATATTCCCCTCTTGTCTGTAGTATGATGAGCGATGAATCCCCATATACTTCTAATTCACAGATTTCCATTTGGCAGGCCATTTTGAGGCCGAGAATGCACGCCTCATATTCCGCGATATTATTGGTATATCGAAATGTGAGTCTTGTCGCTGCAGGGAATTGTGTGCCGTCTGGGGATATCAACATTGCCCCAATCCCACAACCGAATACGTTGGCAGCTCCATCGAAAAACATTTTCCACTTAGGGTTCTGCTCTATCCCACAATCTTCTACCGGTATATCTTCCACTGTTAATACATTTTTGTCCGGGAATTGGGCTTGTAGTCCTCAGGAATTTGCCTCGACAGGGTGTTCTGCCAATTGGTCAGTTAAGGCTTGCCCTTTCATTGACTTCCGATTCATGTACGTGATGTCAAACTCTAATAAGAGCATTTGCCATTTAGAGATTCTCCCTATCAAAGCTGGTTTCTCTGTCAAGTATTTCAAGGGATCATGTCTTGTCAACAGCTCAATATGATAGTAAAGGGTGTATTGCCTTAATCAGTGTATGACCCAAATTAGAGCACAACAAGTCCTTTCTACCTCTGAATACCTCTGTTCCCCGTCTGTGAATTTCTTGCTCAAATAATATATGGAACGCTCTCTTCCCTCTTCATCTTTCTGCCCCAACACGCATCCCATGGATTCAGGGAGTATCGTGAGGTATAAGAATAAGGGCTTTCCTTGCTTCGGGACTATCAAGACCGGAGGTTTTATAAGGTAGTATTTGATTGTCCTGAATGCTTCTTCGCATTCGTCGTCCCATTCTATTGTGGCATTCTTTTTCAACAGACGGAATAGTGGCCGGCACTTATCGGTGAGCTGTGAGATAAAACGAGCTATATAATTTAACCTTCCCAGCAAGCTTCTTACTTCTTTAATGGAGCGTGGGGAAGGTAACTCTAATATAGACTTTACTTTGTCAGGGTCGATTTTAATGCCTTCCTGGCTTATGACAAACCCTAACAATTTCCCCGTTGTGACCCCGAAAGTGCATTTATCTGGATTTAACTTGAGTTGGAATTTTCTCAGTCGTTTAAACAATTTCCTCAGGATATCTATATGGCTTTCTTCCTCTTTAGATTTGGCTATCGTGTCGTCGACGTATACTTTAACCTCTAGATGCATCATGTCATGAAGTATCGCGACCATGGCTCTTTGATACGTTGCCCCGGTTTTTTTCAAATTGAAGGGCATGACTTTGTAACAGAAAGTTCCCCATGTTGTGATGAAAGTCATTTTGGTTTTATCTTCTTCAGCCATTTTTATTTAATTATATCTTGAGAAACCGTCCATGAATGAGAAAAGATGGTTTCTCGCGGTGTTGTCCACTAGAACATCAATGTGAGGTAAGGGGAAGTTATCCTTTGGCGTAGCTTGGTTTAAGTCCCGGAAGTCTACGCATACGCGTACCTTTCCATTCTTTTTCATAACGGGGACTATATTTGCTACCCATTCTGGGTAATCGGACACTTCGATGAACCCTACTTCTAACAGTTTCTTAACTTCTTCCTTAATCTTTAGTAAGATGTCAGGCCTAAATCTTCTCAGTTTTTGTTTTTTAGGTTTGACATCTTCCCTTGTGGGAAGCCTATGAACCACTATTGATTGGTCTAGTCCTGACATGTCACCATATGACCAAGCGAACACATCTGCATATTCTGTTAATAGCTCGGTTATCTCACACTTTTGCTCGGCACTTAAACTGGTCCTGATTTTGAGGTTTTTAGGTTTTTCCATGCTTCCTAAATTTACTGTCTCCACTGGCTCGTCAATTGAAATTCCGCTTTGTTCATGTTTTTGCCAATTTTCTTGTATTATTTCGTTGTCAAGGATATCGCCTTCAACAACTGACCCAGCAGCGTTGGAAACGATATCGGTGTTTTTATTTTCTACCTGCGCGAAATATCCCTGATGTTCGATGGTAGGAGATCTGGGTAAAGTAAAATGAAAGCATATATATAAGTAAGACAAACTGTAATTGAATTAATAAAGAAGTCTCAATAAAATTTGTTTAATAATCGTTCTCTATCCTTGAGCTGACCTAGAGCTATCAATAGGATAACAGAACCAATTATTCAGAGCTGGATGCTGATTGGACGTGCGGGGGGGGGGGGGGGGGGGGGGGGGGGGTGTGGCTCCCATTGCTGACATCATCTTCGCTTATCCTTGGCTCTTGAATGGTAGTTGCTTGTCTGAAAGATTGCTGGAGGGGTGGAATAAGTATCGGGGTGTTACTTGGCTTCTCTTTCATCCTGCCTCTGACACCTCTGGCTTGTGCTTCTTCCCGAGCTGTAGGGACGTACCCTAGTCCAAACGTCCCTTGCTGCCCCTCCTTAAATTGATGGCCCTCCTTACTGGTCACCACGTTCACTTCATTAAATATTTGGAGACCGAGGTCTTCTGAACCTTCTTCCCCAATGTATGGTATGGCTGTTTCTTTGTATATGGCGTAATCCTGCTCACCCAGCACGGTGACTATCTGCCCATTCGCAATAAATTTAACCCTTTGGTGAAGACTGGAGGGTATGGCTCCAGCAGCATGTATCTAGGGCCTTCCTAAGAGTAGGTTGAAAGATCTTGGGATGTCAAGGACCTGGAAAGATATGTGGAATACTTGTGGACCAATCTCCACTGGTAGGTTTATCTCCCCTACTATATCTCTTTTTGACCCGTCGAAAGCTCTGACCATCGTCGAGCTAGGTTTTATATTGCTTGGATCGACCTCCAATAAATTGAGAGTAGCCAATGGGCAAACGTTGAGGGATGATCCGTTGTCGATGAGTACTCGGGAGACAATCGTGTCGTTGCATCTGACCACTATGAACAGTGGTTTTGTATGTTGGTCTCCCTCCTCTCCTAGCTCTTCCAAAGAGAAAGATATCCGGTCCATGGTGAAAATAGAATCCGCTACATGGCTTATTTTGTCTGTAACGATGCCTTCCGGGACCTGAATCTGTTTGAGCACTTTGAAGAGTGCTTCCCTATGGGGCTCAGAGGCTGTAAGAAGGCCCATGAGTGATATTTGTGCTAAAACTTTGTTTAGTTGTTCCATTATCTTGTATTCACTCGCTTTGACCATCTTTGTAAACGCAGCAAGCCCCTCTTCCTCTTCCTTTCCTTTCTCCATGTTGGGCTCTTCGGTCGGGGCTTTATATTTTGGGTCGTATATTCTCCCAGAGCGGGTGATTCCTCCCACTATAGGAGGTCGCTCTTGTTCGAGGGTGTGATAGTCGAAAGGTGCAGCCTTATACCTCTCTGCCGGTATCGGGACATTAAATACATATCTTTTCTTCGGGATCTGTACCTCGGTTGACTATCCCTCATAACATTTTATGACCCTTGGCTTTTGATGAGAATTGATCATGTTTATAGATTTCTCCTCTTCCTTTAGCGGGTTATCCTCCTTCTCAAACTCTGGCCCCCATCCACTAGGCGGCCCATACTCAGTTGGGGTGTAAGAATAGTTCACCAGGTACTCGAATCTCCAGTGTGATTCTCCCAAGGTACCGACTGTTGGGTCTCTAGCTAACCATCTCTTTTTAATATGTGACTTGGGGGTTTTCTCTGGAGCTTGACGGGACTGCCTCTTCTGTTGGTCAGCCGCCTTTTGCTTAGGGGCTTCTTTGGGAGCCGACTCCTCAGATGTGATCATGTTGATGACGGGCTTATGATTGGGCAGCGGGTTGGTGTTGACATTGGGTGCTGCAGTGTTAACAAAATCTAGCTGTACAATTCCTGTGTCGATTAAGTCCTGGATTTTATGCCGGAGCCTCCAGCATCTATCTGTAGAATGGCCCTCTTGACCCATATAGTAGTCACATTTGAGGTTTGAGGCGAAGTTTCTAGGCTTGTACCGGTCATTGGGGATTTCAAAACTGATCAAGTTGTCCGCCCGCAGCCGAGCAAAGACCTGGCTAAGCGGGATGGGAATTAGAGTGAACTGCCTTGGGACCTTGGTGGCCTGGGTATGACTTGTCGTGGAGTGTTGGGCTGGGGTACTCGTGGTCTGAAATGTCACACGAGTTCCGGCCTTTTCTGCCTTATCGGAGTGGACCGTGCTGATGGTAGACTCTTTGGCTCTATTACCTCCTAAGGGCCTTTGTGTTGGTGTGACCCTAGGAGGATCCATTGCTTGGAGTCTGCCTGTGGTGATGGCACTTTCAATTCGGCACCCTGCAGCCACCACTTCTGCAAAGCTGGATGATGTTTGGCCTACCAGATGTGAGAAGTAGGTCTTGTCTAGGGTGTTGACAAATATGGATGTTAACTCCTTCTTAGAAATTGGGGTTGCTAGCCTGGTGGCCTGAGCTCTCCGGCGCTGAGCATACTCCTTAAAAGGTTTAGTGTGTCTTTTTCGGAGACTCCCCAGATCAATCACAGATGGGGCGACTTCAATGTTAAACTTGTACTGGTCATAAAATACCCGGGCTAGCCTTTCCCAGGTGTTGAAATGATTGAAGTCCAGGTGGGCGTACCAGACCAACGCAGGGCCCGTGAGGCTATCTTGGAAAGTTTGGATCATAAGTTGGTCGTACTGAGCATACTTGCTCATCTTTCGGGCATATAGCTTTGTATGCATTTTGGGGCACCCAGTCCCATCATACTTTTCAAATTCCAGGGTCTTGAACTTGTCAGGGTATACCTCTTCTCCGTATACTGGCAGATTGGTGATTCCGGCTTGCTCGAAACCATCAGGACCCTCAATTGTCTTCATCTTGTCGTGGAGCTGTTGGAAGAGTCTTTTCTCCATCTCTTTCTGTCTCTCCTCCATTTCTTTCTTTAAGTCATCAGAGGTTGGACCCTGGTTGATCCTCGGCTCATACTCAAAGGCCGGGTTAAGGTGGGAATTGATTTCTTCATATTCTGGAGGTTGTCCCTCCACTGCCTTCCCTTTCTTGGCCCCTGAATGCTCTTCTTAGGTTGGCTGGGTGGTACAAAGGAGGCCAATGCTTTCAGTCAGGAGGTGGACCTGTGCAGCTAACTGTTGGACCGTTTGTTCTAGGAATACAATCCTGGAGTCTGAGGCAGCATCAGCACTTGCGTTGTTGCGATTGTCACCACTGTTTGCCATCTTTGTTCTTGAACGTGTGCAAATTGGGCTTCTGGGAAGGTTCGGTTGTTTAGGAGCTATCTTGATACCTAGCGCATTTTTTTTTTCTTTTTCAGTATAATGTATGTAAATGTGATGCATGTGTCATGCGGATGCTAAAAATAAAAGGGTTGACAATTGATTGACGATGTAATATTGAAACTTTATTTTTATTAATATTGAAAATTTTGGAGTTCGATACTTAAAAAAACAAATGAAAGAGTACAATGACAATCTATTTCCTAGCTCTCTTGGTCTTCTGTTGTGGAGACTCAGGCTTCCCGTTGATGACGGTTTCTAGTTCTTCGACTCTGGCTTTGGTCTTCTCCAATTGTGCTTCCAAGGCTTTGTTCCTTTGGTCGGATTCCTTGAATCGTCCTTTCCAGATGTCTTTCTTATAATTTGCAGCTTCAAAATAGACCTCCATCCGGGCTTTGACCTGCTCTAGGTAGATTTCTAGCTCCGGATTTACCTTGTCCGGCCTCGGTTGAGTGACATCTGGGACCTGGTATGCTCTTTCCCCTATCTAATACAGCTGGCGAATCACAAACTCCCTGGTGGCTCGATGCTTTCCCACTTCGCCATCTAGCTCACCGAGATCTACATTCGGGCTTTCAATTCTGGCTTCCCAAAGTACTTTGACCTCTACCAGCTTAGCAAACTTTTCAGCCACCAGTAAGTTCGGATCTTGGTACTCGAAGGTGACCGCTTCCAGCGAAGGCCAATAAATTATGTCTTGAATAATACCAAACTGGCGGACTACTGAATTGAGGTGATATCCAATACATCCACTGATTCCGATCAGAGGCATGGCTTGAAAGTTACTGTAGGTCAAAATAATTTTGTCGCAGCAACTCCACCTGGCTGTCCACAGAATATCATCGGCACTGAAGCTTCTAAGCACTTTTACCCAACTGTGGCTGGTAAGGTCGTCAGGTAGCTTTATCTTTTCTATGCATGAATCCACGAGATCCACTTGCTGAGCCAACGCTTTCCGGACCATGTTCAGCCCGAAACACTTAAGGTGGCTTATAAACCATATCAACATAAGGTTGATACTTGAGCGGAGGATCCCATGGCCTTTCTTCTTGACGAAGTTTAAGTTCCGGATCTGTTCAGCCAATAGAGCCGGGATGTAAGATCTTCCTTCCAGGAATTGGGTCACCAGCTCTGCAACCCAGTAGTGGACATAGAAAGTTCCGGTGGGGAATAGTATGGTGGCGAAAGCTGTTAAAATGAAAGCGTTCACCCTTCTCTGTCTATAAGTCTTGGGGTCCCCACACAATATGTCTTTCCTATCCCCATTGTCTTCTCGGGCAATGAACCAGGCTTCCAATTCATCCATCCGGATGCAGTATCCATTACAGTTTGCTAAGGCCTTGTTGACTGCTGTTTTGCGGATACCTAGTAGCCTGTTGAAAATACCGGCTGGCCCGGCCTCGAGATCTGGCACATAGACTTGATCGGTTAGTGCTGGAGCCTGTAGTAGCTGGGTGTACTCTTCCAGGGTAGGGGTGATTTCATGTGGCCCGATGAAGAAAGCTGTGGGCTCTACTTCCCATAAGTGGAGCATGGCCCGTACCAAGGGCAAGTTCATCTCCATCTTCATTAATGAGAGGATGGGCCCTATCTTCTACTGGATGAAGGTCTGCTCCTCTGGATTGTATAAGGTGAACCAGTGGTCCAACACCAACTTTGGATCCAAAGGTTTGTATACCCAGATCTCTTTGCGGAGGAGGTAGTCAACTGCGGTACTAGCCATCTATTACAACAGAAATTTCCTAATTACAACTAGAACTATGATAATATTACAGGTAAATAGATTCGAACTCCATGAACAAAACAACAAATATTACATCATCATCAATTGTCAACCCATGATGTCATGTATGCAAATAGGTAGGTTCTAACTAGTCCCCAAGCTTTATGCCTCCCGCATTCTAGGAGAAATGGATCTCAGGCCATATCGAAGCATTGGGTGGGGTAGCCTAATTGGTCCCGGATGGTGATTACATCACTTCGCCCGAAACCTACACAATGGCCCCCGTCTTAGGGTCCTAAGATGGTCCGCGCTCGACTGTATCTATTCACACAAATGTATGCATGCAGACCCAAAAGTAAAAAGAACCGAATCATAAAATTTAACTAATTCCTGAAAAGTTAGCAACGGAACAATAATCAAAAGACATTTCTTAAACAGGAGTAGTTTCAGGAGATTCAGGTGGCTAGCCTACTTGAATGAGGTCCCCAGTGGAGTCGCCATCCTGTCGAGTCAAATTTTTGAATTTCCCATTCCTAATCCGATCTACACTAGACCTTATGCTCATCTAATATAGATCCTCGACTTGAGTTAGGAATTTCGTTTAGTTTTGGAGTCGCCACCCAACTGTGGTTGGGAAAAATTGAATTAAGATTAATGGAGCGGATTAGTCTTAATTTAGACTACTAGTCGTCGTGATTTCCTCTTCTCGTTTTTGTGAAAAGAGGAAAGGGGAAAACCAGAGTTTCTAAGTTCGGAGGCTAACCTATTAAAACCCTAAGGTTACCACCTAATCTCCTAAAATTTACTCCATCTAGAAATGTCTTTTCTTTTATTTTTGTTGTCTTTTTACTGTGTTTTTGAGTGAACTATGCTAGGAAAATGATTTTTATTCCTTTTTTAGGGTTGCCCCAAATGGGTGCTTACGTACCTGTTATTCAGGATCAAATAAGCCGTAGTTCGCTTACTTGAAAAAACTTTAAGTGTGTTTGTGATTTTAAATTGTGAAATTTCTTTTGATTTATGTTTTTCACCATTTTGGGATTTTACTAAAAAGATCTAAGACTAAGCTTTAATTCGATTTTTTTTAAAATAATATTTTAAGGAAAAACATCAATTTTGGATTTATTTAAGAAAATAATTTTCCTAAGTGATAAAACTTTTTTTTTTTTCATTTCTCAACTCATTTATACTATTATAAATTTTTATTGATTTTTATCAATTTTTATGATTTTTTTTTAATTTTTTATTAGTTTTTATTAATTTTTCATAACTTTTATAATTTTAAAAAATTTTCCTCCTAGATTCTTATCTATCCTATTTTAAAATCTAAATTATTATTATTATTTTTTCTAATATTTTTATTATTTTTCTTTATAAATTTTCTACATTTTTATTTTTATTATAATAATTATATTTTTATTTTTATTTTTATTTTTATATCATTAAATCCTAATCCTAAAAAAGAAAATCTAATCCCTATCATTTTTCTATTTATTGAAATATAAATGACAAATAAATAAATAAATAAATAAGGTCGAAATAAATATCATAACTAAATAAATAAAATAAATAAATAAAAAATCAAAAAATCCGACTTACCTAGATCCGGGTCTATGCGCGGGTCGGGTCGGGTCGATTGGATGCAGCAGCTAGGAGTGCTCGTCGACGGCGTTCCGGCGGCCTTTTGCAGCGGTTGAGGTGTCGATTCCTAGGTTCTCGGGGGTGAAGAACTCAACTGTGGCGGTGGTTTGCTTCAGAAACGCCTCCTGGTGGTTGCCCAACACTTGATCGGTGGTCGCGGGTGAAGAACTTCCGACGAGGCTTCGATTCCCTCTCTTTTCTCTCTCTTTCTCACTTTTGATCCGTGCTTTAGCTTCCTCCCTTCCTCCTCTATTTATAGCCGCTCACAAACTCCTCCGGATAAGCTCAAATCCTTGATTTGGAGAAATCCGAATTTTTCCGTTTTTTTATATTTGAGTTCATCCAACATATTTGATGCCAATTCGTTGTGATCTTGTGATTTATCTGGATAATTCGGTTTTAGATTGATTGAAATCCAAAAAGATTTGAAGAAATCCAGCATTTTTGGCCTCGTCGGACTTCTGCCGGATTTTTCTCCATCTGGGCTCGAGGAAAAAGACGATCATGTGCGAGGCACGTGTCTTCTCTCGGCCAATCACATGTTGCCACGTGGTGGCTCCAAGGGAAATGAAAGAAAAAATTTCCGAGCGCTCATAGGGGGGATTCGAACTCGGGACCTCAGGCTCTCTCACATGTTCCAGGCGCACATACAAACCAGCTGAGCTGGCCCAGATCTCGGTTTTTTATTTTACGCAAATTATATATATGCCATGCAACTTTTTATTATTTTTATATTTTTGAAATTTCAAAAATTTATAAAAATCACTTAACCCTTATTATTGCCATTTCTGAAATTAGTTTTCAAAATGGATGTGTTTTCCTATTTATTTTTATTTTTTGAATATTTTTCCTATTTTTGCTAAATTAGAGAAAAATATGGAAAAATTGGAAATTATTTATTATTGATTATTATTAATCCTTAGGGCAAAAATGGGGTGTTTACAGTCATCACAGGATCTGATACTCAATTAATGTCTCAGTTACAGGAGCGTCTTCAAGGTCCTTTTCATTTGAAGAATTTGGGATCTTTAACTTATTTCTTAGGTCTTGAGGTTCACTCTTCTTTTGCTGGTATTTTTCTTCATCAACATAAATATATTGAGGAACTTATTGCTTTAGCTGGTCTCCAAGAGGGTCGTCTTGTTGATACTCCTTTGGAAGTGAATGTTAAATATCAACGAAATGATGGTGACTTTCTATCTGATCCATCTCTATATCGACAACTTGTTGGAAGTCTCAATTATCTGACTATTACACGTCCTGATATTTCATTTGCTGTACAACAAGTTAGTCAATTTATGCAGGCACTTACACATTTTCATTTAGCAGCAGTTCGCCGTATTGTTAGGTATTTAAAAGGTACTTCTCATCGTAGTTTGTTCTTTTCTACGAAGTCTCCTATTCACTTAACAACCTATAGTGATGCTAATTGGGCTGGTTGTTCTGATACACGTCGATCTATTACCGGTTGGTGTATGTTTCTTGGTAACTCTTTAATTTCTTGGAAGAGTAAGAAACAAGATCAAGTGTCTAAGTCTTCTACTGAGTCCGAATATCGTGCTATGTTATTTGCTTGTTTTGAGATCATTTGGCTTCAAGGTTTGTTAGCTGAGGTTGGTTTTCCTCAACTTGAGTCTACCTCTCTTTATATAGATAATACTAGTGCTATCCAGATTACTGTTAATCCTGTCTTTCATGAGCGTACGAAACATATTAAAGTGGACTGTCATTCTATTCGAGAAGCTTATGATAATAGTGTTATTTCTCTTCCTCATATCTCTTCTGATCTTCAAACGGCTGATATATTTACTAAGGCTCTTTCTCGGCAGCATCATCAGTTTCTTGTTGACAAATTGATGCTTCTTGATCAGTCAGCATCAATTTGAGGGGGGGATATCAATCAAGAAGGCCTTAAATTAAGTAGCTTATTGTGTCTGGAAGCTCAGAAACATACACGGTCGGATACACGGTCAGAAGGCACGGCCATATATTGTATCAGATAGCTCCCAAAAACATATACGGCCTAATACACGGTCAGAAGGCACGGCCGTGTATTGTGTCAGGTAGCTCGCAGAAACATACACGGCCTGATACACAGCTAGAAGGCACGGCCGTGTAACACGACCGTGAATATTGAGATATTTGTTCCGTGATTTATTTTGTAAATATGGTATGTATATTTTGTATTTTATATTTTGGTAGAGGAAGATTTGTTTTCCTAGTTTGTAGGATATAGTTGCTTGGAAAAGATATTCTCCTAATGTATATATATATTTGAACATGAGTTATGAAAAGGGCATTCAGCCAAATTTTCTCAAAAGTTATTAATTATGAAATTTCTTCCGACTTACGTTTTTATCATTTTAGTATTTTTTTGAAAAATTAAGCCTAAGCTTGATTGTTTTATTTTTTTTCTTTTTGAAAAATAATAATTTAAGGAAAAACCAATTTTGGATTTATTTAAGAAAAGGATTTTTCTAAGTGATAAAAAAAAATTATTTCTCTATTATTATCCTACCTATAATATTATTATTTGTTTTTTATTTTTTTTATTTTTTTATTAATTAATTAATAATTTTTTATTTTTATTATTTTATCTACCCTAAACTAAAAATCTAAATTCTATCATTTTTCCTAATATATTTTTTTTATTTTATTTTTGTGATTTTTATAATTTTCTATTATTTTTCCTAAACTAAATCTAAAAAAACTAATCTAAATTCTAATATTTTTCTAGTATTATTTTTTTTTAATTATAAATAACAAATGAATAAATAAATAAATAACAAACAAACAAATAAATAAAATAAAATAAAATAAAATAATCCGATTTACTTGGATCCGGATCGGTGCGCGGGTCGGGTTGGTCGATCACAATGGCTGGAGCTTCTCGACGACGGCATTCCAACGGTCCTTTTTGTCGAATGAGGGGTGTTTCTTAGCTTTTCGAGGGTGGGGAATCCAATGGTGGTGGTGGATTTCAGTTGAAAAACCCATCTTCGATTTGTGTAAATCCTCCGATTTGTTGCAATTTGATTCCAATTGGATGATGTTTATCCTATTTCAATTAAAGATCTGTTGGATTTGTGTAAAAAAATTGAATCAAAATGGCGGAAATTCAATTTTTCCCCGCCGGCGACGATCTCGGACGAAGGTTGAAGATGATCAAGCGCCCAGCACATGCGCTCCCTCCGTCCAATCACAAGCTAACATGTGTCCCAGGCAAAAATAAAAATCGGGCAAAATGCGGAAATGCCTCCTTCGAGTTTCGAACCTTCAACCGAGCCCACCCCTGTGTGCCTTTAGGTCATGGCTCGGACCAGCTGGGCTAGCCTACTTCTCAATTTTTTTTATTTACACAATTTACATATATGCAATGTAATTTTTTATTATTATTATATTATTTTGAAATTCTAAAAATTTGTAAAAATTATTTAACTCCGTTTATTATTATTTCTACAATTATTTTCCAAAATTGATATATTTTTTCTATTTATTTTACTTTTTTGAATATTTTCTTATTTTTGCTAAATTAGAAGAAAAATTATAAAAATAAAATAAAAATTGATTGTTATCGGTAATTAGGGGTAAATATGAGGTATTTACACTACTTTGAATTAAGCTCGAATCAAGTCTAAGTTCAAAATTTTAAATTTGATCAGATATTCCAATCAATTTTGAGTTTTAAAATTTTAAATTAAATTCAAATTTAATATTATATTATTCCGATTCATTGCACTGGTTTACAACTCTAAACCAACCTCTCCGCGTTACATGGGAAAACTTTTCATATTCAAAGAAATGTTGTGGCTGGACCGCTTGCGTAAAATGGACAAGCAATGGCGGCCGTACGGCACCTGTCGAGATAGGACTTTGCTATTGTTCTTGTTCATTTGTAAGTCAATGGCTGAAGAAGTCAATGCATTCAACTCCCGACAACCAAAAGAAAATAGACTCTTTTTACTTGTCTGATTTCCTACGCGGAAGGATAAAGTGACAAAGAAGAAGTGTAGAATTTAAATGCATTATTTTCGATTATGATTTTTCCAATCGGACATTCTCGAAGGATATCTACCAATAAATGTTCAAGTAGGTTAATATAATTTATTAGATAAAAGATCATCTTCTGTTGCATACTTTTCACTAGTAGACACAATACACTATTGCCTATATTATTAGAGAAATCTCCCACAAAAATTCAAGTATCCAACTAAAAAAAAACGATATGAAAATGCAAAATATATACAATCATTAAAAGTGCCTAGTTTTTATGGATTTGTCATGCCAAGATTGAATTTTAGCATGCATTTTAATATGTTAATGGAATCTAGAATGAGAATATTCAATTATATCTAAAATCATTTTTTATTTCATTTTGTTAATGGAGTCTCGAATGAGAATGTTTAATTATATCTAGAATAATTTTTTATTTTATTTTATCTTTTTGAGGAAAAATATTGATTTAAATAAAAATAAAAAAGCTCTATATTAATATATCAATTTCATTTCAATAAGTATTTATTATCTGATTTCTCTTAACTCAAGCATATTTTACTACTTACATTTAAACAGTTCGATGAGAAATTAATACATGATTATAAAAATTTACTTTATTTTATTTTATTTAAAGACCGATGTTAGTGGAATACAAAGCGAACGGCCGTACTTTATTATTAAACACGTCGAACATTGACGAGAAATTTAATAGAGACTTCAAGCAACCGAATTGGAACGGAATCAGACGCATGCTACTGTCTGTGGGTGGCATGATGGTCCCGTCTCCTAATCCGGACAAGCTTTGATTAAAAAAGAATATCCGGACAAGCTATTGTTCCACTCCACTGCCGTGTCAGGTCATATTCACAGTATGAGCCCGTGAGAAACGTATGTAAATCCAGATCATCTTTGTACAGAAGCTCCAGTCAAACTAAAAATCTTGAGTTTAATCTTAAAATACTTTCTTCTAATTGATATTTAAAACAACTTAAATTCAATTTACATTCAAGCACAAGTAAAATTTAACTAATCTCTTGAACTAATCAAACTAATTATCATTAACCTCAAGTTGAAGTTGATAAACTATTTGAGTTACTTGATCTTTATTATTGGATCAAACTCAATTATATCAAACAAAACTCAAATAGTTTGTAAATAAGTTTTACTCATTTATACCATAATTTGGATCGAAGAATTTTGAGTATAAATTTCAACTCATTTTTATTTAAGGTTGCTCATTCATTATTCATAATTTTGCGATATATTCATTTTGATCGTTTACTACAATGCTTATAGTGTTGGCAACCAAGGCCCTAAACCTTAGACGTTAATAGAGGCCAATTTTTTTATACTAGTTGTATTAGTAAGGATTGCTATGGTAACGGTGGCATTATGCTGATGTATTATAGTGGTGGCATGATTAGTGGAACTAGAGTTATCAAGGTGATGATGGAGTGCGGTGTTGCAATGGCACAGGTGGTGATGATGGGTGATAAATATGTGTTACTTATGGGAATTATTTTTATTTGTCAATAGATGTATGAGCAAATCAAATATTGAATTGCATCGAGCTCGTCTCAAAGTCAAAGCTTGAACTTAGCTTGAGTTTAACCTAGCTTTGCTTTTTAGGTAGGCTAATTCATGACAACATTATTGTGGCTTATGAAATGTTTCATTTTCTCAAAATAAAGAAAAAAGGGTAAAAATGCTTTTTATACATTGAAGACTAATATGGCAAAAGCTTATGATAAGGTTAAGTGAAATTTTTTTAGAGGTAGTCATGTCTAGGATGGGCTTTTCTCCTATTTGGATTCATTCGATTATGAGCTTTGTCAAATTGGTGTCTTATAATTTGATGTTAAATAGTAAAAGAGTTGAACACTTCTTTCCATCTAAGGGTATTAGGCAGGGAGATCCTTTATCCCCTTACTTGTTTCTTTTGGTGGCATATACTCTTTCAAGAATGTTGTATAGAGCTAACATGCAAGGGCATACAAAAGGGATACAAGTTAGAACAAATAGCCCTAGTTTAACTCATTTATTTTTTTGCTGATGATGCCTTATTTTTTTTTAAAGCATCTTGGCTAAATTTGATAAAGCTGAAGCATATTTCGAGATGTATTATATTGCTTCTAGTCAACATGTGAATTTCCATAAACCATCTTTATTTTTTAGCTCCTTAGCTCTAGAATGTATCAATACAACATGTTATGATTGTCTTACATAAACTAAGTAACTATTAATAAATTCTTGCTTTATGGGAGAGATCTAAATATAGGGTGCTTGAATCTATCAAAGACAAGATTGCTAAAAAATTACATGGTTGGAAAGGGTCACTTTTATCACATGTAGGTAAAGAGGTACTTATAAAGTCCATAGCTTTTACTATACCAACTTACTCTATATGAGTGTCTTCCTTTTTCCTAAAAGATGGTGTAGGGAGGTGACAAGTTTAATTTCCAACTTTTGGTTGGGGGATTCCAAAAAGGATAATAAGATACATCGAAAGAGTTGGAAATTGTTAACAAAATATAAATTTGATGGAGGATTGAGCTTTACAAATTTGCAACTTTTTAACATTTCTTTGCTAGGGAATTAGCTTGGCGAGTAATTCATAATTCAAAGGCATTATGAGTGAGGTTTTTGAAAAGTATATACTTCTCATTTGAGGATTTTTCGGTTGGTTGTGGTAAAGTATTTTAGTAGAAAGGGATGCTATCTTTAAACACGTGTTGTGGTTGGTAGGAAAGGGTGATGGTATCAATTGTTGTAGAAGTGCATGGATTCCTTTTTTGACCAATTATGTAAAATACAAAATAAAATAATGTTTAAAAGGAGGGGTATTAAGGTAATTAGGAATTTTAAGATGAGAGTAATTTAGTCTTTTTGACCTTGGGCTACATAAGACCTCACATAACCCAATATCACTTTTTCCTCTTCTTGAAATTCTGAATCCTCCGTGTCTTTTAAGAGACTCTAATCACCCTAATTCATAACTTAATGAGGAAGGATTCTTGATTTGACATATGTCCAAAGGTAAGTACCTCAAATCGAGTTGACGTTCTATCCTTTTCTAATGGGAAATTGATTAAAGGCTTAGCATGTTGTCAAACCAAGGTTTCTAAACAATTCAATTGGATGCCAAGTTGCTAAATCAAGAACGTTTTGGGCAATGGATTCAAATTAAGACGAGTAAGTATTCCAATTTTGTTTAAATTCATGAAATTTGATATATTTTATGTTAGATTTGGAGTATTATTTTGATTGGTAAATGATCAGATGGAAGAAAGATTAAAAAGGGTGAGAATGGAGAGGTTTAGAGTGGTATACAACCATGTACTTACCCATGAAGATTGTAAAAAACATTTGGTGAAATGGATTACACACGACCAAGTATACAGGTGTGTACCTGCCTATGTTGAGTATACAGCCAAATACATGGCCATATACTTGAGTGTAGTAAGAGGACCTTCATATAGTAAGGTATACGACCATGTACACGGCCATATTCCTACTTGTGTTCTTCTACACAACCATACACACAATTATGTTGTTTAAGAACATTCCTTAAGTATTTATATTTCAATTTTATTCCAGTTTTGAGTCGATATTACTTATGATAAAGCTTGGGAAAGGAAAAATAGGCGACTAATTCTTAGATGAATGACCTAGTGAAGCTTAAGTCTTATTGTAAAGTAAAACTAAGAATCAATTACTATTTTTGGACAGGCTTTAAGGAACTTGATAATTATACACAAACAGATACCAAAACTATTCTTCTAGGTGCGTGTTTATCATGTTTGTTGGTTGTATTGGCAAATGCTTTACTGGTTGCTTGTGTGTGGCTTGGCTTAGGGGTCGAAAGTGATAGATCCTTAAGGAACACCCCGATGATTGATACATGGCATTGTCCTTAGTGGAGTTTTATATCAAAATGATCTATGGTAGATTTTAAGGGTATTAGAGTTGAAGGTGGCAGTTTCCGATACTAGTAGAAAGTTGAGGCCGAAGGTAGCAGTTCCTAACTTAGGTTTAAAATTCTTAAATTAAATAAGAAAGAGAGTGGCAGGGTCATGAGTACCCCAATGTTACTTGTTGATTACTGTAAAGATAAGTAAGTGATTGATTATTTACTGCACTATGCACATGTGTAATTTGTATTGCTGTGACATGTGCATGTGTTTGAGTATTTGCATATTAAGCTTAGGCTCAATCCTCTTCTTTTTCAACTGTAGGTGGGTATGATAAGTATGCTGAATATGATGAGTCAAGGGATGTGTGCTATTATTACTAAGATGGGGATAATGGACAATATTATTACTACTACGATGATGAGTATCATGGAGAAATAGAGTTAGATCATTTGACACTTTGTAGGAGACTTTCCAAATCTTTTTAATTTAGTACTTGGACCCAGTGGAATTATATATATATTTTTAGCTAACATAAACTTAGTAATATCTTGAAAGTCTTATTTACGAATTGTTACTTTAAGGTATAATACTTGATTTAATTTAAAATTACAATGTGGTTAAAAATGACTCGTCTACAAGTTATTTGTTTATATTATTGGAGTTACTGTTTTTTTAATATATAGTTGAATTAAATAGGTTGAAGAATAAGAGTAGTAGAAACCTTTGCATATCTTTATCCTATAAGAACACGTTGTTGGCTATAGCATTTCAAGTTCTGGGATATTACTAATTACATATTAAGTGAAAAGGTAGTTGATGAGCACTTGCAAAATTTAAAAATGGAAGAGGTGGTAGATGGGGATTTTTTAAGTTGGGATTTGAGGATGGTGGAACAAGCACTTTCTACGGAAGAGAAAAAAGCCATATTGCAAATTCCCATTATAATGTCAAATTAAAAGGATAAATTAATTTTTGCCCCATACAAAAGATGGGGAGTATTCGGCTAAAACTGGATGTCATGTACTTCGAAGTAATCAATATAGTTTGGATGTTTTGGCCACTTCCTCTTCATATTCAGTTGACTGAGCTTTATGGAAGTTTATATGTAATGTTGAATGCAAGCCAAAGCATAACCATCATTTATCGTTATTATGCACAACTTGTTGGTTATTCTCTTTCCTTTTTTATTGGAAACAAATAACCTCTAGATATGGTCCATGAATCCCATAATAAAGGAACAATATTATCTTACTAAATCGGGAACAATAAATCCCACTAAATCAGGAAATATATGTTCCAAATAATTCCTAATTTTGTGGAACAACTCATTAATGAAATGAGTTATAAATAGGAGTACTACGGGGTCCCTAATCCTGCTCACCACTACAGAAAATACACCATCTATATTGAGTGAGTTAAGGTTTAGAAGCACCAACCGTAACCGAGGCGCAACATCATTCTCCACCGAACAGGACACCTATTTGCTTTGCAATGGCTGGAGGTATGTAAATGATCTATTTTGCTTCCGCTGTTGCATATGATTAAGCTTCTATATGCAAGTTTTACATTTGGTATCAAAGCCCTTGACACCTCTACCTTGCCCTATTGAATTCTATGGAGTTTGGCTTTGGTTTTTATTTGTCTGCTTAGCGGTGTTTTTAATTTTCTGGTGATTGATGGAGATTAGAAATCGTTAAGTGATGAAATTTTATTTCTCATGACCTTTAATGCTGTTTGGGTGCGAAAATGACCTTGTAACATGTTCAACTTTTAGCTTCCCTTAGCATACTGGCACGTTTTTCCATGGATGAGCGTTAAAATAATGTCTCGAGAGCAATTAAAATTTTTTAATTTTTAATCTGTATGTACTTGTTGTTGCAAGGTGTAAGTATGACATTTAGCAGAATAATTTTATATTAAAATTATTTGCATTTGTCAATGAATGAAATTTATTAAAGGGAATTAATCTCTTTAGCATGCTATGAACTTAATTTGTAATATTGCATGCTTATGTTATTTTAAGTGTGTAATTTATGGTTTATCATTATACATGCTTTATCATGAAATGTTGATTAGACAATATAAGAATATTAGAATTAAATTCATAGTATATTGCTTATGGTTTTGATACACGTGTGGAAATAAATAAATATACACATCTGGCTGGAGCCGTGCCTGGAGCCGTGTAACCTTCTGGAAACATATCTGTTGTAACACACGGCCGTGCCTGGAGCCGTGCCTGGAGCCGTGTGTGTTTCTAGGAGAGAGTCTGACTGGAGACACGGCCGTGCCTCCTGGCCGTGCCTCTTGGCCGTGTAGGTTTCTAGCCTACGATGTCCGCATTAGTTTTATGCAATGATTAGCCTAAGGATTTAGTTAATGATTAAGTGATCCATATAATTTTAATGATTAGGGAGTAGCCACAGCATCCTTGATTGATTAAAATTATATATATTAAGGATTATTTAGGATCACATATTGAAAATAAATATTGTGTGGACAAAATATCAAATTATATTTTCTAATTTACCCACAGGAATTAGAAAAAGGGAACATAATTTGATAGTTTTATTGTAAGTCTTAAGATGAATCTAATTGAATTAGAAGTTTAGCCCATAGGCAAGTTTTATGTCACTAGATTCATATTCTATCATGATAATAAGTCTTAAGAAAAATCTAATTGAATTAGAACTTTAGCCCACAGGCAAGTTTTATGTCACTAGATTCATATTCTATCATGATTTTACATTTAGTTGTTTTATTGTAAGCATTAAGATGAATCTAATTGAATTAAAACTTTAGCCCACAGGCAAGTTTTATGTCACTAGATTCATATTTTTCATGATTTTACATTGGTAAAAGCATGTCATATATTGATTAGCCTCGAATTTTGAGCATGTTCATTTAATTATTGCAGCAATTCAACCTGTCAATTTTTCTAATATGCGATGTGATGTTCCCGAGCTTAAAGGGGATAACTATAAGGTTTGGAAGGAGAGGGTTCTCCTTCATTTGGGATGGATGGACATTGATTATGCTATAAGGAAAGAAAAGCCCCCTACAGTAATAGAAACTAGCACTCCAGATGCGATAAGTCTTTATGAAAAATGGAAGCGATCCAATCGCTTATCAGTTATGTTCATAAAGACTAAAATTTCTGCTGGTATTAGGGGCTCTGTCGAGTAATATCAAAGGGTCCAAGATTTGCTGAAGGCCATTGATGAGCAATTTGCTACTCCAGACAAGGCAATGGCCAGCACCCTCATTATAGAGCTTTCAACTCTAAGACTCACCAATGTTAAGGGTGTGCGTGATCATATCATGCGCATGAGGGATATTGCGGCCCAATTGAAGGCATTGGAGGTTGAGTTATCAGAATCCTTCCTTGTTCACTACATTCTTTGCACTTTACCTCAACAGTATGGCCCATTCAAGATATCCTATAACACACATAAGGATAAATGGTCAATCAATGAATTGTTGACCATGTGTGTTCAGGAAGAGGGCAGACTACATATGGAGGAAAAGGAAAAGGAGAATGTGAACTTTACTACTCATGGGAAGAGCAAAAGGAGGGATCAAGCCAAGGACAAAGGGAAAGGAAATTCCCCTCCCATAAAGGATATTAAGAAGGAAGTTGTGTGCTTTTTCTGTAAAAAGAAAGGGCACATGAAGAAACAGTACACCAAGTTCATGTAGTGGCTTGATAAGAAAGGTACTCAACTTTCACTTGTTTGTTATGAAACCAATATGATTG